>OW240918.1:19464172-19529567 GCA_933207985.1 Pelobates cultripes
CTAATTAGCAGCCTCTTGCCGTATGACTATGGCCCCTAGAAGATTTTGCCCTTTAAATACGTTATTTGGGCATAGTGGATTTTATGAGACTGGTTCTGGCCCTTTAAATGCTCTGACAAAGGATCTGCAGTTTTGCTATGCACTTCGGATGCAGAGTGTGAAGAAAACCCCTGTTTTATGGACTTAGTTTGACTGTTTTGTTCCCCCCCCCCCCTCTTAGAACACCAGTTTAAACCCTTAATAACTGTCATATTGTCAAACACTGTCTGACCCTGTTTAACCCCTTAAGGACGGAGCCAAATGTACACATTGTGAACAAAACAAAATGTAAACAAAACCTGGCATTTGCGCTACATGTCTGTCCAACCGTAATACACCTCTTTCATAGTAAATGCACCCACCCTTATTATATATCATTTTATTCAGGGGAAACAGGGCTTTCATTTAATATCAAATATTTAGCTATGAAACATAATTTAATATGAAAAAAATGGGAGAAAATACGATTTTTTGGATTTTTTTAGTTCTACATGACATTTTAAACGGTCAGTGTCATAATACTGTTTGCTTTTACTGCAATAAAATACACATATTTGTATTCAGCAAAGTCTCACGTGTAAAACAGTACCCCCTATGTACAGGTTTTATGGCGTTTTGGGAAGTTACAGGGTCAAATATAGCACGTTACATTTGAAATTGAAATTCGCCAGATTGGTTACGTTGCCTTTGAGACTGTATAGTAGCCCGAGGAATGAAATTTACACCCATAATGGCATACCATTTGCAATAGTAGACAACCCAAGGTATTGCAAATGGGGTATGTCCAGTCTTTTTTAGTAGCCATTTGGTCACAAACACTGGCCAAAGTTAGAGTTAGTATTTTTTTGTGTGTGAAAATGCAAAAAACGCCAATTTTGGCCAGTGTTTTTGACTAAGTGGCTACTAAAAAAGACTGGACATACCCTGTTTGCAATACCTTGGGTTGTCTACTATTGCAAATGGTATGCCATCATAGGGGTAATTTTCATTCTTGGGCTACCATAGGGTCTCAAAGGCAACGTAAATCTAGCAAAACCTAATGAAAAATGAAAGCGCCAAACTTATATTTGGCCAGCTGTAGCACCATAAAACCTGTACATGAGGGGTACTGTTGTACTCGGGAGACTTCACTGAACACAAATATTTGTGTTTCAAAACAGTAAAAAGTATCATAGCAATAATATTGTCCGTTTAATGCTGTTTGTGCGTGAAAAATGCAAAAAACGTCACTTTTACTAGCGATATCATCGTTGTAATACATTTTACTGTTTTGAAACACTAATATTTGTGTTCAGCGAAGTCTCCCGAGTAGAACAGTACCCCCCATGTACAGGTTTTATGGTGTCTCAGAAAGTTATAGGGTTAAATATAGTGCTAGCAAATTAAATTCCCTTTACTTTCGGCATGGGTTGTCATGCAGGTCCTGCTAATTGTAATTAATTAAGATACCTAATTATGTAAAAATATTACATAAATATATATGTAGAATCAATATATGTATATATATATATACGTATGTGTATATATATATATATATATCTATATAATTTTTTTAAAATATTTTTATTTATATATAGGTATATATATAGTGATATATACGTATATATTTATGTGTATAAATATATATATTTCGTTCTATGTGTATTTTGATATATATATATATATATTAATTTCACAATACAGTTAGAACGAAATAACACACATCTATATATTTTTAATTATTTATTTTTAATTATTTTTGTAATTTTATTTTTTAACGTATTTACATTTTAATTTTTTTTATAATATATATAAATATATATATAACAATAATTATATATATATTTAATCAGTATCAGTGTATGTGTAATTTGATATTAATATATATATATATAATTATATATATATTAATAGTAAAATACACCTAGACGGTGTACATGTGTGTATGTATATGTGTATATATATACTTTGATCATATATATATATAATATATATATGATCTAAGTATATATTATTTATTTTTTTACACTATTTATTTATTTCATTTTTATTTTCAGCCAGCAGGGGGACCACCTGTCATTACAGGCAGCCCCCTGCTGGCAATACAGAAGCCAGCTATCCCCGGCCATGTGATTGTGGGGTCCTCGCTAGGACCCCACTCTCACACGGCCGGGGGGCTTCCTGGAGGACGGTCGTGCCGCGGGGGGCTCCCTGGGAGTCCCCCCCACCGCGATCGCCGGCGTGGGACCGCCGGCGACCGGGTAAGTACAGAAAGACCGGAGGGCGTACTATTACGCCCGGCGGCGTTTAGAGCCGCCTATTAGAGGACGTAATAGTACGCCCTCCGGTCTTAAGGGGTTAAATATTTTTTCTTTACTAATTCATTTGTGTCGGTTTTCAGGTAATTAATGCTAGTTAATATGATGTTAGTTAACCAAGGTCAATATTTGTTTGGTACTTAATGATAATGCCCCTAGACTCCCCTTTTATTACATTATTATAAAACCTTTGTTCTGTTCAATAAACAGCATAGACCTTTTTTTCTGAATTGACTCTTTTGTATGGTCTTTTAAGAGTGTCACCAAGTACTTGGGGGATGGTACAGTCATGCTAGAACCTTACTATAATAATTCCATGGCAGAGGTCTAGTATGTTACAACACACATGTTTCCTGCTTCCAATATATGAAATTCAAGAACTGACTGTTCACGTGCTGCCTAATATATTCTACTCCTTGATGGTTGCCATTATAACAATGTAATCAATGTTATTCACTTAACCTTCAGTGGTTTTAATGTTGTGGTCAGTGTCTATCTATCTGTCTCTCTGTCTCTTTGTCTCTCTGTCTCTCTGTCTCTCTGTCTGTCTGTCTGTCTATCTTGTTTAATTTCTTAAGCATTGCTTTTATTTAACTAAAGAATTTTAGCATTACTAGGTTTTTCCAATTTATTTTAATTATTTTTTATTTATTTTGACTTACTGTCACTGATGTTTGATCATTTGTCAAAAAACAGTTTTTCTTGGTATCATTTAAGACAGCAAGCAGCCCTAGGCATGGTCATATGTTTGTGTCCTGCCTTTTTTTTGTTTTTTATTCCATATGGTTAAAAAGCTGAGAAGAAGCACATAAGTCAAATAGCATATGTTCATAAAGCTCTGATTATTATTTTTTTTAAGTTTGCAGACAAAATTTCATGTATTTTTACACAGTACAAACATTCAAAGCGAGGGAGCAATGAAGAGGCAAAAAGAATGATTTATATGCAGAATTTATTTGGTAGATTAATTACATACACAGTAAAGTAAAAATTACAAGAAATGCAAATTAAACTTTGTTTGCCACATGCCTTATTCCAGGGATATATGTACTGAGAGACACAAACTAGGTGCTGTGATTGGGTACCTAAACCAGAAACATTTGCACAGAATATGGGCTGGACCTGCCTAAGTCCAGATAGAAGATACCACAAAGGATAGTTGAGAATGACTGGGCAAAGATCCATTATGGGATTTCCAAACCCATAAAGACAAGCAAGTACTGACTAACACCACATTATTGGGTAGACAAGGAACGGAAGAGTGGCTTCAGCAGTTTCCACAGCTCCAGAACAGGGCAGTTCTAGGAATACTAGAATACTGCGCAGAACACGAAATAGCAGTCAAATGAGGTGGGAGTGAAGCAGAGCTGGAGGAGAAAGTAGAGTCCTGCCCTTTAGGAGAGAACAAGAGACAGGTATGTGAGGTAGAGGTTAGTCTGGATAATAAGAGGCCGTAGGCTTTCCTAAAGAAATGGGTTTTAAGGCACTTTTTAAACGACTGAAGACTAGGGGAGAGTCTGATGGCAGTAGGCAGGCTATTCCATAGGAAGGGAGTCACCCGTGAGAAGTCCTGCAAGTGTGAGTTGGCATACAGGTGCGAGCAGCAGACAGAAGAAGGTCATTGGCAGAGCCAAGAGACCAAGAAGGGGCATACCTAAGGATCTGTGTGGAGATATAAGAGGGGCTAAGATTATTCAGTGCTTTATAGGTATGGGTTAGCATTTTCAATTGACTCCTATAGTATACAGGAAGCCAATGTAAGGACTGACAGAGGGGTGAGGTGTGAGAGGACCGACTAGAGAAGAAAAGCAGTCTAGCGGCAGCATTCATTACAGACTGTAGTGTGGCAATACGGCTATTGGGAAGACCAACTAGGAGAGAGTTACAATAGTCCATGCAAGAGATTACTAGAACATGGACAAACCCTTTAGTAGCATCTTGTGTAAGAAAGGGGCGGATGCGGGCAATGGTTTTAAGGTGGAATTGGCATGATTTGACAACAGACCGGATGTGAGGCTCAAAGGTGAGGCCAGAATCAAAGGTAACACCAAGACAACGTGCTTGTAAGGATGGGCTGATATGGGTACCACAAATCTGAAGGGAGAGCGAGAGAGGAGGATTAATATTAGGAGAAGGAAAGACAAGAAGTTCTGTTTTGGAAGGATTTAGTTTCAGAAAGCGGGAGGACATCCAATCAGAGATAGAAGAAAGGCAAGAGGTGACATGTTGCAGGACATCAGGGGAGAGGTCCGGGGAGGAGAGATACATCTGGGTGTCATCATCATACAGGTAGTATTGGAATCCAAATGAGGTAATAGGTTTGCCAAGAGAGGCAGTGTAAAGAGAAAATAGAAGGGGACCAAGGACAGAGCCTTGGGGGACCCCAACTGAGACAGGATGAATGGTGGAGGTATCATTAGGAAAGGAGACACTGAATGAGCTTTGGGAGAGATAAGAGGAAAACCACGATGGGACAGAGTCACAGAGACCGAGTGATTGAAGAGTTTGGAGAAGGAGAACATGATCAAAGTGTCAAAAGCAACAGAGAGGTCAAGAACAATTTGGAGTAGAGACCTTTGGATTTAGCTGTGATAATGTCATTAGTGACTTTGATAAGGGCAGTCTTAGTAGAGTGAAGGGGGTGGAAGCTGGACTGAAAAGGGTCACGGAGAGAGTTGAAGTTGATGAAGCAGGCCAGACGCATAAAGACTAGTCTTTCAAGAAGCATTGAGGAAAAAGGGAGCAGGGATATAGGAGGATAGTTAGAGGGGTAGTACGGGTCAAGAGATGTTTTTTCAGGATAGGTACTATAGTGGCATGTTTAAGGCCAGAAGGGACAGTGCCAGAAGAAAGAGAGCAGTTGGAGATGTATGTTAAGGAGGGCACAAGACATGAGGAGAGAGATCTGATAAGGTGAGACGGGACAGGATCAAGCGGGCAAGTGGTGGGGCGAGAAGAAAGTATAAGTGCAGCCACCTCTTGTTCAGTAGCCTGGGAGAAGGTTGGAAGGGTTGGAGAGGCATGATCCAGGTGAGGTTGAGAAAGTGAGGGGCAAGGTGGTGAGAATTCTTTCCTTAGCTGTTCAATCTTGTCAGTAAAGTAGCATGCAAAACTATCGGCTATAAGGTTAGTTTGGGGGGTGGCCGCAGCAGGGCAAAGAGAGTTAAAGGTATCAAAGAGACACCTGGGATTGTGAGAGCATGAGCTAATAAGAAAAATAAAGTATGACTGTTTGGCAAGGGCAAGGGCTGTGCTGTATAAATGCAATATGAATTTGTAGTGTGGAAAGTCTAAATCGGTGTGAGACTTCAATAGTTTCCTCTGCCCCGCTTTCCCTTGTGCCCCCACCTCCCAGCACTGCAAGTGTTCAAAAACCCTTTTAACAGTTACCAAGCACCCAACGTCTCTCATTGCTGGGTCGGCATTCCACCTCCTCCAATGTCACCTGATAGATAGGGGGCTAATGCGAATGCAAATTCCAAGACAACATGTACCTGAATCACGGACCAAGCAAACCACACAATGCCGAACATGTTTTGATCTGGATGATGATTCTGCATTCCACCGTGGCACCAAAAAAAAAAATGATTGATTGAAAAAAAACATGATTAATAACTAGGGGAGAGCCAGTACATTTTGATTTTGTTAAGTCATTAAAGGGATTCTATAGTGCCAGGAAACCAAAGCTGTTTACCTGGCACTATAGAATCCTACAGTGCCCCCCTCCTTAAAACCCCTTCAGTTACTTACCTGAAATCCAGCAAGATGTCCCTCGGTGCTGGGTCAGGCTCCACCCATGCTCCTCCCCCGCTGACGAAAAGCATATGGGAGACCTTATACGCATGCACACACTTGCATTAGGATTTCCCCAGTGGAAAGCATTATTCAATGCTTTCCTATGGGATTCCGGTGACACTGGAGGTCCTCATACATATCGTGAGGACGTCCAGCACCATTTAGATGGCCAAAAGTTGTCTAACCACCTGGAAGTCCCTTCTAGTAGAAAGCCACTAGAGGAGGAGTTAACCCTGCAAGGTAATTATTACAGTTTCTCAGAAACTGCAATAGGGTTAAGGGACATGGGACATTGCACCTAGACCACTTCAATGAGCTGAAGTGGCCTGGGTATCTACAGTGTCCCTTTAAGTGAGAAGTGAGGAATAGAGGGAACAATAGGAGCAATAAAACAATCTATATTTATACTGTATATTTATCTGTATAATTACACAAAACCTATATTGACAGCCAAGAAGAGAGTATTTCAGCTGGCTGATTTTAACATTCCTAGTAGCCACGATTGAATAACCTATAGATGTTTTTGATTTTTACAAAATTACAGCGCTAACAATAATGACAATAGAAAATACAATCGAGATTTCTTCCTTGCACTTTTGCTACAGAGACACATTATTTGTAAAAACCATATATGTCCTGCAATGGCTTTTCTCAGTAACAAAAAACAATCAAAAGTAGTAGAAAAAGAACAGACAATATTTAACAGCCTAGAGCTGTAGCAAAAGTTGAGTATTGTGATATCTATACCATTGCAGGCAGTATAACAACCCAATTCTATATGCATTTCCATTGTTTTCTCAAACTGCTATTGTATTTTTTACTGCCAAGTTGTCAAGAGAATTCAATTTTTCTACCACTGCAGGCACCATTCTTTTGAGTGTGCCATGACAATTCGTAGAAGAATATTCATTGTCTCTGTCATTGCAAATTGATACACCATGCAGCCTTGTGCTTGACTGCTTTGTTTGCTAGAATCCAATTCTTGTACCACTGCGGACAGCATGTGTGCTATGTCTTACAATTAACAGTTAAAAATGAACATTCCTTTTGGCTCTGCAAATTACATTGTGCATGTTTGTTCATGTCTGTTTTCACATTTGCAAGAGTGTTACGTTACTGTGGTGAGCTAAATAAATGATTTTGTTTTGTGCAAAGTCATTATTATTATTTTTTTATTTATATAGCGCCAGCAAAATTCCATAGTGCTGTACAATGGGTGGACTAACAAACATGTAGTTGTAACAAGACAAGTTGGACACACAGGAACAGAGAGGTTGAGGGCCCTGCTCAATGAGCTTACATGTTAGAGGGAGTGGGGTATAGTGACACAAAGGGTATAAGTAGGGGTAATGAAATAGGTTGATAGAAAAATATTCACTGGGAACTTAATAGGTTACTTTTGACAGTTGCAGGAGAGAAGTCATGGGGAAGCAGGAGAGGAGTCATGGGGGGGAAGAGGAGGGAAATGAAAATCCGCTAACAGTTTAAATGATATGGTTTCTTGAAGAAGTGTGTTTTCAAAGATTTTTTTGAAGGAGTGGAGACTGGGTGAAAGTCTAATGGAGAAGGGAAGGGAGCTCCACAGAAAAGGTGCAGCCCTGGAGAAGTCTTGGAGGCGAGCATCAGATGTGGGAGAATGGACAGAGAATAGACGTAGATATTCAGCAGAGCGCAGGGGCCTCGACAGGTAGGATAAGTAGGTTGGGAGGATAAGTAGGTTGGAGCAGCATTATGAAGGGACTTGTTATCAAGCACCAGAATCTTAAATTGAGCCCTATATCTAACTGGTAGCCAATGTAGGGACTGACAGAGGAGGGAGGAGTGGGAGGTGCAGGTGGACAGGAAAATGAGTGATTAAAACCACTTACCTTTCTCCAGCGTTGGGCTCCCTCAGCGCTGGGGAACTCTCCTCCTCCTACCGACATCAGCACCGAATGCGCAATGCGCGGCAAGAGCCACGTGCGCATTCAAACCGCCCATAGGAAAGCATTACTCAATGCTTTCCTATGGACGTCAGCGTCTTCTCACTGTGATTTTCACCATGTTACATTGTCTATGTGCCATAGTTAATTCTGTCCAAATTATTATTATTATTATTACAGTGCAAACAAATTTGGCAGCACTGTAAAATAGGTGGACCTACAGAGAAGTAATGGCAATAAGACAAGTTGGATGCACAGAAACAGAGGTTGCTTAGGGCCCTGCTCAAACAAGCTTACATTCTAGGGGTAGTAGAGTAAAATGACACAAAACATAAAAAGATGTAAGGGTAATATGAATTTCATATATGGGAAAGTAGGTTGCTAGAAGAGTTCATCATTTATTTTTATTTTTTTTGGTTGACACAGTAGCAGGTGAGGAAGCAAGAGGGGTTTGAAGATCTGTGGAGGGAAAGGTTTTAACAGTTTAATTCACGAGCCTTCCTGAAGAAGTGATATTCCAATGGTGTTTTGAAAGAATGGAAATTGGGTGAAAATCTAACAGAATAGGGAAGCAAGTTCCATAGGAACGGTGCTGTTTTGGAAAAGTCTTAAATGAACAGAGTATAGACACAGGTCTTCACTGGAACAAAGGGGCCTGGAGGATAGGCAGGTGGGAGCATTGTTTTTATGGAGATATGTAAACATGTACCCGAATTTTTAATTCTATACGAGAAGTTTAAATTCTTATATTCTATATCTTACACGAAGACAATATAAGGACTGACGGAGGGGAGGCATGGTAGGTACAAGAGAACAGGAAGTTCAGCCTTATTGCAATATTCATTATAGACTTTAGCCAGGTAAGCTGGGAATGAGTAAGATAAGTGAGAGTTGACCTTTTTCATTTCCCTTCAAGTTTATTCAAGTTCAAGTTTAAAGATTTGTAAACATTTATTTGATTTTGTTTTATTTTATTTATTTAATTCCAGATCCAGGTTCTCATTTAAATAAAATAGCATGTCCTTTACCAAAAATAAATCGTCTTAAATAGTTAAACTTCTAATTTGGACCAGAGGCATTTCATTAGCTTCAAGAATTTGACTTTTTTATGCATCTTTAAACAATGAGAAAAATAAATGTTTTACGATAGCTTGCAATCCCCCAAAATATTAACAAGCTATAATATAATTAAAGCCCAGCTATGAAGTGTGTTGTGGTTTGATCCCATATAACTCCAGGCCAATTAAATGTTAATTCCTTAAGTCTGGTTGAGCAAGTACTTATTTAATTTGTGAATACTCTATAATTAAAACAGGAGTTATGGAAACTCAAAGTCTTATTTCCACTACCAAGAGTGCAAGAAAATGACAAATGTACCTGGCTATCAAATTCCTTAAATTGAATTGAAACTGCAGACCAAGTGAAGTAAAGGATATTTCAGCATCATTAGTGTTACCTTATTAGAGGATTTTTTGCCAAGATCCTCATTTCTTCTTACATTCATTGTCATACAGCAAGTGCAATGTCGAGTAATTATCTATTCTTGTTATTGTCTTGGCTTGACAAATGGCAAAAAAAAAAATTGTGTCAGTCTTAACTTAAGGTTAAAGAATTTATTTTAAAAAGTCAGTTACCTAGCAATGTGAATAGCCTAGAAATTGTACATGCAGAATTACATGTTTTTTTTTTTAAGTGTTGAACTATAATTCACACTAAATTAGAATCTGTTCTCAAATTTATTTTCTATTATAGAAATAAAAATAATATTACTACAATTATTTTAATTATGCTGGAATACATCCATTTTGGGGGGGATAATGACTTCTGGCATTCATTCATTTGAAAGGTTAGCTCATCTGAATATCGTTCATAAAAAAATATTTGTGAAAACGATAGGGTAAACACAAAACTGAGCAAAAGATGGTACAATCAGTGTACTGCAAAATATATACATTATAAAAAATACTGTGTAAATCCTTGTCAATACACCGATAGGCCCATTTTCCTGAAACTTGGTTTACAGATCAAGTGAGAAAAGACAACTAATACAGAGGAAAATTGGAAGAGGAGTAAAAATCTGTTCTTATATTTATATTATATATATCTAGTAAACATAAAATGTATTTACTTATTACTGGTATTTATAAAGCGTCAACAAATTCTGCAGTGTTGTATAATTGGGGGAGAAAATATACACAGACAAATACAAAAGATAGAGAGGGCCCTGCCCGTAAGCTGAGATCTAGCCATTGAAGTTTTTTTTATGCAAAGTGCTTAGCTAGATAGCCCTTGATTTTACAATCTAAAGGATATAATGGGGATTTGAGAAAAGAGGTAGCAGGTGGAATTTGGAAGTGATGACTAAAAGAAGTTAGCAGAATGTTTCAGCTATTGGTAAAATATTAAGAGAATGAGGAGGTAATTGAGTGAGAATCTCAAACAGCTGGAGGAGTAGGTGCGTGGGTAGGTGAGTGGGTAGCACTGAGAAAAAAATGTAGGGATTCAGTATTTTTGTTTCTAAAAGTGTGAGGTGAGGCCTAAAGAACAGAGACGGAGATGAAACAGTTATTACATTGTTACATAGCTGAAAAGAGACTTGCGTCCATCAAGTTCAGCCTTCCTCACATATGGTTTTGCTGTTGATCCAAAAGAAGGCAAAAAAACCTAGTCTGAAGCGCTTCCAATTTTGCAACAAACTAGGAAAAAATTCCTTCTTGACCCCAAAATAGCAATCAGATGTCTCCTTGGATCAAGCAGCTGAAGGTATTTACAGCCAGGAGGACAAAAGGAAAGAGAGAGGGTGACTGTAAAGTAAACATTTGTTGTATATCATTAAAAAGATTACCAACCAAATTCTATCACCCAAAATATTAATAACTGTGTACATGAACTACTGGTCAAATACATTAAATGACAATAATAAAAACTGCATGCACAGAAAATTACATTGGCAAACTACAGGTATGAATTGTAACAATGATATAGTAACACATGCAAGAATAAATGAGGTGGAGTATCTTCCAAGCTTCAGTCAGTACCTTGGAGTTGCTGGGAGATGGAAAATGGAGAGCTTCAGTATTGTTGTTTCTTGGAGTGTGATGTGAGGGCAGGGGGTTGCTGGAGGACAGTAAATGGAGAGCTTCAGTATCCTTGTTTCTGGGAGTGTGATGTGAGGCCAGGGGGTTGCTGGGAGATGGAAAATGGAGAGCTTCAGTATTGTTGTTTCTGGGAGTGTGATGTGAGGCCTGGGAGTTGCTGGGAGATGGAAAATGGAGAGCTTCAGTATCGTTGTTTCTGGGAGTGCGATGTGAGGCCAGGGGGTTGCTGGAGGACGGAAAATGGAGAGCTTCAGTATCATTGTTTCTGGGAGTGTGATGTGAGGCCAGGGGGTTGCTGGAGGATAGAAACTGGAGAGCTTCAGTATTGTTGTTTCTGGGAGTGTGATGTGAGGCCAGAGGGTTGCTGGAGGATGGAAAATGGAGAGCTTCAGTATCGTTGTTTCTGGGAGTGCGATGTGAGGCCAGGGGGTTGCTGGAGGATGGAAAATGGAGAGCTTCAGTATCGTTGTTTCTGGGAGTGCGATGTGAGGCTAGGGGGTTGCTGGAGGATAGAAACTGAAGAGCTTCAGTATTGTTGTTTCTGGGAGTGCGATGTGAGGCCAGGGGGTTGCTGGAGGATGGAAACTGGAGAGCTTCAGTACTGTTGTTTCTGGGAGTGCGATGTGAGGCCAGAGGGTTGCTGGAGGATGGAAAATGGAGAGCTTCAGTATCGTTGTTTCTGGGAGTGTGATGTGAGGCCAGGGGGTTGCTGGAGGAATGTATAAATATAGATTATTTTACTGCTTAGATATGTTTCCACCCTCTATTGCTCACTTGTTACTCACTTACTCTGTGAATAAAACATGTATTAGTTGTCCCTAACAATCAATCTTCGTTTATTTCCATCAATAATTATTATTATTTTTTTGTGTATCCGAATCCCAAAGAAAATGAACATGCCAGTCCACAGCTCTAGTTGTTTGCTCATTTATATCAGAGATTTATTACACATTAAAAGACAAGGTTACCTGAGTGTATCATATGAAGATCATAGCTATTACTTACTGCATGGATAGTTTTCGTAATCTAACCAATTTAAATGAGACTTAGAAGTGAGATGTCTTCTTGATTATTTTCTTGTTCTCCTAATTCCTGTTTTGTCTTTTCTCATTTAAGATTTTCAAGATTTTATAGTTAGTGTAACTTTGTTCTTTATTTAGAGACTGTTACCATGAAGATTTTACTACTATGTATTAGATTATTAAAACATCTTTATACTTACGATATCCACACTTATAAACATATGCTCGTGTGAACAAGGCATACAAGCTCCTGTAAGACGATGTACCTTCACGTAACAGTGTGTCTTGTCTGTTCATTGTTCATGTTTAAAAAACAATTAGAGTGTATTCATTAGCAAAAGCAAGGCTAGATTTATATTTTAGGTGCCAGCAGGTATAGCTTGCTAAGGCACCCCCTGCCCAAAAAACTGAAGATAAAGTAAGTGTAATGGATTTAATAACTGGACATTGTAGGTGTAAAACCATCTAAAATAGCATATAGTCATATTTTACAACATATTTTACAACTGCATGTGCATATTTCTGCTTGTAATGTATTATGTTTGAATCTGTATGCATAGTGAATATGCTTCAGTGCACATTCCCACCTGAAAGGGCAGTCCAGAACTTAAATGCCTGCAAGCTCTTTCTGCACAAGAGATACAGCAAAACTAGATGATCGTTTCTGCCTTTTTAGGGCCTCCGGTTAATGTATCTCTCATTTGTCCATTCTTAGAATTCTCATATTCCTTGTTTTTGTTCCAATGCGTTAACTTAGCTCTCCCCAAGTTAAAAGGTTAATCCAGATGTGGACCCCGTGCTCACTGTGCTTAGAGGCCTCACTGACGAGGCCCAAAGAAGGCCAAAGCGATTGTGGTTGCTATATGGAGAGAGAATTTTCTGGCATTTTGGTTCTGGACTGCCTGTACTAGTGAGATGAGTCTGATATGCTTTAAATTATGTTCATTATGTGTGATGGCACAAGTGATAAAAAACTATTTTGAGACCTCAGCGGGATTTACCAAAAGGCAAGCTACTGATATTTTTTTAAGCTTTTGTCTGTTCCCAGAGTTCTCATAGTCTCTGTTTTTGTTTTAATGTTAGAAGTTGTTAGAATAAAAGAGCATTTAAGGTTAGAAAAAGGTTAACATCAAAATTTGATTCCATAGGATCTTTAGTGTTAAGAGGATTGATAGCTTGAGAAGAGTTAAAGCTGTAGTATAGGTTTTTAAGGGCTATAGTGGGATTAAAATAGTATTTTGGTAATGGCGTGCTTTAGGATTATTGAGTTTAGGGCTACAGTTTGTTTATTTATTTATTACTGGTATTTATAAAGCACCAATATATTCCGTAGAACTGTAGAATTGGGAAAAAGACAATACAGTATAAACAGGCCAATACAAAAGGTAGAGGACCCTGCCCGTGAGCTTACAATCTAAAGGTTAAAATGGTGAGATGAGACAAGAGGTAGCAGAGGAATTTGAATGTAATGGTAGAGAGAATTATTCATATAATTGCAGTAACTTATAACAAGTGATGAGAAGGTGATTGGCTGTGATTCCAAACAGCTAGAAGAGTATTTAGTTAGCAGGAACCAGGGAGAGCGGGAGGAGGGGCGGGTGGGTGGGTTGAGCCGAGTAGAATTGAGGAGGCTTGTTGCAGCGATAGTTTGGGAATTGGGCCTAAGGAGGAGTAGAGATAAACAGTAATTTCAATGAATTTACAACTAGGAGTGGCAAGCATGGGAGATAAGTGGGAGGGCAGAAGTAACATTTGTGGTATAGAATTTAGAATTTTGCCAATCAAATCCTAACGGACAGATTATGAATTACTACATGTAACTGCAAGTACAAAATACTACTGTAACGGACCGTTACTCTCACAAAGGGATAAATCCGTTTAGGCGATAATCCCCTTTCCCATAGACCAGCAGCTATTGCAATCACCAACCTCCCGAACTCCAAACTGTACGAATCCCCAACTCACGAACAAGAAATACACGAACTCTGGAAGCAGAACAGGAAAAGCAATACGAACGGCTTACACTCCTGGCAGTCAGCACACAATCCAATTCCCCCAATAACGAGACGACACTTCGTTTTGAGGGTTAAGCAGAATCAGCAGATTTATTCACACAGCCTCCTTTTAAGACATTCTCCCATGCAAGGGAGGGATCCACAACAATTAGTACCCCAGCCAATAATGTACCAGTTACCTCCCACACATCTCCTCCCCTTAGTGTGACACATAATCCCATTAGTACAGACACAAATTCCCTGGGATACTGGATGTACCCCTAAACATAGGAATACCCCTTTAAATGTTACATCCCCTGGTAACCCTGATCTGGGTGAGACACATATCCAAAAATCACCCAGATCGGACCAGGGGTTCAGGAATTATAAAGGGTTAAAGTTTTGACCGACTGCATGGCAAAAGTATCCGAAAATAGTTCCATGTATTTTGGCCCTGCAGTCGGTCACAGAAAAGGGAATCAAACACACGAATTGCCTATGTTACAGAGCTTGGGGAGGATTCGTATGAATCCCCCTGTTCGTGGGATCCTTTCTACCGAACGGCGGGCCGTTCGGTAGTTTCTGCACGAATTGCTGGAAGTCTGGAGGTCTCAGCGGTGTTTGCTTAGTCGAGTGTCCGATTTTAGTTCCAGACACTCGACGGCAAAACACCGCTGTTCGGGAGTTTAAGATGGCCACCGCCACGTGTTCGTTTCCCGAATGGCGGCCACCCAGAGGACAAAACACACATTACACATATTGCCAATTACCCGTTTGCAACATTGTTGCAAACAGTAATTGAAGGCACACTTACTCCAGGGTGGTCTGGTTGTTCGGTAGTTTCACCCAATATAATGAATGGAGTAATTCTACCGAACAATCAGGCGAATGCTGCATACACATAACACTGTTTACCAAACACATAATATTAAATACAGCCTGAATGCAATTTGCTGCACAATCTTAAAGGGCATTATTCCTAACAGTCAGAATATGTCCACGGATGGCCCTTAAAGGGCCAGTAGCAGCAATATAAAAATGTCACATGCCCAAATATTGCATACAAAAGTATGAATTCACAAGGGGGCCATAGTCAGATGGCAGGAGGCTGGCAACCAGGCTTCTCCAGTGCATAGTGGCGAGGTTGGTTTCGCCACAACTACATAAGTTACACTATAGATAACAATGATAACATTATTATAATAAAGCAATAATCTAGTGGCAAAGGTGAAAGAAATCCGGTGGAGCATCTTCGGAATTTCAATTTATACCTTAAATTTTTTTAGCGTTCAATTGAAGAGGCTTGTTGCAGAGATGGTTTGGGAATTGAAGAGGCTAAGCATAATATTAGGGTACATTAGATGTTTAGTTTTAATAGTAGTTAAACATGGTAGTAATATAAAGGCTTTATTTTCAAGTTTATTCTTTGAGTTCTTAAATGTGGGAATAAGGCTTTTAGGTTTTTGGAGGGGTTACATCTAGGGAAAATATTTGTTTAGGGCATATGGACTTTAATTATTTGCAAAGTGCTCACCATCCTATGTCTTTGGCAGACCGACCAGTCTCCTAAGACTGATGATATTAGAGGAACAGGAACCGTTATACAGTGTGCATCACTGCTACTTACTGTAATGCTGTTCCTGTGTGAGAGGTTACCAGTGGGCAGATGGGAAGTAACCCTTCTTTTTCCTGTCCAGCCCACATTCAGACACTAGAGGACATGTGACAACACTGAATTTTTCACCATCTATAATGGTTCCTGCAGCTCTGCTATTTGCTTAGACTGACAGGACAAGTAGTGACAATGACCAAGGCCCCTGTATTATGTATTAATTTTACAATGAGTAAGAGGCAGTGTGCTCTTGTCTTGCTGGAATTTACCAACTTCCTAGAATGCTGTCAAATTATTCAGATTTCCTTCTAATTAACTGTAAAATGTGACGATAGCTTCAACATTAAACAAATTTGAGATGTTTTGAGAAAAAATAATAAAAAAGTTCAACTTTTCATTTTTTGGAAGTGTGAAAAGTCACCCATCGCTAAGGATAATTATAAACGTCTGATCTTCTCCTAAGAGACTTTTTACTCGGCAGTCTGGTATTTCAGTGCATTCCATAGATTTCCTTGTGTGAAATAGCTGTATGTTGCATCACTAATAGAATGTTGTTGCTATTCTTTATACTTAATATATATATATTTTTTTCTATATTGATTAACACAAACCGTGTGGAGTCTGCTTAAAGTTTTGGTATGTGTGTACTTCTTCCAGCTGCTGTAGGTATGGTGTTGAAAATCAGACTGCAGGTGCAACGCAAGGCAAAATGCCTTCAAGCACATTTTATTAAAAGTTAAGCTGAGATCAGGACCACAGGATCACAGAAACGCACGTAGGAAAGTAAAGAATAGACACAAAGAAAATGTTGAAACAAAGAACCGTTTAATCATAATACACAATAAATCAGCAAATCTAAATAATATTTCAAGAAATATATGTATGCTGCATCACTATTTTTCAGTGTTGTTAATTTACAAATATTTAAACTATCAGTAGATAGAATAGACTTCCCAATCACGTACCTGCTTGTAGGATCAACCTACACATAACTACATAAAATATTTAGCTACAGAGATAACTGTGCAAGAAAGTTGTGATTCTCCAGGTACACAAAGTTCATAGTTTCTAAAAGTTGAGAATTTGAATCAGCTGTTAAAACATTCTTATTAATTGAAAAATATCCTGTTTATCTCTAAATATAAAATCCATACACTTAATTTATTATGGAGAGAAGGGTTATAAGGGTGACACTATAATACTTTACTTTATTTAAAAGGTATTTTTATAGCAATCAAATAAAGAAAACTTTGAATGTTGACTCTGTTTGACTTCACTAGAAGCTAAACTACTTATACAAACTATCACAAATCGCCCTATTTCAATAATCAAAAGTCTGTCTAATAATTATATTATTAGTGAAAATATGTATCATTTAGTGACAAAGAAAGCAGATTTAAATTCTTGTGGAATGCCATTGTACTGAATTACGTATAAACTGACATTTTGGATAGCTGGTGTTTGGGCTTGGTAGCAGTACAAACAATACATTAACGTACATTACAGCTTATCCATGTCATTTATTACATGACATCTTCAGAACCGATATATTTTGCTTTCTATTCAATACATTATTACAATAGAAAAATATCAATCTACAACATGCATACATGGTCACATATTTACAAATAAAATAAACATGTTATATCACATAGATTTTATTAACATATTATTAATAAATGTGTTAGACTACATTATTCATCATTCCAGAGATTTAGATCAGAAAGTAATTAATCAATTTCTAGCTGTATAAGAGTTTACAAAACTGACAAATCGTCTTTCTTCTACTGACAAGTCTCAGCTAAATCATTTTTCAACAATATTAAAAAAACAAAACGCATCATATCTTCCAATAATCTCAAAATCCACTGAATCAAATCTCTAACATTTATTTATTTATCATTTATTATTATTACTAATATATTGCAAGTATGTATGGGTAACAAATCTCCAACTCAATAAGAGACAGCAGGAGATGGGTACTTCTACAAATTAAGCATAAAAAAAAGTATAATAATCATATTTTAACAATGAAAAAATAATTAAATGCAAATTTTAATGTATTTTTTAATGGTATTTTTGCAAAAAATATGATCACATCTTGAAGCTGCTGTCTATATCTAGGATTAGCAGAATCTGGTATTTAAGTCAGTATATCTTCTAATCTGCAATTTGTGATACATTTATTTGCCAGTTTCAGTGTATACAGTAAATATAAATATGTCAGAATGTGACATTGTCTACTACTCATGTTGTGATTGATAGAGTTACTTTAATTTGCCGTTGGCCTAAAATGACTATGACAGATCCTGCACCCTTCAAATATAAACCATTGCATGTACTGGTGAGGCAAAACAGAGATTACATCACAGCAATATTGTTACTGCAACTGCATAAAGAATAAAACTACCATTCCATACAAAGAACACATGAGCCAAATATTTACACAGATAAGAAAGAAAGACTGTACCGTGGTTAGCTGTGCCTGAAGACTAAAATGTCAAATGTAAACACAACGGGCTAATAAACATTAACATTTACAACTGCACTGTTTAAAAGAATTAAAGCCCATGCTTTTAAGATGAGATAGAAGGTGTAGGACTAGAAGATAAATAAAAAATGATGGATTATTAATTTATCTGGGAACTGTGGAGAACTCAAGAAGTTTGCAATTTGGAACGTAAAAATTGACCAACTCCGCTACTCTTTCATCGTTGTTATTTGATCTAATATGTGCAATTCCTTAGTGATAGCTTCATAATTTCTAATTTAGTGACCAAAAAAACATTGAAGTCACTTTGTTAAAATGATCATTGTGGCCCAGGAAAATAGACTACTTGCTTTTAAAGGGTCACTTGAAGCATTATAGCTACTACAGTTTTCATATGGTACTACTACTGTTTTTGGATGACTGAATGGACATTTAACTGGATAACCTGAGTTCCTGGATATTCACAGATATCACTCAAGCAAAAAGTTCATACTTCTGAAAAAAACTTCCACAATTCCACATATCTTTGTATGAAATTCATTGGTAGAGAGTATCAGCTGAGTTGGACTAAACTGATCATGCTAAAGCAAAAATGGAACTTCAGCTCTTGACCCAGAAGAGGACCCAGATCACAAGAGGACCTAGACCACAAGAGGACCTAGACCACAAGAGGACCTAGACCACAAGTGGACCCAGACCACAAGAGGACCCAGACCACAAGAGGACCCAGATCACAAGTGCCTTGTGAAACAAGATAAGTTAAAAGTAGGGTAGTACCAGGAGACTCCCAGCACGATAGCCAATAGTCACTAATAGTCTTTAGTGATTGTGGTGCATGGAGTGTCCATTTATTCCAAACAATCCCCATTTAGATAAATCGAACTACTTAAAATTTCATTCAGATAAATAGTTCAATAAGCTTATACAAACACAAAGCAGCAGTAGCTTAGTATCCAACAGCTTAAAATACATAGTAAAAACAAAATGTTAAATGTGAAAGGGTTTATAAAATACCCCTTCCTGTCTTACTGGAGATTCTTGGCTGATATCAGCATATCTAATGGCTAGTGTAGGACTCACCTATTGAGGCTTGCCTTGACGTGGCAGGTGAGCCTATATATTCAAATGGCCATTGGAATAAAACTAAAGAGCCTCCATTTTGTTTAAATGTACATGGGGATTTAGACCAGAGTGCAGGTAACGTTCTCTTTGTTTTTACTAGTTCAATAAGCTTGTCTTGCATGCCAGTGAGTTTTTATAACACAAACTGTAGCAACACTCATGACAAAAAAACAAGACACCGATATCACAGATTTTAATAAAATGTAAACAAAACTGTTAGCTTTTCATTCTAGTTGATTGGGAAAGTTTCCATTAAATGCCCTTTAGTTCACGTGGCTTGGCAGTGTAGAATTAACAAGCAACACAAAGTTGCTGTTAAAAGCTATAATATTGCACTTAGAAAAGCTGCTAATTAGAATTGTCATTTACTGATTGATTATAGGCTCCTAAACTGCAAAAGAAGCTACTGCATTTGAGCAAGTGTCTTATCTTAAGGGTACAAAATGCACAGTTCAGCTTCTAGCTGTCAGCAAGAATTCACTAAATGAAGGCCTTTTTATCACTACAGTCTGTTCAACGACTCTTTAGAGAACATACATGGCATTTTAAGCATCACAGAGATTGCCGTGATAAAGAATGTAACACCTTAAAGCTGTCTTTAAATCTAGGATACACAAAAAAAATGAATCTGAGCTATAGGATATCTAGAAACGTGACTATTACAGTATTAATGAAAAAAAAACCAACTCCAAATATGGGAGACCCAACTGGCTCTGTAAATTTGCTAATTTATATTTCATTTATTCCATCTGCAGAATAGGCTATTTGGAAACATCCTAACAACAAAAAACAAAAATTTTCAACAATAATTGAAGAAGAAAAAAACAGCAATCGTTTCTACTCTATCAGGTTCATTATTTATATCTGCAGTTCAGGGTTATTTACTAAAAGGAGGTTTCAAAGTAAATTCAAAAATAATTTAAAATTTAACTCAAATTGCAAATTTAAATGTCAATATAGTTTATTTGGGCAAAATCTCCAACTCAGCAATTATCACAGTTAGTAAAGTACAACCTGGTTGTTTTGTGTTTCATATTTTGCTTTTTTCTAGCTGTGTTTGTGATGTACACTGGTTCACATTCAAAAATAATTTGCTCACATTATCAGTGTTTCTTGTTTTTGATATATATTGTCAGAGTTAGGTTATGCTTTCGAATTTGCAGTTCTCTGTTCACTAGAGGGTCTTTTACTAAAGAGAGAATTAGAAGTGAATTCAAAGAAAATTTCACATTTATGGTGAGCGTAGCCAAACGGACAGCATAGATTGGCTTTTTTGACCATAAATGTGATATCCTCTTGAATTCCCACGTTAGTGAATATCCCTGTTAGAATGAACATGTATAGAAAACAGTTCAAAAGATGACAGTGTTTTATAAATACATATTTACTTAATGTCCACTGACAATTTATCCTAATTAGTCATAACATTAAAACCACTGGCAGGTGAAGAGAATAACATTGATTGTTTTCTTACAATGGCACCTAGAAGGGGTGCTATTTATTAGGCAGCAAATAAACAGTCAGTTCTTGAATTTCATGTGTTGGAAGCAGATAAAATGGAATAGTGAAAAGATCTGAATGACTTACGAGGGCTGAGGAGTGATAGCTAGACGACTGGGTGAGACAGCTCTAAAATGACAAGTCTTGTGGGGTATTCCCAGTATGCAGTGGTTAGTACATACCAACAGTGTCACAAGGAAGGATAACCAGTGAACCTTCAGTTTCATGGGCGCCCAAGATTCACTTATGCACATGGAGAATGAAGGCTATCCTGTGTTGTCTGATCACAGAGAAGAGCAACTGCAACACAAGTTGCTGAAAAACCTAATGCTGGCCATGACAGAAAGGTGTCAGAACACAAAGTGCAGACCAGTCAGAGTGCCCATGGTTACCCCTGTCCACTGATGAAAACACCTTCCATGGCGACATGAACATCAGAACTAAACCACAAAGCAATAGAAAAAGGTGCCTGGTCTGATGAATTATGTTTCATTTAGATTTGATGGATTGCTGAGTGCATTTACGTAATTTACCTGGTTAAGAGGTAGAAGCATGATGCACTATGGAAATTGGGCATTCCAGTGGAGGCAGTGTTCTGCCTAGAAACCTGATATTCATCTGGATACTATTTTGACACATACAGTACTACCTACATGTTGCAGACCACATACATTCCTTCATGACAAGGGTGTTCCCTGATGGCAGGGGCTACTTTCAGCAAGATAATACACCATATCACACCGCAAAAAATGTTCAGGAGTGGTTTGAGAAACATGACTAATAGTTCAAGATGTTACCTTGGCCTTCAAATTCCCCAGATCTCAATCTGATAGAGCATCTGTGGAATGTGCTGGAACAACAAATCCGATCCTTGTAACACGTAAATGATCTGCTGCTAATATCTTTGTGCCAGAGACCACAGGACATGTTCAGAGGTATTGTGGAGTCTATGCCTCGACTCATGAGAGCTGTATTTGAAGCATGAGGGGGGACCTACAGAATATTAGGCAGGTGGTTTATAGTACTGGCTGATTAGTGTTTATCAACATGCAAAAAAGAAAACTGTGTCCCTTCCCAAGCCAACCTGCATTGATTCAAATCAGAGGTAACAATGCACAGCAATCCTCATTGTACTGGGACAAAACTTCAACGAAAAGGAGTCAGATGCTACGTTGGCTCGTTTAGTTGAAAAATAACTAAGAAAATGGGAATCTCACAAAGCAAAACTCAAAAACAAAAAATAAAATAAATGTATTTTATTTCGTTATTATATTATGAAACTGTCACACTTTAGCCATAAAGGAACATTCCAAGTACCATAACAACTACATCACACTGTAGTGGTTATTGTACCAAGAGTGCCCTGGTGCCTCCCGATTGTAAGTATCAAACCATTTTAGAATAATTTGATTTCTTACCAGGGGTCCACCAGAGTCTACTTATGACCTCAACTACTTCTGATGGAGAGATTGAAACATCTAAGCACACTGTAGTAGTTATGGAGCTTGAAGTGTTCCTACTTATATAAAATGTCAATTTTTAGATATCCTGTTTTTATTAGCTCTGTTGAGTGAATTTTCAAATCCATGTAAGAAGTTAGCCGATATATATTTTATTGTGAGTACACTGATATATTTTAAAGTTTTACAGAAAACCTGCCTTGTGAGGCCAAATTCCCTATTCCCTAAATTTAGTATAACACAAATGAGGACATTCATTTGTGTTGTTTGGAATTCAAAGCGTGTTTCAAAATATAGATGAATATTCATTTGTTCTGCAGTGTTTGAAATTCTCATTGTTATTCCGAAGGCAGCGGCACACGCAAAAATGGTAAAGGGAGTGAACTTCTTTGTAATTTTAAAACCAGGGCAAAGTGTTTTATTATTAATCCAGAATACATCTTTAGGCTTCAGCATCCGATAGTGACAGTATCATTTATTTAATAACAAGCCAGATGAGGCAATTAAGGATTTCCCCGTGCAACAAGGTGCAGAGCAGGGGCAACTATGGATGCTTCTTGCCTGGAGTTCTGTTTTAGCTAGCACTAACCCTCTTTGCAACCAATGATTATTTTCTTATAAACTATATATATTCACAGTCAGTGTTATGTTTCTGATGCGTTTAAGTACAAAACTGTTTTTTTAAACCTATCATCCCAGTGATATGCCATTGTCACAAATATTCAAAAGAGTATAATCTAAATGTGGAAAATTTCCAGCTTTAAGTTACAAAATTTATGTTGCCTTGTTTTGATTTGATACTAAGCTCACAGTATCATACGCAGTGTTAGGTACAGGAATTTGGCTGTCAGTGATGAAATCCCTTTAAGGTCCATGCAGATTAATTCTATTCAATGACTTTGCCTTTGTCGGCAAAATAAGTGACATCCGGGGTCTTAGGAAAAATAATCGTTTTATTATGCATGGGTCAGATCCCAAAACTCAAAGATACTTCTTAGAGAGAAATCGACTCTTCCACACTTTTCAAATTAATTGGATATGGAGAAATCCATAAGAGTTTAGTAATTTATTTTAAAGAAGACAAGTTACTCTACAATTAAGTACAATAGAATATATAGAGCATTGCATCATCCAGATACACGGACATTCATTACTCAAATGAAATATGGAAATTAAGTGCGTTTTTAAGGCTTTACATTGAGATTAGCTTAAAATTTTAAATACATTCAAGCCTGATAAATTAACTCTGAAGGCAAACCTTTTTGGTACATTAATCAAAGCTGTCAAATTGCAAAAGAGGAGCAAAAATGTAACAACTAGAATTAAGAAAGCCCTTATCAATGAAGCCAATGGCATTGTCTTTTTGTAAAATACATTAACTATGTTTTCATTAATCAGGACCTTAAGAATGAATACCAGTAAACACATGCAAATCGACATACTACATAATCCCAGAAGAAATATATTTAATTCAGCATTCCACAAAGAGACTTTGAAAATTACCAGAGTATTTAGAAAATGCAGTATTTGCATTAGTAATTAAAATAGAGCCTACAACTCCCTTAGGTTCCAATATACAAATCTCAGTCAGCATTTACAGAAAAACGAAGAGCATAGGTATCTTCATAAATCGGTTTTCTGATGTACCATTAATCCTATTAATTTACAACAAGATGTATGTAATTAGATAAACATCTGTAATTGTAATTTGAATCTAAAAAGGCACTGGGGGTACAGGATTTTTTTAGAATAACAGAATCTTCAGTTTAAAATACACCACTGATCTGTTCAACAAATGTTTTACCAGCAAAACAAAACAGGTTTTTTCTGGGCTGGGGGGGGGGGGTAATTTATTTATTTATTTAATTATGCTCAAAGCCATGAATCAAGAAGCGTGCTTTTGAAAATGATATATTTTTTTAACTTTAAAGGATTTTTGTAGAAATACTTATCAGTTGTCTCACTATTAACCAAGAGAACCACATACAGGAGTCCCTCCAGTCCAACATTACATGTGATGTGTAGGCAATAGCGTGGAAGAGGAGAAACTGTTGCTGCATCTGAATCTGATCTTAATCCTGATTATATGCCTTTTTGCAATGAACACAATGAAAAGTCTAAATGCCCTCAGTGCACATGTCTATTACACTTGCCACACTCTTACTTTTCTTAGTAATAGTGCCCAGTATCACAGAGATCCTATACCTCTCTGACATTGATGATATGTATGTCAATCTCCATGGCCACCAACTAAAAATAATTAATCCGAAACATTTCCAATAGGCATGTTAACTGGGGTATCTAGCCTAACTTTGTCTTCTGAAAAACTATCTGTAAACAGGACTAGTGCAAGGATTGTGGGCTACACAGGTAAAGATTATTTTGCCACCACACCAAAAAAAGACATCTTCACCTGTGTGTCTCTTAACCCTCGCTTAAATTTCCCACCCACTTTTTGTGTATCTTATCCCCTATTTCTCCTCATCATGTCTTACACCAACCTTTTAGTGTGTCTTACAACCCCCTTGTGTGTCACTTACATTCCTCCCAGCCCCTTTGTTTGTCCATCAATTCCCATAGATCGTCTTTGTGTCCTGTCCCTTCCTTGTATGTCTCTTTCTCCTTCTACAGCCCCTTGTATGTCTCTTCCCCAGTCCCTTTTATGTGTCTCTCATCCTACAGGCCCTTATATGTCTCTTCCCCAGTCACTTTTATGTGTCTCTTTCTCATCCTACAGCCCCTTATATGTCTCTTCCCCAGTCCCTTTAATGTGTCTCTTTCTCCTCCTACAGCCCCTTATATGTCTTTTTTTTAAACTTTAATGCTGAAGAACAATCTAATTGGTTGACTTGTTCCAGCCTTTACGTTTAATTACTCTGCATGTTTATTACAGATTTCTTATCTACTTATTGACATTACATAAAATCCAATTGAATGACATTCTCTGAATACATGTCATTGTGACAGCTTCCTACGTTGTCTATTTATGTAACAATTCTGAACCTTAATGTTATATACATCTACATTCTTTCCTTTATTTTATTTTTGCCTGCGCCATTGGAAAGAGACAAGGCTTTCCATTCACATTAATCTTTAGTCAGTGACATCTGAGCTGACATCATAATCAAAAGCTGCTTCTGGGGTTTTATAACACATGCAAGAGAAGATCATAAATACATTTTGTAGACCTCCCATACGGCACCATTATATCATGTTACATTATTATTGTCCTTGTGTCACAATACAGTAAACAGTGTAGGATGGTAACATTGGGCAAGTGATCCTGTTTGGACACGAGGAGGGAATTTGAAAGTGCTGAGTTAGACAAAATGTTTAAAACTCTTAAGGAAGTTTTGCTACGGTGTCACTCATGCTAGACTTTAGCAAATACGTATAGGCTGGCCCTCAAGGCACCCTCTAATCATATGAATTATACAGGTTGGACAGACACCTAGGGTCTTCTTAACCACATAGAGTTAAAAGATTAGGAGCCCTCTCATTTTATTATCCATGTAAGAGCAGGTGATTGGGCACCTTCTGGCCATTATTAATAGGACCAGACTGGGTATCATCTAACCTCAACAATTATTAACCTATAACCCACAGATTTTGGGGTGAAGGATATGGTGTGGATCGGTCTTTGGGCGACTACACAGTCTCCCCTCCACAAGCCATGCACATGGAGTAGGGGAGGCCATTGGACCCGACTTTTTTCAGCGTTGTAATTCATTGGGTCTTGAGAAAGGCAGTAATCTCTATCAATGCAAAGGAACCAGCTCCCTCTAATTAAATGCTAGCATCGTACACATACTTAATGGACAGCTCTCATGCTGTGCAGTATTAAATAAAACAATTGAGGGCTTTTGCTTATTTATTTATGTATTTATTTATTCAATAATTATGTTGCTGTATAACTGAAGGGTAAAAGGATCAGTGTCAATTTAATCGCATCAAGAAAATGGACAGGTTTTTTTTTCTATCTTTTTTGGGAAATGTGAATGTTCACTTATTTGTAACTGTTAGATTTTACACTGGTTGTTTTGTTTATTATTTATGAGTGCTACCATTCTACTGCTATGCTACATATCAAATAGCTGTTTTCTTTGCAACATTTTTGAACTAATCTCTTGTTGCTTTCAGCAACATCTAATTTTATTTTCTCCCAAATATCGAGCTTCCTTGCAGCTAGAATCTGCCTTTTCAGATCTGTATCTTTGTGACCAAATGAATGACGGTCTCATTAAGTTCCATAGCGTATCTTCATCATTCGAGGCTCTGTACACTTTTGTATATAATTAAAATGATTAACACATGCTTTTCAGTTGAACCACGTTATCACATCTTTATAGACACAATTCTACAAATATGTTATTCTGCATGGTTGAGTTATTTTAAATTTAAGTATCTATATATATATACATTTGTATTTAATTATTTTTTTTAAATAAAACACATTTAAAAAGAATACATAGATACAAAGGGAAACATCAATATAAAAACATGCTTATTAACAATTCCTCTATATAGAAAGACAACGTAATGTGTGTGATAGATGCAAAATGCTTGCTATCCAAATAGTAAATTGTGAAGTAGTATGGCGCCTCCTTGTGGTTAAATTCTAAAATCACATCGATATGCATACATGTTCTCTGATGACACTTGATTTCCCCAGTGAATTAAATAAATTATACATTGTAGCAGGATATCATAAGTGTTTTTAGTAGATCATATATGTATATTGCATATGTATTAATGGTAGCATACTAACATTAAACACAAACACATTATTATAAATAGTAACGGTGTACGCATATTTAATAATTGTATATTTTAATATATAGATATTTTAAGAAACTATATTTTAAATACATATTTTTAGGGGAAAAAAATAAACACTTTAGAAATCTTATACATTAATAAATCTTGTGCAAGTTATACAAATTCTAACCTTTTATCTATGTTTAATTCCTTTATCATTAAAAGAAAGAACAATGTGACTGGATATGATTTACATTTGCTAAAAAATATTGATGCAATGGAATTTGAAAAGAATGAGACTACAAACTACAAATCTGAACATTTAACTTTATACAATAGTTGTCATGAACATCAATGTATTTCTTAGGAAATAACATCCTTTGCATTAGCGTTAAAATTGTGTTACTTAAGTCACCAAAACAACTTTAGCTTATTGAAGCAGTTCTGGTGTATAGATCATGCCCCTGCAGTCTCACCACTCAATTCTCTGCCATTTAGGAGTTCAATCTGTTATGGGCAAATGCAAATATTACAAGTTTTAGAATGAAATGTTGTATTTCTTAAGCTGTGTACTTTGTCTTTAAGAGATATTGCAAACTGACAAGGGGTTAGAAATGGAACATATTGTTTTTCATAGATGTTTCTTTAAGCAATAACCTCAGTGCATAATATGTTTGCGCCATTTTGTCCCACACGAATTACAATAACAATAATGCATAAACAAGCTTCAAGGCTATACTACGACACTTGCAGTACACAATATATTGTGGTAACCCCAAGTTAATGGTACTTCCCCAAATCCGGGAATCTCCCACGACTGTGCACTTACGTCTTAGTATAAACAACAGATAAGCTATTCAGACTTCAAGATGCCATCTTGAACTAAGTCAGGAAAATTTCCATGATGTATACACCCTTTAGTTATGGCCTTGTATGTTTGCCAAATTAAGGGAGGTCCTAAATTGAATAAAGTAAAAGAAGTGTTACTTTTTCATATATGAATTATGGTGACCCTAAAATGAAAACACCTAAGGTATAAATAGGCGTACTTTTAAAATGTTAAAAAACAGAGGAGAGACTTGGAGACAGACGCTGCTCCATCTTAAAATGACAGAGAGGCTTACATGATGACATGTTCAGAAGGGTATGTTAACCTATTAATGATATTTGCAAGCATGTAATTTAATCTTATAAACTCTGCTATAATGGATTTTATATTTTTATATAATAAATATCCAAAAAGACAAAACGATTGCTTCCAAGACAATCCTTATTTTATATTGTATTCTCAATTATTTATATATGTTAAATAGAGGATCTCTTACACTATATAAAATTATGGCTAAGATATCTGTATGGTTAGCCCTACTAAGTTCTATGCTTTAAGACATTATAGTGGTAAATAAGGGAACTACCTGCAGTTACAAATCACTTTGTTTATACGGTCCTAGTCACACCTTCCTAGAGCTTGTGACTTGCACAGCCTTCCTAAACACTTCCTGTAAAGGAATATCTAATGATTATACTTCCCTTAATGTAAATTCTGTTCAATGTATAATTTCTTATCTCCTGCTCTGTTAATATCCTGCATGTGACTAAAGTTTAATTTACAGAGCAGGAGATAAAAAGCTTCTAAACCAAGTTATCAACTAATTAAAAATTAAACCATTTTTGTTCATGCAGGCTGTGTGAGTCACAACCAGGTGAGGTATAGCTAAAACTGCATAAACAGAAACAGAAGTGATTTAAAGGGACACTCCAGGCACCCAGACCACTCCTGCCCATTGGAGTGGTCTGGGTGCCAACTCCCACTACCCTTAACCTTGCAAGTGTAATTAGTGCAGTTTTTCATAAACTGCACTAATTGCCTAACAGGGTTAAGTCCTCCTCTAGTGACTGTCTATAAGACAGCCACTAGAGGAGCTTCTGGGTTCTTAAAACACTTTTAGTGTTTTAAGAGATGCTGGACGTCCTCACGCAATGCATGAGGACCTCCAGCGTCACCGGAATCCCCATAGGAAAGCATTGAATAATGCTTTCCTATGGGGCGGTGTAATGCGCATTAGGTCTCCCTCGCTGGCTGACGTTGGAGGGGGAGGAGAGTTGGGACATCGGCGCTGGATACAGGTAAGTCACTGAAGGAGTTTTAACCTCCTCAGCAACCTGGGATGGGAGGGAGGGGGGGTCTGCAGTGCTAGGAAAACAGTTTGTTTTCCTCACATTGGAGAGTCCCTTTAACTCCCAAATGGCAGTGGGACTGCAGGGGTATGAACACCAAAACTGCTTCAATAAGCTAAAATTGTTTAGGTAACTATGGTGTCCCTTTAAGGTTAAAATAAATAAATTAAAATTAATCCTACTTGAAAGGCAATTCCCGAAAAATGTATATCAGTGAACTAGAGATATATAAACAGTATGCCCAGTACTGAAGACCATTATAAAATAATCTGTATTTACCTTACCTGACTGCTGAGATTATGTGGGAGTTTTTCATTCTATTTATTTAATCTGTTGTGTATTTTCATCTGTATTTTTTTTGCACCTTACCTATCATTTGTGAATATACTGTACACCATTTTTTCAGTGATCCAACATACATGAATTCGTCTACTACTCTTTTAGCTGCCACTGTAAATGTGGTGGTCTTCTGAAATGGATTTTTTTGTGAAAATGTGCAGAATTCACTATTAGGAAAGCAACCCATCCAGCTTCAGGAGGCTTGCACACACAAAAAAAACAAAAAACACCACCATGATATTTTGGGTGTCCTGGAAAGTAATTTCCAATGTATTTTTTTGTTTCAGCATGCATAGATAACACATTTAAACAAATATTTCATGTCCCTGGACATGAAAAATAAATAAAGCTAATTATTTACGGATTAATGAAGTTACACATCAGAAAACAGTACTGTAACAAAATAAAGGTTCTGAATATGTAAAATGTATATTTTTCTTCACATATTCCTGTAATTTTCACACATTGTTCCCATTTATTCAGTGTATATACTGTTCCATATGTACTCATATTGTACCTATATAGTCCCTGTCACATAAACACAAACTGACAGGCACAGACACAAACACACATGCATACACCCTTGTGCCATACTATGCCCACCCCTCTCATTCCCAGACACTTTTGCATGACTCCAATAAATGCATCTGCTTTAAACAGAGACCAGAGCCACACTTAGAATTTCTTCCTCTAAACTTGCAATTCCATTCATTCATTGAGAGAGAGAACGAGAGAGAGAGAGAGTCTGTGTGTGTGTGTGTGTGTGTGTGATTACTTGTTTACTTGCTTTTCAGCAATCAACAATAAATATACACTTTAAAGGTAACAATTTAGTCCCCACACAGACACGCAAACACACACCTATACACTCACTTATGAGGACACACACTCACAAATATACAAATATAGAAAGATACAATTAATACCAAACAGAAGCATATACTCATAGGCACTGTCATACAGACACACCAACACAGACAGGCACACATACACAGATTCATCTATGGGCACACATGCACAGATACACTCATTCAGAGATTCACAAACATTGGAGAAACACATATTGCAAGTAGGGAGAGGGGAATATTTCGCTCTCCCTCTGCAGCTCAATAAACATACCAGAAGGGTCTGAGAGTCAGCTTCTGTAGCTCATCAGTCTGGCATGACAACTACTAGAGTGCTCACCCTTTTCACTTTCTAGCTCTTCCTCTGCTCAGAGTGGACAGGAAAAAAAGGTTCCAGAGCAGATACCACAATATAATTGCCATACACACTTCCCAAGTTGTGGTGGAGTGATTCCACCATCAACATTGATATAAAAGGGGTGAACAAATCGGCACAGCACTATATAGAGCTATATACAGAGCTAACCTTTGTATTCAGCACTCTGTATCTCATGGCATCACAGCTGTCAGATACCTTCTTTGCATTATAGCAGTGATTATTGTAGAAACGTTATTGATATAAAGATTTGAATTGCTTTCAGTCCCTGGGAAAGCGGACATAAACATATAGCTTCGTAGGATCCATACTAAACCCTGTTTCAGAGATCACATACTCCAGGAATTGAACTGATGTTTTGTCAAAGATGCACTTTTGCAGTTTGCAGAATAGATAATGTTTAAGAAGCCTAGTCAGTACCATCCAGACATGTTGGTGATGAGAGTGGAGTTCTGATGAATGGATCAAAATATCATCTAGATAAACCACTGCACATATGAGTAATATGTCTCTCAGTACATAATTTATGAGAAAAGTCTCATGTGTAAAACAGTACCCCCTATGTACAGGTTTTATGTCATTTTGGGAAGTTACAAGGTCAAATATAGCACGTTACATTTAAAATTGAAATTCGACAGATTGGTTACGTTGCCTCTGGGACTGTATAGTAGCCCAGGAATGAAATTTACACCCATAATGGCATACCATTTGAAATAGTAGACAACCCAAGGTATTGAAAATGGGGTATGTCCAGTCTTTTTTAGTAGCCATTTGGTCACAAACACAGGCCAAAGTTAGCGTTAGTATTTGTTTGTGTGTGAAAAATGCAAAAAACGCCAATTCTGGCTACTAAAAGAGACTGGACATACCCCGTTTGCAATACCTTGGGTTGTCTACAATTGCAAATGGTATGCCATCATAGGGGTAATTTTCATTCTTGGGCTACCATAGGGTCTCAAAAGCAATGTAACCAATCTGGCGAATTTTAATGTAAAAAAAATGAAACACAAGCCTTATATTTGACGCTGTAACTTTTGAAAACACCATAAAACCTGTACATGAGGGGTACTGTTGTACTCGGGAGACTTCGCTGAACACAAATATTTAAAAAGTATCACAGCAATAATATCATCTGTGTATGTGCTGTTTGTGCATGAAAAATGCAAAAAAGTCACTTTTACTGGCGATATCATCATTGTAATACATTTTACTGTTTTGAAACACTAATATTTGTGTTCAGCGAAGTCTCCCGAGTAGAACAGTACCCCCCATGTACAGTTTTTATGGTGTCTTGGAAAGTTATATGGTTAAATGTAGTGCTAGCAAATTAAATTCCCTTTACTTTCAGCATGGGTTGCAGGCAGGTCCCGCTAATTGTAATTAATTAAGATACCTAATTATGTAAAAATATTACATAAATATATATGTAGTATTAATAAATGTATATATACTTTTGTATATATATATATATTATATATAAAATGTTTATTATCCAAAATTAAACACTGCATTACCTGTGCCTGTGTGGACTCATCTACATTGGGAAGACCTCCAATGATCTTAGAGAACAAGTGTGCAGACACAGGTACACCATATGATTAGCTCTAACCACAGGCAGTGCCAGCACACCAGTAGCTATTTTTTTTTTTTTTAAATGGCTAAACTTTACCAATGTTGTGGTTCATGGGGATTGACCATGTACCCCCACCCCAGAGAGGAGGGGACAGAGACATATTGTTACTAAGAAGAAAAAGATATTGGATCTATACTATAGAAACCTTGGCATCTAATGGCCTCAACGAGGAAAATCCACTATATTGCTTTTCACCTAAAAGATAATTGGAATTCATAATTGACAGTTGTGTGTATATATATATATATATATATATATATATATATATATGCCAATATATTGTTTGACTGTCTAATGCTCCTCTGATACTTATGAGATTATGTATAAAAGTATTTGGATACAATTATGTTTGAAGTTATCAATAACGTATCACTTTACTATGTATCCCTTTACCATTGGTGGATGGACCTCTTCTACTCTTGGACTATGTAAGGAGAATTTCTTTTGGAGTATTAGCAGAGTGACATATGATGTATTGATCTTATGTTTTCTACGACACATATATTTCTATCTTTACATTTACCGTGCTTCACGGACCTTTCATCTGCTTATGTATTCTCCTCTAGATTTTTCTCCCCCGTCCTTTGAATATATGGAAGTTTGGAAGTGCTGAAGTGCTTCAGATTACATGTGCAATGATGTAATTGGAGGGTGAATAAACAAAAACAAGGTTAGTGATTTCAGAGATGAAATAAATGACATTAGGGATGTGCATGGGCAAAAATTTGGATCGGTCGGGCACTTCCGAAATTCGGGACTTCGGCAAGTCGGGACTTCGGCAATTCGGTACTTTTGCACTTCGGTTCGGCAATCCGAAATGTGGGACTTTGGCAATTCGGGAATATGTCATCTCTGGACTTCAGCAATTCCTAAGCTTAACCCTACCCATGCCACTACCCCTACCCCAACCCTACCCCTAACCTAACCTTACTTTGGAATTCAATGCCTAAAGGTACCTGACAAGTAAGTACATAAACTTTTTAGCTGAATGGAATGAAAGTTGTTTGATCATTTGCTATCAATATATGATTTACTAAGGTACCATTGTTTGTATTTACCTTCAAAATCAATCATTCCTTAAATTCGGTGGATGTTTAAACATTTCCTAATTGACACCAATACATCCTGTAATGTAATGCTTACACAATCTATTGGGACCTAAATTATTTAAATTGAACGAAAGGACAGCATCCAGTATAGGATTCTCAATTAAAACACATTTATTTCTAACTATAATAAAAGTAATCTCTATAGCTACATATATCATGTTCCAAAAATGTATATATTTGCACCGAACAGCTTTTACCACAAGCCAGATTATATCATGTGTTTCAAGCTTTCAATAGTACTTAATCATTGATAGAACTTGAATATTAGGAATGTCTGCTTATGTAAGGAGTTCTCCATATAGTTTATACTTTGTGGTAAATATTTAATTTATTAATTTAGAGGGACACTATAGTCACCGAGACAACTTCAGCTCAATGAAATGGTCTGGGTGCCAGGTCCCTCAGGTTTTAACCCTTCAGATGCAAACATAGCAGTTTCAGAGAAACTGCTATGTTTACATTTGGGGTTAAGCCAGCCTCTGGAGGCATATTATGCCTCCATCGCGCAGAGCGTCCATAGGAAAGCATTGAGAAGCTGACATCAGCGGGGAAGGAGAGGTCACCAGCACCGAGGGAGCCCGGTGCTGGAATAAGGTAAGCTGCTGAATGGGTTTTAACCCTTTCAGCGCCACGGGAGGGGACCCTGGGGGTGGGGGCACCCTCAGGGCACTATAATGTCAGGAAAACCGCTTTGTTTTCCTGACACTATAGTGATCCTTTAAGCAAAAGCTGACTAACCCTGTTGGGAAAAATATTATGTTTATTTATATCTGATTAATATGTGCTTGATTGAATTATCTTCAAAGTGAGTTTCTGTTTAGATAGTTGGAAAGATACAGCACCTGAAAGGCACAGTAACATCCTTGAGAAAGTTTTATCAAATTTACATATCAACTAGTTTTCAAAGGAGTCTCTATCTAGGAAAACACACCTTAGGTAGAGGGAAGGGGATACCTGGGATAGTTCACATGCAAATAAAATAACAGGATATATAACACTTTGGGCCTTGGTAAAGTAAATCACATTTACATATCAATTAACTGAGGAATTGGCAATTTACAACATGGGAACAAATTCCTTTCAAAATAGAAGATGCTGACATCACATTAGACTAGGTTGGTGAGACACACGCTGCACACAACATCTCACAGCACATACACAATGTAGCAGATATTATATAGAGGGAATGTGTGAGTGTTATGAATGTATTGTAACTCTGTAATACTATAACTCTGTATCATTCTTCTTCTGTAATATTTAACTGGGCAGATTCTAAGTAAAGTTTTCTCTATGGTTAAGTACTATGGTGTTGGCTGTTTATTTGTAATATCGGGTAGAATACCTTAGTAGTGCTAGTCATATGTTTATCTGGACGAGGGGATAAATATATATGATAATTCTTGGAACTAGTGACACAGGCATATTACATTCACTATTAATACACAATGCAGAGTGGATTTCTCTCAAAAGGATACCAATTAGAAGTATTGGTGGTGAGAGAAGAATTATACAACAAACCCCTTAACCCCAGGACGTGTATATGCATGATGGCCAAGATATGCACCCAATCTACACAAATATGCATAACTAAACATACGATTTTTGTGTTTATGACAAATAAGAACATTCTGCAGATGGAATCATGCTAATCTTTAAACCAATTAAACACAACATTCTTTTTTTATTTTAGAGTGCTTATTATCTGTCCCTTTTACATGCCTTGACCAAAATGCCATCTAGCCCCAATATCGGTTAAAATTGTAAGGAATAAACAAGGCTGTTTGTCAAAACTAATGCTTTTTTTAATGGAAATGGACTTTAAATATAGTTTTTACTTCAGTCACTTACTCAGCGAAGAGTAAATTGAAAAGAATTGATCTGTTTGTCACTGAAAGTAATCAAATGTACAAAGATGTGATGCATAAACTTTCAATTGACCCCACAATAAATCATCATGTGTTTTGAGAACCAACTAGTGAAACTCTAGATAGTGTTAATATTACTGTGTATGATATTTTAGCTTCTTCAAACTAGAGTCAACACCTAAATTCATTTCTTAACGCATTTTTTTCTTCTGCTCCCAAATGGTGTAAGATGTTTTGTGCACAATGTTGTTTTACATGATCCCAGATTACCTGATAATCGGTGAAATGTGCATAAATATTAAAGGAGCGCAAAAACACCAGGAACACTTCAATGTACTGTAGTGATTATGGTTCCTGGAGTGCCCTAGAGCAACCTTATTATAAGTAGTCAAACAATTTTAGAACTGATTGGCCATTTACAATGGCACCATAGCCAATAGAGTACTATAGTGGTTATGGTGTTTTGGGTGTTCCTGTAAACACATTTCTTGATGAGAGAACGTACCAGTCTAATTCACAATATTTTAATCTAGTAGGTCTAATGATAAATATGTAAAGTTATTAAATAAAAATAACCATGCATATTTTTTTTTTTAATGGACCAAACATCATAGAAACTCATGCATTAACCCTTCCAATTACATAGAGCTGAGCTCTTAAACTAAGTTCTATTTTAAGTTAGTGTCATGGTCAACTTGGGATTGCTCAGGGCATCTCAGATAATGAGTTAGTGAATAGTGAATTAGTAAAGTGCTCCTTCAGGAGGGTGTAAGTTGCCCAGAAAATAGCTGAGTTTATCTTGGAGGTATGTGTCTTTACAAAGAGAGTAGCCATATGTGTTCACATAAAGCGGTATTGAAAATGTACCTCCAGGCATCTTGCTTAAGGTTGTTAAAACACATTTGTAACTCGTCAGACAAAACATTCTGAAACTTACAAAACTCAAATCCCAGTCATTTCTTGGATCAAATGTTTCAAGTAAATTATTTTACAGTTACACCCATTGTTTCAACCAATCACTTCTTCATCTCTTTCCAGTAAAATGAAAGATAAGTGGTAGACTAACTAACGCCTGGTTTACTATAGGTCTGTTCACTAGACAGTACTTTATTTAATTTGATTTAACATTTTGGCCAATATAGCAAAATATGATGACAAACCTGATGGATACAAATTTAGGCCAAATTATCCAAGTAGGAAAAATACTCAAATTTATGCATGCTGAAAAGTTATTAACAAATGTAAATAGTCACAAAAGATTGACTGTCTACTTACCAAAACTTATGTTCAGTGAATGAACTCTAGATCATTTTAAAGATTTGTCCATCTAGTCAAATAATTACTAGTATTTGTTTTATCACTGTAGCATTTGAATGTTTTCATTTCATCTTTGACTTTGCACAGCTTAGCCTTCTTATCGATTATTTGCACTTGGCCGTATTCAAACACAGCACCGAATTTTGCTTTGGCTTGGCAAATAAACCAAGGAAAGAGTACAACAGAAAAAGCAAATTAAGAAAAATATATTGGTGTATACCTTTTTTTTTTTTTTTTGTACTAAACTCTTTAAAATTGGTTTCTTGGAAGCTGTTATAGTTGTAGCCAGCGAATCATTTTAATAAGCATTAGTACATAGTTACAAGACGATGATCGCCCTTGGAGACCAAAAAGTAATTCTAGCCAATTATGTTTAGAAAAGTTCATAATATTTTTTTTTCACAGTTACTGAAAACATAGTGTTAGGTAAACAGATGTGGCAGCTGGCTGTGTTATGTCCATCATTATATTGAAATGTTTGTGTTTCTTCTAAACTAGCTCAAGTTTGGCAATTTACTTCATAACATGTTATCTGACTCGCTAAGTGTCATTATGTTGGCTTTATAGTACTGGACAATTACACCGAACCTAATAAAAGGGAGCGACCGGTGATATTTTCACAATAACTGATATTGTTTTGTTCAGTTAATTATACATGATGATGACTATAAAAGTCTGATAAAGCAATCAAAATAGAAAGCAGTTTGAAATAATTATTATTGCAACAGAATAACATGTTATAAGTGGTTGTACCTTTTTGGATTATAAGTAAAACATTGATTTTTTTTCTTGAATACATCTCTAGAGTGTTTTGCAATCTCTGTTGTAAGTGACTTTTACAGTATGTGTAATATTTTCTGTGTGTTAGAAGTAGAGGTTATTGATATTATAACCTTAAAGTATTTATTTTAGCATTGTTATCATGAATCAGATTTCTAATACACTAATATTTCATAACAAGTGAAACAATTTGTGCTACAAAAACACATTAAAAACATAGTGAATTATATACATTGGGCTGAATTAAAGAGATACTATAATGCCAGGAATACAAAGCTATATTCCTGGCACCACTACTCCCCTGCCCAGTGCATCTTTAATTCTTCAATGCAACATAACATGGAAAATAATAAAAAATAATAAAAAAAGCTGCTATATTCTATAGGGTCCTATCTATGGAATGCGTTGGTATATTATAAATCTTAACCCCTTAAGGACACATGACGGAAATATTCCGTCATGATTCCCTTTTATTCCAGAAGTTGTGTCCTTAAGGGGTTAATAATAATATGAATACCATTTAACAAATAATATTCCAATGTATGACAGCTACAGAAACAAGGAACTACACATAAGTGACAGTTGTGATTTTCTACATGGATGAACTTGTCCTAATTTTTACTTTCCCCTAAAAAAAATTTTTTTAAATTAAGTTACTGGAGTGCCATGAAATATAAGTCCACAATCATAGAACACACCACAATGTATTCAATGCTCCTTGCATCTTCCTCGGGTGCCTGGGAACTTCGATGTAAGATTATTATATTGTTTAATACATATTGTTGATCTTACCTTAACTGGTGTTGACTTCCCCTGTTTCTGTTTCTACTATTGAGGAAAAAGCTGCCACTTACCCTGTCTGGAGCTAAAACTATTACACCTATGATACCCGAGCCAGTTATTTGAAGAGGCTCAGTAAAATGTGAGTGTCATACCTTAAGAGAATAATATTTTGTAAGTATTACCTGTGATTAGTGATGTCCCGAACGGTTCGCCGAACAGTTTGCGAACGGTTTGCCACGAACGGTTCGCCACGGGCTCATCATTGAGTAAACTTTGACCCTGTACCTCACAGTCAGCAGACACATTCCAGCCAATCAGCAGCAGACCCTCCCTCCCAGACGCTCCCATGAATAATCCGTGGCGAACCGTTCGCGAACCGTTCGCGAACCGTTCGCGAACCGTTCGGGACATCACTACCTGTGATTACTATATTACCATGTGAGATTTACTTCTGTTTTCTCAGTTTCTGCAGGGGTAATTATGCCAGACTTTGGGGTATATGTGTGCGTCTATTACATTTTATAATACATATGTATACACATTTTAAGAGGGCTGCATGTCATTGCATTTATGGATTAAGTAAGATATAACCCACCATTACAATATTTTGTTGCGCGCCGTTCAATTTATTTGTTTACTACTTGAACAGCTTACAGAGTCTCTCTTCAATTTATTATTTCCTTTGGTCACCTCTAACTAGCGTTGTCAAATTTAAAATTGTATATTTCTTTGAGTGTGCGCTATTCCTTGATCTGTATTTGTATATATTTTGGTCTCTACAGCAGAACCACTACCTAGAAACGAATTCCCTATATTTCTATGTACATGGACATAGACAGGCATCATATTTAAAACTTCGTAATGCACTTCTGAAGATACTCTTAGCAATGGAGACTATTCAGTATTGTAAGTTTTCGATACTGCATATGTAAAATTTCATAGAATAATGGCACTTCTTTTCCACACTGTATACTCAAAACTTTACTATTTACCATTCTTATGTTATGCAGTGTACATAGCATACAATTCCTTTCCAACCTCATGCTACTGAATGAAGATGCTGCATGCTCCCCATAGAGATCCATTGATTGTATGCATTATTATGAGGAAATGCTCATTGGTGCAGCGTGGCGTTTTGCCACGCATTCGCAATAGCCTCCCTATGTTTTCCTATGGGAAAGCATTGGATTGGCTGAGATCATCAAATTTGATGATCTAAGCCAAGGAGGTAGAGTGGGACAAGCATGATGAGACCCACATGGAGCTGGAATAAAGGCGAGTAATCTCACCCTTAACTCCTCTAACACTTGTAAAATTATAATGTCATGTTTGTTGTATTCCTCACACTATAGTGTTCCTTTAAACGACTAAGAAAATACATCTCTAATTACGTCTCCATGCTTCTAGAGTAATGAGACTATGGGGTAAGGTGTTTTTTATAACTTTCCATGTAAAGCAATACATTTTAATAATTACCACATCTGTAAAACTGTAAAACATGAGGACAATTCATCTGTAATAATATACTTTTTATTCTTTGAAAAGTAAGTTTTGATGAACTGAGAAATTACTCTCTTGGCGATTTTTTTTTTTTTTTTTCCAGTCAATTATTTAATTGCATTTTCCAATACTGTTCCCACACTCAATAACTCACAGTTTTATTGAAGAATCCCCATTATTAAACATTACTGAACTTTTATCTTGCCTTTCACCCAAAAGGCTTGCGTTGAATATGAAATGTAAAAAACATAATAAAAAAAAAAAATAAACGTGAAATTAAAGATAAATGAGTTAAGCATGGCTCCATGCATTGGTATAAGATTAATCGTCACAGCACACAATGCAGACATTATAAATAATATAGAGGTTATATTAAGGTTTACATAAACATATCAGAGTACTTTAAAACGCACTATTAGCAAGAACAGCACAATTGCCAACATCTGCAAAGCTTCCAGTTACTGTATCATCACTCTGGATAAGTGGCAATGAATAGCTTTCTTCCTAATCAGCATTTCTTCAAGCAAGAGGTTAGATGACCTTTATTAATCTTCTCTTACTTAGCTTTTGAACAGCCTACAGAGGAGACAATTTGCCACTATTTTGGATGGCCATATGTGCCATATCTATACATTCAGTTCTTCTAGGGGATTTGTTAAATACCTTACTAGTGATTATGTTATTATATCATCGTTTGTGATTGTGATTTAAAAGTTCTTGACTTTTTAAATATTATCGGGAAATTTTCTCCTGCAGTGTTCCTTGTCTGGGTATTGCCATTTAAGTGATCATCGGTAGTTCTGTTAGTTACTTAGAACATGCTGCCAAGTAATACAGAGTGATCTTCGGTCAGAAAAGGGGGCAACATAGAAGAGACCATTTAAGTGCCAACACTCATTTAGATGTATATTCATGTGATTGTTCTGATTATATTTTGCTCTGATTCTGAAATTCCTGTTTTACATGTTAGAGTTCATTGTAAGTTGTCATTGGAGATTTGCAATTAGGATACCTGTGTATATGCATTCATGTGTGGGATTATGTTGGTGTGTGCATGTGTGGGATTATGTTGGTTTTCGTGTGTGTGTTGTCAGTAAGATTCTGATACAAGATGCCATTAAGGTTGAAATTGAAAATAAATTTAAGTAAATGTAGAGCAAACACAAATTGAGCAAACATATGTCATTAACAGCAAAACATAATGAATAGTCCATCTGGATTTTGACAAGCGATAATACCAGCAAATCAAATTGTGAAAATCGGCTTGATTTATCGTGGTTACAAATGCTAACAATTTTAGTTTAATTAATATATATATATATATATATTTATTTTTTTTTTCATATCATTAATGTTTTACTTAAAGGAACACTATAGTCACCTAAATTACTTCAGCTAAATAAAGCAGTTTTAGTGTATAGATCATTCCCCTGCAATTTCACTGCTCAATTCACTGTCATTTAGGAGTTAAATCACTTTGTTTCTGTTTATGCAGCCCTAGCCACACCTCCCCTGGCTATGATTGACAGAGCCTGCATGAAAAAAAAACTGGTTTCACTTTCAAACAGATGTAATTTACCTTAAATAATTGTATCTCAATCTCTAAATTGAACTTTAATCACATACAGGAGGCTCTTGCAGGGTCTAGCAAGCTATTAACATAGCAGGGGATAAGAAAATCTTAATTAAACATAACTTGCAATAAAGAAAGCCTAAATAGGGCTCTCTATACAGGAAGTGTTTATGGAAGGCTGTGCAAGTCACATGCAGGGAGGTGTGACTAGGGTTCATAAACAAATGGATTTAACTCCTAAATGGCAGAGGATTGAGCAGTGAGGCTGCAGGGGCATGTTCTATACACCAAAACTGCTTCATTAAGCTAACGCTGTTCAGGTGACTATAGTGTCCCTTTAACTTACGTCACCAAATGGTTCATTTATTTAACTGCACAACAAGCAAATAAATTAATAGCAATATGATAGGTGTATATTCTAATTAAGTATACCTCTCCACCTACACATTATGTTATCATGATTATATTGATTTAACATTATGCTGTGTCTCATTATATCCACCTGCTTGATGTATGCATGAGAAATATTATTACAGTGATTACGAAAAAAAATCAGCAAATCAGGCTTTTCCCATTTTACCTTTTTTAACAGACTGTGACGGAGCTATATAAAGTACGCTTATGATTGAAAAAAAAATATAAACAAAATGCAAACAAAATGACCTAAATACGTAAATCTCAGCTTTTCATTTGAGAGGGTACAGCACACTTTTGTGATGAGTGAGATTTCCCAAAAACCTGCAAAATACGCAACTCATGTGATTAATGCTACAGTGTGCATGCATATATTATTTAGTATTATGGGAGGAATGCCTTCATGCTGCATTGTTGGAGCCATTCCTGCGAGTGCATGAATCCACATTATGAAAGGAATGTCTGAGCACATGTATACATAGTGCATTATGGAATATGCCATGCACATTTTAATGGAGGCCCACTTGTGTCAGCTGTGGTTGCTCATTTTCTCAAAGACAAAAATAACTCACTTTACATAAGCATGATTTTAACTAGTTTACAAAAAAATAAAAAAATTTTTACTTTGTATTTAAAAAGTAAGTAGGAAAGTAAGTCAAACTTAGCTGTTTCTCCTAATAAGGATGTTTATTTGCTTGCTCATCAATGATAAATGTTCCTTATGCCTAAATAATCAATACATTCACCTTTAAATAATGTACAAAATTAAAAATCCCGGCACATCCAGATGAAACTTGCAGTGGGCTAATGATTATGTTCGGGATGTGTACCATTGCACACTTACATACTGTATTACAGGAGTAATGAACAATATGCGCATACCGCGTTATGCAAGGAAAATATCCAGAAACGCCTGATGGCAGAACATTCACGCAAAGATATGGGTGCGAGAACACGCACAGGTAAGTATGTCCTGTACCAGGGGTAGGCAACTTCTGTCACTCCAGATGTTGTGGACTACACCGTCCCTGATGCTTTGCCAGCATTGTTTTTGTAAGAGCGTTATGGGAGATGTAGTCCATGACATCTGGACTTGCAAAGCTATCTTACCTATGTCTTATTTCATAGCTCATTGCTCTCCTTACTGTAGTAAACACCTCAATTTATTGCATTGATTGGGTGGCATATATCTTTATATAAGAATAACATCTATTAAACTTCACAAATATTTTCAGTTTCTAGTAAAGTGTATCAGAAATACTGTAATTATAAATGTGTATTCTCTGTTCCTTAGTAGTTTTAATTAGATCACTGGATGAAGACTTTTGGGATACAACTGACTGACCATATTGTGCAGCAGGCAACACAGCCTGCTCCTAGCTGAAATTAAAGACAAGCTAAATGAGATGAGAAGAAAGATCAGAGCAGAAACACAGGTGATGGGTCTCCCTGAAAGCAATTAAGAATGACCTTTTAGAACTGTTTGTTACATTGAAGATACATTGAAGATTAATCATCATGAACCTTTGTGTCAGTGTGGACTACATCATGGAAGGACCACTGGAAAGGAACTTTTTCAGCTACTATTTGACACTGATTTATTTGTTTAGGCCATTATATCAGTCTATTCATAACCATAGCTTTGCAGAAAGCAATTAAATTCAAGAGAGGGGGATCTTTGAGAACACATTAGTTATTTAATATTTGAGAAGGATGTGGAAATGAAGCTGCAATAAATATTTTTAGAATTATATTATCTATTGCAGTATTGAAACACAATTTAAAAGGTGGCGATTTTCACATATTCTTGTTCAGAGAAGTTTATATTCCAAACAACAAATTGTAGTGAATTGAAAATAGAATTGCAATTTAGACAGAAATAGCTAATTTGTACAAATTCTCCCAATCAACTACAGTCACAGCCTAATTTTGCTAAATAGTTTTCAGTTCATTATAATTGAAGTGTTTTAGCAATTTAAACCCAACGATTTAAAGGGTTACTATAACCCATTTGAGAGGGATGACCTTTACAGCATAATATGCCTTATGGGCACTGCAGAGAAGGTCACCTCTCCCAATTTGTAGTAAAATGTGCAAAATAAAAAGTTTTACTTGCCTGTAATACAGTTCCAGGTGAAGCTCCCGGCACTGATATTCTGTGCCCCCTCCTGACGTTACTGGGGGCCTGTGCGGTCCAATCACAAGCGTCTCACAGAGAATCCTGTGGCTGAGTCATTTTGCCAGCAGAGAGCGCAATGACACATGTGCTGGGAGTGCAACTATCCCCCAGCTCACAATTAACAATATCTCTGTATGTGCAAGCTGAAACACTGCATATATTGACTTTTAACACCATGACCACTTCAAATTACTGAAGTGGTCATGGTGGTTGGAGTAATCTTTTAAGCTCATGCTTTATTGTTTCAAACAAAAACTGTCTGACCTTTCTGCAGGAACAGAGAACAAATATTTGCTTTATATTTTGAAATCAAAACATTCGACAATGTTATATTAACATATTTATATATTTACTCTAAGGCATTTCAAATATAACTAACACAACATGTCTGCCTGTGCCACTTTTGCTAACATTGTAACTACTGCAGACATGATTATTGTTAAGTTTTCATTCACCTCTATCACATCCAGATGGTTAGTTTTCATCAATAACTGCACTATATTCAGAGATAATATTTACTAAAGTAGAAATTGTTGACACTCACTTTTAATTTTTTTATATTTCTCACTTTTTTAAATAATCCTGTGTGTATTGAACCGCTGTTGTAAGAAGGGCATGAAGTATGTTATTCTGGCCATGTTGTACCATGTTCTATATAAACGCATGTCTTGCTTTCAAATCTCTACATAATGCTGCTCCCACCTATCTATCCTCCCTGTGACGAAGTGCCCTTCGCCACTTGGTACTGGAGAGGCCTGCTTGCCAGCCTCCTCCCCTGTGACTATGACTCTTTGATGTATTTGCCTTTAAAGCCCCTATTCTACCTTCAGACAGACTATTTATGTAGGCTGCTTTATTTATCTTATGTTTTAGTCACCCTGTACCCATTATAGGTGCAGGGTGTGTGTAATGTAATTGTTTATAGTGTGTGTGTGTACTGTGTAATGTATTGCCTGCTCTCTTGTATTGCTGAGGTTTGCTACCAACTAGGTGGGTTTGGCTATGGAGCTGGTCTAGTGCCCTCTGTTGGTAGCAACAGCAATATGCACTACCTGAATTGCAAGACTGGTTCATTTGCATATTCGGGTAGATTTGCATATTGCTAATTCTGCAGGCAGGTGAGATATTTAATGTTAAATATTGTCTCCCCCCACCCCTTTAAAAATGTACCATTGTGTTGTGATAAGTCACTGTGTGTTGCTTGATGTGTTTTGACTGTTTGTGATTTTATTGAGGTTTCACAACAATGTTATTGTGGTGACTGTATTGGCTGGTCCCAAGGGAATAAAGGTTTTGACAGTTCTTCTTGATCCCTCTAAACGTAGCCTTGTCTCGTTATTGGAGGGAGCTGTTATAATCACACTGGGGATTGCTATGCTCTGCATGCTCCCCTGAGCTTGAATCATTTAGCTCTTTTAAGAGCTTGTTCCTGACACGCTCTCCTTGGAGGAGGGGTCTTCACCACACAGTCCTGGATGCTGGAGGTTCGTACAGGGTGGAAGGAAGAGTTCTTTCCCACACAGTCCTGGAAGACAGAAGCTGATCCAGGGTGGAAGGAAGACGGCGAGACTCCAGTCAAGATACGGCGGTTGCGGAGTCTGCGGTGGTTGTGGTGTCTGCTGCAGCGCTTGGAGTCCTCAGGAAGCGCTAGGAGCATCCGTCAACAGAGGGTACTCGGTCGGAGTACAGGGAGCTCTGTTACATTGGTGGCAGCGGTGGGATGGCGTCCTAGTGCGAGGAGAAGCAGCTCGGAGACACTGGTATCGTATGAGAGGTTATTGAGGGCAACGCTTGCCACTGTGCAGCGTCCCTAACTACAGCAGCATGGAGCAGGGATGGATAGAGCCCTGCGAAGAGCACCTCAACAGGATACGTCGCTACGAGGACAACGCTTACATTGAGGAGGTAAAGAGGCGGTTGGTCTGCTATGGCCCAGACCTTTCAAACGAGGTGGTCCACCAAGTAATGCGCCAGTTGAGTGCTGAGAACAGTGCGGCAATGGCCTTTGAGCGACAACTGTGGAGGTTGAGGATATGGACACCTAGTCTCCAGCGGCAGTGCAAGTTACAGGGAGCCGAAGGTGTCGTCCTTCCTCCCCAGCGGCAGTGCAAGTTACAGGGAGCCGAAGGTGTCGTCCTAACTCCCCAGCGACAGTGCGAATTCCAGGGGGCCGAAGGTGTCGTCCTTCCCCCCCAGCGGCAGTGTGTCCTACAGGGAGCAGAGACAGTTGGTCTCTCTCCCCAGCAGCAGTGCAAGTTACAGGGAGCCGAAGGTGTCGTCCTTCCTCCCCAGCTGCAGTGCAAGTTACAGGGAGCCGAAGGTGTCGTCCTTCCTCCCCAGCAGCAGTGTGTCCTACAGGGAGCAGAGACAGTTGGTCTCTCTCTCCAGCAGCAGGACAACATTATGGGAGTGGAGACAGGCGGTCTCCCTCTCCAGCGGCAGCCTGTGTTTCAGGGAGAGGAGCACAGCACCCTATCTCCCCAGCGGCAGCTTACCCTACCAAGGGGAGACACCAATCTCCCAGATGGCGCAGAGGGGACCGTGGTCTCTGTGCCCGACCTACAGGGATGCTGGACAGCCTGTCCAGATCCCCAACTACCCTCACAGGGACAACAGGAGGAGGGGGTAAGTACGAATTCCACTCCCCAGCTAACTCCTAACTTGGCCCCAGGGTTAACAGGGGAGATGTTAACCCCCACTGACCCCCACGTTCCCCTGGCTACTGAGCCGGACTATGTCCCAAGCCCCCCAGCGGAAGAGCTGGCAGCTGGGCAGAGTGCAGTCGGCCTCTGCCCTCCCTTTGTCCCTTGTCCAGAGCCTGATGTCCTGCAGGCTATACCAGCAGAAGAGCTGGCATCAGGGCAGACCGCCGCTGGCCTCTGCCCTACCGATCCCCTTGTCACAGGACTGGCCTGCACCCCCCTCCTCCCAGCAGAAGCGCTGGCATCAGGGCAGAGCGCCGCTGGCCTCTGCCCCTCAAGTCCCCACAGCGTGTTGCCCCATCACCCCAGAGGAATACCCAGGTGCAGTCACTGTTTGCTGTGGGTGGGCTGCTCTAATAACTGTTTGTTGTGGGTGGGCTACTCTGGCACTTGCTTATGGTCGGTGGGTGACTCGACTAACTTAGGCACTGACCGACAGAAAGTCAGGTGCCTGGTTAGTCTTCCCCCCGAAGGGGAGATATGTGACGAAGTGCCCTTCGCCACTTGGTACTGGAGAGGCCTGCTTGCCAGCCTCCTCCCCTGTGACTATGACTCTTTGATGTATTTGCCTTTAAAGCCCCTATTCTACCTTCAGACAGACTATTTATGTAGGCTGCTTTATTTATCTTATGTTTTAGTCACCCTGTACCCATTATAGGTGCAGGGTGTGTGTAATGTAATTGTTTATAGTGTGTGTGTGTGTACTGTGTAATGTATTGCCTGCTCTCTTGTATTGCTGAGGTTTGCTACCAACTAGGTGGGTTTGGCTATGGAGCTGGTCTAGTGCCCTCTGTTGGTAGCAACAGCAATATGCACTACCTGAATTGCAAGACTGGTTCATTTGCATATTCGGATAGATTTGCATATTGCTAATTCTGCAGGCAGGTGAGATATTTAATGTTAAATATTGTCTCCCCCCACCCCTTTAAAAATGTACCATTGTGTTGTGATAAGTCACTGTGTGTTGCTTGATGTGTTTTGACTGTTTGTGATTTTATTGAGGTTTCACAACAATGTTATTGTGGTGACTGTATTGGCTGGTCCCAAGGGAATAAAGATTTTGACAGTTCTTCTTGATCCCTCTAAACGTAGCCTTGTCTCGTTATTGGAGGGAGCTGTTATAATCACACTGGGGATTGCTATGCTCTGCATGCTCCCCTGAGCTTGAATCATTTAGCTCTTTTAAGAGCTTGTTCCTGACACGCTCTCCTTGGAGGAGGGGTCTTCACCACACAGTCCTGGATGCTGGAGGTTCGTACAGGGTGGAAGGAAGAGTTCTTTCCCACACAGTCCTGGAAGACAGAAGCTGATCCAGGGTGGAAGGAAGACGGCGAGACTCCAGTCAAGATACGGCGGTTGCGGAGTCTGCGGTGGTTGTGGTGTCTGCTGCAGCGCTTGGAGTCCTCAGGAAGTGCTAGGAGCATCCGTCAACAGAGGGTACTCGGTCGGAGTACAGGGAGCTCTGTTACACTCCCTAATACACAAGTGTGTATAGTCTAGGCCCTTACGCTCTGCTGAAGACTTACGTCTATCTTCTGTCCGTACTCCCACCTCTGATGCTCGCCTTCAACACTTCTCGAGGGCTGCACCGTTCCTGTGGAACTCACTTCCCTCCTCCGTTAGATGCTCACCCAGTCTCCACACCTTCAAAAAATAATTAAAAACCCACTTTTTCATAAAAACTTATCAATTAAACTCTTAATAGCTCCCAACTGATTCCTCTCTTGCAACTGTCACTAGTCTAATACTATCCTTACCTTTTGTGTCACTTTACCCCACTCCCTCTAGCATGTAAACTAATTGAGCAGGGCCCTCAACCCCACTGTTCCTGTGTGTCCAACTTGTCTGGTTACAACTACATGTTTGTTCGTCCACCCATTGTAAAGCACTGTGGAATTTGTTGGCACTATATAAATAATTACATCATAATAATATTAATAATAGTGACACCACCTCCTGTCTGGCATGTATGCCTGTTAAACCATGACGGCACATAGGCAACAAGAATGTCAGTGAGACAGACCATTAAAAATAATAATAAAGTCATTTTTATACTTCATTTGTTCCTTTCCTCAGGACAAGTAAGAAGCAAAATGTAACAGTTCAGAGATTTCTGATAATCCTGATAATCCATGGATAACACATACTTTCATTGTAATTCTTTAGTGTAAATGTCCTGTTTTCACCTTAAGTAGTATACATTAATATTAGTATTAGTAGCAGTAATATTTATATGCAAATATTAATAATAACATATAATTCTTAGAGAGACACTATAGTCACCAGTTCAACTACAGCTTAATGTAGTTGAATGGGGTCTATAGCATTTCCCTGCAGGCATTTTAATGTAAACACTGCCTTTTCAGTGAAAAGGCAGTGTTCACATTACTGTCTAGGGATACCTCCATGGGTGTCACTCAGACGGCCGCTAGAGGGGATTTTTGTGTACTTACTGACATTCAGCACCTCAACGCCCTGCATGGAGATGCTGAACATTTACCATAAAATGGCCTTCACTCAGACGCCCAGTAGAGGCACTTCTTGGGTCATTCTTTTTCTTTTTTATACCTCAGGATTACCTCCCATTGGACCAAATTTTCAAATATTTAACCGTAGGTGGGGATTCTACCAAACAAGCATACAGAATTGGAACTAATTATCAGTCCCATACACAGTAAGTGCATTTCATTTGTTTCCTTCAATCAATAACCTACATACTACACTATATCTTACCCCTTGTCCTCTCTTCTTGTGACATATTGACCTGGATTGGAGGATTCACCCAAGGCACTGCTTCCCATCTCTTGCATAAAAATCAACTACGACTGGAAAGAAGAGACTCTGGTTTGGGTTGTTCAAACTTTCCACCCTATTAATCAACAAGCATTAGAAACCTATATCCTTTGTCATTCTAGAAATATAATTCCCAACGGGCTGTGAATATTCTCAGTATAGATACAAAAACATATTAGGATTCCCCTCCTATCTCTTGTCTAGAACTCTATTTCTCTTGGATTGACCCAATTTAATAAACTTTAAGTGCATTCACGTTTGTCTTTATGCCCTTTGGATATTTTGTATCGTAACATATTTTTACAAAATGAAAAAAATATGCACAGGAAGCTAAATAAACCATTCTCCCTGTAATAAACACAGCGGTGCCTCCAGTTTCATTGCAGAAAATATTAAATATTACGATTCCATCTACACCTAGTTAATTAGACAATTATATGTGCTGCTAATGGGGGAAAGTGAACAGACACATAAGTGTAATTATTTTACCTAAAAGCCTCAGTAACAACATAATAGAATTCAATGGTGATTTTGTGGCTGTCAAAAGGGATTTGCAGTAATGAGTCACATAGGTAATCAGCAGGAACTTGCAAGAATATTTTTTCATGATTGCTTCCCACTGGGAACTGATTAGATAAAAAATTAAGTTACTTTCTAAAACTGCCATTTTGTACAACCTGTTCTCAAACAGTAACCAAAAGACCCTAGCTGTGTGTTTCGAGTTAAGTACCAGGATAGTTATCAATTAAAGGGGCACAACCCTACTCAGTATTCAGAAAAGTATAAACAATTTAATAAAGTGTCCCGATGTAATTATCCACAATCATGCTTCGAAATATCATTTTGTATATTTGTTTCAAATGCATACCCAGAGGGATTACTAACTAAATCATATGCAGAGCATAAATAATAGAGGAAAGTAAAATGATTTCACAACACACACTTTTGGAATGAGTTATTAAACACGTATTAAACAAAATAAGTAAAATCTGTTGCTTGCCATGAATTCCCATTTATATGCATGTGCAATGTACCTGATTAACTCTTAGCAGTAACTGTTGTTGAACTGACATCGTTTTTGTTTTTTTTTGATCATTGGATGATAAATGAATACTGGAATTTTTTTTAAAAAAAAACCATTAAAGTAAAATCTAGACCCCAAGAAAAAAAAAATATGGTATTTTCACTGGTAAAGCAATTTGATTTTTTTGTAATTTACTATAGAGAAGAACATTTGCAGAGAAAATCAATGCTGCTAACCTAAGAGAATCAAAGAAATATCTGAATTCATTCACATAACAGGAAGACGCTAATAGAATTCATAAACAAAGGTGAAGATGAAAGGAATGTCAAAACTGTCTGTTTCTTGTGTTGATGTTTTTTTTAAGTTTATATCTTTACTTTAATTTTAGACTGTTCCTCTATTCGTGTACATTATTTTATTTTTTAGCACTTTCCTCACTTACTTCCCTTTCATTCCACTCTCTGTGCCGTCATTTTGAGTGATCTGGAGTCAGAATCAGTCGTTATCCAGATCATTCTCACCAGCTGCTGCACATTCACAGATTGATGACATCACCGTTTATCACCCTGTGTGCTGAGCACAGAGAGGCAGCTGTGTGAAACCCTCCCTCAGTCACTCTGCCACTTGTCACCCCCTCCCTCCCTCAGTCACTCTGCCACCCCCTCCCTTACTGTGCACCCCCTCCCTTACTGTGTCACTCCTCCCTCCCTCAGTCACTTTGTCACCTCCTCCCTTACTGTGTCACCCCCTTCCTCCGTCACTCTGCCACCCCCTCCCTTACTCTGTCACCCCTCCCTTACGGTGTCACCACCTCCCTTACTTTGTCACCCCCTCCCTCCCTCAGTCATTCTGTCACCTGTCACTCACTCTGTCACCACCTCCCTCACTGTGTCACCCCCTCCCTTACTGTGTCACCCTCTCCCTCTCTCAGTCACTCTTCCACCCCATCAGTCACTGTGTCACCCCTTCTCTGCTGCATCCACTATACACACACACACACACACTACATCCACTATACACACACACACACACATTGCATCCACTATACACACACAGACACTGCATCCACTATGCACACACACACATTGCATCCACTATACACACACACTTCGTCCACTATACACACACACACACACACACTGCTTCCACTATACACAAACTCTGCATCCACTATATACACATGCGCTCTGCGTCTGCTATCCACACACGGCATCCATTACAAAATACACACACACGTTGCATCCACTATACAGACACACAATCTGTATAGACACACTGCAAAATACACACACTGCATGCTGGATATGCCTGGGGTGCAGACTGCTTGCTACAGCTTACTGTGTCCCTTACTGTGTCACCCTCTCTCAGTCACTCTTCCACCCCATCAGTCACTGTGTCACCCCATCTCTGCTGCATCCACTATACACACACACACACACACTACATCCACTATACACACACACACACACACACATTGCATCCACTATACACACACACTTCATCCACTATACACACACACACACACACACACACACTGCTTCCACTATACACAAACTCTGCATCCACTATATACATATATGCCTGGGGTGCAGACTGCTTGCTACAGCTGCACGCAGGGGTGAACCCCCTGTTACTGATAAGTGGCTAGGCAAGAACTACCCCCACCGGTGTTTTCCTCGGAGGAGGATAAAGCCTACCCTCAAAATCTTGCATCATCGACGCATGGCAAGCGGACACCTCTGATTTGGATGATGAAGTTGGTTAGGAAGACGTCCCCTACTTGGACTCAAAATATGCTAAGGAATCTTTCGCAGAGGATGCCTTCTCAAAATATACACAGGAATCGCTCACAATGGAAAGCGAAGTGGTGTTCTTAGATGTTTAAGGTTGCCCTCTCTTTGACACATGGACCATCTGCCATCCATGGTTCTTGGAATGGAACCTGCCGATCCACCTTCCAAGTTCATCCACTTCTTGATGTGCAAGCCATTAGACCGGTGGTACGTGCATGTCTTAGGGCAGAATGCCCACGACCCATTCTACCAGATAAAGTTGCGTTTACCCCAGGTTCGACCAGATGGTGGTCATTTTCATGTACCAGATGGGACACGACCCACGGAAATGGATCGAGAAGGGTCTCAAAGCCTCTCAGGACAAGTTGCTGGATCTACTTGGCCCTATCGCCAAGATCCTGTATTTCGTGGACCTGGCACTGTCCCATGGCACACAACTAGACCCCAATGCCATCAGGCAATGGGCACAACAATGTATCTGCATACTGGAGAACGTCAATGCAGTGTTATGCACTGAAGGATGCAGGACTGCACTGTTAAGAACCAACTCAAAACTGATGAATATGGCCCATAAAGACCTGTGCTCTTCAGTCAATGGCCTGCTCTTCAACAACTCATTTATAGCAGAGCTCAAGAAACATGTTTCATTGTTTACCACTCTCAGCAAGGCCCAGTCACCTATGAGACAGGCGTTCTGCTCACCACCAGGACGTGATGTTTTGGGGAGTGCTGGTCAGCAGAGGGGCCGAGCCACCAGCCGATTTTTGAATACGCCAAACCTAACCCACCATCTTCTGCCTTCTACCCTACGTCTACCTACCAGACCTCATCCCTCTACAGGGGCATGAGCAGAACCAGAAGCTACGGAAGCAAAGGTCGAGGACGTCTTAACACAAGTGAACCCACCGTTCCATACAAATGTCTCTTCACTTACAGCAGGCAGGTTATCCAGTAGCGCAGACATGCCGAAGATGCCTACAATTCCGTTTGCACAACCGGGCATACCAGTTCACCTGCCTACCTGTTGGACTCAGGTCGGCTCCATGGTGCTTCACGAAGCTGCTGAAACTGGTCATGACTCGCCTATGGTCACTAGGGATACGATGCATAATCTATTTGGATGATTTACTACTCTATTACAACACGGTTTCTACAACTACGATCTCAAACGAACTTTGTAGTAGACTTCCTCGAATCCTTGGGTTTCGTAGTAAATCATGACAAATCAGTGCTGGAACCGTTGTAAATCGCTCAAATTCTGGAGTTCGAAATCGACTCCACCTCATGCATGCTTCGGCTAACCCTCAAAGAGATAGCCACTATGCGCATAGAAATTCAGAATATACTGCATATAGATCCCATCCAACTTCTTCTCCTCGCTCAGTTTGTGGGACTACTTTCCACTTCCATACAGGCTATTTACCCAGATCCTCTTCACTACCGAGCAATGCAATGGCTGAAGGCACAGTATCTGCGATCTGGAATCTTATATGACCAGACAATGACTCTCACGAACGAGATACATACAGAGCTCCATTGGTGGCTTCTCCACAGGCAATCCAGGAATCAGAAAGCCATTTTTAGTACCACACCGAATTTCGTGGTGGAGCCGAACGCAATCCTATGGGGCTGGGGAGCACATTGTGTGGGATCATCCAAAGGAGGACCACGGTTACTTGAGGAGAAGGAATTGCAGATCAACTGCCTGGAACTGATAGGTTCCTTTGCCATTCGAAGTCTGGCCAGCCACATGTCCGATTGCTGCATCCTGTTGCACATGGACAACATCTCAGCGGTCCAATATATCAATCGTCTGGGCGGAGCTCAATCCCGGGCACTAACAGATGCAACAAAAGACATTTACGATCTCCGTCTCTCCCGCAATATCAGGTTCCAGGCAGCATACCCACCAGGAATATCCAACCTCACAGAGAACTCGTATTCACAACATTGGAGGGACAGCAATGTCTGGCACCTCCATAAGTCGATATTCCAAAGTTTGTACGAATGCAGGGGTCCTATCATCATCGACCTATTTGCCTCATGGACCAGTAGTCAACTGCTTAGGTTCTTCACCTGGCAATCAGATCCAGACTGCAGTTGACACGTTCCTTCAGACCTGGCTGAATCCGGGGGCTTATGCCTTTTCCCCTGTTCTCCATGTTGGCAGGAGTATACACCAGGTACGCAACCAGAAGATATCTATACTCCTCCAGACAATGCTACGAGAGAGTCAAGTTATCCCTTCATTTACAAAACTGGGAAGAGCTATCATCAGACGCATGGATTCTGCAAACATTCAAGGATACATCATCGAGTTCCACACCCTACCACATCATATGCAGACACCACCACCATTATGGACCTCTACAGAACACGGGGCCCTTGTCGACGAAGAAATCCAAACTCTTTTTACCAAAGGCACAGTTCAACATGCACAAGGTGAGGATGGTTCCCGGTCCTTCTGGAACTACCCTACGACCATCCTCTCCTCTTACCCTCGTTTCCCCTCCTACTATCCAGCCCTCAGGGAGAACCGCACTCTATGGTACTACAAGGACTACTAGATCTGGTGGCTTGGATGATTTCAGGGGAACTTGGACTACAGATGGTCTATCGCAAATCAACCTATGAGGATTTAAGGTAGACAGTTACCGTATATACTCGTGTATAAGTCGACCCGAATATAAGTCGAGACCCCTAATTTTACCCCAAAAAACTGGGAAAATGTATTGACTCGAGTATAAGATCAAAGTGGGAAATGCAGCAGCTACTGGTAAATTTCTAAATAAAATTATATCCCCCAAAAATTATATTAATTGAATATTTATTTACAGTGTGTGTGTATATAATGAATGCAGTGTGTGTGTGTGTGTGTATATAATGCAGTGTGTTTGTATGAATGCAGTGTGTGTGTGTATGAATGCAGTGTGTGTGTGTGTGTATGAATGCAGTGTGTGTGTGTATGAGTGCAGTGTGTGTATGAATGCAGTGTGTGTATGAATGCAGTGTGTGAATGCAGTGTGTGAGTGCAGTGTGTGCATTAATGCAGTGTGCGTGTGTGTGTGATGCAGAGTGTGTTTGTGTATGTGATGCAGAGCCTTGGTGGGCATTTTTATTATTTTTTTTAATTATTATTATTATTATTTTAATATTATTTTTTTGTTATGTTATTATTTTATTATTGTTATTATTTTTTAATATTATTAATTTTATTTTATTATTATTTAAATTACTATTTATATTTTTATTCGTTCCCCCCCCCCCTGCTTGTTAGCTGGCCAGGGAGGGGGACTCTCATTCCTCCCTGGTGGTCCAGTGGCATGTAGGAGGGGGGCTGGCAGAGAGCTGTAACTTACCTTTCCTGCAGCTCCTGTCAGCTCCCTTCTCCTCCGTTCCGGTCAGCTCCCCTGTCAGCTCCCACTGTAAATCTTGCGGTGTGACTGCCGCGCGGAGCGTTGCCACGGGTGACCCCGCGGCTCTCGCGAGACTTAAAGTGGAGCTGACCGGAACGTAGGAGAAGGGAGCTGACAGGAGCTGCAGGAAAGGTAAGTTACAGCTCTCTGCCAGCCCCCAACAGGACCGCCGGGCTTGTAATGAGCCCGGCGGTCCTGGTCTGTACTATGGCAATGTAAGTTGCTATAATACAGACATTGACTCGAGTATAAGACGAGTGGGGGTTTTTCAGCACAAAAAATGTGCTGAAAAACTCGTCTTATATTCAAGTATATACGGTATATATAGTTGGTTGTCTAGCCTAGAGACACTTACAGGTGTGGTGGCATGAACAAGATTTGAACTTGGGTTTCCTCAGTCCTGAGATATTACCTAAAAATTAACTGAAAACAATCCTCAAGTACTTTAAAATCAATTCATTTTCTGACCATCAGTGAGTTTTTAAATGTTGCACATTTTGTATGCTATTGTATTCAGAATGGAAAATTATACAAATAACCTATTTTGCACTAATTTACATATTCTAAAATAACAATTTCCAGAATTGCATATGACCCATGACAGTCTATATAGGTATTCATTCTCTTACTTTGGGCCTGTTGGAAAGTTAAAAGGGACTTGCAAATTTTAGGCTAATGAGTTAGAATTTGGGATTTTTTTTTTTAATTTTGGTATTGCTAGTTTCATGTCAGCTCTCAATAACTTCTGAATTACTGAAACATGTCTTCCCTAAAAAGATGGGATTATGATATTTATTCGAAATAACTATGCCCATACATTAAATATACTGAAAATGTGTTTAAAATGTAACTGTCCTCTAGTAGAGAGATTGCTGACTAACAACAACCTCAATTGGTGTTTGGAACGAAAACCTGAACAGAGTAACTTAAATTGAACTAACCAGATTGTGTGCTCAGTTTACAGTCTGATTCTCTAAGTTCAATTCACCTCTTGGGTGAAATAATAAGAAATGCAATTTCTCCCAAAGTGTATATTGCATATGGAAGACAGCACTGAGACCTGAGCGTTGGCATCTGTGAGAACAGAAATATAATAGAATGTGTAGGAAGATAATTAATCAATTGCCTATTTCAGTACTTTCTAAAAAGTGTTTGTGCCGTAAACAGGTAAGAAATCCTGATCGTAGAGATAGTACTGTTTGCATGGAATTTGTCCTGCATAGCAAACAGTGAAATTGTGTAAACCTGAATCTTCTTATTTGAGGAAACAGTTAATATAGTTAAGATAGTTATAAAAACTCAGTTTAAATTGCTTTGTTGCAACTTATAAGGTTTAAAAGAAACAACATTAAAATTGAAAATTTAAAAGATGTTCGTTTTTATAGTAATTAAGTTACAATACTGCCAGAATACAGAGAGGTACATGTTACCCCGTCACCACCTCGAGCAACAACAAAAAGAAACAGCTAACAATGGGATCGATACAGCTTTTATACTAAAAAGAAATGTGTTTGCGACTATATTAATAGGCCTACCTTGGGTAAAGTTTACCTTTTTTTTCCGTAAGCTATAAAAGCCAATAATGTCACCACAACATTTTATGCATTTCTCTACCCAAAGTCCTCTCCTGTCTGCAGTGATGAAAAGGTTTTAAATTAGATTTGACAAGATTCTTTTAGGCAATCCAGAAATATAGATGTCCCTGAGCTTCTGTGAAGCTGGTCTGGTTAAAGTTTCTATTTCACAACAATTTATGATGAATGTGGTATTATTAAAATGTGTTGATAATATATTAATATGTACCACCTGTCTATATATATGTTTAGCTCTACTTATGAATGAAAACTCTCATCATTGTTATTATTATTATTATTATTTCAAATAAAGGAATGCATGCCTCTGTGTGTATTATTTTGCATTGCATACATATTTAAATGTAAATACATTTAGCACATCCCTGATTTAATCTTGCTTTGTGAAGGCAAATGGGAAGACATCTTAAAGAGAAAAAAATATAATGAACTCTGTAACGTTATTAGGGCATACAATGCTGCCCTGAAAAAGTGGGCTCAGGGTGGCATGGCAAGCCCTATCAATTTTGTGAGCCTTCCAGACTATATATAGATACCAGCTTGACAAAGACCTTTTGGGGTCGAAATGTTGCTGTTGTGGTTCTCAATAAAGTGCCTGTCTTGAACCAAGGAGTGCCAGGACCCCTTTTATTGTACTAATGTTTGGAAATCTGGCTCAGATTTGTGGGAGTGAGTGCAGTTCCACATATACTATTCAATATATATAGATACCGTCCACGACGATCAGCAGCAATCCTGAGCAGGGGGATCTGTCTGACAACCTGAACAGTTCCCCTGTATTCAATTCACCTTTTTAGGCAATGTATTTGGCGATCACATGGCCGAATGGCAGTCTGCTGAACTGCCTGCAAGGGGACTGCCTGTGTTGTCCTCCAGACACACAATAAAGTACAAAACAATAATAATTAAACCTTTTAAATGATGTATTATACATGTATTATCTATGTATAATATAATATATTAGAAAATAAGCAGTTCAGTAATATATTATACATATATAATTTCATTGTTACCGTTTTTGATATTTATATATTAAAGGAACACTATAGGCAGTGGCGTAGCTTGAGCTTTTGCCACTCTGGGCAGTCCTTGAGTTTGGTACACACTGGTACATACACACACTGACACATAGCTACATACACACACTGACACACAGGTACACATACACACAGTACATACACACTGACACACAGGCACACATACACACACTGACAATCAGGTAAACATACACATACACACACTGACACACAGCTACATACATACACTGACACACAGGTACAAACACTGACACAAGTACACAGACACACTGAGACATAGGGACACAGACACATACGCACTGACAAACAGGTACACATAAACACAGGTACACATACACACACATATATAAATAACATGTACATAACATATTAGCCTCCTGTTTCCTTAATTTTTAGATGCAAAAGGGTGTCTTCCCTGGGGCCCAGTGCGAGCTGGCTGACCCAGGCTGATTAGAGGGGGAGGGGAGCACGGTGCCCTGTTTGCTGGGAGGAAGTGATCTGAATCAGTCACTTTCTCCCAGCATGCTGCAGGGGGAACTCACATGGTAACCCGGTCTAGTGCAAGATTAAAGGACTGCGGGTCCCCAAATATCTCAGCATTGTGTCTGCACTGCCCGGTCCAGCCACTAAGTGCCCCAGAAATTCCACGGCTCGGGGAAGCACTTTACATGTGAAACAAAGGGCCAGGCATGCTTCAGAGCCACCCTCAAAAAAGTAATGCACCTCCCGCCTCCCTGTCACATCATGCCATGTTCTGCGGATCAGTCTGGTGATGGTTTCTGGTATCCAGTACTCTTTTTACAATTCTTGTTTAGTTTTTCTTGGTTTTCTATTCTATGACTGGTTTTCTTTATGCTGGGTTTCTGGGTTCATTCTTATATTCCGTCCCTGGATTTCCCAGTCTCTTGGATTCATTTAAATGTTTGTTTTATGTTGCCACACCCATTTGTTTTCCATTTTCCTTTTGTTTCACTCTGGACCTGCAGCAGTGTTTCAGGTCTCTGCCCTTTCTTGTAGGTAAGTGCTATTGTGGTTTAGTATGGTTCTTTTAGCGAACATTAGGCAGTGTAGGACCTGCTGAATATGGGGTACATTGGCGTTGTGGCAGGCTTATGCAATGTATGATCATATAATGTAACTAAATCCCCATTCTTTTCATATATAGTGCTTAGTTAGATCTCCTCTTGTTTTGCCTATTATATCTTGTCTTGTTTTAGTTTGTATTCCCAGTCCGTGACACTCCCCTAGCTATGCCACTGACTATACATATACACACACTGACACACAGGTACACACATACACTGGCACATAACTGAAAAGGGGAAAGCCTGACATTTTACCCTGTAACTTTCCAAAAACCCATAAAACGTGAACATGAGGGATACTGTTGTTCTCGTGAGCTAAATTATGGCTGAACAGACATAAAGTGCAAATTCTAGGGTTTGTTTACATTTTGTTTTGATCAGAACATGTACACTTGTCTCCATCCTTAAGGGGTTAAGCATAAACTATCCTTCTATCCAGCTCTGAGGCCAAATTCTCTATGAATATTAATCCTCCTGTGACGTCACTTAACCTCAATCACTGCAGAAGGAGGGATGTCAGTGCTGAGGGTGGAGACAACCTGGGTCGCACAGGCAATTAGTTGTCTGTTGCTAGCATGTTATGTGCACTGATAACAAATGTGAAACATGCACAGAATTAACATTAGCCAGCCCGGAATTCTCATTCCGGTCTGGCTAATAATACAGATGGAGGTGAATTGTGTCAATGCGACAGCAGCAATGTGTTTTAACTCTGTGTATGCTGCATCTCAAACTGAAATGCTACACTACGGACTAAAGGCATCACAACCACTTCTAAACACTTAAATGGCCATAGTGCTTGGAGTAACCCGTTAAAATCACCTAGCCAAAAGCACAGCTTATCAGAACAAAAACCATATAGCTAATCCACTTATAGTCTATGTTTACAAATCCTGACATTCTATACTGATCAGCCACAACATTAAAATGTGTACAGGGATTTGGGATCGTGTGCTAATGACTTTTTCTTTGGTGTTTACTGTATGTATTTGGGCTGATGTGTGCTTGTTCTTTTTATCTGCACTCTTCTCCTCACAGCTGAAAATTCATCAGAACTCCTCCTTTCTGGTGATCACTGTGTCTGAAAAAGCTGCTCGGAGAGGTCCTGAAAGATAAGTAAAGTTACTGTCTCACTCTGTTTATAGTTAGGGGCTTACCTGTAACACTGAGCTATAGGACATTTAGGGTTAAAGCTAGGGCTAGATTTAGGAAGTCATTTTTCATTTACAGATTCCTGATTCCTGAAACCTAGAAAACAAAATCTGCATTTACAGTTATGTCCAGTGTTAATGTTAACCTTACTTCGAGGCTTAGAATAAGAATTGAGAGAGGCTAAATTAGCTTCCAATTCTAATTTTAACCCTTAGCCTTAAGTCTAAATGTTCCATGTCCCATACTGGAGTAAAGCCACAACTATAAGCTGAGTGGGACAGTAACTTTACTTCCCTTGCAGGACTTCGCTGAGCAGCCTTTTCAGACACAGGATGATTTCCGATTACTGCAGTTCTGTGAGGGGAAGAGTTGAGGGCAGATAACAGGAACATTTCCTGGTGTGTACTATAGTCATTGCTGCCACCGAGGAGTAGTGGGAGTTTGAGCACAGGACCTAAATCTGTATGTTTGTATTTGCCTTTGTATTACACAGACATGTTACTGTGCTGCTGCCTACCCATGTGTTCCCTATTGGGGTTAATATGTATGTGGGGGTTTTCTAAAAATCTCCCTCTCTGTTTCATCAGATCAGAGACTCTACCTTATAGCTGAAAACAGCAAGGTGGATTGCTAGTGTAGGGCTGACCTTGGCAGGTGAGCTTACATTTTAATGGCCATTGTAGTGATACTAAAATAAAAACCTCTAGCTATTTAAGTGTGCATAGGGATTCGGGATTATTATTTTATTATTTATATAGCGCCATCATATTCTGTAGCACTGTACAATGGGATAGTGCACAAGTAACTTTTTTTTTAATTTATAACCAGATTGAATAAAGATGAACAAAATAGCGATTCATCAGAATTTTTTTAGATCGGTGGGTCATCTGAATTGTATTATTCCGAATTGCTATGCGACCAAATTAGAAAACAACTAAAACAGACCAAAAAAAACCCAAACTTTTCTCTTATATTTGTGATTCAGAGCTTCACTGATGGCGCAAAAAAAATAAAAATGAATGAATGGGAGAAAAAAATGGAAGTTTTGAGATAGCCATGTTTATAGTATTTATATATTTTGCAGTACACTGGTCAATTTTAGTACCCCTTTGGTTCGTCTGAATGTTTTTTCAAGTCATTTGAAATGATTACATTTTTATTAAAAGTTTCACCTTATATTACTTTAGGCACCCAATTGTAGGGTAAATATTGGTGGGTTTCTACATTCAATTTAAAATTTTTACAAACATACAATGTTTGATAAATATACAGAAATGTAAACATAATAAATATTCTGCAAAGTACTGGTTTCGTTTCAAAGTTTACAGCCTAACACACATTACTCGGGTTCACCATTGGTATGAATGCTATGCTTTCCAAAACTGATTAGAGGCGTCAAAAACGATTTCTAGATTCTCAGAATAAATTCCATTCACTTTTAATAGACACGGTGTCTCAAAACTAGTAAATTGACTATACAACCTACCCCCTACTCTCGCTAGAGTTAATCAGTTCTCTGATGTTTATTTACATGCTGTTCAATATTAACCTTTGCTACAAACTATTTGCTGACAAGAGAGGTGTGTTTTTGCCCTGCCTGAACTCTCTTGTACCGATCACAGTTTTGGAAACATTCTATTGCAAAGTATGTTCTAAAGTGTTATTCAGCGTCTCATTGGGCAAAGCACACATAACGTTTTACCAGCTAAGAGATTAAAGGTACGTTTTATTATAATATCCAAGCATTTGATGATTGAAATGTTAATACTTGCAGGGTTATTTACTAAACTGTGCATTATGGAGTGAATTGAAAATTTTAGACCAAAATAGTTTTCCTGGAAACATAGCTTGGTTGGATATTTTTTTCAGTTCTGCTGTTTTGTCCACAAGGTAAATAATTGTGAAAAATGAAGTTGTTCTAGGAAATAGAGAGAATATAAATCAAATATGACCAATGGTTATGAGACATTGTTTGAATCTGTGTGAGCCAATTTTTAGCCCAAAATTGCAGAAATTGATTTTCTCAAATAACTGCTGTTCATATTACCAATTCTCTACAATTCATGGCTTGAGGAAAAAACCCTTATGTCTATTCTTTAAACAGTAAGTTGTGTTAGACAACAGACAGGGCTATTCACAGATGTTAGAATTCTGGGGAATTCTAAGTGAATTTGAAATTACAGAACAAAGTAGCCAAACTGAAAACAGAATTGAGTGGAAGTTTTTTTTTTTTTTTTTTTCTAATTCGTCTGTTATGGTCTAAATTTTGAAATTCACATTGAATTCCCCCCCAAACATCTTGAATATCACTGTCTTCCTGTGGCTGTCCAATCACAGACTTCCCAATGCAGCTCAATGAAAAGTATTTGCAAGGCAGGTGCTCTGGGAAATTGCTGACTCTTGACTAGGAAGTAATAGGGCCTGTTTTCTGATTGACGAGCCAGGTTAATGTATCAATTTTTTATTTATTTATTTTAAATTTGAGAAAAAAAGAAAAGGATGAACTTTTGACACATAAAGAACCACAGCACGCTAATGTGTTTTACGTGTTTTTAGAGTGTTTATTTTAAATGCTAATCTATGGACCATTAATTCCCTACCTAAATGGCATCAAGTAACAACAATATTTGACATCCCATCATTCAAGGAATGAGTTATTAATGGATGGGCAGTGGGAGATTATTTAAGCTTCCACCGACTGACAATGGGTGGGAGTGGCACTGACAAGTCCCTTTTTATATTGTCTTAGACCCATCCCCTGTTAGTAGAATGATGCCATTAGGGTCAGACAGTCCTAACTAACCAGTAACAATTTATTTTAAATTACCTTCTTCTGGGCAAAGGCTTGCCGAGGGTGGACTGGAGACAGGTCCTCTCATATTATAGAATTACCACCACTCTGGGAAATAGAATATATTAAATGTCACTCTGCTTAATGCCTTAATAGTCTGTACTCCTAGCATGTTGGATGGATGAGTTTATCCTCCTGATTAATTGTACTAGCTGGCTAGTGGTAGCTGACCATCCATCATGTTAGTTAAACTTTCAATTTATATGTGCACCTTTTATTCAGTCAAAATGCGATGTCCTGGCTTTATCATGTCTTTCCCTGTATCATAAAATAATGCTTTTCCTCTAAAACATATCTACATAGTATCTATCTTCATGCATTTGCAAGTAATATTAGAGCAGGTTTGTAAAATATTCCAGTTAGAAAACTAGTCAAGTCGAGAACAAATTCAAATGTGACTATGTTGCAATGGCCTAAATTCTACACGTCATTGTCAACTCAAACAACTCACTGCTTAGTGAATAGACATCTGGATGGTGAGAGCAGCCACAGAATATATCAAAACATTTCTCAACTTCCTTCAGAATATATCAAAGCATTTCATAATTTCCTTAACATTTCTTTGGTCTAACAGGAATAACTACTTTAGCAGCAGAAAAAGCCTCATAAATATCCTTTTTAGACACCTGCCTGTCAGTATATCTTAAGCAGCATCCAGAAGATGACAGTTTGTAACCAATGTAACTCCATTTCTGCAGTCCTGCATATTCCTTATGCAAAACAGTTTTAAAATAGAAAACTGCTTTTATAGAGCACTGTAACCTTCCAACAGATTAGGTTTTGGAATTATACAGCAATAGATATTGATATGCATTCTTTTCAATCTAGGTCATATCGCCTGCTCTTCTGAAACATGACTACTTCTATTCAAACACCTCCTTTGACAGTGCTAGAGAATATCGCCTCCAAGCTTGAATGCAGCATACCTGACGAGAAACTGGCTGTTTATCTTGATGACCAAGATGAATTAAAGCATTTTAAAGAATGCTTTCACATTCCAAAGATGATGGATTTGCCAAAAGGTAATTCTGTCTATCGGCATCATTATGTGTACATATAACCTACTTTGACATAAGACCAACAAACATTGTCTTCATCGGACATTCTAAAGTTGATTTAACATTCATTTTATACATTACAAAGATAATGCATGCAATCTCTGAATAACTATTTTTGCACATTGATATCTTCTCAGCTAAATATTCTTGCAATAAATTTTGATAGTCTCATATATTTATATAAGAGCATTTTTGAGTATGCTCACTTTTGTGTTGCAGGTTTCATTTTATTGTTTTATAATTGTAGTTTGGGAGAGGGGCCTTATCAATATTTTGTAACATTCAAGAAATTGATAAATTGCTGTTCACTTTGCCTATAACATTTTGAGTCTTTGAAAGTTTGGTTCCTTTCGTACACATAAAGAGCTTCAAACAGTGATATCATACTGAGAGACGAGTTGTCCACCTCTTTACATCAATGTATCCCAGTAATAGACTAGTTTAAGGAGGGCAACCAACATTCAAGATAGACTGGATCCTCTAAACCCAATGTCTAGCAGTTATTTCAGACATTATGTTTATTACAGGCCTAGTTATTAGAGATTTTTCTTAACTGGCAGGGCCCAAATATTAGATCTGACCTGCACCACTAATGATCTGGTTTTGTAGACAGTTCTTTTCAGTATACAATATACTAGAAAATAGTCACACAATTTACCTAACTCATTTTAAAGGGAAAGCTCATTATATTATAGCAATTATTATACTATTCATGTGTCCTAGAATATTCCCCCTTTCTAAACAAATATTTTTATTTTCAATACTATTTTATTGGTATAATAAGTGGCACTGTCACTGAAAGAAAATCTAAATAATTCAAACAAATAATGAAAATAGATAAGATTTTTTTCACCAAGTAGGTTATAGCAGGATAAGATGGAATGGCCACCA
>OW240918.1:19529667-19656270 GCA_933207985.1 Pelobates cultripes
ACTCTCTAATGCAGGGCAAGCTGTCTCATGGCTAGGTGAGTACACAATTAAGGTAAATTATTTTGAGGGATTGGGGGTATATATTTCTTTGTGTCTGCACTTGTAAGTTATGTTTTGTCCTGATGAAAGCTCCATGTGGGAGCTGAAACGTTGACTTTTTAAATGGATTGAATAAAAGCTAAATTTTATTTGAAAATCTCTATAAAGTCCTTGGAGTGCAGTCATTTCTGCTATGTCTACATGATCCTTGCCAGACCAGCACCGGGCACCACAGGATTACACCAGGAGTGCAAGCCCTCGCTATTTATATATATAATATAATATAATTTTTTTATTTTATTTTTTTTTACATTTTCTGTGGGAAAAGCAAGTCTTATGGCTTGACTGGTGTGCAGATTTTTGTTTAACATTGTATTAAAAAAAAAAAAAAAAAATATATATATATATATATATATATATATGTGTGTGTGTGTGTGTGTGTCTTGTGGAGGGTTCCTGGTATGCAGTCATACGTACCTACCAAAAGAAGTGCAAAAAAGGACAACCGGTAGACCGGCATCAGGGTTATGACATGCCCATCTGGTTTGATCACATAGAAAAGTTACTGTAGCTCAAATTGCTTAATGCTGGCCATGATAGAAAGATGTCTGAATACAGTGCATCACAGTTTGCTGTATATTGAGCTGTGTAGTCTCAGATTGGTCAGAGTGCTCATGGTCCACTGCAAAAAGCACCTTTAATGGGAATGTTAATGTCAGACCTGGACCATGGAGAAACTGAAGACGGTTTCCTGGTCTAATGAATGTTTTCCTTTAGATCAGGTAGATAGCTGTGTGCGTCATTTATCTGGGGAAGAGATAGTAGCAGGACACACTATGGAAAGAAAGTAGGCCAGTGAAGGCAGTGTTACGCTCTGGGCAATGTTCTGCTGAGAAACCTAGGATCCTGGCATTCATTTGGATGTTACTTTGACATGTACCATCTACCTATCAATTGTTGCAGACCACACACACCTTCTCAGCAATGGTGTCCTCAGATGGCAGTGACCTCCAGGATAATGAACTCTGCCACACTGCAAACATTCTTCAGGAATGGTTTGAGGAACATGACAAAGAGTTCAAGAGTTCAGATCTCAGTCTGATTGAGCAATTGTAGGATGTGCTGGAACAACAAATCTGACAGATGGCATACCGATCTCACAACTTGCAGGATTCAAAGGATCTGCTGCTAATGTCTTGGTGCCAAATGCCACAGGAAACATTCAAAGGTCTTGTGGGCATCAGGAAGAAAGAAAGGCTGCGCCAAAAAAAACCACTCCACCAGCTGAAACCGTGACTAAGTCAATTTTATCTCTGATATTTATTGGGACTATTTATTTTTATTTTATTTATTTATTATATTTTTAGTATTTTTTTTTTTATTTTTTTGGCGCAGCCTTTCTTTCTTCTTGTTGTACATTTAAACATAGAGGGTTAGAGGGTTACCCTCTGTAAGGTTGCTGCCTATCTATTGTATTATTAGCGCTAACCTACCTTTTTAATTTCTTGTGGGCATCAGAGCTGTTTTGTCATCACAAGAGGGGTCAACACTATATATAGCAGGCGATTTTAAGGTTGATACTGATCAGTGTATCTTCCATAACTTTTTCCATTTTCTTTTACCTTAAATGTGGCAAAATTACTTTAAAATGTGCTTAAACTATATGAAATAGCAATTTAACATTTTTAAAATAGCTTAAGACCGCATTAACCTACTCACTGTATACATGTTACGTTTACTCCAGTTGACAAGTCCCTTGTGAATGGAGATGATGATTGTGTGTACTTCTGTGGAAATTCTCTTGGCCTTCAACCAAAGAAAGTTAAAACCTATATAGATGAAGAACTAGACAAATGGGCAAAAACGTGAGTATCTACACAGAAAGTTCCAAGCTGAAATGTCCTTCATAAAATTTAATAAATTCATTGTACTTTGTGAAATTGACAAAGTGTTCTTTCTATACACAAACTTTGTACACAGTTACTTGACTGAATTACTCCCTAAAATGTGCTACATGGAGAAAGATGATGTAAACAGAAATTTCAATTGTTAGTATTGTATTAGAAATAATTAAATTAAAACAACATTTCTATTTAGCTTAAGTAAATATGAAGCTATGCAAGGTGAAGGGGTACTCTAACCCCGACTACCACTACAGCTTATTTTGTTTACCTTCTGTTTTTTTTTGTTTGTTTTTTTCTTCTTGTTTTGTCAAATAACTTTTGCGAGGTTTGACAAAATACTCTCAAAACTTGGCTTTGCTCACTACTGATTTAATGCAGAAGTTTAATTTCTTAAATTATACTCTAAAAGTGGGCAGCATAGGTGAGGTATACACCTGATGGTTTAATAAAACATAGGGTTGAGGAAACCCAAAGGCTCTTTGTAACATAACCACTAAAAGGAGCTGTAACCGTTAGGGTGCTAAAAGTGCCCATGTAATACATTTGATGAAATAAAATTAAGCCAAGAAACCAAATAAACAGCTTATTAGGTAATTGAAATGACAGTCAATAATATTTTTTATTACAAAATAACTTTTTGCGTCATAACACATATATACAATAAGCCAGGTGAACAGGAGGCAGTACACATGCAAAATCTATGTTTGTGGGTTCCATAGAACCATTCAGACAAGTTTGAGTGCTAAGTAAAAAAAAAAAAAAAAAATATGACTGGAATTATTTTTACATTTCTCTTCAAATCTATCTTAATGTATCTTACTGGAAATAATGGCTATGAAGCAATGATGCATATTGATTTTTTTTACCCACTATTTTTATCTACGGTTCTTTCAATATTTTGTTCTCTCCACAAAGGTCTGAGTATTCAGCTGATATGTAAATGAAAGTTTGGCAAAATGTTTAGATAATTTGCCTTCCTGAATAAATACAGGGTAAACAGTATTTTGTGTATATTGGCTATATTAAAGAAACACTAGGGTCAGGAACACAAACCTCTATTCCTGAGTATTAAAACCACCATCTATCCCCCCCTCACCACTCTTGCCTCTCTAAATATAGTAAAATCTTACTTGTATTCAAGTATGTAGCTGCTAGCTCTGGCTCTGACCTTCCCCTGTCTGCTGACATCATCACAAGTGGTGACCTGAGCCAATCACAATGCTTTCCCATAGGATTGGCTGAGACTGACAAGGAGGCAGATCAGGGGCAGAGCCAGCACAATTCAAACACAGTCCTGGCCAATCAGCATCTCCTCATAGAGATGAATTGAATCAATGAATCTCTATGAGGAAAGTTCAGTGTCTGCATGCCGAGGGAGGAGATACTGAATGTTTGGGTGCATTTAAGGCAGCCATGACCCAGGATGGATCTCTAACAGCTATCTGAGGAGTGGCCAGTGAAGTTATCACTAGGCTGTAATGTAAACACTGCATTTACTCTGAAAAGACAGTGTTTACAGCAAAAAGCCTGAAGGTAATGATTCTACTCACCAGAACACATGCAATAAGCTGTAGTTGGTCTGGTGACTATAGTGTCCCTTCAAGGTTTTTCTGAGAAGTTGTCCTGGTTGTTTAAGGCCGGTTAATGTTTGAAAATTATTTTACAGTGTTCTATTTCAATAATGAGAGGTAATTATGATGTTTGTGTTTTGAAATATATACTTTTAATTTTGTTTGCTCATGACTGTGGGAGGAGTTACAGAAGATTAGAGGTGGGTGTTACAGAAGTGTAATACCCACCTGTGTGGAGACATGGTGGGACATGAAGAGAGAGTAAGATAAGTGCCTGACCGATTCTCTTTAAGGACCTTTAAGGTCTGGTATGAGTAAGGAGGCTAGGCTCCCACTATGTGGCTGTGTATTGTGCCTTTTCTATGATGATTGAATACTTGCCTCATACTTCCTTTCACGCCCGGCATGATTTATTTGCCATATGCCGTTTTTTTTTTTATATCCCAGGATCACGGCGGTTTGGATTTAAAGTATGAAGAGGAGGTAGCCTGTTCTTTTCTCACTGACATCTGTCTCCTGTGTGATATTATTGAGTCAGGAGTGATTCTCAATGCCCTTACTTGGTAAATGTCTACCTCCCAATTTCTAGTGCCATAGGCCCTGTCCCTCTGGAGTCAGTCCTCCCTTAATTAAGTATAATACAGAACCAGTTGTGTGTCCAGTAAGTTTTTCCTAACATAATAATTGATTTTACACTCTGCCTACCTTTCTTAATATAGGAAATTCCCTCTTTAGGGCAGCAAGACAAGGCAATGGACAATGTGATTCCAACTAATCACACTGCTCCATTAATTTCTTATTTATCACGCCAGATTTTCTTTTTTTGCCATACATTAAATATTATAATATCTTCATATTTCAATTGCAACAAAATCATCATCATTATCATCACCATATTTTTTTATTTTTTGTTTGCTCAATATATTAAATGTGTATATATATTTTTTTCTTTCCAATTAAAGGGTCACTATAGACACCCAGACTCCTTAATTTAATTGAAGTGGCTTAGGTGCAGTGTCCGTGTCCTACTTAGTCCTGCAATGTAAAACATTGCAGTTTATGAGAAACTGCAATGATTACTTTGCAGCCCTAAGACTGCCTCCAATGGCTGTCTATCAGACAGCCACTAGAGGCACTTCCACGATTCTAAGTTACGCTGAGCATCTTTGCGTTCTGCATGAGGACATCCAGCGTCAGTGAAAACTCCATAGCATTGAGGCAACACTTTCCTATAGGGAGGGCTTAATGCACTCTCCGCACATGTGCCTTAGGTCCAACCCATTGGATGAAGTTGAAGGAGGCAGAGTACCGACTTTCCGCTGAGGGACATTGGTGATAGATTCGGGAAAAAATAACTTTTTTTTTTTTTAAACCCTTAATCTGCTGGAGGAGCAAGGGAGGAGATGACCCGATACCACTACAGTGTTATGAATACAGATTTGTATTCATAACACTATATAATCCCTTTAAATTAGTCTTAAACCCTTTCTTACAATGTCACCCTAAATGATAAAACAGGTTCCAACAGCTAGACAGTGGAATGTTCGTAGCCATTACAAGCTAAAAATACCCAAGCCCCATTACCAGCACTTATTGCAGCAGTAACAGTTGCTATCGCGGCAACACTTAGTGACTAGACAGCCAATATAGTAAGAGGTTTAAAAGCTTTTCCTTTTTTTTTTTTTTTAAAGCACATGGCATTTATTTGTAAAATAATTCTATATTATTGGTTGCTACTGGTCAACCATTTAATTGATCCGGTTTTGAAAGCAATAATAAATGTGCATAATCTAATCTTTGATCTGTAGTGTGTTTGCTGAACAGGTTAAAAGAATATCTGAAAGTCAACGTTTGTTCTTTAGAGAGAAAAGATGAACCATTGTACACATTTCTTTACTCAAATTGCCATTTCAGAAAAGTCAAGGTTAACAACCCTACAGTCATAAAGCTGTTTGCTAGACAGCCACTTTATTTGAGCAGTACATTAGGATAAAATATTATTTTATTTTTTATTTTATTTTTTAAACAAACATTGAAAAATTATTGCATTCTTATTTTACCTTGTACTGCATGTCAGGGACAAATGTAATATAATTCAACCAATGACTATTTATAATATCTTTTTATACTTATTTATCAGAAAAACACAGAAAGGCATTTTGTTTTGTTCTTGTTTCCCAACTCTTTTTTGTAAACTAGTTCTGAAAGGGACATTACGGACACCATAACAAATTCAGCTGAATTAAGTTGTTATGGTGCGAGGATGTCCCCTGGTGCTGCCTTACCTGGAGGTTAAATTGTTATTGATTGCACCATAACAACTTCATGGATAAAGTTCTTATAGTGCCCAGATTTTTTTTTGTTACGGGGTTATTCACTAGTGGAGTGGGCATTTAAGGTCAATTCAAAGTGAATTTCAACATTAAGGTCAAAAAATCTGAATTGGAAAAAAAAATTCAAGTCATCTATGCTTTCCATTTAGATTCTCTGGTCATAAATTTTAAATACACTTGGAATTCACACTTTAGTGAATGACCCTGTTAATCTTCCAAGTCACTGGGTTGAATTTTTAGTTGATGTAGAGCCCAACAGAAGTCATTGGTTGGCTAGTATCATGCTGCAAATATTGGCGACCTTCATTGTCACCTTATCATTACTTGCTGAGCTAGTGTATGCTTTCTTTTGGTATACTGCGCTAGATGAAAGTGCAAATTATCATTTATTAAGTACCTTAATATGGCCTAATCATTATAATAATTTGTACCTACCAATATAAAAAAAAATGATTAACCATGAGAAGACTGAATAGTGTATTGGGTGTCCCTTGATCCCAAAAATAATGAAAAGGGCCTCAGAGATTAGCCACCTCTTCCAACACCCAAACTATAGTGGGTGGAGAAAAAATATTACGCAACATGGCCACAGCCATTCTGATACGGTCTTTTCGTGGTTTTCATCATATCTCTATAAATGGTCGTTCAGTGTCTCCTTTTCTGCTGACACCTCTACTCATCCTGTCTTAGTTGAAGTCCCCCAATGCTCTATCCTTGGCCCTTTTCTGTTTTCTCTTTTACACTGCCTCTCTTGGCAAACTGATTAATTGTTTTTTATTCCAATACCACCTGTATGTCGATGACCCGTAGATATATAGATATATCTCTCCCCTGATTTCTCTCCCGATCTTATAGAAAACATCATCAATTGCCATTTTTCCATATCTAATTGGTTTTCCTCTTGCTTTCTAAATCTCAGTTTATCTAAAAGTTAACTTTTTATCTTCCCTCCCCCCAATACTGATACTCCTCTTTCACTCTATCTGCAAGTTGAGGGTATAACCATCAGCCCATCCTAAAACATTTGCTTCCTTGGGGTAATCTTTGATTCTTGCCTCAACTCACACCTCATATCCAGTCTGTCATCAAATTCTGCCAAGAGCACCGTAATAACCTGGCCAAATCTGCCCCTTTTTTGCCCAAGATAATACAAAATTTTCCTTCCCCAAGATGCTACTAAGCAGCAAGTTCATGCTCTAGTAATTTCTTGCATAGATTATGGTAATCCTATTTGGTATCTTCAGAAACCGCTGTCTGGAGTGGCTCCTCTCTCAATACTTAGATTGTCTTTCTGTACCCCATCATATTCAATTCAAAATGTTAACTCTTCCCTACAAAGATCTCTACAACGCTACTCCGTGCTTCACTAATGTGTAGACTGCTTCTTGGTCACTCTGCTCTGTCATACTTATACTATTGTTGGCGCGTTGTTGATGTCACAGGCATTTTTAATTCTACTCTTAAATACCATCACGATCAATAGATTTTGGGTTATTTAAGGTGAGGAGTTACTTAGAGTTAGGAAGCTAGCTACTGTGATGGAAAGTATGTTAAACTAAACTCCTAACAACCCCAGCTAGAATTTGCCTGGCTGAGAATGATAGCAGTTAAAGTTCAGATGGCGCACTGGGTACACAGTTATACTACTTAGCCACTAAAGCTGCAAGGTTTTAGAACAGGATATACTGCTGAGCCCTGTTCTGTAACTCTGCACACCATTAAGTTCTCTGTTGGTGCTGTGCTCTTAACGAATACAGCATCATTAGAGAATTGTGTTTGGAGGTTGACATTTTTAAAGTGAATCCACATTTTTGTTACAATATAAAAGATCAGCTTATTCACTGTTAACTATTAGCATATAACAGAAAGTGTCATATATACTGAGAATATGCCTTAACAAGTCTTCGGAAGCTGGTTAAGAAGCTCACTTCATTAACAGGCCTTCTGCTGAGATCAACGTGTAACCTGAAAATCTCAGGTTTGTATCGCAGCAGGTCCACTCATACTTTCATCCTTCCGAGGTCAAATGAGTGCCAAATCAGACAATTGTTAGTAATAGTATGTGACATAGTGTAAGGAGCTTTGATGCCCCTGGTTGGATTAAAATGCTGTGTATAAGCTCCGTATTATTATAGTGAGAAGCAGCTGCACAGAATGACTGACTGGAGATTAGGCAAATAGGCTACTGTTGCTACCAGTTTGTGAGACTGCAGAAATAATGAACCCTGACTCACAGTTCCTAAAATATTCCCCTAGTGCAGGTATGTTGCAATTAAATTCAAAGTTTATTTCGAACTAGATGTGCATCAAAGCTCCCTTCTCAGCAGAATCAGAAGAAAACTGCTACTATTCCTCAGGAGCTTGTATAAACAATGGCTAAAATACTGTCTGATTTTGTTGAATGGTACGCAAAATCTTTCAAATCCGGAACAATAGGCACTGAATGTGTTAGAGCTGGAAAAAGAAACAGGACAAGTGGGCAAACTGGTTGTAAACATGTGATAATTCACTTTCTCTAAAATCTGCAAAACATTTTACAGGGAGTGCAGAATTATTAGGCAAATGAGTATTTGACCACATCATCCTCTTTATGCATGTTGTCTTACTCCAAGCTGTATAGGCTCGAAAGCCTACTACCAATTAAGCATATTAGGTGATGTGCATCTCTGTAATGAGAAGGGGTGTGGTCTAATGACATCAACACCCTATATCAGGTGTGCATAATTATTAGGCAACTTCCTTTCCTTTGGCAAAATGGGTCAAAAGAAGGACTTGACAGGCTCAGAAAAGTCAAAAATAGTGAGATATCTTGCAGAGGGATGCAGCACTCTTAAAATTGCAAAGCTTCTGAAGCGTGATCATCGAACAATCAAGCGTTTCATTCAAAATAGTCAACAGGGTCGCAAGAAGCGTGTGGAAAAACCAAGGCGCAAAATAACTGCCCATGAACTGAGAAAAGTCAAGCGTGCAGCTGCCACGATGCCACTTGCCACCAGTTTGGCCATATTTCAGAGCTGCAACATCACTGGAGTGCCCAAAAGCACAAGGTGTGCAATACTCAGAGACATGGCCAAGGTAAGAAAGGCTGAAAGACGACCACCACTGAACAAGACACACAAGCTGAAACGTCAAGACTGGGCCAAGAAATATCTCAAGACTGATTTTTCTAAGGTTTTATGGACTGATGAAATGAGAGTGAGTCTTGATGGGCCAGATGGATGGGCCCGTGGCTGGATTGGTAAAGGGCAGAGAGCTCCAGTCCGACTCAGACGCCAGCAAGGTGGAGGTGGAGTACTGGTTTGGGCTGGTATCATCAAAGATGAGCTTGTGGGGCCTTTTCGGGTTGAGGATGGAGTCAAGCTCAACTCCCAGTCCTACTGCCAGTTCCTGGAAGACACCTTCTTCAAGCAGTGGTACAGGAAGAAGTCTGCATCCTTCAAGAAAAACATGATTTTCATGCAGGACAATGCTCCATCACACGCGTCCAAGTACTCCACAGCGTGGCTGGCAAGAAAGGGTATAAAAGAAGAAAATCTAATGACATGGCCTCCTTGTTCACCTGATCTGAACCCCATTGAGAACCTGTAGTCCATCATCAAATGTGAGATTTACAAGGAGGGAAAACAGTACACCTCTCTGAACAGTGTCTGGGAGGCTGTGGTTGCTGCTGCACGCAATGTTGATGGTGAACAGATCAAAACACTGACAGAATCCATGGATGGCAGGCTTTTGAGTGTCCTTGCAAAGAAAGGTGGCTATATTGGTCACTGATTTGTTTTTGTTTTGTTTTTGAATGTCAGAAATGTATATTTGTGAATGTTGAGATGTTATATTGGTTTCACTGGTAATAATAAATAATTGAAATGGGTATATATTTGTTTTTTGTTAAGTTGCCTAATAATTATGCACAGTAATAGTCACCTGCACACACAGATATCCCCCTAACATAGCTAAAACTAAAAACAAACTAAAAACTACTTCCAAAAATATTCAGCTTTGATATTAATGAGTTTTTTGGGTTCATTGAGAACATGGTTGTTGTTCAATAATAAAATTAATCCTCAAAAATACAACTTGCCTAATAATTCTGCACTCCCTGTATTTTCATTACAAAAAAATACTTTTTAAAAAAAATCTGTTATTTTTATATAATGTTATCTACAAAGTATGATTTATTATATAAAACATCATATATTACCCTTTTATTGTAAAGCGCTGCAGGAGTGCTGGAGAGGTAAGCCCAATACATTTTTCAAGAGGACTCAGCATTTTTATGAATTACCTTATGAACACCCCCTAGGAGTTAAGCTAACAGACAAGATGGCTTTCTGGTTCTCTCCAGTTGAACCATGAAGCAAGAGCTGCCATAGATTAATGGTCTCCTATGAGAAGCATTCTATTGGGCAATCACTGCATTTGATTGGTTCGTGCATTGATTTTGTCCAGACAGTTATAGTAGATTGTCACTGACTGTATCCTGGGGGTGGAGTAGAGCAGTGAGCAGTGTTGGAGGGAAAAAGGGGTAAGTAGTAATAATAATAAAACATTTCAAGTAATTGTATAAGGTTGGTGTCTGGGTGGTGGTCCGAAGACTGGGACCAATGTTCCTGATGTTGATGAGTGGAGTTTTCAGCGTAGCAATGGATAAGTTGGGCCTGGTGCAGGGTAACCACACGTATCGATTTTCTTTTTTACTTGATATATCTACCCATAGCTGTAAATTTCTAATAAGATAAGCAATTTTGCTAATAGTTATTATTTCTGAATATATTTGTGTAGTTTTGAAAATTCAATTATTAAATTTACTAGCAACTTTTTTTTTTTTTTTTGGAACAGTTACTATTAGGTGTTAAACACACAAAACTCTTGTTATTCTTCACTTTGCATACCTCTCTGGAGGTAAATTCATTTAATAGGGACCTTTTGACCATTTGACCTGATCCATTGTACAGCGCTACGGAATTTGTTGGCGCTATATAAATAATAAAATAATAATAATAATAACAGCCCAGTAGGAAAAAATCTTGATCTTAGCTGTTATACTGGCTCGGCCAGAGTTTACAATTACCATATAAATTTTCTTAAAGATCTACTTGGGAGAGATGCACATAATTAGAAATGTAAGTAGATAAAAAAGATGTACCAGGGTTTTCAATAAAGAGATTAGGGAAGAGTAGAGAAACTTAAATACAAATCTTCCAGATAAACAAATATCATTGGTAAGGAACTGAAAACACTAAGACAGCAATGAACATTTGCATAAATTCTTACTGAATTGAACATTTCTGGCTGCTCACCCCTTGAGGCATGATAATCATATATATCCTGAGCTGGAAAAATAAACTAACAATTGTTTCGTAATTGGGTCAGCTTCACTTTTACAATTCAATGACTACAGCAGTAATCATTGTATAGCTTTAGGTACAGTTCCTCTTGAGTGATTAGACAGTGTGGTCTACTCACTGAACAGTCACTTACGGGAACCTAAAAACCAACTTACAATCCACTGGAAAAATAGCTCTGTTCAGAAACAATGTACATATCTGAGTTTATTTCTGTGTAGACCTTCTATTTTGGCCTACAGTTTCCAAATAGGTCACCATTTAGTGAATATTCCACATTAACGTGGATTATAAAGTAATATTCAAACTTACCTTATCTTTTGTAGTTGTTAACGGAGAAAAATGTGAAAAAAAATAATATAATATATATATATATATATATATATATATATATATATATATATATTATTTTTTATTTTATTTTTAATAATAGTTTGTTCTTTAAGTAGTATTTTTAACTGGCTCTGCAATAGTCTTATTAACTCACATAGTCATACCCCATCCCACCTTAAAATTCTATTTCCTCTTATGGAAATATTCTGATTCAATCTGAAGTCCTAGGTAGTGCAGCTATTTTGAAAGATTTGACACTCTTGAAAACCTTTAACCCCCAAAGTTTCTACAGCAACGTCAAAGATAATTATTCCAATGCCTAAAAAGTAGGAAATACGAGGACATATAAAATATCTGCATAGCATTTTACAGAAGATTGCAAATGGGATTGGACATTTGCTACTTAATGCCAGAAGCAGGAAATACATTATCTCAGATGATTGTAATAGAATATGTTGCCTATTTTAAGAGATGAGGTTCTAGAAACATTTTGTAACAATTATCTGAAATATAGTTTATTTACTCTGGAAATAATTTAATATCATAAAAAATATACTTATCTGTTTTTTTTTTATTATTGTTTTCTTTTTCACATTATTTTAAGCCAAAAGATAAATTTACTAGTTACTGAAACCAATAAATAGTTTTTTTTTTTGTCCCCTTAATTGTGATGTTTTTATGTCTCTAATGATGTTCACAAAGAATCATTTATTAGGATACATCAGCAATGTTATTTACTTAAATCAGATTTTTTTTTCGATCAAGTAAACTCTAAAGATAAATTATGGAGGTAGTTCAGCGCCAGTTTTGCCAATTGCGGATAAAGCTAATAAACTCAACCCATCTGAGTGAGCTCCACTGTTCTTAAGTGTCTGGAATCCTGAATTATTCCTGAGCTATTATCTGAATTCATGAATGTCTTGGCTAACTGTTAAAGATGAATAAATTAAAAACATCTGGTCTCAGAATGTCCTTATAACCCTGGAAGCATCATCAATATAGTTCCGCATGATCTATCACAACATACCTGGTCAATCCCTGAAGACCTCAAAATGGAAGAAAATAAATATCTAGGCACACCTGAGGTTTCTTCTAAAAGGCATTCATATTATTTGAAACAAAGTGGAGACAATGCTCCTCTTTGATCCTTTATCTTGGTGTGCCTGGATATTTCTTTTCTAACATACCTGATGGTGTGAGGGTTAGTAATAGTTTGGCTGGACAGCTGCAGCTGGATGATAAGATGGAGGCCTAAAATTATTCATAACGTCATACCTGTGAATGGGTTCTCCCAACATGACTTAACTACTGTCCGAAATTTCCAGAAGAAATATGACTCACAATATGAGAATAATTACCATCAAGAGAATAATAAATATCAACAAATTAAAAGAAGAGAATATGGTAATATGTATTACCAAGGAGACAACAAATATCAACGAACCAAAAGAATGGAATATGAAAATCAAAACAAGCATTCTTATGTAAGAAGGAATGAAAAATGGAAAGCTAGACCATCTCACAACTTGGAATTGCATAATGAAAAAGAAAATCTCAATCCCAATCTCATACCAATCAACGAAAAAAGGAGAACTAATGATGACTGAGAAGGTCTAAGGAGAACATAGAGGAGAGACATCTAACAAGTAGGAAAGATTCAGTAATCAATCAGAAAAGAATAGACGATACAAAGAGGGTACAGAGAACATAGAAAACCAGGAGACTCAGGGGAGAGAATCCCTCAGTGGCATAAGAAGAAAGAAGCACATCACTACAATAATGGCAGAGATAAAGAAAGAGCACCTGAAAGAAGGAGACAAGAAGAAAATGTGGAGATGCGTGTAGGAGCGAATACTATAACAGTTCAAGCAGAAGTACATAATCCTACAAGAGAGGCGGTTTTTTTAGGGAGGAATACCAGAGAAATAACAACATGGTTCCATCCGTTGACACCGAGAAGGTCAAAAAGAAAAGAACCCAATTTAGAAGAAATAGAGGAGGAAGAAGAACAAGGGACAAGCAAGAAAAAGAACAAGACGAACAACCAATAGGAATTTTTAATCTTGCAGGTATTCCATTGTCATCTTATCATATTACAGCATTGAATAAAGGATTGAAATTTGCACCCACTCTGCATGTGAATAAATTTGATGCAACTATTGATGTAAAGAGATTCATAAGGAAATTAAGTCTAAAAAAGCATTTTGAACAGATACCAGACTTTCCAGTAAAAGAAGAACCTATGAGTATCTTCAAACACAGTCAGTTAAAACCAACTTCGACTTTTTATCCCATCAATCAAGTCTCAGCAGGGATGGAGATGTTTGAGGAGTTAGTAATTGATGACATAAGGAAAATGAAAAATAACTACTCACGAAATAATTTAACAACCAAAGAAAGAGAAGCAATAAAGGATTTAACTAATAACGAAAAGATCTGCATTAAACCAGCGGATAAAGGGGGTGGAATAGTTATTATGTCTAGTGAATATTACTCAAAAGAAGCAAATAGGTTATTAGGAGACCCCACAACGTATGGCATATTATCAGTTGATCCTCTTAGGAAAATCAAGATGGAACTTGAAGTTATGTTGGGTAATGCTAGAAGTATGGGGATTTTAAAAGAATCTGAATACAGATTTCTTGCTATTTCTTTTCCAAAAACCCCCACCTTCTACTTTCTACCCAAAATTCACAAAGATATATCATCACCCCCTGGTCGGCCAATAATATCAGGCATTAATTCGATCACTTCAAACCTGTCACAGTATATTGACACATTTTTGCAATCATATGTGTCTAAAGTTAAGTCTCATCTTAAGGATACTACACAGATAATTAAAGAATTGGATTCTATTCCATGGCAAGACAACAATATTTTAGTATCCATGGATGTGACTTCTCTGTATACAATTATTGACCATCAACAAGGTTGTGATTCTGTAAGGAATGCATTAAACAAGTATGGAGAAATGGAAGACATACAAATTTCATTCATAATAGAGGGGATTGCGTTCATTCTAAAGAATAATTATTTTCTATTTGAAGATCGGTTTTACCTCCAGAAGAAAGGAACTGCTATGGGGACGAAATTTGCCCCTAGCTTTGCCAACCTATTCATGGGGGATTGGGAAGACAATTATATCTGGAACGCACATCCCTGGAATACCAACATTCACAAATACAAAAGATACATCGATGATGTGTTCCTTATATGGGAAGGTGGGGAAGAAGATCTCCAAGCATTTTTAGAGTATATAAATAAAAATACTTGGGGAGTGAAAATGAACACAACTTGGAGTAAAACACAGGTCGAATTCCTTGATCTTAGCATTTATATAGACTCTGGGAGAGTCAAAACAAAAACGCATTTCAAGGAAGTAGACGTGAACAGTTTCATCCTTAAAGAAAGTTGCCATTTGCCTATATGGCTTAAAAATGTACCTTATAATGAATTCAGATGTCTGAGGAGAAATTGTACAGACTTCGAAGTATATAGAGAACAGGCAGATACTGTTAAAAAGAAATTTTTGTCTAAAAACTATAAATGTAACGAAATAGATGATGCTCTGTGCAGAGTTGATAATATAGACCGCACAAATGTCTTAAAGAACAAAGACAAATCGCATGCAACAAGACAAGAGACATTTCCAGCAATTATTTTAGATTTTAATAAAGAAAATGTGCAATTAAAAAGAATACTGATGAAGCACTGGCATTTATTGAAAAAAGATAAAATTCTTGCCAGCAACTTACCAGAAAGACCTAAAATTACTTTTAGGGGGGCACCTAATCTGAAAAGGAAAATAACTAATAGCCATCTAAAAGGAAGTAAGCAAGCAATTACAACAAAAAAGAATGGTTTCTTTTATTGCCTGGAATGTATTGCATGTAAGACAAGTAATAACACACAGACAAAAGGAGTATTTGAAGTCACAAAAAGTAACCATAAAAAAAAGATGGAATCATGTAAAATAAAAGAACACATCACTTGTCAGAGTACTAATGTGATTTATGTTCTAGAGTGTCCGTGTGGACTTAAATACGTAGGTAGAACCAAGAGAAAGCTGTATGTAAGAATTAGAGAACATATGTTAAATATAAAAAAAGGCTATATGCAGCATTCGGTTTCTGCTCATTTTAAACAGCAACATAACTCGGACATGAGTCTTCTGAATTTTAAAGGGGTATGTAAAGTTAATAAGAATTGGAGAGGTGGTGATCCTAATAAACAGTTAGGGATTACCGAAATGCAATGGATATACAAGCTGGATACATTACAACCTAAAGGACTGAATGCTGAATTTGAGCTTTGTCATTTTCTTGGCTAAATTGTTAAAAAAAATTCCCCTTGTAAAATTTTTTTTTTGTACTCTTATTATAATAAGGATAGTATCAAATGTATAGTCACCATATAGACTAATCATTTTTTAGCATATTTTTTATTATGATTTTTTTATTCTGATTTGTTTTAAACTGTGGCCGTTATATTTAAACCTGCCTAAAAGGGCGGGCAATATTACAGTAATGCAAACGTACAATGTGTATAAATTTTTCGAAGAAGTTGATACAATATGGTAGGAAGATATGAAGAGATGATTCATCGTGTTAACATAATAAAGATTTGATACAATTGTATAGTAAACGGAGGACACTATAAAAACGATCACTAGCGGTCAGACCGCATCCATTGAAAAAGCCGCGAAGCGGAGAAACGCGTTTGGAGAGGTCTGACTCCTATCAATACTAACCATCATCTGCATCACGAAGAGGACCCACATCCCTTATTTTCTTCTTTTTTCACAGCATTTTGCAACTTGCTGACTCGGGACGCCGAGTTTCTAATAAGGTCTGGACTCTTTCGTTTTGTTTTTTAAATTATTTTAAATGTTTTCTTTTGTTATGACAGTAAGTCTACTTCACACATCTGTGTGATGGTAGACTATTAATAAATGGAATAGAATTTTAAGTTTTTAAGTGATTACAGTGTACTTATAAGGTTATATACCTGCTAGTTTATATTCATTAGAAGAGAAAGGGTTTTTCATTCATATATTTTATATTATATAGGTTGTTAGGTTCCCTATTTTTTCCCTATCTCTTGTTTGATCTTAATCAGCGCTCCACTTTTTGTATTTTTTTACTGTAAATCATGTCAGGAAATGCTCAGTTATCACGTCTTCCAAAAACACTCAATTGCTCTGCTTAAAAAAAATCAAAATGCTGCATATTCTTTAACATGATGCCTGATCCCTTCTTCAAAAGCTGAACTGGTTTCTGATATGGTAGCAGTTTTTCTTCAAATGTCTTATCATCCTATTCAGATGCCTCCATAACCTTACACATTAATACTTCTCCTCACTCAACCCCAGATACACCTCAAACAATCCTCTTGTATTTCAATTCTACCCCACTTAGACAACCCCTGCATACATGCCCTCATTTATGATTCTGTTCATTTTCCCTGTGAGCCTCCTGCCACTGGAATAAGCTTTCTCCCCACACCTCTCACATTTCTATCATCTATCCACAAATTTCTAAAGGCACAACTCTTCACTGAAGCCTCCCCATCACTTCCTATCAACATATCTGACTGTATCATCCCCTATAAATTCCTGATCCTCCACCCAAGTTTCTTCATATTCCCTAGGTGCAACTCTTTCATACAAATTGAAAACTGATTCTGGGCATACAACTCAAAAGGTGTGCAGACCATACGCCTGGTCAATTTTCCTCTCCAATGAACAGACTTTACTTCACCAACAACTTTCTATTTCTTCAGAATTGTATTTTCTCCGCACAACCTTTTGTCTTAAAGGACCACTCTAGGCACCCAGACCACTTCAGCTTAATGAAGTGGTCTGGGTGCCTGGTCCAGCTAGGGTTAACCCATTTTTTAATAAACATAGCAGTTTCAGAGAAACTGCTATGTTTATTAATGGGTTAAGCCTTCCCCTATTCCCTCTAGTGGCTGTCTCATTGACAGCCACTAGAGGCGCTTGCGTGCTTCTCACTGTGATTTTCACAGTGAGAGCACGCAAGCGTCCATAGGAAAGCATTGTAAATGCTTTCCTATGCGACGGGCTGAATGCGCGCGCAGCTCTTGCCGCGCGTGCGCATTCAGCCGGCGGGGAGGATCAGAGGAGGAGAGGAGGCAGAGAGCTCCCCGCCCAGCGCTGGAAAAAGGTAAGTTTTTAACCCTTTCCCCTTTCCAGAGCCAGGCGGGAGGGGGTCCCTGAGGGTGGGGGCACCCTCAGGGCACTATAGTGCCAGGAAAACAAGTATGTTTTCCTGGCACTATAGTGGTCCTTTAATGTACAAGTTCTCTGTTGATTGTCACAGGCAGAGTTTGCCTATACTTTATACAATCTGTTAAATATAATAAACACCTGATTGTTATAAATCATTTTATGCTGTATAATGCCCCCTTAAGGCATGATTTATTATGATCAAATGCTAAGCAAGAATGTTCAGCCAACCAAATAGAAATATAAGCAAACTGCCCATCAACATTGTCCTTGAATGGAGACTACCCCTCTACCCAAGGGCAATTTAAAATATTTCCAGATCTGAGGTCTTTATTGCTAGAGGTAACAATTTAAATCACAATTTACTGCAAAAATGGACAGTATCTTTAGAAAATAGTAATCTAAACAAATAGACAGACATCATAATCTGAAGAATCTAAGGCTAATTAAAAATATACAGTAAATAAAATATAGAAAAACTAACCATGAAGAATTAATGAACATATGTTAGACAGATATGTTAAGAACATAAGCTCAGTCTATATAAAATCATACCAATTAAAATGATATATTCAATTAGAATGTATGCAATCAGAGGACATTGACTTATGTCTTTTTTTTAGTTTAAAGATAAAAAGATAGCTATATTTTTAAAGAGAGCAACTCTGTTCCATGCTTCGTTTTATCAAAGGTTATATCCTAAGTGATCCTAGCCACTTATTTCTTGGAAGCATCAGTTAATGGACATTTATGTTGACTTATTTGATGTGTGTTCTATTTTCAGAGGCGTTCATGGCCATTTCACGGGTAAGCGTCCATGGGCTTTAGGAGATGAATGTATTGTGGATCTAATGGCTACAATTGTCGGTATGTAGAAAATTATTCAGTTCAGTAACATCTTTTCAAATTTGTTTTATGTATAAATATGATATAATTATGGGGCGTGTGTATGTGTGTGTATATATATATATATATATATATATATATATATATATATATATATATATATATATATATATATATATATATATATATATATAATTTTTTTATTTTTTTTTATTCAAAGAATTAAGTTATATCCTATATTGAGAGATAATGCCTTAGTAAAACATGGGTTTTCTTAAATAAAAATATATCACGGTAAAATGGCTTATCTAAATCCAATATTTTATTGTATTAGCAGTAAAAATGTATCTTATTCTAAAGAAATAGCAAACGACAAATAAAGAATTATATCAAGTGAAATGACATACACTGTGTAATTTGAATTGATATTATTACCTATGATTAATCACATACATAAACGAATGAAGCAAAATAATGTCCTTTGCCAGTTATGCCATATTGCATTAGGATGTATATGTGTTATATATTTCCAAGTTACCTTATATATCTATTATATGTAATATTATTAATAGGTGGTTCTATGAAAATACTTTTTTATAACAAACATGTTTCACATGTAGTACAGGTGCTGCATATTGTTTGCAAATAATATTACATATTTATTTTAAATTTTAATTGTTTTTAATAGTGGGTTTTCTGGGCAGATTGCAAAGAAATCTGCATCAAAGAAGGCTTAGAGCAGAGGCTCTCAAACCTTTTAGGTTTAAGGCACCTTTAATATTTCAATATTTTTCCAAGGCGCCCCAAATCAAAACACATTTCTAGGTTGTATATATGTACAGCGCAGTGGCATATACAATGTATGTAAATGGGGGGTGGTATGTGTGTATGGTGATGCAGTGCATGTATGGGGGCAGTGTGTGAGTGGTACAATGTGTGTATGGGGGAGGGAAGATTAATAAATATATATATTTTTTTTATTTGTATAAAAAAAAAATCAAAAAAAAAATCATATCTCCACTTTCTTCTTACCTTTGTCTAAGAGGGGGGACAGTACAAGACAATCTCTGGTGGTCCGGTGAAGACCTGGTGGTCCAAGTGGTGAGAGTGAACTCTAGCAGATCCTGAGGCTAGAGTTCACTCTTGTGAGATTCAGAGCGTTGCCATGGTAATCGCAGCAATGCTCCAGGCTCGCTATAGGAGAACTCGGCGGAGCTGCAGGTTAGAGCTCCCAAGGATCCTCTCTCCCTCCCCAGCTGGCTGTCGCATTACACTGCTAGCGGGTTGGTAAGGGAGATCTCTGATCTCCCTTCCGGTCCTGCAGAGCCGGAAGAGGAGAGTGAGGCATGGACGGTTCCTGGTGCTATGATCATAGCACTGGGGAAATATTTCAAGGTGCCACTGTGTGCATATCGCGGCACCCCAGGGCGTCATGGCACACAGTTTGGGAACCGCTGGCTTAGAGGATTACTCCAAGCATCAATCACTTCAGTGATTCAAAGTGGTCATGGTGCCTGGAGTCTGTATGCATACATACAGAGTTTAACACCTCTGCTGCCATATTCCTATGCACAGAAATTTATGACTGAGAGTGGTCAGCTGATGCTCACACCCAGTGAATGGCCACTGGGATTGACTTCCAGGTTATGGAGTTCTGCACTGGCGGCAACCCAAGTAAAGGGGAAAATCATTGCAAAAATGGTTTGCCCCATGACAGAGAAACAGACCAGGGTACTACTGTTACCCTACTGGTTGAGAAACCCTTTAACTGAAATATTTCATGACCACTCCAGACATTAACGGACACATATGTCTCTCAGAGAGCCTCATCCTACCTGGCATGGTTTGTGCAGAAACTGCAAACACTCTTCCCCCATTGCACCACAACCTTGTTCCTACCTCTTCTACTGAGAGATACCCACTAATAATAATAACAAAGTATTTAACCAGGAATGGTACATTCAGATGCTCTGGTTCCCAAGTACGTCCTGGGGAAAGCTTACAAGTCTCAATTAAATTGTCTCCATAATTGTACAGAGCAGCAAATACATGTTTCTCAGTCATAAAAAAAAAAAAAAAATGAATGAAAGTCTCTGTTGGCTTCTATTAATATAGATATGTCTTTGTATTTCTATTTTTCTTGTATAGGAGGTAACAGCTGGTAGGCCAGTTCATCCAAAGTAGCCACTAGTCACAAACCATGACAGAAAAAGCCCAAGGCAGAAACATATAAAAAATTATGTAAAAATATTGTTCCATTGACAGGAAGGAGTGGGCAGCTCCCCTGAGAGATACTCTATAGGATTGAAAGTTTCTATGAATAAATAGTTCTGTGCATAAGAAACAAAGCCCCAAATCAACAGGGCATTTAACCTTTATATGTATCAATTTTGTCGTGCATATTGGATCTGACAAAAACTGTATTTTTGCCTTTATTTTAAATTAGATTTCACTTCCAGACAGTTATTCTGAGCTGCATTAATTTTAATATTTTATTTTTATTTTACATTCCATTCTTGGTATTTTATGTATTAATATTTATGTCTGTAATGAAGTCAAGATATTCTGCATATATTCTGTTTCTTTTATTTTTAATACAATTTTCTTCCAAATCAGTAAGCTGTAAGGACATTAACATTTTTTTAGTGAAAGCCATACAATTTTTCTAATTGATCTGAAATGACATGATGATATGAATGTTATTTCCCAGTTGTCCTTTACTTGGATGTTTATAAAAGCTTGATGTAATTAGTTATTACTATATTCAGAGAAGCATCTATTGTTTGTGTCTCGTCCAATGATGCATGACGCTGTTATTTAGCAGTGTCAAATACTTTTGTTCCCTTAGTTCAACAACTTGTCTCAACACCCCAATATTTATATAATAAAAACATTTAATTAATCAAACTTTGTCCAGATGTGTAGCTTTTTTAACTGTGTAACACCAATGTCTAGGGCAGGGATAGAAAACCATCGGCACTCCAGATGTTTTCGACCACACCTTCCATGATGCTTTGCCTGCATTATGGCTGCAAGAGCATTGTGGGAGATGTAGTCCACAACATCTGGAGTGCCAAAGGTTTCCTACTCCTGGTCTAGGGGTTCTTGGCATGTAATAATAACAACAAAAGTATTTAACCAGGAACGCTTCCTTCATATTACTCTGGTTTCCAAGTACATCCTGGGGCATATGGCTAAAATAAATATATTGCTACTACCATGCTAATGGCTCTCACCTATGCCTTCCAATACCAATTACTTAATACTAAGCTTTAGGACAGGATTTGTGCAAAACTATTTACATTATCTTGTAATGCTTAGTTTATGATATTTGGCAACTTTGCCAAGACTGCTTATGTCAATTTACCTGCCATCTTGGCCAATCATCCCTCCAATCCTGTATGCCCCAGTACTTCTTTTCTGCCTTTGATTTCTTCATTGTGACTCAGATGCTCTACTGATAACCCAATCTCCAGTTTTTGTATACCACATTAAAGATTCCACAAATGGCAGTGGTGCTTTAAAGGAACACTGTAGAAACCGTACTTGCTTAATCTTACTGAGCAAGTTATAGTGTCTGGAGTTCCATGGTGCCATCATATAATTGCTTGTTGAACCATTTTTTTATATTTTTATGCTTTAATGCTAAATGAGTTTCCATCAGCCCATCCCCCCCTGTGTTGCTTGGGCTAACAATAAATAATTAGCCTGAGCATCAACTGGTGGCTGTGATAGGATAAAAGCCGTCATCTGACTCTTATCCAATCAGAGTGCCCATTGCCGGTATGTATGGGCGTGACAACAAGGAAGTAATCTCTGCCTTAGCCACACCTCCAGTAAGGGCTGGGCTATGCGTGGCCAGGGACTCCTGTTTAGTGTTAAACTACCGTATATACTCGAGTATAAGCCGAGTTTTTCGGCACATTTTTTGTGCTGAAAAACCCCAACTCGGCTTATACTCGAGTCAGTGTCTGTATTATGGCAATTTACATTGCCATAATACAGACTGGGGGCTGGCAGAGCTGTTACTTACCTCTCCTGCAGCTCCTGTCAGCTCCCTGCTCCTCCGCGCCGGTCCGGTCAGCAGCTCCCAGTGTAAGTCTCGCGAGAGCCGCGGGGTCATAGTGCGGCTCTCGCGAGACTTACAGTGTGAGCTGACAGAAGAGCTGCACGGACCGGCGCGGAGGAGGAGAGAGCTGACAGGAGCTGCAGGAGAGGTAACAGCTCTGCCAGCCCCCCTCCTCCCCCCACTGAACTGCCAATGCCACTGGACCACCAGGGAAGGAGAGCCCCCCTCCCTGCCATGTATCAAGCAGGGAGGGGGGACGAAAAAATAAATAAATTAATAATATATAAATAAAAATAATAATAAACAAAATAATATAACAAAAAAAATCAAATAATATTAATTAATAATATATAAATATAAATAATAATAAAAAAATAATTAAAAAAATTATATAATCCAAAAAATTTAAATAATAAATAATAATATGAATTTTTTTTTTTTTTTTGATAAAAATGCCCACCCCCACCAAGGCTCTGCAACACAAACACACACTGCATCACACACACACACACACACTGCACTCATACACAAACACTGCACTCATACAAACACACTGCACTCATACAAACACACTGCATTCATACACACACACTGCACTCCTATACACACTGCATTTATACACACACTGCGCACTCATACACACACAGTGCATTCATCATATACACACACTGTAAATAAATATTCAATTAATTTAATTTTTTTAGGATCTAATTTTATTTAGAAATTTACCAGTAGCTGCTGCATTTCCCACCCTAGTCTTATACTCGAGTCAATAAGTTTTCCCAGTTTTTTGGGGTAAAATTAGGGGCCTCGGCTTATATTCGGGTCGGCTTATACTCGAGTATATACGGTACTTGAAAATAATTAGAGGGACAGTGCCAGGGGACTCTAAGTACTATAACCAATTCACATGAAATGGTTTTAGTGGCTACAAAGTGCATTTAAGCTTGGGCAGTATTGGATCACTGTTGTGAGAGAGAGGCTGTGCCTAGATAATGGAATGGTGTTTTTTTGGAAGATGAAATAATGGTTGTATACAGATTTTGAAATGAATATCAATGTAAGTATTTCATCTTACAAAAAAATTACTAAGTAGTGAATATACAAACTATTGGACACACATTACTCTCCTTTCATTGTACATGGCATGTGCAGACAGAACAGTCATGAAAGTTGCTGTTTAACCCCTTATTGAAAAGAATCGTGGTAAATATCATTATTTAATGAAATCCCATGAGAAGACTCATTTTAATAAGATGTAGATGTTCTCTAGATCGTTATTGCAGTGAAGCTGAAGACGAGAGAAGGGCATTAAGTGCTGACTCCCAGTATGTGGAAAAGAATAGGCAAAATTAAAGAGTTGTGTAGCTTTGCCAGCCAGCGAGTTGATTCAGCATTCCTTAAGTCTGCATAGTACTAAGGTGACAGGAAACTGAAATGATGAAGTGTATATGCAAAAGGCAAAGTGCATTTAAATTAAAATGATTGGACTACTATTCATTAAAATACTACGGTATGATTTATAAAGCACTATGCAAAGCCTGCTTCAAAACCCAACCATTATTAGTTCTGTACTATTTTTCATCTATAAATCATTTTATGGAGTTCAAATAATCCTAACTCCTACCAGCGTAAATTATACAGCAACAAAATCAAATTAAAACTTCTAATCTATTTTAAGAAAAATTAAATTTGGTTCTCGTAAATACCATAGGGAAAAAAATTGAATTTTTGATCCTTTGTAGAATTTTAGTTGAACATTGTTTTTTGTTTGTATTTTTATTTCCTTTGATGACCTTAGTCAAATATTGCTATAATATTTAAGCTATTAACAGATATAAATAAAAAGTAACTAGAGTAGCTCAGTAGTTTCTGATGTGGTGTCTATTGTGGGAAATATAAGTAATACAAATAGTTTGTGTATATTTTTTTTGTTTTTTTTGTTTATAGGACATGTTTAATTTAAAATTCCTCTAGACTTTACCTTTCAATAGTGAAGACAATGTAGTCCAGGCACTCGGGGTCTTTTTCAAACAGCAGTTTAATTGGAGAAACACGGCACACAGCACATGTTTGCAATCGGTTTACCTTATAGTAGGCAGAGAAATACGAGAAACAAACACCTAACAATATAAACTACTGCAAAAAAACCATTACATGTAAGTGTCTATTTGTTCACATGTTTCAAACACACAAAGATGCCATCTTCCCAAAATATAACATCTAAATAATCTATGATCTCCATGTGAATAGAAATTATCGCTCACAAGTTATATATTAAGATTATTTCATACCTCCCAAATTTCCCTATTTAAGGGATAGTCTATGTTTTGGGCCAAAATCCCTCTGCACCTCTTTTCTATCCTAATGTACCTCTTTTCTAGCAGAGACCGGAAGGTGCGAGTCTGAGCTGCAACTATGAGTTAAGGACAGGTGAAAATCTTTGGGGTGTGATTGTGATATACATAGTAATACTTTACTAATATACTAATTTTGAGGACAGACAGGGTTATAAAGTGATTTGAAAGCAGGGACATTGATTTTAACTCAAACCTTAAATCTTACGGGAAGCCAGTGCAAGGATTGATAAAGATAGAAGGTGTGGGAGACATGAGAGGACAGGAAGATGAATCTGGGGCAATATTTATTATAGACTATAATAGGGCAAGCTGAAAATGTGTAAGGCCAATGAGAAGCAGATTGCAGTAGTCAAGATGGGAGAATGCTGTGGCATGGAACATCACCATTGCTGCATCCAGTAATTGGGGCAAATGTTATCTTTTTAAAATGGAAGTGACAAGATTTAGTAATTAGTCATGAGAACAGAAAGAGAGGTTAGAATAAAAGAATGCCAAGACAGAAAGCCTGTTTGGTAGAGTTGATAGTAGTACCATTGACCTGGGGAATAACCAACATATTAGTTGTATAGCACCTGTATTCTCAAACAGGTTTAATGCAGTAGGAAATGGCAGGATGCAGGTGGGAAAGGAAGTGGTTGTTATATTAGCAATTCCAACAGACATTGCGGCAGTACTGAACAGGAGGCAAGTGTTTAACTAGCATCTCCTAAAGCAATTAAATAATCACACTTTTTCCATATGATATTGATGTTCTTACTTAAACTGAAAATGTTGTGACAGATTCAATTTGTAGATTATAACAATAAAAAAAGAAAAACTCTGACAAACTCCCCTGTCTTCGTGAGTTTGTCACAAGCTCCTGGAGGAGCCTGCTTGCAAGCCTCCTGCCCACCGACTATGGGTCAGAGACTGTAAAGACCCATTTTTTTTATTCCCCCTTCTTCCCCTGGTTCAGCACTTTCCATTTGTATGCATAGAACAGAATGCTAGCTCCCTGGCAATAGTTCGCATGGACCAAAACCGCGAATAGACTTCAGGGGGACTTAGCCGCGAAAGCCCTGGAACTATTTACGGCATGAAGACTTTGCGGGTCCCCAGCGGCACTTAACCACGATTCTATGGAACTATTTTCGGCTAGGGGACCATGCATGCGGTCGGTCAAATTATGACTTCTAGGAAATTTCTGAACCCCTGAACCGATCTGGGTGATTTTGAGATATGTTGGTCAACCAAATTGGGACTGTCAGGGGATGTAACTTTTGTGGAGTTTTATCTATTTTACTTTTGGGGTGTTTGGGAAATGTGTGTTTTTTGTGCTTGGAGATAATTGAGTTTAATACAGTGCTGAGGGATTATCTTGTTTTGTATGGGAGTGTCCTGGACCTGAGAGCCAAGGTAATCTTGTGTGTGTTTTTACTATAGTCTACTCTCAGGTCCAGGGGAGAGTGCCTCTTGCATGGGGGCCTGCATATAAGGCTAGTTGTGGCTGCCAATAAAGATATTCCAGCTTGTACTCCCAGAACTATGTGTCGTCTGGTTACTGGGAGGGGAAAAGGCTAAACACTTTTCTCTCTTGTTCCAGTGTGGAGGATTCAGCAGGGGAAAGTCCTTATAAGGACTAGAGCTCCCAGGACTGAGTGTCGTCCAGTGCCTGGGGGTGTCTAGAACGAATTTCACATTTGGCTCCAGCAGGGAGCGGTTGCAGGACTAGAGCTCTCAGGACTGAGTGTCGTCCAGTGCCTGGGGGTTGCTAGAGCGAGTTCCCCATTCAGCTCCAGGAAAGAGCAGTTCCATGGTGACTGTGGGCAGAAGTGCTGCAGTTTGCCCCCTGTTCCAGCTAGGAAGCGGTCCTTGGCGGAGGTACCCAGCCAGGGGTACAGGGAGCTCCGTTACAAACTCCATAATATTCAATGTTCTTAAACAATCATAAAGGGGCATTTCATCTTGGGAAAACCTAGAAAAATAGACAATGTGGTAAATGTTGAGTGTGACGGTAGTCACCATCACTATGAAGATGGACACTTTATGGAGGTCCCCAGATTATTCCTGTTTCAGTCATCCTGTGCCCATTGATGGTACAGGGTGTGTAATGTTAGTTATTCTCCTCCCCACCCCCTTTCTTTCTTTTCCCAGAAGGATGGAAGGATGTTCCAGAGACCCCTTTCATCTGTTGTATATTATGTGTTGTTTTAGGGGTTTTTATGTACTATGGGAGATAATTGTATTAGTGAGTCTGTGTGTATAAAAGGTAAACAGGAGGAAAGAAATTAGTTAATAAAACAATAGCTATTGTGCAATGGATCTTTGTGTCAGGCAGGTAATTCAGTTATGAACTCTTGACCTAATTCTGTCTTCGACACCAAGACCCCAAGGAGTGACTTGTATTGTTTTGTGTGATGACCCCCTGTTGTGATTACGCCTATATAAACCTGTGGTTCACTGAATAAAGGCTAGTGTTTGGGTGAGACAGCTTTACAATTATACACTCTGCAGGAGAGAGTGATCACTTGGGCCAAGTACCCAGGACCCTGTTGTAGGGTGGGAAACTCTGGATAGACCCTTTTCAAGCTGTGGAGGCTGAACCAGCTAGGAAGCGAGCTTGATGGAGGTACCCCGTTGAGGTACCAGGCGGTCCATCAGAGATATAGATTATGTTGGTTTCTATAGCAACTACTCCAAAATCAATCACTTTGCCCCAGACCTTTATTCAGTTTTATCTTGATATAACCCTTTGATTTTCTTTTATTTTGTGCTTAAACTTTCCCTTTAAATTACAATTGAATATCTGTATCAGGAATCTTATTTGTTTATACTATTTATCTGTATAAACTTTCTAGACCTTTATGAAATCTGAAAAACTCTGTATGGATTTATATGCACCCAGCCATCTATAATTATCATCAGGTTATATTAATCTTCTGTCAGTATTACTGTTTGCCCTTTCCAATAATGTAACAGGCTTTAAAACTGCCTGAGTCTTGAATATATTAAAATTCTTCCAAGAACAAAACCCAAATTATAGGAGAACTGATATTTCTTGTTAGACAAAGACATATTATTTATATTCTGAATACCAATATTTTTACGCTTATATGTGTAGTCTAAAAAGTACAACTTTGATATAAACAGTGATTTATTTCTTTAAGCAGTTTTCCATCTTTTTGGCTTCCGATGTCCTTATTTTAATATTATACCACTTTACACATTTGAGGTTGGGTATCATCACATTTTGCGTTTAATTCCAGATTATCGTTATTAATAATCTTATTATATTGCTTTGCATTATAATTTGAAAGCTATTAACATTAGGCAATCTAATTCACTTTTCTGATATTTCCTTCTCCAAACTTTGGCAATAGGCTTATTAAAGTCATCTTCCGTTTCAGAGGTGTTTAGAAGTAAAATACATTTTTTACAAATTCAGCTGGAAAACTAATAATCCCCATAAATCAACCAACCGTTCGCTGCAAAATGCAACTACTTCATTATCTTTTTATTCCTTTCACCCAATGAGGGAAATAAATAAACTCCAAGTCTTATTTCTCTGACATATTAAAATGTGTTTACTTTTTTTTTTAGTATATTCAATGCAGTATCCTAAGCCACATCACAATATTTTCTGTATTAGCAAAAATTATTGGACAAAGAAAAACGCTGAGAAATCTCTAATATTTTTTTTCAGGCGCAAAAAGGGAAGAAGTAGCCTTAATGAATGGCTTGACTGTTAATTTACATCTACAAATGGTGAGTTATGCCTCCATAGAAGTAGAGTTTGTACTTTCCATTGCACATTCTTCTTATCTTTTATGTATGACCAGGAGCAAATATTACATTATTTTCCTAGAAATTGTTTTCTTGTAAATCATGGAAGCAAGTGTGGGACAATAATCATCTTTAGCATTTCTTGGAAGTGTAATCTTGAGTTTTGGATAGCTTTGTTTTGATGCAGAGAACATCCAGTAAGTATACAAACCAGGTTTATTCTAAAGCATGCATACTTCTCGTTTTATTGTAAATATTTGCATATACTAATGCATCATCTCGGACCACAATGACTCTCTGTATTGTCAGCAATTTCTCTTTATATGTTGACTAGAAAAAAAGGCAATATGCATAAAAGAAAACTAACATGAAAAATGTTGTTGATACCTTTATAATTCTGATAGCATCATGTACTATGTATTGTATTAAAAATGGCAAATCGGATTTAGTGATGTTTTGTTGATCTAGACTTCCTACAGGTATGGAAATATTTGATCTATTGGTGAAAAACTTTAACCAATACAAAAAAAAAAAAAAGAATCATCATCTAAAACATTTGCACTTTTTAATGTCCCTTGTTCAATTATCTGAGTTTTCATGTCAGGATCACCAGATCAATACAATTAAACATGATAAAGAAAAACTGATATATTGCTTAGCAACAAATTAAGAATGTGACATATGCACTGATTTTAAACATGACGGTGGTAAAGGTCTGCTTGGTACATTTTATACTAGGTTAAATATATTGGCCTCGATTTATCTACATTAGGATTTCATTCTTGCTTTCAAATATTATGTAAACTCTGCCAGCAATTATAGTTTAAAATATAAATACAAATATATTGCATCTTACTGATATATGCACTAAAACACTATACAGTAAGTCGTGATGTGCTACCTACCAGTTTGTACAAGTTATATCAAAATACCAGAGGAAGAAAAATAATAATAAAAAAAAAACACTCCAGGTTTTTTAATTCTACCTAAAATGTCTAAGAAAGAATTCAATTCCTGTTCAAGAGCTGTTTAACCCCTTAAGGACCAAACTTCTGGAATAAAAGGGAATCATGACGTGTCAGACATGTCATGTGTCCTTAAGGGGTTAAGAGCCTCCTGGCACCATTTAGATGAAACTGTTTTGGTTCCTTTAACCCCTTAAGGACACATGACGTGTGACATGTCATGATTCCCTTTTATTTCAGAAGTTTGGTCCTTAAGGGGTTAAGGTAGGAAGATATATATCATTAGTTGTCTTTGCCAAGGATGCTTACTGTTGAGATTGTCTTACTGGGATTCAACAGAGCAGTGATGTTGCCGCTGTTCTAACCAGCCTACTATTAATTAGTGCACGTTTGTGATAGTTCTGATTTATAATGAATTTATTTATATTTATCACTACATGAATATATTAATGGCATATTGTATCATTAATCGAACCTGTGCTACTTTATTTATTTTTTATCTCAACATTAGTCATCATGTATGTCAATAGTTAACACTTAATACATACTTTATCACATGGCCATTAAAATTCTCTTTCTGCTACAACTTCGTTATCTTTTGTTTTTATCTCCGTTTCCTAATGCATGTTTCAATATATCTGTCCATGTCATGTCCATCTCATGTGCCACATGACCCTCTCTTTGCTCTTCTGATATCTCTGGTCATTGCCTTATTGATCCCTGCCTAGATTTCCTTGGTGTCTTATTACTTCTGCTCACTCAACCGACATTCTTTGTGTGTTGTACTTCAAAGTTTGTTTATCTAAATGTTCTATACATTGTGTCTATAAATCATTCATGATGTGATTCCAACTATTTCTTTTCATGGTTTTAGACCATCTTCTTTAAGTTGCTATCTTTTACATCTCGTGTGTCTTCTCAATGATTTTAACATTTAATTTAATTTTCTTCCTGGTTCCAACGGAACTGTATTCACTTTTGTTTATTAATTACCCTGTATAAAATGCACCACCGTTCTGTTACATGAAACGTTGCTATCCAGATATCCATCACCGCGCATTTCAGTTAATCACTGCAAGAATCCATCAACAAATGCAGTAACAGTTTGATCTTTTTTTAGACTCTGTTTTACCAAACATAAGATGGCGTTCTAATGCATAAAAGTGTATGTGAACGAATTATTTTTCTGTAACGTATACAGCATTTTATCAGATTCTTGCTAATATTTAATAATAGAAGTAGTAATGAACATATAGAACCAAAGTATGTATGTGATAAGTTATATCCTTTCTGAAAAATATGGATCTCTATTCTGTCTCAATGTCCCTGTTCCATCTCACCTATCTTGTTATTCATTATTCAATCTGAAACAAACAAACCGTGAGTGGATTCAATGGCCAGAAGCATGTTGTTCTCTGGTTATTAATTTGAAAAAAAAATTCTCAATAACTACAATAAGATCCATGTAATTCTATAGTTGTTTATCTCTGATTGTCAAACCCAGACATTTCTAGATGATATCTGTTTTGAGATATATATATATATAATATGTATATGTAATTCCTTGGCAAAGTTCTAAAATTGGAGCAGTCATCACAACAACAATGGGATGTTTCTGCAGATTATGCTAATTTTATTAATAAGCAATATACCTCTTTATATATAAGCCCAAATATGTCTTCCCCTTTATGCAATGTGACTGTTGGAAGCAATGGACATTAACATTCAGCGCTAAGTCATTCTCTTGATGCTGTTATATTGCAATATAGTGCAATACATATTGCTCTCCATGTCTACAACTAGCAAGGAATTATGGGAGATGTAATGCAGCAAAACTGTTGAAATTCTAAGTCCTCAATCTAGGGAGGCTTCAGAAAGTTTGAAAACTGCACAGATACTTGTCTGCTGGTTAAAAGGCACAAAACATTATTTTGTTGAAAAACTAATGGAACAATATAATAACTATAACCTTGATGTAAAAAATAACGGTTTTAATCTTGTTTTTGTATCACTTAAATAAAATGACAAAACATGTGATTCATATAGTTTGTGTTAAATAAAACATTCTCAAAGCCAGTTCTAAAGACCGAGACCAGTAGATTACTTAAACTTTGGGAAGTAGGCCAGAAAAAAAAAGCAGTGTGAAATATTCTGTCACTGTGGGACACATATAATATATTTCGTTAATAATAATTCAACAGGATAAGAATGATAACCTTTAGCTGTATCAAAGCCAGTTTATTGAAATCAGTCCTGTAGGTTTCATCAGGAGACCGGTTTCAAATATTATGCAGAATTCTTACTTAACTTATCAGAAAGTACCTTGAAGAATATTTAACTTTGATGGATTAGACCACAGAAAAGGAAGAAAATGAATGGGATACATTTCACATTTTACGAGATTCTAAATATCAGTACATGCCAGGGGAACAATGACATCTACATTTTATTTGTAGGATATCAATGGAAGTTACAATGTCTAGATGTGTCACTGGTTATTGACACCACAGTACTGTTTCATAGACGTGGGCATGGTGGAAAGATCAGCCAGATCACTTTGTTCAAAAGTAAAATTTAGTTTGGGTAGTCCAGATGTCTTCCAAATGGTGGTTCGGCTTGTCAACATATCATCCATTCATAATATTATGTTATGTATATATTTTGTAGTACACTTACAGGGCATTTTCCTGTGGGGGGAGGGAAGGGGAAATAGTAGGATCATTAAAAATCTATATTTATGTTTTTTTAATGCAGATTTTTTTTTTTTTTTTACACTGATACCTCTTTTTCTCATTTATTGGTAACTTCCCAATTGATATGTGAATAAAAATAACATTTATTGGCTAACCCCTAACCAATCATTATTATTTTTTCTCAATCATCACTTTCTTGGCAACATGTACAGAACTCAAAATCATGAATTAAATGAACATTCTCATTCTTTGCGCGAATCAGTTGTTCAGCTATACGTTCATATGACAATTCAGAGTTACAGAATTTGATCAACCTGCTGATGGGCCAAATTTTGCATGAATTGCAATTCAGCCGAACACAAATCCAGTCTATTGCTTACACACAAGCCAAAACAAACAGAAGAGCAAAAAAAACAGCGTGCTAGAGAATACTGAGAACAGCTTGCGATCTGAGTGGCAATCCACTGAATGGCAACCTACAATCTCAAGCTGATTTTATGTCTCCATATTCTCTTGCACTCAAGTAGCTTGCCCCTTCAGTGGATTGCCATTTAGAGCTCAGGCTGGTTTTAGCTCATCTTGTGCCATTATGAAGAGAAACAAAGGCCATTTGCATATCAGACTAATCCCACCCAAAAGGGTGGTCCAGATTCAAAATGAAGGCCAGCTCACTCTGCAAGAGAGATACAGCAACAACAGGTGATCGTTTTAGCCTTGTTAGTCCTCATCAGAATACTGAGAATAAGAATTCCAATAACTTGCTCTTCAGTAGATCCTAGTTCATTTCCCAAGTTACTTTTAGCTCAACTTAGTACAGAGTGAACTTGTACCATTTGCATATCAGGCCTGTTTCAATCTAAAAGGCTATACAGATCCAAAATGCTGGCAAATGCCATTTGCATGAGAGATTTAACAATATTACAGGATTATTTCATAGAACTTTTCTATAGTAAACTAGATAATGTGAAATAATACAGATGCTTGAGCCTCTATATTAACCAGTTGTCACCAGGAGAATATTTTTTTTCACTACTGTCCCTGCATTCATTTCTAGAGGAGCTTTAGAAATTATGGCCGCCACTGTACACCTTTTAACATCCTGACCTTTCATATAGATAAAGAGAGCAAATGCTATTCTAGAACATTCAAGATTGTATTATTACTATTTCTTACTGATACAGTTAGAACAAGTCCAAAATATTATTTTTCTCAAACAAATTTTATATGCATTAGCTAATCGTGAGGAATTTTCCCTTGCCATGGTCTTTGGTATCAATTTGCAAATCTCTATATTTCTCCTTGTTCCCAAACCAGCTGGTGAGGAGCCCCTAATGAACGAGACAAGATAATGTAAGGTTCAAGGTGACTTCTGTTGTTTAATGGGCTGTATAACAGGTTATATTCAAGAGGAAACAGAGGTGGTCTTACAATCATTATCCAATCCTAATAAAATTATCAATCTTATCTTAACATTTCAACCTATAGCAAGCTTGCAGGTGTATCTTCATTATCGGGCCTTGCACAAAGCTAAGTTTCAATATAACTATGCACTTAGAATTAAAGATATTAACTATGCAGTTCTAGATCACACATTACTAAGCAGTTATGATCAAAGGGAGAAACACAGGAAATAAGGTCAATGGCAGAAACACACAAGATATAACACCTGTTACACAATGTTCTATAGCTCTTGTCTAGGGGTATATTCACTAACCATTGGATATAGATAAAGTATATAATTTTAAATAACTGACATGCTCCAAGTTAGCCAATTTTAAACAGACCGAGCATCCGGTCATCTGTAGTTTGAGCCTTGGGTCAGTATAGGCAAAGTGTATTATTCCCAAAATTAGCTATAAATAAAAATTAAATTTGTAGTATATGTTATCCTGTGAATCTGTTATATACTTATACAAACATGCACACTGGATGGAGCCCATTTATTTTCCAATCCATTGTACATTCCGTATTCAGTACTTTTTACAAATAATGATTTTACTGTATATGATTTTTACATAACACATAAACATAATGCATGCATATAGTGAAAAGGATGTGCCTGAAGACTAGCAAAGGTTAACTGTGCCTTTTCTGATTAAATACATGAATTACATATTATTATACAAAGAAGACGTGAATTACAGGGCAGCTATTTTTCTTCCTTATGTATGTTAAACATGCAGTTCATTCAGCCTCAATTCCCAAACCTACATTCTATGTATTCAAAGCATCAGTTAATTGTTAAAACCATTCACTGCCAAGTTATTTTGGGGTGGGGGGGAATTCACAGAATAATGAGTTACATGTCTTTGATAGATAGATGGTGCATACAATTTGTCACAACAGTAATTTAATGTATAGCTTACTGTTCATGAATGAAATGAGGCACATTCCTGGAATTTTAGATTTTACATTTATTGTTTATGTTTTTCAAAAATATTGGGAATGATAAAGTGTCCAAAATTGCAGAGCAGACTGGGAGTGTAAAAACAGCATAGGTTAATAGTCCTGGCCTAACCAGTTCTACCATTTTTTTTTTTAATATCAGGGAAGCACACAAATAAGTCACACAAAACAAACAATGTTACAAATATTAACATGTATTACATTTATTTAAAATATCTATCACACTAAATCTAACACACCAAAAGGCATAGAGCATCTAAAATGTGTTATCTGTTCATACAATTATGCATATGATAGAAAAAACTAGCATCTAACAATGCAAAGTACCGTGCGTCTAGCAGGTATACATAGACATAAGACAAACATTCTATATTAAATAAAGTGGCCATTTTATAATACAAAAATATATAAATAAATAAAATATACATACCTAACAGTATCAAAGAAGCAATTCAATGTGTAACAGTGTTAAATAAGGAGCTGCCCAAAATACTAGTAAATGCCATGCCCCACCCCCATATTTCAGCAATAAAAACCCTAAGCAAGGGAGGTAAAGTGCTTGAATATCATCTTAATTGCCCCCTAATTAATAGATTGAACCCAGTAGAATGGCAACACCATAACATAAGCTCTCTTAAGTAATTAAAGACCTTTGATCCAAACACTAGTTGATGGGCTAACATCACAAATAAAACAGATCACTATATCACTTATTTTTAACATTCCAATTATCAAGAGAACATACAAGTAGGGTATCATCCATGTTGGAATGCAAACTGATCCACAGGACTGAAATGAAGAAAATTCTGCAAAGCTTACATGCAACCAGTAGCAGTAAAATGCAAGGATATCCACAAAGTGCCATAAGAGTGTTTTTTGCTGTGGATATTGCTCTTATATAGGCTTCTCCCCAATACATAACCAAGATCACACGAGCCTTTAAGAAAAGAAAACCTGAGAAATTTACCAATTTCACACTGCTTCCCAAGTTGTAGTTGGGTAAGGTATGTACCCATGGTCACATTTTTGCAGTTTACATATCCCACACTTTTGCATACATTTTGGTAGGGGAGTGATTTAAAAGATACCCCTGGTTTATCTTGCCCATGCCCATGCTGTGACTCTCCTAGCATGCACGCGCGCCTATACAATACACTGACAGAGCAGTCAATCGGTGCTCTTTTTTTTTTCTATTTAATATAATCACATTTCCTCCTCTTCATTCATATATTTACAGTTCAATATTAATCTGGAACTTGTCTTTATAGAACTATATAATACACAAGGATTTATACATTGAATGGAATATTAAAAGTAAAATTCTACTCTAGGATCAGTAGATTTTTTTTATTTTGATTTATTCCAACACATCATTTCATAATATTCTAAGGAATTGTAAAATATTCTGCAATTCATGGGTCACTCTATGCCTCATCACAAAGTTACATAAATAATGCCGATGGTGCACAGAAAACACTGAGAGCAGCTTCGATCTGCAGCAACTTGTAAAGATGATATCTTGACTTCTGCTCTTGGGGGCATGCTATTTACTTAAATGGATACTATAGGCATCAAAACAACTTTAGCTTAATTAACTAGTTTTAGTGTATAGATTATACCCATGCAGTCTCACTGCTCAGTTATTTGCTATTCAGAAGTTAAATAATTTCTGTTTGTTTATGCTGTCATAGCCACACATCCTCTGGCTGAGACTCACACAGCCTGCATGGAAGGAATGGTTTCATGTTCAATTAGATGTTAATTTACTTTGAGTTTTTATCTCTTGCTCTGTAAATTGAACTATAACCATGCACAGCAAGCTCCTGCAGGGTTCTGAAGTCTATTAGCAGAGCAGGAGATAGGACATATCAAATTAAACAGAATGTGCAATAATGTTTAAACATTAGATCTTGCTTTACAGGAAGTATTTACGAAAGCTGTGTAAGTCACATGCAGGGAGGTGTGACTAGAGCTGCATAGACAAAGGAATTTAACATCTAAATGGCAGAAAATTAAGCTGTGAGAATGCAGAGACATGATCTGTACACCAAAACAGCTTCATTAAGCTAACATAGAATCCCTTTCTAGTCGATAAGGGGAACTTCTCTTGACAATAAACTACGTATTCCATAAGCCTATGCACTGTATTACTTCATGGCATAAGAATCACTTCCTGATGGGGTGTCTGTCTGTGGGCAGAACCAGTAAATGGTGCATCAAGAAAAAGTTTGATAATATGTTTCTTTTTTTTTAATTATACATTTTTTGTAATTGTATTTGCATTTTTAATGCATTATCTTTATAATGTCATAAAAATATATATAGTCATAGTTACACCATTGTTTCCCTTTAACGTTTAAATTCAATGTATTTTAATCTATGTTGTAGAATTTTACTCTGATTTCGCTGGTGTCATGATTTGTGTCCTACTTCGGCCTATATCTGTTTTAATTCTACTCCAATCCAAAAGTTAAGATGTTGGAATAGTGACTTCACAGAGTGTAATACAGTTACAATGCATGAAGAAATTAAATTTGTCAGAACAGATAGATCCTGACTGAAGTTACTACATGTGAGAAGAGTCTATGAATCTAATTAACATTAAAAATTGGTGCCTAATGATTTATTCATAGAACATTTCTACTCTGACAGGATTGCTTTTATACAGCCCTTAGTGTCATACAGCATATACTTAAAATAAATACTGTGTGACATTGCAGTTTAAGGGTATATTAGCTCAGTAGTGAATAGAGGTGAATTCACAACTGATTTACACTATTCGGGCTGAAATAGCCAAGACCGATAAATATCCAATACAGCTTAAGTTTTTAATCAGCTGTTTTGACTTAAATTGTTTACTTCACTTGGCATTCTGTTAACATTTACAACTTAGTAAACAAACCCCAAAACTATTGGAGTAAGGATAATTTTTTTATATGACAGAGCCCAGATTGTATTGATACATGTGCAAGATTAGCAATTCCATGTGCACAAATACTTATTTAACATGACATGACATTAGCTCACTTCCTCTGCCAATCTCATAAAATGACCATATTGTTCACCACATTCAAATTCATACCCTCTGCCTCTTCACAAATGCTATGCACAGAATCCTACATATAAGTATGCATACTGCTTCCATCTAGTGCAGCCTTTATCTTGGGACATAAAATGCTAAATGGGCTTGTGGTCTGATGGAGCCAAGAAAACAAACAAAAAAAAGAACAGATTTCAACCCTTGGAAGAATGATTATACAATAGAATGTTTGCCCAATTCTTGTCTTAACAGTGTACAATGGAACCTTAAAATTTTCTAAATTATATGATAGAAAAGGATAAAATAATTAAGTAGTCAGTATATTGCAAGTTGACACAGTCTAGAACAGACGTTGCAAAGTATTTTTGCCTACAGACTATAGATTTTCATTTACTATATTTATTGTATATGGCTGTTTCCAAATGTTTGTGTTGGCAGATCTTATTGAGCATATTACTTATTGGGCATATTGATATTGTAAGAAATTCAGAATGTCTAACATTTGGTCATCGAGAGAAAATATTTTCAAGGTAATTTACTAAAATAAAAAGGTGGATTTGGAACTTAAAGGTCAACATAGCCGAAATGTAAAAATTCTCTAAGAATGCTGTGCTGTCAGTTTAACTACACTGGCCTTAGATATAAATTGCACTTTGAACAAAATTCTAAGAAAATATATTTATTAATTTTCTTTACTTTTTCAGCTATCGTTTTACAAGCCAACAAAAGAACGTCATAAAATCCTTTTGGAAGCAAAAGCCTTTCCGTCAGACCATGTAAGAAACAGATATTAAAATTAGTCATAGATAATGATAGATTTTCCAGGTTAGTCATAGAAACAGATATTCATATTAGTCATAGATAAAGTCATAGTTTTTTGGTATTTTCTATATTGTTTTTCTGCCTCAGACATTTAAAATGCTGTGTGATTTAAAGCAGTGAAAGTGTATGAATTCTTTTCATGCCTTTGCAATTCATTTATCATATGTTACACAAGCTTACAGATGCTAAAAGGTTAAGTATGGTTTCTTTTAGATCCTGGTTCAAAAGAAATATATACACTGTAACTGCAGGATTTGGCTTCGACATTGATTTTATAACTACAGTTCTCTAGGATATTGAAGCAGAAGGTTTAAATCAAGCTCAAGATGTACATTACAATCCATTTGTGTTGCTAGTTTACTCCTTAATTCAAAATCAATAAAATGTTCAAAATAGTCTTTTAGAAATAAAAACAAAAATAAGTAAATAAAAACTATAAAAGTTTTATTTTTATTTTTTACACAAAAAAAACAGATTACGAGGTTATGCCGGGTAATATGCGCTAAACACTGAATTGTGTTGTGTAAATAAACGGACAATATAAATGAATGTGATTTTTTTTTTTTTCTGTTATTTTACAAGTCAGATTTTGTATCGTCATAACTCACTATTTAGTAAATAAGACCCCAGACTGTGCCAGTGTGTAACCAGTAGCTGTCACAAATCAGATATCCTGCAACCTTCATAATGAGACAGTTAGTTTGCACTCAGATGAAAACCAATAGTATCACACAGATTCATTAAGTGACAAAAATAGCTGAGCTGCTGCTCAAATTAGTTATACTCTGTTTAAAGATCCGTCAGTTCATATTCATGTGATACTCACCCAAGCATTGCAAACTGGATTATAAGCGGAACTGGGCCAGTCAGCAGATCTATTTTCAAAACCTAAATGCAAACTTTGTGTAAACGTGTGGATTTCAGCTCCAAGCAGCAACAATTCATTGATGCTCAGAGGTGAAATTACATTTGAGATGACAGTAGGCACAAAAAATATAAAGCCCTCCCCCTCCTCTTTGAAACAAAGAAAATCTGAGGAAATATTTTGTATTGCTATTAATGTATACCTATGTAAAAATGTCAACAATATGCTTCAGAAGTCACTGGCAGCCTTAGGTAAACAGATAGACATGTGCACCAGAAAACCACTATCATTCATAAGTTGCAGACATTTGTCCATGAATTACTAATAATTGCCAATGAAAAGCATTTCTGTTTCTGGCTCAGTCATTTTAAATACAGGGACCTACCAGCCCAGAAGCATAAAAGCAGAGCTGGAGGATCCCTCACATGAAGGTACCAATTTAGGCTGGGCCTCCTGACTGCCATGAGCCCTCATTCCATGACCAAAGTGTCTTATTGGACAATCTGCCCAATATGCAGTACTCTTCTTGGTATAATAGGAGATCGAAAATCAGTTTATAGACTGTGAGGAAGAAAACCTAATTATCAAATGAATAAATATATATCTTTGCGCTAGGACAGTGTATACATTAAAGATATCTAATTTACATGAAGTGCTCCATGTTAATGAAGGACTTATGTTACTATCTTTTTTTTTTTTTGTTTGTTTGTTTTTTAAATTAAATCACCAGTTTTCATTTTGGGGAAAAAAAAAAAAAAATTAGGAGCACATAATGTATTCACAGATTTCCAAACTGCAACAAATTAAAATCTGAGTGGGCAAATTTAGACCAAAGACATAAAGTTGGAGAATCATAAAGATCAGATATTTATGCCTACATTTTGCCGTTAGTGTTTCGAGTCACTACAATCCAAAGTTTAACGAGCACAAACAGTAGTTTGGTTTAAATTATCCACGCCATCTAAACACAATGTATTTATTTATTTTTCAGTACGCGGTTGAATCTCAGATTCTGTTCCATGGTCTTGATGTTGAAGAAAGCATGCTGCTGGTGCACCCACGGGAGGTTTGTGCAATTACAGATACTCCTTATTATCATGTTTCAGTTCCAGATTCTGTCCACGGCTAATACTTTTTTTAATTAAATCTTTTGGAATTAACAATTAGTTTAAGCCAGCCTCTGCGCAACCTTCTAGTTTCCATATGCACTGCTATTATTATTTGCATGACCATCCTCACGTTATTAGTCCGGAAGGTATAAAAAGGTTAAATTTACCAATGGTTTTAAAAAAAAAAATGACATTAGATAATTTAACAAACCAAAAAGGAGCAAATAAAGTGATGAATTAGGCATCATTTGGAAAAGATATCTCTGATATGCTATTTTTGGTTAAGTCTATGCAAATGGAGTGTGCCACTTCTGGACCATAGAACCACTATCTGACTGTTTGCTGACTTAATGCCAGTCATGTAGCAATCATCATGCGTTCTCTTGATTATGTTTGGTAAAATAACTTGAGCAGGAGTCACAAAAATTTAAAAAAGCAGTTGTATAACAAGCAGAGATAAGATCAAAGCAACAGAAACAAGAAACCATCAGTTAGAACCAGAGAATCCGTTAATAATGGAGACATGCAGAGATTCGGGACAAACAAATTCATTGTATAACTATGTCCAGGGACATATTAGCCCCAAGGCAAACAAGGCATTTGCCTTAGGCCGCACTTTCCAGGGGGCGGCAAATAAAGCCACCCCCAAATGCCCAGGGCAAATGTCTTGTTAGCCTGACGGCTAACTAAAAATACGGGTGGTCGGGCAGGCGACGCTGGCGAGGGAGCACTGATTAGTGAACTCTCTGCTCAGCTCCCTCACGCGCCGCAGAGTGATGCCGGTCACCTGGAGCCAGAATATGACGTCATATTCCGGCTCCCGGCATCACTCAGCGGCGCGCGAGGGAGCTGAGTTTAGAGCTCACTAATCAGTGCTCCCACGCCAGTGCCGCCTGCCAGACCTCCCGCCCAACAGCCCCACTGGACCCCAGGGAAAGGGAGAAACACCCCCCCAGCATTCACAGAGGTAAGGAGGCTGGGGGGATTGAATTACAAAAAAAAGTGAGTGTGTTAATGTGTGTGTGTGTCTGTTAGTGTGTGTGTGTCTGTTAGTGAGTGAGTGTGTGTGTCTATTAGGGAGTGTTACTATGCGTGTGTCTGTTAACTAGTGTATGCGTGTCTGCCAGTGAATGTGTGTGTGTTTAGAAGGCAGGGTAGGGGGGAACAGGGGGTGATGGCGCACAGGGGTGGGGTGCCTGAGTTTTGTCATGCCTATGGCAGCACAAAACCAGGATACACCACTGACTATGTTCACCTGTAAAAGTTGCATCTACTGTGCAGACTGACAAGCAAGCTCATTATATATATTGACTGATACAGCTGCTCTAATGCCCCTTCTCGTTATAATGCCAATCATATATTGTACAACTTCTTCTGTAGTTGCTAATCATGTTTAGCTTCAAAGTCCATTCACCCATAATAGCATTGCGTCAGAATAGTAGATCTCACAGTACAGGTCCTATCTTCATGAAGGGACTTCAACTTTTCTGCTGCTGCTTTTCTGACATCATCTCCTCCCAGTAGTCCTACAAAGATGACTGTTCAAACATTCCACGTGTCTCAGCCATATGTGACAATCCCTGGATTGTGTCCTTTTCATTTCCCTAGTTTCTTTCATTCGTAAGTTTTTGCCCTCCTTAAGCATTAAAATCCTTGCCAAAAGCTTCCTAGTGACCATGAACAGGCTTCATGATTGGCTTTATTGTTTCAGGTTCCCTAAATTTAGAGAGAGGCTTGTAATTTTTTTTTTAATCCATTATTATACATATTTACATTCAGACTCATGATCTCTTTGTCACTGTCTCCTGTGACTCTGTATACTGGAACCTGTCTGCTGTGACTCTGTATACTGGGAACCTGTCTCCTGTGACTCTGTATACTGGAACCTGTCTCCTGTGACTCTGTATACTGGGAACCTGTCTCCTGTGACTCTGTATACTGGGAACCTGTCTCCTGTGACTCTGTATACTGGGAACCTGTCTCCTGTGACTCTGTATACTGGGAACCTGTCTCCTGTGACTCTGTATACTGGGAACCGGTCTCCTGTGACTCTGTATACTGGGAACCGGTCTCCTGTGACTCTGTATACTGGGAACCGGTCTCCTGTGACTCTGTATACTGGGAACCGGTCTCCTGTGACTCTGTATACTGGGAACCTGTCTCCTGTGACTCTGTATACTGGGAACCTGTCTCCTGTGACTCTGGATACTGGGAACCGGTCTCCTGCAGCACTTGCTCATGTTTGTAGGAAGTTTGTGCAAGTTCCCATGTAAAACTGCTAGGATTTACCTCCTTGTTTCCAATTGCAAATTTTTATCCTCTGAAATGCACTGTGCAGGCATGGACTGGCCATCGGACAAACTGGGCAAATGGCTTGTGGGCTGTCATGGCCAAGGGCCAATCAATGGATTTCCACTGCTGGCCCATTCTGTATGCCTTCATCTGCAACAGGAGTCCCTGAGGGAGGCACTAGCTTCTACCTCTGCCGGGTACATAGTATTCCCCCCTGCGAGTTACCACAGCAAAGCACCAATACATCACAATGCCCGGGGCTTGTGAGACGACATGTAAACGCTGGAAGTGCAGGCTAGAATCCCTAAACTATACTTTAACATGACCTATGTTTATAATTTGATAATTATTCTTGCTGACAGTATATACATATAGACAGTATCAATATGTATTAAGAGTAAGAGACAACAGGGATTAGATCAGAATAACACAAAGAAATCAGTCTGCATCAGAGAATTAGTTAGTAGCAGAAGTATACAGAGAACACAGGTGAATTATGCTTCATTCTACAACTATTCATTCTTTACCAATATATACCTGTGACAGCTCCACCTTTTTATTGGTCTTAAAAGCATTCTATATGATGACTGATGATTCTTCTCTAAAAGGCCTGAGAGTTTTTGCAACACATCAGTTAGTGTTGTGGATTTCCAAGGATCAAGCAGAGTTTCCATACATCAGAGCATTTGGAATACCATGCCACAAGTGCCTTGCTAAATATACAATACCTAGGGATTTATGGGGCAGTAATGTTTCACTCTGAAAATCCACTGCGCCAAGGGCATCATCCTAACAATGTACATCTGTGCCAAAAATGTGTGAGTCTTCCCATTAACATCCATTAACAATGTGAATCATAGCATTAGAATCCATTGAATAATCCATCATTCTGTTTAATATTATTAAAACTGATTAGGGCCCTATTGCCATTCTAGGATTAGAATCAAAGTGTAAACCACATTACTCATTATCAGGATTGGTTATTCACTCATAAAATCTTTTATGAGATTAAAAGAAGTCTTTTTATCTTCTAATTTAAAATTTAGTTTAAAAATCACAATAAATTCAGGACAGTTTTATACGTCTGTGAATAATCCAGTCAATATGTGACACATTAAAACAGATACTCAGCTAATTACATATTTTCTAAGCCTTTCCACGGAACCGGTCTACATGGTTTCCTCTTATACCAGGAACAGTCTGAGACCTATCAGCCAATCCATGACCTTCTGCATTGCAAGGCCCCAAAATGATTGGTGGCAATTGGTAGCTGCTCATGCATTCACAGGGCAGACATACATGTCCATGTGGAAGTCAATGGCTCATTGCTCTACTCTTGTACAGATTAGTAGCATTTATTTAATGGGTAAATGCAGGGAAAGAATATGATTATTTTTACTTGGTTCTTCCCATCCACCCTCCCCTCTTCCCCTCCCTTCCTGCCCTCCTCCCACTCACTCTGGTTCCTTCGAACTATATAGCATGCAGCTCCAGCTGTTTGCAACCACAGTCAATCACCTCCTCATTCCCTACACATGTTATCAGCTGCTGCAGCTATACAATTAATTATCTCTAACATCACATACAAATTCTTCTGCTACCTCTTGTCTCATCTCACCATTTTAACCTTTAGATTGTAGACTGTTCTTATTGTGTTTGTTTTTTTCCAGCGCTGCGGAATATGTTGGTGCTTTTTAAATGCCAGCAATAAATACATAAATAATGTTAGAAGGTGGCAGGATGTTCTGTTACATTTTACTAGTATAAACAGCAATCATAGGCACTTAAGACATGTCTACAAATGACGTGCTAATAAACATTGTTTAAACAAGTTCACAAGGCATAAACTGTAAATGCTAGATCTAAGCTCATCAAAAACTATTATTTTTGTATTGATTTTCTAACTGTATTGTCTATTTTCTTTGATTGTACGGTGCGGCAAAGTACGTTGGTGCTTTATAAATGCCAGTAATATTAATAATAAATATAGTGCCCATTTAAAGCAACATTTATTTGAATCTTTGTCTACAGTGAATTTTTCAGACGATCTGTCAGACCTGTAGATGAGTAGATAGAGTAAAAGATGCAAATAAGTATGTACAAAATAAATCCACTGAGATTAAAAAATGTCCTGTTAGCTGTGTCAGCCTTCCTATTTAAAAAGACAAAGAACCCTCTCTACTTAAAATGAAATTAAAATATGAAAACAATGAACATTTCGATTTTCTGTGAATTATTTTAAAACTTCCTTAAGTACTTGGCTTTCACTGGTATATCCGACTTGCTAATTAGTCTCCTGGTGGGAAAGCAATTAAATCATTCTTTCTGTGTGTTTCAAAAGTTATTTCTTTTTTTTTTTCTCAAGTAAAAATTGAAGTTTATCTCAGGTGAAGAACATTTTTTATGAAATTGTTCTAATAACATTGTGTATACACAAGGTGTAGTCTGCTATTCAGATATTAATTCTGAAAAATGAGGCAAAATACCTGACTATCCACTGATTCTCGAGAGGGACATACTTCCATCAGCATATAAATTCTGTATTCATGCTGTTTTTGTCTGACTTTTTTTTTTTTTCCACATTAAATTGGCCTGTGGAGAGCTTCTGTATCTGCAGCAGTACCAAAATACAGCTCCAATCTTTCTTTCTAAAGGATATAGAGGCTAACAAATATTTTACTCCTTTGGTGCTGAAAAAAACAACCACAACTTAACCCTTTAAGGACCAATGAATGTGATGATACAGAAGGACTGGCATAAGATCTAATCCATCGTTCTTTATTTCTTATAATTATAAATATTAACGATATTGTAAATTTTATGTTGTGAGAGTTCCTCTCTCTAAATGCAATACATCTGCTGCCATTTTGAACAGCTGACAATTATCCTCCCAAGACTCTCTATGCAAGTGGAACTCTTTGTCCAATTTCCCATGATTCCCTGTGTACGAACGTTCAGACCATACAGAAGGAAGGTGCTTGCCCAGCCTGACATCATCTAATGTAAATCCCCTCCAACAATTGTTTTTATTTTGTTTGTTTTTTAATTAATAAATATATAACTAATAACTAGCAATTAGAAGTTAATTGGCTAAACTCTGAATTGAAATTCGAGTGGCACAATGTATGTTAAGCTGTGACTATAACTGACTTGAATGTTTCCAAATCGGTTATTTTTATCTGGAATTTAGCATTCTAATTTATTTTTGCATGTAGAGAATACATCTCTAAGTCAGCTATTGATTAATTTCACACATCTTAAAATACTTTTTGAAATATTTTTTGGCAACTGTCATATTCATGTAATATTACACTCTGTATTTTCTTACAATTATGTAAACGTTTTATAATTTTAAATTGTATACTTTCATATTATCCTTTCCCATCAGTGTTTTATCTCCTAATTTTATTTGATGCATTTTTGTTTGTTAAAAATAATTTTTAACTGCCAAAACCAGGCAAACCCCCCACGCACTGTAAAAACTTCAGGCCCATATCCCTACTTAACTCAGATGCCAAGATATTCGCCAAAATAATAGCCAACAGAATGTCAGACGCTCTTACGACACTTATCCACTCAGACCAATCTGGCTTCGTAAAGGGGAGACAAGGCACTGATAACACTAGGAGAGTACTTGACATCATGCACTCCATGCAAAGACAACACACAAAAGGGATTCTAGTATCCCTTGATGCCGAAAAGGCATTTGACCGCCTTAGCTGGAACTTCCTCGAAGCAGTGCTGAAAAAATATGACTTCCCAGACGAATTCCTATCCGCAGTTAGGGCACTGTATAATGTACCCACAGCGAAAGTACTATACGGAGGCTTTCTCTCAGACTCCTTCACCATCACCAATGGGACGCGGCAGGGGTGTCCTCTGTCACCCCTGCTGTACGTCCTGGCCCTCGAACCACTCGCGACCCGAATTAGGGCCCACCCTGACATACAGGGAGTTCACATAGGAAGTACTGAACACAAACTCAGTCTATTCGCTGACGATGTTCTCCTCACCATCACACAACCAGACACCTCCATCAAAGCACTCACAGAGGTTTTGAAAGAATACAGCAGGCACTCATACTACAAGTTAAACGAGGCCAAAACACAAGCCATGACAATTAACCTAGACCACAAGACGACACACAACCTCAAAACGCACTACAATTTTGACTGGAGAAATGACCATGTGGTTTATCTGGGAATAAAACTAACAAAAAACCCGCTAAACCTAATCAAAGCCAATTACCTTAAAATAGCCTCCGACATCCGCACAAAACTGGACAATTGGAAAGGTAAATTTCTGTCCTGGCTGGGCCGCATAGCGGCCTTTAAAATGATGCTGCTCCCGAAGCTGCAGTTCTTGTTCCGATCCATACCAGTGGAAGTCCCGAAGACATACTTTATCCAATTGCAAAGACACATAGACAGGTTTATTAATGACAGACGCAAATCCCGCATCCCAAAGGCCACAGCCACTAGAAAACTAGGAGAAGGGGGAATAGGCAGACCAGACATCCTAGCTTACTACATAGCCACAATACTCAGCCACACCATCGCGGCACAAGATACAAAATACCAACCACCTTGGGTGGAGATTGAGTCCTACTGGTCCCTAGCAGAAGGGATCGCCTGTCTATTCTGGATACCTAAACCCCTGAGACCACAAATGCACAACATGCTACCCACCTAATGCAAAAGACATGGGACAATAAAAAAGACACGTTCTCCTCCTGGAGCCCAATATCGTTGGCTACCCCAATCAAATGTTTCAAATACTACATTCCCACCTTCGACAGCAGGGGATGGGAGGGCAGGGGAACAGTCTTTCTACACCAAGCATGGAGCGGGGAGAACTTGATCCCTTTCCCCCAACTCAACCTGCCGCTGAGCACACCCCAAATAAGTGGCCTGTCATACCTACAGCTACAATCCCTACTAAGAACCACCAACCAAAAACGAAACCCCTCCACCCACCCACAATACAAAACATGACCAATATAGAAAAAATGTGCGCAGGGCTACTACCAAAGAAAAAGGTCATAACAACCTGCTATGAGGCAGTTTTGAAAGACGATAAACGACCAAAGCCTAAATACACCACAGACTGGGAGGTAGACATAGGACGTAAAATACCTGACGCCGCCTGGTCGGGAGCCTTTAAGATACACAAAAAGTACACAAAATGCAACTCCCACGTAGAATTAATAAGGAAAATAGCCACCAGATGGTACCTAACACCAGCGAAGCTAGCACACATGTTCCCAAACACCTCTGACAAATGCTGGAGATGCAACACTGACAAGGGAACAATGCTACACATCTGGTGGGATTGCCCGTTAATCAAACCCTTCTGGGCGGAGATCGCCAAGCTAATGGGGGAAGTACTACACAAACCAATACGGGAATCAGTGGAATTCTTCCTACTGTTCATATTCCCCGACCTCATCTCAAGACAACAAGGGACTCTGGCATTCCACATACTGATAGCAGCGAACTTGCTTATAGCTAGGAAGTGGAAATCCACCATTGCCCCCCCCATAGGCGAAGTGATACAACAGGTATCTCTCAATGGCCAGTACGAAAAAATGGCCCATGAGAGCTCTGATAGACGCAATAAAATTCTAGACACATGGGAAAAATGGAATGAATGGGTGGAAGGGAAAAACCTTAGGGATGCGGCACAGGAGGCAACAACCTGGCGGCAAAGGGGTACTGTACCCACACCACTTGAAAAGCAGAACCCATAGGGACCACCACCTCCGTCCACTCTCCCCCCCCCCACCAACCTAGAAGACCCACGATGATATCACTCGTGCCTAAAACTAACCCTCCTCTCGCTACTCCTTCGCTAGTTTCCTTTCTCTCTCTCTCTCTCCTCTCTATAGGAGTCCTCACACCCAGCCCTAAGCTGGAACTTCCTTAAAACTCCTGGGGTCCACACAGTCGGACACAACACAGAATACCAAAGGCACATAAAGATGATGCTACCGCAGTCTTTAGAGACCTTATAGGTACGGAAAGACAAACGAGATAAGGGGCCAGCTACAGACAAACTACAAATTTAATGAGGCACGGAGTAAACTAGCTGGAGGCCCACAGAAAGCAATGACCATGCATATACAATTGTATAACTATATAATAATGTAACGTTAAGATAAAGAATGCACGCAACCAATGTAACAAAACATAGTGCTGATACACTGTTCGATTGTACTAACTAATGTGTCTTGTGCCTGTTTGGATTTCCGGAATAAAAAAGAAATAAAGAATTTAAAAAAAATAATAATTTTTTTAAAAAAAAGTTTAATAAAAATTATTTGAAAATAATGTGCAATTAACCCTAAGAAGCAGTTTTTCTTTAAATGTAACTGCTAAAATAAAAAATAAAAAATAAATTATTTTCTTGCTCACAAATAGAATAATATGGAACTGGAATAAAAAGTTATGTGAATAAACATTTTATATTTATTTACAAACATACTTTTTTTATTTACAGGGTGAAGAAACACTTAGGACTGAAGACATCCTTTCACTTATTGAAAAAGAAGGCGATTCTGTTGCTGTAATTTTATTCTGCGGAGTGCAATACTACACCGGGCAGTTGTTTGATATACCGAAGATAACAATGGCTGGACACAAAAAGGTATATATTTTCTGGTATGACTTCCGGAAATATGGTTTGATCCCTCATGCATTTCTCTTGACAAGCTGTAATATACTTTCAGTACTAAATCAAAAAGCATCTGTTTTCACGAAAATTTCCTCCAGTCAGCAAGGCAAGAATGGTCCCTGCTGTGCTGACAATACTATTACTCAGCTTATCAACTTACGAGAGACAGCCATAAGACATAGTTCAACACCTCTTGTTTTATGACAGGCCTAGAGTGATTTAACCTGCATGCCCTAGATGCAAAGATATTGTAGTTTGTTATGAAAACACCTTAATGCTTGATAAATCGGCTCTATGAGCTTAAATTGGCCAAGCTGTTGAAAAAATGCTACATCTGAGGGAAATGCATTATCTATTATATCATAGATTGTGTGTGTGTATGTATTTGTGTATATATAATTATATATATATTTTTTATTATACATAAAAGTATTTATAGACAAGATGCATTAACTCATAGCAAGATTAACAGCTTTCTCTCCCAGAACCCTGATTCCTCTCCTGCAACTGTCTTTAAAACAAAACACTAAGCCTTCAGTGAATACTATCCTAGCAACCTACTTTTCTACCCTACCTTTACCTTTTGTGTCACTATACCCCACTCCCTCTAGCATATAAGCACACTGAGCAGGGCCCTCAATTCCTCTGTTCCTGTGTGTGACTTGTCTGGTTACATATACGTGTCTGTTAGTCCACCAATTGTACAGCGCTACAGAACTTGTTGGCGCTTTATAAATAATAATAATAATCAGAATTGCATTATTGCTGTCTTTAAAAAGGAGTGTTGCATATTTGTACAATTCAAGAATATGTGTGCAGAGTCAAGAGAAGAAGTAGATTGGAAACATGCACACGGGGAATGACTCCAATGTATTTATATAGGTATGTATATATCTACATCTCTTAATAGTCAGGCCTTAAGTTATACTCTCAAGTATATCTTCCAGGGGTGAATTTCTATTTTCCAGGGCGAAATTTACACTTGCTCAGTATATTAAAGTGAAAATTGTATTTTTATGCTTATTTATAAATCAATTTCCTTTTACTTAAATGCAAACATCTATCCTCTTAAAGGGACAATCCGAAAACCTAAAGTACTTAGCTTGCCGAGATGTTTTATGTCTACAGAATGTGTCCTCTTTTTTTTTTTTCATTTTACAAAAAAAGTGTATATTTCAATAGAAATTGGCACTTTTTTTTTTTATAAATTACTCTTGTTTCATCCCCCTGGGTGGCAATCCAGTAACCGGTTCTGTTACTTCCTGGTTACTTAGCTCAGGGAAGATAAACCCAAAAGGCGGCAATTGCCCAGAGCACCTGCCTTGCAAAGACTTCTGAATGAGCGGCACTGGGGTCTGTGGTTGGTCAGCCACAAAGTCTGGGCTAGAGACCTGCTGCTTTTGCAAGCTGTTTTTAGGTAAGCCCCCCAAATGCATAATTAATGTGGGATATGTCTTCTAAACAGTGAATTTCATTTTTTTTGTATGTGGGCAGTGGAGTATCCCTTTAATATACTCAGCAAGGTCCTCCTATTCCATGGATTCTAAGGAATCTGCAACTATTTTCACATGACTTATTTTTATTTACCAACAAAAATGTCACTATGATCTAAAGGGTATCAAATCCATGCTTTGTGAAACCATTTAATGATCATGGTTAGGGATTGTCATATCATTTAAAATCCATTAAACTCCTTCAAAACTAGGCATACATGTATGGAATTGGAATATAGATTATATTTGTGTGACAAAAAGGAACTAATAGACCAATATTGTATGCTGGAGGTAGAGTGAATGCATTTAAATAGCCCTTTAATGAAAAATTACTTTTCACAAATTGACATCAAGCAAGGCTAAGACAACTAAAAATTCCATCATGAATTGCATTGGAATGTTTCTATATCTATATGCCAATTTGAGAAGTAGAGTTCTAAAAGAGAAATAAAAGTTGTCATAGCTAGGGCAGAAATCGATGAAGACTTCGTACAATTGAACGGATTGAGACTAACAAGCATATGATTTACAATAAATATTAAAAAAAAAATGGCAGGGAGACACCTGGTATTTATTGCATTTTGAAAAATAATAGTCCATTACAAAGTAATTCTAGCGCTAAGAATCATGTTCCATTAAACAGCAGGTGTTCTTAGAGATCCGCTTTAAACATCTAACTAATCTGGGATGAGGCTAAGGTATATGATGTTGATAATACAGATAATATTTTATAATGTGAAAAGTGGCAAATTGACAAGAAAGGCAGTGGGGAAAAAAAGACGTTGCAAGAGGCTGAAAGATGTGACAAGAAACAATATAAGTTAAGGGTTAACCAAAATTTCTCTGGAAATCAAATCCCGGTATTAAAGATTGAAAAATGCCTGCAACACGTTAATTTTTTCTCGTGACTAGATTCTCCATTTTAATTTAAATTTGTATTAACATTTATCAGATTAAATCAGAATCCAGTAAAGTTTAGGCATTGCCAGGGCACACATTGCAAATGAGGACATTGATTAATTTCGCCTGTTTACTTGCTTTTTTTTGACTGCCAGCTGCAAAGGACGAGCTTGTAACTATGATTGACAAGGAGATATAATGGAGTAATCACTGTTCTAGGTTTTCAGTCTTCCAGATTCCACCTATGCATCACTCGCCAATGATGAAAATGTTACATACCCATAGGTATTAACGTGTCAGTTTTTGTTTTATCTCACTTTAAAGAGACAGCTCCTTATTTCTGACAGAATCTAAGCAGAAATAATTTCTGACAGAATCTAAGCAGATTTGTACAGTTTTTTGGGGGTTTTTTGTGTGTGCGCATGTAAGTTTTTTTTCTTTCTTCCTCTGTTCTATGTTCTACTTTCTTTTTTGCTTTATTTAGCTGTTGAATATGTGTTCACCACTTCCATCTAAAAGTAAATTGCACCATAGAGGTTTGAGGTAAGTCATTATTTTTGCTATTCCTCATATCATATTAAAAGAAAATAAGTGCAGTTCCATAAGGGCCTATCCTTTTATTCCATGTTTGAACAAAAAAACAACACAGTGGAAAACAGACCATGACACTCTATTGAATGCAGAATAAATATTACTCCTACCTCTGCTTATATCAGGCGTCCGCAGAGTAAGAGGAAGGCTCCTTCTCCACTGCAGCTATATGAATAGAAATGTAGTTTAAAAAAAAAAAAAAAAAAGATCTAGCCCCCCGGGACTTATTATAGAACCTGAAATGTATTTTTGGTATAGGCTTAGAAAAACAATGTCTCCATTTCATCCTCTTGAGATACTGAACTTGTTGCCTATTGTTGCCTATTCATGTTACCTATTTTCCTCTTTAATGGGATTTACCTGTGGTGTTCAATATCACGTGTATCTCTATTTCTCTAAAGTTATTCTTCCAGTGGCTTTAAACTCAGACCAGAACTAGTCCAGCACAGCTTTATGAAGGGAAACTCTCTTTGTGTGTGTCAGCTGCTGGTGTCTCTCTAAAGCAGATCCACATGGTGCTCATGAAACCTCTTGTCATTTGGATATGTCAAGTGCCTCCAATGATGAGATGTGAAGTCCTCCAAGAGGATTTACCTTAGTTTGCTCTCATTAAAGTATCTCCTCCATGTGATACTATTTGTCATACTATTTGTTTACTGTTTTTTTTTTATTCTCGCCCTTGTTTTCTACCTTCATTTCTACTTCTTGGTCATTTACCATGGAAGTATTACACTCCCATCCTAAATTACATTTTCTGTGTGGAGTTTATAACCAGAGTAAATTATTATACTTTTTATTATTTTAACTTAATTACAAGCCTTATAGGTGTATACTGCAGGATGTATTTATTCGAATACTACCATTGTATGACTACACCAAAAATAACTACAGTTTCAATTTTGTTAACTATATGGGATTAGTAAATATAATATTAAAAATTCAGCAAATTAACAGTTCCCTTTTAAGGAATTATTGTTGAGTCCATAAGACGCATTAATAATTCATTAAATCTAATGGAATTACATAGAACTAGCAGAAAGAGAGCTGATAAAGGTCCCACAGTGTTCCACTATATATTTTAGCAATTATTAACTATAGCTAAAGCAAAATAAACAGATCTGAAGCTAAAACAAACAAAAAAAACACACAAAAAAAAGACTACAGGTTAATGTACACTTAAAACATGTATTAAAAATAAATATGGGAGAACATTGCCTATTTTTTGAGTGGATATTGCAATTCAACTTTTAGGGCGATTTCCCCTATTCTGTATTGGAGTCTTATTTCTTTTCTAAATCCCAGAGAAAAAATTTTCCTATTCTGTTAAATAAATTACAATGAAAGTCAGCTCATTGTTCTACCAGATGAAGGCACAGCTGCACCATATCAAGGGATTAAATTCACAGTATATGTTGTTACCAATGTTCAACATGATCTTGGTGATTAAAGGATTAGCACATAGGATTTAACAAGGTTAATTACAAATATGCTTTAAATGTCCTTTTCTTCAGACAAGATAAAGTTGCCCATATTTATGTCGATTACAATGCGCCTTAGGTTGGGAGGCATTGTCGGATATGATACATATTAAAGCAATATCAAAGTTACAAAAATATCCATAGATGGAGCATGAAACATTCATACAAAATGAAGCCCTGCGCTTAAACTCCGACGTCTCCTGGGCGTAAGCATCACCCCCAATAGAACAATAACAAAATAGTATCCGCTCCAATGGAACAAACACAAAAAAATATAGTACATACAGATGTTTTGTGATAAATTTAGAAGCAGTGAATGAGTTTTTTTTTTTTATTTTATTTTTTTACCAGGGCTTTAAAATTGAAAAGGGGCACTGTAATGTCAGGAACACAAACATATATTCCTGACACTTTAGTTCTAAAACCATCGTCTAGTATGTCAGCCCCCTTTTTGGTTAGAAAGGTGATTTACTCACCTTTTCCAGCACTGCGCCGGCCTCCTCGCATCTGGCGCTGCCCCTGATTTACCTCCTTGACTGACATTATCAGAATTGAAAATCCCTGCCAATCACAATGCTTTCCCATAGGAAAGGATTGGATTGACTGAGATTGTCTATTCTGAACTCAGCAAAGGAGGTGGGGTAAGGGCCGAGCCAAATGACACCCTAGCCAATGTATCTCCTCATAGAGATGCATTCAATCAATACAACTCTATGATGAAAGTTCAGCATCTACATGCAGAGTGTGGTGACCCCAAAAAGCATCTCTAGTGGTTGTCCGAGGAGAGGTGTTCCTAGGCTGTAATGTAAACACTGCCTTTTTTCTGAAATTAAGCAGAAATATGTATCACATGTAGAGAATTTTGGGTGACATTCTTTTTACATCTCAAGCAATGGGCAGGTGGGGTGTGCACATAAGCCTTACTGATCCTTAACCTTGTTGGAGGAAGATAAGATCCAAATTGTAGGATGTTATGTTTCACATATGATACATTTACTCGTTGTGGTCAGACGTTTGTACAGTTTATCTTCTACTGAAGGTTTAAGCATGCTACAAAGGAGGATCTGTTGACTTAAGCAGGATAACAGAAGTACAAAGGATCCAGTGTTTAACTTATATACATCTGGAGTTCCTCTTCTCTGGATTTGAAGCCAACAAACTAAATTTAAAGTGTTACATATTTTAACATGTATGTCAACTGAGTGCAAGGCTAAAATAAACATCTAGCATTTGGGCCCTTTAATCGGGGTGACATCAGTTGACATAAATCGTTATAGTTTATGGTGGGTGCACCATTTGGCCTAGAGAAAAAAATATTATGACTTTACAAACCCGCAAATCTGAACAAGAAAATAATTTCTGGCCCTGAAGTTATAGACTCGGATTCTGTCAGCTTACCGAATAGCAATTTTCCCATAGACCTCAAAGGAGGAATTGCTATCCACTAACCAGATAAAACCCTAACTCTTAAGGGAATTCAGTCATTGTTATTAGAATCAGAGACCGAAGATAACATTTAAAAATGAATAAAACTCAATAATAAACTACATATAAAAATATATTTTAATATGCAACTTTGCAACTATAGATTTGTCTAAAAGTGAAGGTTTTGCTGTCATTTAATGTTGAGTTTTGACAATTATGCCATAAAATACTTTTACTTTCAATTGTAAGTTCAGTGTGTGCTTTGTCAAATCCTGCCAGGGGGGCTTCAACATTATATGCATTGCACATGACATTTGCTAATGTTGAAGTCAAAGAAAAATAAAATTATCATAAATGGCAGACATTCAAGTTATTTGCCTTATTTTCATGTCTGTATTTTATTTGGAAGATAAATAGTGATAATTATTATTCAGCAATCCATCTCTGAGGGCATCTAGAATTCCAGTGGTAAACAAATATCCATCTTAACTTACAGATGATCAAAAAAGTAGCATAGCTGTTTGGATACCTTTCAACATACCTATTGTGTATCTCATTACCCTAAGAGCACAGATGGCTGATCTACTAATTATTTAAATTTGCTCTTTTAATACAATCATTATAATTACCTCTTCCCAGATACAAAACGATTTAGAACAATTTAGGGAGCCAATCATAAAGCAGCAGTAAATAGTATTTTGGAATGAGTATTATTAAGATAAAGTGTAGGCTACAGATATAGAAAGCTATTTTAACATCTGCAGGACCAATCACGCAAACTCTGACACAGTATGGAAGCAGATTTTATATGACAGTTGTAATCAAAAATATTCAACCCCCATTGAAAATCAGGTTTATTGTCAAAATGTACAGACTTTCAGCTGTCTGCAATGAACAAATCTAACAAAAGCAGCAGGTTTCCATGCCAGAATACTAAAAACAGAAGGATTCCATACCAGAATTCCAAAATATACACCACTACTGACCCAAAAATACAAAAAAAATCCAGCTCCAATATGCTCAAAACTATATAATACTGGAACTACCCAATGGATCAGCAGTATATCTGGAGGAAGAAGAAGGAAGCATCACTTGGTGGCTCGGCGATGCCACGGGGCTGCTTTGCATTCTCTGGCATCGGAAACCTGCAGCATGCGGAAGTTCATTGAAAACGTCATGCCATCTGTGAGGAAGCTGAATCTTGGGCATCATTGGACCTTCCAACAAGACAATGATCCCAAGCATACCAGAAATGCCACCCAGGCTTGGTTGCAGGAGAAGTCCTGGAAAATTCTACAGTGGCGATCACAGTCACCTGATTTGAGCCCTATCGAAAATCTCTGGTGGGATTTGAAGAAGGCAGTTGTAGCATGCAAACCCAAAATTATTACTGAACTGGAATCCATTGCTAATAAGCAATTGGCTAAGATTTCTCAGAAACTAGTGTCTGGATATGCATCTTATTTATATCCGGTCATAACAGCAAAATGGTGATCTACTAAGTACTAAAGGTACTTTCCATGAAGGGGTTGGATAATTTTGAGACTGGAGGAGTCATTATTAGTTGCATTTTCAGTTGAATTTGGGGGAAACCAGTTGAAACATTTGTTGTGTTAAGCTATTTCAACTGATGTTGTTTGATTTGTTGATTACAAACAACTGAAAGTCTGGAAAAGTTGATAATATAACTGATTTTGGGGGTTGAATAATTTTGAGTACAATTGTATATAGTTTTTAATCAAGTTGTTATAGTCTTATCCACTATTGTGTAGAACGTACCCATAAAATGCAAACATTTTCTAAAATAACTTAAAAGCTCACTATAAGATTTTGTTGGTTTTATAGCTGTTATAGCTTTTGTGTGGCAAAGCTAAAATGCTTGTAACATGTACAAATAAAATATCTCCCAAGTGTCGTAGTGCTTACGCTCTAAATCCCATTGTATCTATCATAGCTGGCTCTAACAGTGGTACTTGGATCTTGCATTGGCAGAGTAAAGTGGAAGTTGGATTAAAGGAGCTCCATGCACAAATATTTTGTTAGTCTCAATGTTCAGCATATAGAATGGAATCAGTGGGGTATCTTTAATTAACACCCAACAGTAGTGAATTGTAGATTTGGAGATTAGATTCTAGACTGAGCTGCAATTCTTTTGAGTTTTGGTCGATTGGGTGATCATTCGAATTCCTAAACTCTAAGCTGAAATGTACTCATATCATGGACCAAATGACCCTTGCAACACCCTTTTTGAGGGGAGCCTGCACTGTGATGGATGGTGTTGACCTATGTTGCTACACACCACTTCATTATCTTAGTTACATGACTTTCACTAATGCTTTAATTGATGACCCAAACTTTGTTTCTAACTGACGCTGCTCAGAGAAGCACCCACCACATGACCTGGTAAATGTACACTACCTCTATAGGCTAGTATTGGTAATCTGGTGTTCTGTCGTTATAAAACCTATGTTTTCCACTGTCATGATTTTCACTTCTAAACTCCTTGATTCTGAAGTTTGGACAATTTGCACTCTAGTTTTTCTACTCATTCTGTAATTTGCCAACAACATGCTATTTCTAAATTGATATGACAAAGGTAAAAACCTAACTAAAGAACGTCTAAAAAAAAATGTTTGAATTTCTTTGTGATTCTGAATTCCAACCATGAAAAGATCATTTAGAAACGAAGTTAAAATAAATCATACAGTGTAATCCAATTCTTTATCCATCATAATCCTATATGTTTTCACATGAATAGCTGTAAATAGTATTATTATTATTATTATTATTATTATTATTATTATTATTATAGAATACATAAGGACAATAATTGTTATTGTTCATATTCTGCATAAAATGTATTAAAACAATCCAATGTATTATTTAATTGTTTAAAATAAGCCCTTTACATGCAGCTGTGATCATAAATTAGAAAATATTGCCATCTTGTGGTTATAGTCGAAAATGACAAATGATTTTATAAAGCCCATGGAAAACAAGTCTGTAGCCCAATGTGGAATGCTATAATGTTAAAAAAAAATTTAAAGTGAACATTTCATTACTGTATGTTAAAATGTAGTTATTAAACATATGTAATTGTAATGTCATTTCTGCTTAGCAGAAGGACACAGCTAAAGTATAACAAATAGTTTAGCAAACTGAAATAATTTTAATCTTATTGGACGAAATATTTAAATGCTAGTACGGTAAAATAGTTTAAAATGTAAGAGCTCTTTTTGTAACAGAGAGTCAATATAGATCTATTATATTCCCGATAGTCTTTATTTTGGTCTGCTGTATTATTATTATTATTTTTTTTATATAATTATTATAATTTAGCATAAACTGTTGTTATTTTCATGCAAGTCCATAGTAGAGCACATGGAAAATTTAAGGGACAGACTGGAATAGACCCAGATTTTTTTTTTATTGTATTAGTAATAAATAAGTATATGCAAAAAATGAGATCTAAATAAATTGGAATAAACAAAATACCCTTAACTTTCCTTCATCTGCTGCAAATTCCAAGGCAAGAAACAGCCACATACCTGAACATGCCTGAACGTAGTCCATAAACAATGCTTTCCTATTGACGTCAGCGTCTTCTCACTGTGAATTTTCACAGTGAGAATCGCGGAAGCAGCCTCTAGTGGCTGTCAGTGAGACAGCCACTAGAGGCTTGATTAACCCTCAGTGTAAACATAGCAGTGTCTCTGAAACTGCTATGTTTTCAGATGCAGGGTTAAAACTAGAGGGACCTGGCACCCAGACCACTTTATTGAGCTGAAGTGGTCTGGGTGCCTATAGTGGCCCTTTAATGGCGATTCAGTAGATCAGATGATAGACTCTGCCAAATAAATTGATAGCAATCATACCATGGTAATTATTAGCCTATTGACAACTCTTTTTACAGTTTTGTGATTTCACCTCTGTACTGTAAGTGTCCAATCTGCATGAACCCAGATTCAGATGTTGAGGTAGTAGGCATAGACGGGTAGAAGATATGTGTATCTTTCTCTTCTGTCAATGAAAGAGCAATGTTAGAGATGCAGTAATTTATTCTTTTAATTTCATCTTTACTGAATTTTTCATATAAAAAGAAATATATAAAATATTTTTATAATCGATACAGAAAAAAAGGACATACAAATAAATGTAAGTATAATATCTATACAACAACCGCATAGAAAACATATACAATGTTACTACCGTATTATACTAGAATTAACATCTAATTTGCTCATTAAAGATGATTGTATTAAAATTGGCTTATATGAAACTTTTATGAAGGCAGTTCCAGTATCGAACCAGTCTATCGTTTTCAATATACGGAGAAAGAAAAAGAAGGAAAAAAAAGATGCAGTACTTTATAAAAATGTACTCTCGTAAATTGTACAATTATGGAGACCTCTTCATCATCAATAATCATGTTTCATTTTGTCATGGTAAATTGTTAAACAGAAACGATAGCTGGACTTGGAAAAAGCATGTTGAATGTCAAGTTCTCTCCTGAGCAGTGTCCACCGTTATTGGCAATGATAAGAAAGGCACAATTTGCAGCATCACAAGGAGATAAGTCAAAACCACGTGTGTTTCAGACCTATCAATCCTTAATCCTATGATTCCACCACTAAGTTACATAGATGTGTTCTACATTTAAGCCCCTTACCAGATTCATCAGTTGAGCTTCTCTAAATGAACTGGTTTTATATAATATGAAAGATCACAACTTTACTTTCCTTGTAATGACAACAAATGATCTGACCGTTACTCGGTACCAGCGTTCCATGTAAGAGCATTTTTTTGGCCAGTCTCAAAAGTAGAATAAGAAAAAAAAAACTCTGCTGTACAAACTAACAAACTAGAGAAATTTCTCATTATTTATATTTTCACATTCACAGTTCAAATGTGTTACAATCACAAAACATTGCTTAAAGGAAAACCACTATTGTATGTTTTATGCTTATATTTTATTATTTCACGTTTTATGTTTCTGCAGTGAGGCATATCTGTAAATGATAAAAACCTGTAAAACAACGTTTCAAAAAGAATATTTGTACGGAGAATTCATACTTTTTAATTTTCCGCACGCTGCTTATTTTCCTCCTCCCATCACATACAGTGATATTATATTATTTTACATTTGAATTATTAGTACTGTCTCCATCTCTCTATACGTAATTTGCAAGAACAACCATCTGGCTTGCTTGTAAAATACCCCCGTAACTTAAATTTCATCCAAGCATTTAGATGATTGTTTGTTTGTTTTTAGTAAACATTATCTTAAAAGTTCTAGCATATAAAAAAATATATGTAAAAGTATGGGGATGGAAAGTGCTCAAAGGAAAGGCATATGACTGTTTATAGCATTTAAACATATGGTCACATTTGAAATCAATACCAGGCTCAAACAAGTGAACATATACTGATGCCTCAACGCACATCTTCCATGAGTACAAAAGTTTAAATGTTCTAATTCAGTAGCTAGATGGTATTACCCAGAATGCTCTCACCAAAGTATTAATCATAGCATGAAACAAATGAATACAGTATGCAAGTATAGCTAAGTGATACTTATAGCTTATTTCCTAAATAATTTTTGCATAAAGAATGAATATGCAGATACTCACAAATACCATTTCATGTGTATCCTTGATAAATAACACATAGTAAATCTAATTAAAAATAAAAAAAAAAGAAGCTATTTGGTAGAATAGTGCAGACAATGCAATCATATTATTTGTCACTATCTCCCTCTAGTGTTTTTTTAGTATAACTGCAATGTAAAAAAGTACAGTGTTTTCACATAACTTCCACTGATTGTGATAAATGCATTTTTTGTAAAAAAAAAAAAAAGTTTATTTAAACTCATGTCTAAACTTCCATCAAATATTCTGAAAGTAAGCAAAAGTGTTAGGAATCTTATATGTTACATAATGCAAATAGTTGATATTTTTCAATAACACAATGTCTTACTTGATCCGTTACTGATGTTTACTGATCTCCGTTTTATTATAATTGGTATCTTAGTATTTTTTTATAAATCGATATGTTTTCTTTACATTGCAGGGGTGCTTTGTTGGCTTTGACTTAGCACATGCCGTTGGAAACGTTGAATTATATTTACATGATTGGGGAGTGGATTTTGCTTGTTGGTGTTCTTATAAGGTAATATCTCATTTTTAATGCATTTAGTTTCAGTATAAATATTATATGAATAAATATTGAATTATGGTTCTAATACCAGATAAGGATATTGTAAAAGTACTGTTCTGTGCTGCATTTAAATACATACTTTACTCATGTAATATATAATTCTGTTGACAATTCTTTTTTTTTTTTTTTTAAGAAAATCTCTAAATCAGGGGTCCTCAAACTCCGGCCCCCCAGATGTTGCTGAACTACAAGTCCTAGGGTTCTCTGGCTATCTATGTAATTCAAAGAATCATGGGAGTTGTAATTGAGCAAAATCTGGGGGGCTGGAGTTTGAGGACCCCTGCTCTAAATTGACAGTATGTTTCTTTCGTATTCATATTCTTCATGTATAAATAAGGTCTGGGGTGACATGCTCAAGGCCCACTGTGTTAGCACTTTGGTCATAGATATTTTGTATATTCATTCATTCATTCATTCATTCGATATTGGAACTTAAATAAGTAGTTAGAAAAGAAAAACAATAGAATCAACTGGGAAAAGTGGTGGGTACTGGTTATCTGAATCAATATTTGTCCAGTCAAGTCCAATCTTTTGCATTCTGTCAAGACTCTGAACATGATCCTGTGTTTAGGCAATACAGTTAAATATTTCCTGGTTCATCATCTATTTCTAGATCTATATGTCTGTAGCATGCAATTACTGTGTCACTTGTACTGTTTGGCTTTTTATACTTTGGTGTTAGGTAGGATTCAGTGACATCAAGGGCTTTTGCTTTTAGCAGTCTTTTGTTGTAGATTTGCAAATCTCTTGCCATGTGATCCTCTTTAATATATACCAATGAAAAGTAGTTATCTAAAATGTCTGCCTTTTCCTTGTCATAATTAACTGACAAACCAATCTGTGTTCTCAGTGTACCTACACTTTAAATTTTTTTTTTTCTAACTTTTGTACTTAAAACATTTTTAGGGGTTGGTTTCTCTCTTGTTGGCTATAACTCACATTTTCTAGTTTAGCACATAAAATCAAATTTTGCATGCATTATTGATTTCCTTATATCTTTTTTTTTTTTTATTCTTTATTTTTGCGTGCAAGGGAGTAGACATGAGCTTACATTGCCATAACAGTATTAATAGGCAGTACATTGTCGTGTAACATGAAACATCAATATGGCAAGCGAAGAAATAGCACATTTTTTTAAAAGTTATAACAGGAGAAACATAGTATACTTATCCGGCTGTGACACAGTGCTAGTAGTAGTCGGAGGTTGGGTAACAGAATGTTTAGACGCACTGTAAATGTGCTGGTTGGTTAATTAAAGGTGCAGCATCCATGAGTGTCACCAGTGTGAAACTAGTTATATTAAAGCAGTTAGCAAGAAAACTAAAAACATAAAAAAAGAACATAATGCAGACATTTCTTATCAAATTAAGTAATACACATAGGCATTGCTTAAGTAATATATGATAAATTACATGCAAGGCAATACTCGTTTGGGAGTAGTTAGGAATAAGGGTTGTTCGGCTTGCCGGACCAATAATGGCGCATCAGCTGGGCAGCTAGATATTCACATAATCTCTCAAGAAGACACATTTAAAGATCAGGCTAAAAATTGACACTGCCGGGTTGGGTGATTCATAGGTAAGTAAGGAGACTTATACAACTGGTATTTAACGCCTTAAAGACACGTGACGTGTGACATGTCATGATTCCCTTTTATTCCAGAAGTTTGGTCCTTGAGGGGTTAAGCTAGTTATATTCCCAGTAGATTAACTAGCTATAAAAGGTATAAACAAATGATTTCCTTACATCTTATATAGGATGCCTCTGATTTGTCTGATGTAAATGCTTTAAGTGCCCTTTTCTAATTTTAAATGTTTTGGTTTCCTTACCCACTAAGTCACTTTAGTTAATTTCTTTTTATATTTATTACACAATGGTGCATACTGAGACATGTACCTTTCTAATATTGGTTTGAAGGTATTTATCCGAGGTCTTTTTTCACTAAAGAGTTTATGCCACTCAATGTGTTATTGTATTGAAATTGGTTTTTAAAAATATGTGCATTTGCTTTTTTGAGTTTATTTCAAAAGACACCATATTGTTATTACTATTTCCAAAGCGCTTGAATGTTTGTCAGACGATCAACATTGTTTGTGATAACCAGATCAGCATTCGTTTTAGTTGGTGCTTGTGCCAGTTGTGACATGAAGGTGTAATTTAACAGGTTCATAAACTTAATTCCCTATTTTTCAAAAGTTTTTCTGGGTAATTAAAATCACCAATAATTAGCGTGGTACCCAGATGTGCAACTTTCCCGATTTGTTCTAACAGCTGTTCTTCATCATCCATATTTACATTAGGTGGTTTGTAACACATCCAACTAATACTTGGTTTCTTCTCTTTTGCCCTAAGCAGATGTCTACCTATAAAGCTTCCACATTTTCATTTTAACTCATGGTTGACATACAAACATACCCCACCACCTTTTCTGTTTTTTCTATCCTTCCTAAATAAAGTGTAAATAATGTTTAACTATATGCGTTAACTTCCTAGTCATGTGTCTCACATCACCATGTTTCAGTTAGACCTATTATATCATATTACTCAGTGTATGCTATGGCCTATATTTCCCCCATTTTGTTATTTAGGCTCCTTGCATTTTATTATGAGTCTCTTGTACTCTATGTGAATTTGTATTACTTTCACATCCCTCTTCTGTTCTGATCTTTCCCCTCCCCCACCCCCACTCCTCTTTTGTTGGGATAAAGCCTATTTTTGTCATAGAAACCTAGAAACATAGAATTTGACGACAGATAAGAACCATCTAGTTCCTGCCTAGGGCAGCACAAAACCAAGATACACCACTGTGCATGACAATACCTAACTGGCCTTGGCCACTGCTGATTGACATTGCACATTGTTGCATAGTTTGTTGTCTATAACAATTCCCAAGTCCTTTTTGTGTGTTGTTATCCCTAATTCGCTTCCATTAAGGGTAAACATTGCTTGTGTATTCTTTACACCGAAGTGCATAACTTTGCATTTTTCAAAATTAAATTTTAACTGCCATTTGAGTGCCCAGTCCCCCAGTCTATCTAAATCCCTCTGCAGCAAAGTAATATCTTGCTCACATTGTATTACTTTACAGAGTTTTGTGTCATCTGCAAACACTGAAACATTACTTTCAATGCTGTCTTCAAGATCATTTATAAAAATGTTAAATAGAAGGGGTCCCAGAACAGACCCCTAAGGGACACCACTTGCCACCTCTGTCCATCTTGAAAATGTACCATTAATGACAACTCTTTGTACTCTGTTTTTAAGCCAATGTTCTACCCAAGAACAAGCATTTTCATCTAGACCGATTTCCTTGAGTTTGAACACTAATCTATTGTGTGGAACTGTATCAAATGCCTTGACAAAATCCAAATAGATCACATCCACTGCAACACCCTGATCTATATTTCTACTTACTTCTTCGTAGAACGCAATCAAGTTAGTTTGACATGACCTGTGCTTCATAAAACCGTGCTGATTTTTGCTGTTCTTCTCTAGGAATTCTTGAATATTAACCCTTAACAACCTTTCAAATATTTTCCCAGCCACAGAAGTTAAGCTCACAGGTCTATAATTTCCAGGCAAGGATTTTGAACCCTTTTTAAATATAGGAACCACATCTGCCTTCCTCCAATCCTCCGGAACACTTCCTGAAAGAAAAGAATATTGAAAGATTAAAAACAGAGGTTCACTTATTTCTACACTTAGTTCCTTAAGTACTCCTGGATGGATACCGTCAGGCCATGGAGCTTTGTTTATATTAACTTTCTTTAGTTGCTGCAGCACCTTGTCTTGAGTTAACCAATTGCAATTATTCTGCAAGTTTTTAGTAGCAATCATTTGCACATCTATTGCCATGGGTCCTTAATATATACGGAGGAGAAATAATTATTTAAAATTCCTGCCTTTTCCTGGTCTTCATTAACTAACACCCCCGTTTCAGATTTTAGTGTACCTACACTTTCATTTTGTTTTTTGTTTTAGAATTTATGTACTTAAAAAATGCTTTGGGGTTGGTTTTGCTCTCTTTAGCTATCATTTTTTTCATTTTGAAGTTTAGCAAGTCTAATTGCCTTTTTACACGCATTATTTGCTTTCTTATATCTTTTATAAGATGCATCTGATTTGTCCGGTTTAAATGCTTTAAATGCCCTTTTCTTATTTTTAATCTCTTGTTTTACTTCTCTTCTAAGCCACATTGGTTTAAATGTGTTTCTTTTATATTTCTTTACCAATGGTACATACTGAGAAATGTACCTTTCTAATATTTGTTGGAAGATGATCCATTTATCCTCAGTGTTCTTTTCACTAAAGAGTTTATGCCAGTCAATATATTGTAAAGCTTCCCTTAACTTATTGAAATTGGCCTTTTTAAAATTATATGTTTTAGTATACCCCATGTGCTTTAGTTTTTTTGAGTTTATTTCAAAGGTTACTATATTGTGATCACTATTTCCCAAGTGCTCACCTACTTGAATGTTGGTCAAAAGATCAACGTTGTTTGTTAAAACCAGGTCCAGACAAGCGTCCATTCTAGTTGGTGCTTGTACAAGTTGTGACATGAAGGTGTCATTTAACAAGTTTAAAAACCTAATTCCCTTTGCTGAGCTACTAGTCCCTCTGTCCCAATTTATGTCCGGGTAATTAAAATATCCAATAATTAAAGTGTTACCCAGATTTGCAACTTTCTCAATTTGCTCAAACAGCTGTTGTTCCTCGTCAATATTAACATTAGGTGGTTTATAACATATCCCGACTAGTGATGTCCCGAACGGTTCGCTAGCGAATAGTTCCTGGCGAACATTGCGTGTTCGGTCCGCCCCCTATTAATTTACTAATACTAAGTAAAAATTACTTAGTATTAGTAAATTGTGCCCCTACTCGCAATACCATGAGTAGGGGCATGTCTATTAAACAGTGAGCAGCCTGTGGCTGCTAACTGTTTTAAAAAAAAAAAAGGGTCCCCCCCTGGTGGGGGCCCTAAATACTAATGGGGGGACCTATTGTCCTCCCCTCAGCCCCCACCCCTGAGCGGTGGGTGGGGCCCTAAAAATACCAATAGGGGGCCCTAAAAATACCAATAGGGGGGGGACCTATTGTCCCCTCCGGCCCCCACCCCTGAGTGGTGGGTGGGGGCCCTAAAATGAACAATAAGGGGGGGACCTATTGTCCCCCCCACCCACCGCGCCATATTGATAATGAGGGGGGGACCTAATGCCCCCCGGCCCCCACCCCTGCGCTGCGGGTGGGGGCCATATTGATAATGAGGGGGGGACCTACTGCCCCCCCGGCCCCCACCCCTGGGCGGCGGGTCGGGGCCATAAAGATAATGAGGGGGGGGACCTACTGTCCTCCTCCCCCCGGGACCCCCTAAGTAAATTCCCCCCCCAAGGTGACTAGGGGTCCCCAAGCCCCTAGTCACCCACCCCCCCAAATAAAAAGTCCCTACCTACCCCCCTCACCCTAAAAAATAGTGAGGGGGGAATAAAATAACTAACCGGTAAAATAAAAGTAAACTTACCATTCGACGTCTTCTTTTTTCTCAAATCTTCATTTTTCAGCCCCAAAAAAGGCCAAATAAAAAACCATCATAACCGTCGAATTGAAAATAAAATAAAAATCCTGAGCGCAAAAAAAAAACCTGACGAAAAAGAAAAAACCCGAGCGCAAAAAAATAATCCAACATCACCCATGGAGGGCTCCGCGCAGACTGAGCTCTGCAGGGCGGGGGAAGGCTTATAAAGCCTTGCCACGCCCTGCAATTAGACTAAGAACACTCTGATTGGTGGGTTTAAGCCAATCAGAGTGCTCTTTGTCATTTTACACAGCGTGGGAAAATTCAAAAGAACTTTCCCACGCTGTGTAAAATGACACAGAGCACTGTGATTGGATGGCTTGAAAAATGAAGATTTGAGAAAAAAGAAGACGTCGAATGGTAACTTTACTTTTATTTTACAGGTTAGTTATTTTATTCCCCCCTCACTATTTTTTAGGGTGAGGGGGGTAGGTAGGGACTTTTTATTTTTGGGGGGGGTGACTAGGGGCTTGGGGACCCCTAGTCACCTTGGGGGGGAATTTACTTAGGGCCCCCACCCGCAGCCCAGGGGTGGGGGCCAGGGGGGGAGGACAGTAGGTCCCCCCCTCATTATCAATATGGCCCCCACCCGCCGCGCAGGGGTGGGGGCCGGGGGGGCAGTAGGTCCCCCCCTCATTATCAATATGGCCCCCACCCGCCGCGCAGGGGTGGGGGGGACAACAGGTCCCCCCCTTATTTTTCATTTTAGGGCCCCCACCCACAGCTCAGGGGTGGGGCCGGGGGGGGACAGTAGGTCCCCCCCTCATTATCTTTATGGCCGCCCAGGGGTGGGGGCCGGGGGGGAGGAGAGTAGGTCTCCCCCCCCCCTTCAACCAGTAAGAGTCCCTGTGGGTTTTAAAATTCGCCTGCCCATTGAAGTCTATGGCGGTTCGCCGGGTTCGTCGGGTTCGCGAACATTTGCGGAAGTTAGCGTTCGCCATTCGCGAACCGAAAAATTCACATTCGCGACATCACTAATCCCAACCAATAGTTGGTTTCCCTTCTTTTCTCCTAAGCAGATATTTACCCATAAAGCTTCCACATTTTCCTCATCGCATTCCACTTGCTTAAGATTTGGCTTTAAATCATGGTTGACATACAAACATACCCCACCGCCCTTCTTGTTTTTCCTATCCTTCCTAAATAACATGTACCCATTTAAGTTAACTTCCCAGTTATGTGTCTCATCCCACCATGTTTCAGTTATGCCTATTATATCATATTGTTTAGTGTATGCTACTGCCTCTAGTTCCCCCATTTTGTTATTTAGGCTCCTTGCATTAGTTAGCATACATTTGATATCATGAGTCACTTGTACTTTTTGTGAATTATCAACATTACATAGCTTCTCTGTTCTGAGCTTGCCCCTCCCCCATCTCCACCCCCCTTATACTGTGCTAAAGCCCATCTCCTTTCTGTACTATCTCCAATTTGTAGATTGCTATGACCCTCCCTCCCTACTACTAGTTTAAAATCTCCTCCAACCTTCTAGCCATCCTATCCCCAAGCACTGCAGACCCTCTCCTGTTTAGGTGCAATCCATCACTACTATAAAGGTTGTACCCAATCACAAAGTCGGCCCAGTGCCTTCCTGCACCAAGACTAAAGCCACACATTGACCTCTCTAATCTCCCGCTGCCTTTCCACTGTAGCGTGTGGATATATATACACACATACATAATCACACTGCGTTTGGGCTTTAGGGTGCGCACCTTTATGCAATAGGCTGTGCACGCCTATGCCCCAGCTTTAAATCAGGCCAGTGCTCTAAAAATCTAAAACCTTTCTACTGTAGCACCCAACACAGGTATTATTTCTGAAAAAAACTTCAGAAAAAAATCCTTGAATTCATTCTTTAAACCCTTTAATTTTACTCTGACCAATACAGTTGTTTGCAAGAAAACCATAGTACAATGCACACAATAAAAAGGGGTAATAATTCCTGCAAGGTGCTGAAGAAAGGGAGGGCCGATGCCTGTAGCCAAATAAATATCCACAAAATATCCATAAAAAGCAGTCCTTTATTAGGAACAAAAAAGCAGAGATGTTTTCCTAAATAGACTAGATAGGAGCCGGAACATTGTCTCTACTTTTTTGTTTCTAATAAAAGTCTGCCTTTTAGAAGAAACCTTAGGTCTGCCTGGATATTTATCCTTTCTTTCAACTGTTACCAATATGGACCATGACAGTCAGGTCATCTCCAGCCCCTCTCAATAATCCATCAACTCACTGTCAGCAACATGTCAGAACCGAGCACTGTATGGATGAAATCAGCAGAGCGTCAGATTACCCTATCTGCTCTCAATAATAGTGTCCTCTACCACCACAGCCTGTCAGTATTTCTTACATTCCCAACAACACCCATACTAGAGGGTCTGTTAGAAGCTTTCTCTAGTATAGCTACTCCTGAGCTGATGCACTCAACATCCTCACTCAAATGGGCAAATCTGTTAGGTTACACAAGGTCAGGACTAAATTTTTCTCTCTTCGCCCCTTCCCCCCACTACCAGGTGACACTGATACCAGCTACGTGCCTGTTCCCCAGCAGCCTTATCTCTTCCCACTCCACCAGATGCCCCACTAAACGCTGCTCAGTGAGCAGCAGACCCCTTTCAAGATTGTCACTCTGTCTTAATGTTGCAATTCGCTTCTCCAGATCACCAATACAAGCTTTCAGAAAAGCCACTCGCTCACTCCTGCCTCAGAACTATGGACCTTTGATTCATCTAGAGTCATACCTTCAATCTTGATAACACCCATTTCCACTGTTGCCTAAAACAAGCACAGGAAGTAAAATAAGTTACCTTGTTGGTTTAAACTCCTTGTTGGTTTAAACTCTTGATTTCAAACTCCTACTTAAGAGACTACATTTAAGAAACTCCAGTTACGGGTTATACAGGTATTCCAAAATTACATTAAAAGAAAGATGTATGCAGCTGCACTAAGACATCTTCCACAATGTAAATGACACCCACACATCAGAATTTGCAGCGAGGCTGCTTGAAGATGAAATAGTGGAGTCAGTTTAATAGAAGTCACCATTTCTTTAAGCTGTCAGAGCAAAATTCCATTCATTGGCCTGTGTACATGATCTCCGTCAACCATGTAACGAATAGCCTTTGACTAGAGTACAACATACTTGTCATTCTTCTACAAACACACATACTGCCAATCAGAACAAATATCTCTCAAACAATTCATTGATCAAGGTCCAGCTACTCTATGGTTGCCTACTAAATTGTCTGGTCAAAACATTGCCAGATGTGTTGGATGCAATAAAAGGGGGTCATTTTAACTAAGAATGAATGCTAGATCTTTCTCTGTTTTGCACAAGGTTAATGCAAAAAGGACGTTTTTTATGCCATTATATTACCTTACATAACCTTACATATGTACATCGTCCACACTGTCCATTGATGCCATATTGTAAGTTGAAAAATAAAAATGAATCGCCTAAAACGTTCATATTTATTTATTTCTAAATAGAGATACTATTTTACCAGCTGTAACTTTTTTTTTCTTCAACCATATTTTTTTTGCCAGCATCAGGCTATACTAGCACTTATGCTGTAAAAATGGTGAGCTTAATTGAAAGGTCAGACTATGAACTATGCTAGTAAACCATGCTTGTTCTTACTTATGGGTTGGACAAATTGTTTGAATTATGAGGGTTTTTACTGCAACTAATACATTGACTCAAGTGTTAAAAACAACAAAATCTATTTCTACATAAAAATGGACTGAATGTTATTTTCTTTTTCTTTGTAGTACTTGAACTCGGGAGCTGGTGGACTAGCTGGAGCATTCATCCATGAGAAACATATCTCCACCATTAAGCCATCGTATGTAACAGATAAAAAGACAATTCCAAATTAATTAATGCTTAGTGAGTGACACTCATTTCCAAGCTTGTAGTGCCAAAGATTATTGATTATGTCTGTCTAAGCACAGGTTAATTCAATGGATTTAGTTATTTAGGTTGGTTAAAGTGCATGAGGCTTCCAGCTGAAAACTACTCTAAGTGATTGGATTGCATTTAAAGTGATTACATAAGTGGCAATTTATACTTCCTTGTGTAAAAATCTAAACTTAGAAATGTTGTAGTGCACTTTAAATGAAGACTGTAAGCACCCCACACACTTCAGCTCACTGTAGTGATTATAGTACCCACAGGTCCATGGTGCCTCTACCTGTCTCTACTACTAATGCAGTGAGATTGAAGTTTTTAAGCAGTAACTTCCTTGCACTATCTTGAGCTAAGTAAACACTCAGTGTTCAGTTTATATCAAGGTGCTTAGGTACAATAAATAGATTAGTGTGAGTTTGCACGCTACTACACTCAGGAGGATATCTCCCAAATCCACCACAACGTAGACACCAACAATTGACAAAAGGAAGATGTATTAAACACCAACCAAATTAGTTGAGTGTGCAAAGTGTAATAAAAACAACACCTACTATTAAATAGGGACAGTGAAATATGTCTGGGGGGAAAAGAAAAGGCTAATAGTGTAAAATTGTAAAATATTAAAGTGTGTGAGTAATGTAAATGGTTCAACTCACATGAAAATGAGCCTCCCAAGATCGGCTCAAATCATACAGGCAAGAGTGTTCATGGTGACTCAATTCCCTCTTCTTAACCACTGTTTGGGATCTTATGTCTATAGGGGTACAGCATGATGAGCCATATTAAGATTGCTCAGTGCTCTTGGCAGGATGTTAGAGTGAGTCCCCCTCCTAGAGCCCTGGGCATTTCTCTGTCAGTGGCTGAGTGTTGTATGTTCGCGAGAAAGACTAAGTGTGGTGAGGGAGTGTGTGAAGTGACTGAATAGTGTGTGTGTGTATGGAGCAGTGTGTGATAAATTAATCTGAGGTAAATGCATATACTCTTCAAATCAATGTGGAGCTGAGTAACACTCAAAACACTGGTTATTGCTTCAGAATTTTCTAATACTTACTGTACATTAGTTTGGAGCCATATGACACACTTATGCACTGAAGCGCATATTACATCACTCTACTTACATACACAAACCAATTATCAACCCATTGATAATTCCTTCATTTACACCCCTGTGCAAAATACTCTCTACTTTTATATCCATACCGTCCCTGCTAATGCAATAAAGAGCCTCAGTTCCCCCACCAATTATTTCCACCTTGCCACACAATTGACCCCGAATTACAAACAAGAATCACTCATTACCATGCAATTCAAACATCTCTGTTACATGTATTTCCATGTCCTTTTGCCATACACACAAAACACTGATAGATAAGGACAATGCAGACACTGCACTCACACAGATACATTCATTCACACTCACTTGCATGCATGCATACATTCCCTTGATTACTTCACTTTCTGGTCAAAAGGCTGTTTATGAGGACTATGAGTAAGGTTGTGGCAAAACTAGCCACTTAAAACTGTATTTCTATTCCTGTAATATTGTATCTTTAAGGCTATCTAAACTGTGCATGTTCCCTTTTCTGTATTTAATGCGAACGAGAGCATTCTCGAACAAACTACCGAATGGGAGACCACACACAGGCGGTCGTGTGGCTCCCATTATGGATCGCAACATTGTATCTTTCGGCAGTTAATAGATGTTCAGGGTGGCACGCGGCGCTCGGCCATCTTGGATCCTTTGTTAACCCAGCGGTATTTTGTCGTTGAGTGCCTGGAACTGAAATCAGCTACTCGACTGCACGAATACCGCTGGACTTCCAGGCCGTTCGGGAGCACCGGTCTTTCGGTATTTTATCGCTGCATGTGTATTCGTGACTTTGGTGAAAAATGTGTGTTCAAGTGTACTTCGTGCGGAGTTCGGCTAATTGTGCTGGGATCTGAGCGGTACTTTCATGAAGTATGCGCTCAGACCCCAGCTATATGTCGAACGATCATTCGGTATAATAGCACGAATAATGTTAAAGTTATATATTTTTATGTAAAAGGACAGTTCTGCTGCACAGAGGGATAATCCACTTAACTGGATATTCTAGTGGGAGTATCCCTCTTGTGCAGCAGTGCATGGTGGGAGAAATGTCCTGGTTGTTAAGTTCCCCATGTAGTCCCCTACTGTACAACCCCTGTAAAGACAGTAAGGAAACCCCTTGCATGGGGAACCACATAAATACTGTGACCTGTGATTAATACCTCAGTTGACTCCCAGCCTATGTGTCGTCTAGTTCTTGGGAAGGAAAGATTTATATAACGCTACCGGGATTATTGTATGCTGTACTTGTTATACCTGGGTTATTATATGCTGTTCCTGTCTACCAGTGGAGATACTGTGGATTATACTACCTCTCCACTACAAAGGTCATGCTGTGGGCCATGTACCCGGCCAGTTGTAATGTCCTCCTCACACCCTGCAGCCATCAGTGTCATAGTATTTGAAGAGTACATGGTTGGTATTCTGACCACATAAATAAGCACCTAATCTGTAAAACTCAGTACTGCATACGGAGCCTCAATAGCAGAATCCTTTGTGGTAGACAGCATGTATATCTATAGATCCCCATACATGGTGGTCTTCAAGCTGCACAGCAGTGTATTGTGACAGCAGATGTTGGAGGAGTAAAAAGCAGCTACCACCAGGAAGTGTTGAAGAGATGGCATAGTAGAGGGATAAAATAAGATGGGAGGAAAATTACATTAGGAGGTGTAACATAATTTTAATGGGAAGGTAGGAGTTGATGACAATTGTATGACGGATGAGGAGAGAATTGTAATAGAGGGGTTGCTGAGGATAGCGGGAAATTAAGATTTCAGAGTTTGAACTTCTTGTTCTCAAATTGACTTTTATCATTGACTAATTTAAAGTGACTAAGTTACTACAAATACCACATAATTCATGGATGGATAATATTGTCACCCGCTCATTTAATCAATATATGTAGAACCACTAAGGTCCACAACATAGGGCGCCACAATCACAAATGTGCAACTATAATTACCACTCAGATCCAGTAGTAGAACATAAAGTAGAAAATAAAAGATATAAAAATACATTATTTACAGTATTTATTAACAAATATAAAATCAAAGAGATATATTAAAAAAACACTCACAAAAGAAGTGGCACAATATGAAGGCAATCAAGATTGTGCAAACAAGTTTTTAAGCCGTTTTTGTTCATTTAATAACTCTTGAGTAATCCAAATAGGATATGTTGTGTTTAGTCCAGTGTTTTCCAAACTTTTTAGATTCAAGGCGCCCTAAATATTTTAATATTGTGCCATGTCACTCCAAGTCAAAAACATGACAGTACTAAATCCTGGTGGTCTGGTGGAGAAGCACTGGTGATCCTAGTGGTGAGAGTGAACTCTAGCAGCTCCTGAAGCTAGAGTTCACTCTTGCGAGATTCGAAGAATTGCCGTGGTAACTGTGGCAAAGCTCTGAGCTCGCGAGAGGATAACCCAGCGGAGCTGAAGGTTAGAGCTTCACGGATACTCTCTCCCTCCCCTGCCGGCTGCAGTATTACAGTGCCAATGAGCCGGTGAGGGAAATCTCTGATGTCCACTCTGGTCCTGCAGAGCCAGCAGGGGAGAGTGAGGCACGGACGATTCCCACTGCTATGATCATATGATCATATGATACAGAGAAACATTTTGCAATGCCCCTATGTGCAGTTTAGGAAACGCTGGTGTGGTGAAACTGACCTCGCCACTGGGCATTGGAGAAGACTGTTTGCCAGCCTCCTGCCATGTGACTATGGCCCCTGGGACATATTGCCCTTTAAAGACATGATTTGGGCATAATGGATTTTTGTTGTGCTGCTGCTGGCCCTTTAAGAACCATCTGGGGACATACTGTGGAGTTACTGAGTGGCCACCATTTCATGTATCAGAGGCACATGGTGAGAACAATGGATGAAGCACATGGTGAGAACAATGGATGAAGCACATGGTGAGAACAATGGATGGCGGCCATTTTAACTCACAGACACTGTTTGGACTTTTCTACATGATGCCATCTTGCCGGTATTTGGTGCATAAAGACATTGTGCAGTAGTTTTAAACTATACAACAGGGGACACATTATACAGTAATTATTTTTCATATAGCCTGTATATGTTTTGCGGAATCTGCATTAAACTGTATCTTCCAAACTATTTTGGATATGTGGTTCACACAGATCCCCCGGTTCCGAGGATATATTTTATGGGGTTATTGCATGTTTTGGGCTCCCTGTGATATGTTTTATAATACTGTATTTCTCTGCCTGTGATAATTTTATTACCCATTGTGTTCAGTAATCCTATCACAGGCAGAGGGGAGGATTTTGTGTGGGAGTGTCTGTGTGTATTGTACGGATTGATTGGTTGTATTTCAAAACCCTGTGGGCAGTACTATGTTTGTGGATTGTGAATAAAAGAGGCTGTATGTGCCAGTACAGTCAATTCTGCTTGACCTCAAAACGAAGTGTCGTCTCGTTATTGGGGGAATTGGATTGTATGCTGATTGCCAGGAGTGTAAGTTGATTGTATGCTTTTCCTGTTCAGCTGCTTAGAGCATTCATATGCTTGAGAGCATTTGTATGCTTCTCCGGTTCAGTGGTTGTGGTGTCTGCTGCAGTGCTTGGAGTCCTCAGGAAGCGCTAGGAGCATCCGTCAACGGAGGTACCCAGTCGGGGTGCCAGGTGATCCGTTACAGCTGGTTTAGTCGACAGATCCTAGATATAGACAAAATTCTTGTTGCATTTGACAGTAGCAAGGCCATATTAGAAAAATGCACATTGGATTTGACACAAAACATCCTTTGTTTGATCATTGTCCAGTTTTGGTGGCTTATCATAGAATCATACTAATTTGTTTTTTAGAGATTTCATCCTTTGACTGCATCAAGACACTATTTTCCATAAGGCACACTAGGTAGTTGCATTTTGAGAGCACCTTCATATAAAACATGTTAGCAATCAAAAGACCTAGTTCTCACAGTAAAAATATATATTGTGTGACTTTTCTATATAAAGTATTTTCATACTTTTCATCATTGTAAACACACTATGCCTCGTGATTTACAGGTGCTGTTTCCATAAATTCATAGAGAAGTAAAGTTGTACATCTTCTTTTAGGACTTGAGAAATGTGTTGCAGTTTTTGCAAGAATAATGGATCTTTCATAATGTAACAATGTTTGCAATGTATGCTTCGTCGCAATTAGTTACCCACACAAATATTCACCAAACGGATGGATGGAAATGCTGATTTGACTGTCTTCAAATTGTCTTTGGTGCACCTTGTGGACGAATGCAGAACTGCATGTACTATAAAATATGGAACATAAACTATTTAACCCCTTAAGACCGGAGGGCGTACTATTACGCCCTATTTTAGGCGGCTTTAAACGCCGCCGGGCATAATAGTACGCCCTCCGGTCTTTATTTACTTACCCGGTCGCTCCCAGGGAGCCCCCCCGTGGCAGATCTTCACTCCAGCAGCCCCCCCGGCCATGTGAGAGTGAGGTCCTTGCGAGGACCTCACAATCACATGGCCGGGATAGCTGGCTGCAGCATTGCCAGCAGGGGGGCTGCCTGTAATGACAGGTAGTCGCCCTGCTGGCTGGAAATAAAATAAATTAATAAAGTGTAAAAAAAATAAATATATATATATACTTAGATACATACATATATACACATACACACACACACACACTGTCTAGGTGTATTTTACTATTAATATATATAATTATATATAGATTAATATCAAATTACGCATAGACTGATACTGATTAAATATATATATAATTATTGTTATATATATATTTATATATAATATAAAAAAAAGTAAATACGTTAAAAAATAAAATTAAAAAATAAAAATAAATAATTAAAAAATATATAGATGTGTGTTATTTCGTTCTAACTGTATTGTGATATTAATATATATATTTATATCAAAATACACGTAGAACGAAATAATATATATATCTATATACATAAATATATACGTATATATCACTATATATATACCTATATATAAATAAAAATATTAAAAAAAAAATAAAAAATAAAATATATATATATATATATATATATATATAAATATATATACACATCCGTATATATATACATATATGAATTCTACATATATATTTATGTAATATTTTTACATAATTAGGTATCTTAATTAATTACAATTAGCGGGACCTGCCTGACAACCCATGCCACAACGATGATATCGCCAGTAAAAGTGACGTTTTTTGCATTTTTCACGCACAAACAGCACTTACACGGACGATATTATTGCTGCGATACTTTTTACTGTTTTGAAACATGAATATTTGTGTTCAGCGAAGTCTCCTGAGTACAACAGTACCCCTCATGTACAGGTTTTATGGTGTTTTCAAAAGTTACAGTGTGAAATATAAGGCTTGTGTTTCATTTTTTTTACATTAAAATTCGCCAGATTGGTTACGTTGCCTTTGAGACCCTATGGTAGCCCAAGAATGAAAATTACCCCTATGATGGCATACCATTTGCAATAGTAGACAACCCAAGGTATTGCAAATGGGGTATGTCCAGTCTTTTTTAGTAGCCACTTAGTCACAAACACTGGCCAAAATTGGCATTTTTTGCATTTTTCACACAAACAAATACGAACGCTAACTTTGGCCAGTGTTTGTGACCAAATGGCTACTAAAAAAGACTGGACGTACCCCATTTAAAATACCTTGGTTTGTCTACTATTGCAAATGGTATGCCATTATGGGTGTAAATTTCATTCCTGGGCTACTATACAGTCTCAAAGGCAACATAACCAATCTGGCGAATTTCAAATCTAACGTGTTATATTTGACCCTGTAACTTCCCAAAACACCATAAAACCTGTAGATAGGGGGTACTGTCTTACACGTAAGACTTTGCTAAATACAAATATGTGTATTTTATTTCAGTAAAAGCAAACAGTATTATGACATTGACAGTTAAAATGTCATGTAGAACTAAAAAATGTTTAAAAAATCTTATTTTCTCCCATTTTTTTCATATAAAATTATATTTCATAGCTAAATATTAGATATTAAATGAAAGCCCTGTTTCCCCTGAATAAAATTATATATAATAAGGGTAGGTGCATTTAATATGAAAGAGGAGCATTACGGTTGGACAGACATGTAGCGCAAATGCCAGGCTTTGTTTACATTTTGTTTTGTTCACAACGTGTACATTTGGCTCCATCCTTAAGGGGTTAAACCAAAGCAGCATGGGGGAGTAATTGGCTTATCTTCCTTCTTTGCAATCTACTGACTGCATTGTCATCAAACCCCTTCTCTGGCAATATTCTTAGCATTTATGTCACACCAACACATTCTGCAGAATTTTATAGAAACAGGAAGGGCTGCCCAAACAAGCTTACAATCTATGAGGATTTAAGATAGGTGGATATATATCATGAGGTGTCTTGCCCTGAAACACTTACTGGTTCTGACTGAGATTTCAATCTGAGTTACATAGTTCTAAAGCAGTGACACTAACACTGTTCTAATCAGCCGTATCACAGCACTTAAAGCAGAATTGTTTTTACTCTGTTATAGGTTTTTGTACTTTTCTTGTAGAGTTAATTGCATGATGTTCCTACACACATATTACATATACTTTTATTAAACTATTGCTATATAGATACAATCCAAGTTGTTATATATGTCATATATTTTGTCTTAATATTTATTATCTATATAACAGATTACTATGTAACTTTCATTTTAGCTTAGTCGGTTGGTGGGGCCATGAGTTCAAGACTAGATTCTGCATGGATAATAGTAAGTTCTTATAATGCTTTATAAATAGCTACAGTGCAACATTTCAATATCTGTTAATGCCTTTGAGTTGCACTTTTACAGTTTTTTTTTTCAATATTACCATTTGTTTGTTCTTCCCTATTATCCATTGTTCTCATTCACCCACAAATATACTTTAGTTTTTTTTTCCATAAAAAAACAGATATGCGTAGGTGTCTATATAACTCATCATGAAATTAATTGAACAGAAAAACATTATAAAACATCCATTTATTTACATTATGATACAATTATTTTAGATTTTACACTATGCAATATTAAATTGTGTACACTATGTGTAGAAACTATCTCTAAAGTTATCCATTTGTCTTGATTTTTTTCAATATGTTGTAAATGTAAGGTTATCATCTTGGATGTCAATTCTCAGCAATATATTAGAAAGATAGCACCCTCACTCTCTTTATCCCTTGCACCTCCTAGCAGTAGTACCTTTACATAATTGTGTCTTATTTCCATTCCTATTCCTTAGATATCCACAGACACAGATAACAAAAATGCAGAGAAACCTAATTTCTACTATTCTATCATAATGTATACATGGATTTATTTGCTGATAAAAGAGTTCGTGTCCCTAAATTTCTAGATCCCCTTCACCATCCAATGAGTAAAAGGTTAAAAAACATTTTTTACTTACTTTAATTCCAGCGCTGGGGCTCCCTTGGCTCTGACTAGGTCTTCTCTTCCCGCAACATCATGGCCATGATGGGATTTAATGCACATTGGAGCTTCTCCATAGAAAAGCATTAAATATGTGTTTTTCAAGGGGAATGTAAAGATGTTAGACATCTCCATAAGGGACCAGGGAGTGCACCTGGTGGATGTCTGAAAGACGTGTTTTACATTGCAGGATTAAACAGGAAGGGACACTGCACCCAAATCACTTCACTGAGATGAAGTGTTGTGGGTGCCTATAGTGTCCCTTTAAATGCCATACAGACATTCACCTTGTTTCATAATTTATTTATTTTTTCTTTACACAGAACTGAAATTAAGTCCAGGAGTTGATGGATTCCGCCTTACAAATCCACCTATTCTTCTGGTCTGTTCTCTGCATGCAAGCTTAGAGGTACTGAAATATATTAAATTTGTTTTTTATGCACCACATGAAATTAGATATGTTAATTACTTGAATTGTTTTTATACTTTTCCAACGGACAGTATGTGTAAAGGTTGCTTTCTATATAGCTTATTATGAAAAAGAAATATGATGTGTTAAAGGTGCACACAAAACCTTTCAGGGATATTTACTAAACACCAGATATTTTGCCTGGTGACTGAAGACTGGTGAGTGACTGGATTCCAACTGCAATGGCAATTTTCATATTTACCAAAGCCAAATATGGTTGGAATTTGGCAGGACTGAGCGAATCTGCAGCAAATCCCTAAATGCATTCTGTGTCCAGATTAACATCCATGCTTTTGCATCCAGCTCCTATACAAAATATAATATTTGGAATATTCACAAAGTACTAGTTAAACTAAAATTCAGGATGAATATTAATATTAATATTAACTTATAATTTTTTGCTTTCATGCATGTAAATATTTAAAGTATTTGCCCACTGCCAGCATTAGCAGCTATCTCGCGAATTGTTAAAACAAAAAAAATCTTTACATCATGGAGGTTAATTATGACAGCCAACTGCCACATTAAAAATATGTTGCTTTCCTGCTGCCCAGTTGCTAGAAAAGCCTCAACTCCTAGGAATAGGGCCTCTTTAAATAACTGGCCCATACCCTCACCTGTGGCCCCATTCAGAACCTGAATTGCAAAATCCAGACATTGTTGAATAGCATGGACAATGTCCAGATTTGGCAATATAAATGGCCCCATATGAAGCTGGATAGTTTTGCCCTATTTGGATAGGGGCCATTCAGACTTAAGTGAATAACCCAATTTATCTTACGACACTCACAATAGGTATGAATGCACCAGTTTATTTATCTAGGACACCAGCTACCTGCTGTGACTCACAAGTCCAAACAAACATAATTATTTTAAATGAAAAGATTCCTTGTATAGACACTGCAGATCAGAAAGGTTATTTAGACAGGATGGTATCTCACTCCAAAAGGGGTTTTTATCTCACAGAAGAGAAAGTGGCAAAAAGGCTGTGTCTAGAAGGAAACAGAAAATATCAAGTGCCAACAAGGCACTGGGACCTGATGACCTCCCAGCCAACTATTTTGCACCTTCCGAGACACCCTACTCCTGCACCTAGTAGGGGATTGACTAATCTGACTGGGGGACGGTTCCTGGACGACTCACAATGGGCAATAGTTACTGTTACTGGAGGGCAAGGATCCCTCCTGCTGGTTGAGCTAACATTCAATTTTGCTTTTAAATGCCAACCTCAAATTATTAGCCAAAGCCATGGCTTTCCAGTTGTCCGGAGTGTTGCCCAATCTTGACCATCCAGACCCGGTCAGATTTGTCCTCGGAAGAGAGGCAAGGGACATCACCATCAGGATGCTCAATATCATCCATTTTGCCTGGTCAACATAGAGTGAGCCTTACCTTCTCTCCACTGATGCTTAAAAAGCATTCAAATCGGGTGGACTGGAACTACCTCAGTGCCACACTACAGCATATGAGGTTCGTCCCTCTTATGCACTCCTGGGTTTTGTCCCTCTACACAACCCCATAAGCATGTATACGGATAAACAGTGCTCTCTCCCCGACCCACTGCCTATAAGGAACAGAACTCAGCAGGGTTGCCCCCTATCACCTCTTCTGTTTGCGCTCACCATAGAACCATTCCTGGAGGCAGTCAGTCCAGATGGGGAAATCATGGGGTACAACCTGGGACTCACAGAGCAACGTGTTGTGGCTTTTTCTGATGACATGCTTTTCTTTCTGGAAAGCCGCTGGTCTCCTTGCCCAACCTTCTGCACATCTTCCGAGAATAAGGTCTGCTCTCAAACCGTATACTAAATATGGAAATGTCTGAGACACTCAATATTTTGCTCTTTCCTCCCTCCTCCCGGGATGGAGTGGCACCTCCAGTCACAATTCCATTTTTCATGGTGTGAGATGAAATTCAAATATCTGGGCATTAGGCTGCCTAAAAAGTTATCTCACCTCTATCAGGCGTTCTTCCCTATTCTCTCCACCCTACAAGCTGACCACATCAACGTGGAGATGAACATCCTGCCATGTCTCCTATACTTGTTCCAAATGATCCCAGTTATGATCCATAGAACAATTTTCAAAATTGATAACCACTGCTATCTGTAGGTTTGTATTGTAATGAAAAGCTCCAAGGATCAGTAAATCCCAACTGGAACAACCCAAATATCAGGGAGGCACTGGTCTCCCATCAATTATCACCCATAGTCCGGATTTAGGTGGAGGCCTGAACCCGGCAAACCTCTATAATTTCTCTCAGACAGACTGGATTAAAATGTGCCAATAGAGTGGCAGTGACCAACTCAAACCCTTGATGGATATACTTCCAGACACTCCCCCTCCCCCCCGGCTAGATAGATTCTACTACCACTAAATCAAAACCTACTATACTGCATCTGCCAGTAAACACCTTTTTTACAGGAACCTTACACAATTTGAGACACTTTACCCTGCCAGGCGACTTGTCGCGAGTGGGGTCTCGATGCTTTATGCCATGCTTTTTACTTGAAAAAATAGGCCACCACCTAAGTTTATTGCTAGATGTAGAGGAAGACTGGAGTGTCACTGACTGGCCAGGAGTGGAATAATAATTCACACACAAACTGTTGTCTAATTGGTACAGAACCCCTGAGGAATGATGTAGATGTGGGTCAGGCATTGGCACAGTGCTCCTTATTTGGTGGTCATGTCCTAGTATCTCCCCTTTTTGGGTGATGGTGAACTCTAAGATTAGAGAGATCCAGAACTGTTGCTTCAGCCTTTTCTGTGCTTTTACATCATACAAACATAACATTGAAAACCTAAAAGAAGTAATTGACTAAACATCTGCTGACCAGAGCAAAATACTTGATCCCCACTCTTTGTAAGCAGACTTGTGCGCTGACCTTCCAGCAATAGGATAACAGGGTAGGAGAGATTTATACCATGGAATTGATGACAGCAGCCCTATAGGGCAGTTCAGAAAGTACCCAGATCTGGACCCCAACATTGATGTTTAGTGCTGCAGATGGACCAAGAAGCTTAACTCCCATACCCTAGTCCCCCTTTCATTTTTTTTCTCTTCTCTTATTTTGCCCCCTGAACTGTTGAAGTCCCTCATGCCCTGACATGACAGTCACACGCCATCCACTGTAGTTTATAATGCCTTATCTGAACTTCTGACCAGGACAGACACCGCCTTGATAGAAGCATAGTGATTCAGCTTAGTTGCAGTTTTGTATCTCTGGACTGTTGCGATGATCAGATAAGGTGCTGTTCTGTTCTTTATAAAAAGTTTGATATTAAGCTATGTTATGAAATAATCTATTTGTACAACTATCTAAATATTGTATTTGCATACCATAGGCCTTGCTCCTTCAAAGCCAAATTGTATTTGTACCTGTAAACAAAATATGTACAACCTTATTGCTTACTGTATACATTTCTCTTGACCAAAATTATATTCAAAAATTAATAATAAAAATAAAGATTCTCAAAAAACAAAGAAAAGAATATATCAAGTGGAAGGAAATGAGTGAGATCATTATGACTAATGAACAGTGAGGTCAAATTACCCTCATTGACCAACAGCAAATGCAAACATCCAGGCCTCAAATATTACCACTGGTCCCAAATGGATGGTTCTGTTTCTCATTCATTTCTCTGACGTAATCGCCATAGAGTAGAGCTATAATGGATAAAAATTGAGTTATGGAAAAATAGATACCTCTTTCTAAAATAAATTTCAAGTCCATGTTGTCGACCCAGTAAAGAAATATGTTTTTCCACATTTTTAGTGCTTGGGAAGAGTGTCCAATTCTGGTTAATGTTTTTTGCCCTTTGTCTCAAAAATCATAAATTTACAATATGTTGTCTTTTGGTCATGTTAAAAGTTACAGTTATGGTTTATAACTGAAACTGTTTACCATAAATTTTAACGTTGTGCAATTTTTTTTGTCTCACTTGGACGTCACTAGAAGCAAGTTTCACTGAGGTACAAATACAGTTTCAAGGACACAACATAAAACAAATAAACAATCTATATTTCAGGAGTGCATTACTTAAAAGTGCATTTGGAGAACAATCATTCATTACGTTCCTGAGCACTGATTGTTTGTACAATTTTCTACATTGCAACTTAATACTTCAACTGTATCAATAGATGTTGTTAAGCCAAATCCTGAAAGCTTTTCGCATGAAATTTAGCTGTTAAATTAAGCAAATATGACCTGGGAATCCAAGTACAGATAGAAAATGCCACCCCAGAGGCTCATTTTTGCAAAGTACCTCACCGTACAGCCTCTATAAAAATCATATTTTTCCGCTTTATTTGATCATGGTGAGGCTACAGGGTTTTTAGTTTATGAACTGATGTCATTGCATAGTTACTATGTGTCTCTGTCATTAAATCCGCTGCAGGGTGTCTTTGGCAATGAGAGTTAAGAGCTTAGTTATTCTCTGTTTTATTTTACATTTTACCCTTTTGGCACGAGGAGTTAGACTTTTCACATACTAATTGCTACTGTAGAAAACTGAACTAACCATTGAATTCTAAGTCCCAGCTCCCGGTTCAATCAAGAAAACGCATCCTACTTGATAGTCAAAATGGGAAATTTTCCAGGCAGTTAAATGAACTGCAATAAGGCCTCCCATTGTAAGACAAAAGTACAGCTTTGTGTTTTAGATGTTAGGCTTGTAAAAAACAAAGCATGTACTTGTAATTCATTACTGCAAAATGTTCATGGATATTTATACCATTTTAGCAAGAAAATGTATTACCTTATTCAAAATAGGCAACGGATCCTTATGTGTAGAAACTCATGTTCCTGTTTAACACGAGACAGAATGTGATTCCATTTTCTGCTTACTTTTTTAAGTTTTTGTTGTTGTTAGAGTGTATAGAAGCACTGAGCATTTTTTACTTTAGATTGTATTAGTTTTTTTTAATAAAATGCCAGAATGTTCTGTCATTTAGTTTTGTCACTTTCGGGGTCTTTGAATACTTTTCTAGGTGACAATCACGCTCAGTATATGGCAGGTCAGGTGGGTATGGCTGAAAATACCTAAATCTCTTCCTTTTGGGCATTATCATCTTATTTTTAAAGCTCCTGATGCTTCATCCACCAGCAGCAAGGGTCACTGCTGTAGCCTCGTGCTTGGTAATAAAAGTTGTTGTAATTGACAAAAGTTGATGACGCAAGCTTCAATCTGGACTTAAAACATAAAAGTCCCTGATCTTATGATAAAGCCTATGGGCTGATGTAGATCAAATACAAAAAATGTTTTAAATCAGAGGGCTCCATAACTCTAAGTAGATGGATAAAGACAGACAAACTTACATACTGACTTCAATACTTCAATAATGTCTTGCTAAATATGTATACAAGCATTGTTTCAATATATCTGTTCGTGTGGTTCTCATATTGCCTTTTTCTGGACAGCTCTTCAATCAAACTAGCATGAAAGCCATTAGAGGAAAATCAATTCTATTGACTGGCTATTTGGAATATTTAATTAAATATTATTTTTATGACCATGTTGAACAACATGACAACAAAAAGCAAATTATAAAAATAATGACACCTTCTCACTACGAAGACCGGGGTTGCCAGCTCTCCCTAACTTTTTCAATGCCAGCTAAAGATGTTTTTGAAGAACTAGAAAAGAGAGGTGTAGCAGTAAGTAACATCACTTAACTTTATTAGAAAAATATAAAATTTTCAAAATCAATGTTCAAATAATTTAGAATGAACACATGACTAACTCTCACATTATTTAGAATTGCCTCATGTATGCCAAATAATATGTAAATATATTAATATGGTATTCACTTAACTTATTGAATACTTAAACATTCCTCTTATATTTCCTATTTGTAATTATATTAAACCTTTGATTTTATGCTGTTTGAATATTTTATATTTTTACTACCTATCTAACACTAAATGCTTACTCTACAGTGTAAATATAGAACAGTAATCTTATATTTTAAGAAATGGGTACTAATTAAGGATTGTGTTTAATATGCAATGTATGTAAATGCAATGTCTCAATATTAAATAAATGCTACCTACTGTGACTTATTTATTAGTTTTTATACAATTTGCTTAAACAACACTGATAATATAATTAATTAATTTACTTTTTTTCCACAGTGTGACTTAAGAGAACCCAATGGCTTACGAATTGCTCCTGTACCTCTCTATAACACATTCAATGATGTGTACCGGTTTATTCAGATTTTGAGAGATGTCATGGCATGCTTGTCAAAAAGTAAATAAAGTTATTTTGTACACATTGTAATGAAAATGCAGTTTTTAAAATGTCTTTATTTGAACCTTGCAGCTCTTTGCTGCTAGAAAAGCAGTACATATTCAAACCTCAGAATTCACTGAATAAAAATATTACTTTATTTATCTCCTATATTTAATTATCTTGAATGAAAACTCTTAATGGGATGTATCAATGGACAGTAAGGTGCACATTATCGGCTTTTGCAGCTAGCCTAGATATTAACCAAGGGAACGAATGATGCCATCATTACTGTTCCATGCACGTACTTGGCTACCAACAGCTTCTGCCTGCCCACCTATCTAACACATTGATTCACTGGCAGGATGACCCTAACACCAGAATTCTTAATCAGCATGTGTGCTGCTAGTGATAAATGAAAAGGGATACATTTGAAATTATATCCATCATTTGCACTGTATGATTGGTACTATTCATACCGCCAGTTAAAATAAAAATGATATGAGAGGCATAATAATGAATTTGATGCATAATTCAGTCCTTTTTCCCATTCACAATTTCAGCATATGATTGGAGGAAAGGATGGACTCTCAGGGTGCCTGCACTGCCCAAAAACATTTCACAGATTTTTGCAACCAGTTGGGTACACCACTGCCTTTTTAAGTAGCCTGTTAGAGCTCTATGATACTAATCTTTCTTTTTATAATAGGAGGCTGCTTTGAGAAGCAGCTGCCGGATGTAAAATTAAAATTAAAACACATACTAATATCCTATAGAAATTGAAGAAAATAGGAAGCAGAAAGGATACACTCATAAAAGGGATTAACCCTATATAGACTACAACAGTAGTGAAAGTGGACAAGGAGAACAAGTGAGTGCCCTCAAATTAAAATGTAACTTTTAATATAGAAATAGATTAAGACAAATTGTATGGTATAAAGATCAAAATAAATATATATAATAAAATAAAGTACTGTAGGATCAATTATTTAGAGCGTGATTAGCGATAGTAAACCAAGGAGGTCCTGTTCAAAAGTTTTCAGGACAAATCTCCAAATAATATGCAGAAAACCATATAGGTTTTCAAATGCATAGAAATATGTGTCTCAAATACGTTGACACAGTGGAAATACACAGTCCATACAATATTAAATAGAAATTGATACATACATAGTGCCAGTTGGATCCAAAACCGGCACTGAATAAAATTTAGTGTAAGAAAAAATTAATTCCTCACTAAGTAGCCAGCGCATGCCTATTAGGGGAAAGGGCTCTTTCTAAACACATCGACCATAGTATCGCCGTCTGTTCAGACGGACATTAGACTTTATATTCTTCATACTTCGACACTTAGCCCTTATCCAGCCATACATGAGGGAGGTTTTTAGAGCACATGCTCTTGTTATATTTTCGTATTAATCCCTACCCCCTCTGCATGAGCTGGCTACTTAGTGAGGAATTAATTTTTTCTTACACTAAATTTTATTCAGTGCCGGTTTTGGATCCAACTGGCACTATGTATGTATCAATTTCTATTTAATATTGTATGGACTGTGTATTTCCACTGTGTCAACGTATTTGAGACACATATTTCTATGCATTTGAAAACCTATATGGTTTTCTGCATATTATTTGGAGATTTGTCCTGAAAACTTTTGAACAGGACCTCCTTGGTTTACTATCGCTAATCACGCTCTAAATAATTGATCCTACAGTACTTTATTTTATTATATATATTTATTTTGATCTTTATACCATACAATTTGTCTTAATCTATTTCTATATTAAAAGTTACATTTTAATTTGAGGGCACTCACATACTAATATCCTTCAGACTTACTCCATCAGTTGTAGAGATCTAGCGCTAAAGAGCCACACATAAGGAACTCAAAGCCACTAGCCAACCTGTACAGAGTCCTGACCTCATTCATTAGCTGAATTAGTCGTCGCAGCTGAAATAACTTTTTACCTGGGACTGTAATTCCCACTAATCCTGGACATGTATGTCCCAGGTCTGCATAATTGTAACCCCTTCCTCTTAACACTTTCAGTGACCCAACAAATAATGTCTAGCTTAAAGGGACACTATAGGCACAAAAACAACTGGTAGAGAATTGAGCAGTGAGACTGCAGGGACATGGTCTATGCACCCAAACTGCTTCATTAAGTCGAAGTTGTTTTAATAGCTTTAGCGAACCGTTAAAAATATAATTTATTCCAAAAGATACTTCTTCTGGAGGTGGGGAAGTATTAGACAATAATATTCTGGAGACATTGCTAAACAACATGACCTTCAGCCTTGTGTTTCCTTATGATGCCTCCAAAGCGTGGGGATTAAGTCTTTGTGATACATTCTCCTTTACATATAGATTGAATAATTAACATTCAGTACAACACCTGGACCAACTGGGAAGGAGGTTCATGACTGCTGGACTGGTGGTGACTAAAGCAGATGGTAGCTGATTTCTTATTCAAATATTTTTATTGAAGATTTTTCAAATAGCAATGTATAAATGTATACAATAAGATACAATAATATTATACTATTAATACAGAAAATAACATATAATAAAACATAGCAGCTGGTTTCTACTGGGCCCTGAGTTGGGTACGTGTTAGTGATTTTTCAGTTATGGTGTAAATTGTTACAATCTAGGATTTAACCTAAAGTGAAAGGGAATGACTTATCCGCTTTGATCCAAGCAGCATGACGTTTAACTGATCCATGTGAAGTACTGCACACCCTTGTTTGAATGTTGGTTGTCTGCTTGTGTTTTTTTGTTTTTGGAAGATGCCTTGCCAGTGCAAAATAAAGGACCGACCGGCCACATTTATTGAAATTGGGGAGACATGTCTGACCCGAAGGAGTAAGGGGGCATGAGTTCTTGGCAAATAACAGGGGGAAATGCCTACTGTCATACTAAGCACAGCTAGAACAATATTAACATGCTGGCACTTTATCATTTTAAGTTCAATAACGTTGCAGCCTACGCTTTTTACCAAATAAGTTATGGTGTGTTAAGTATTACTGGAGTCGGGCTGCTATCTGGGTTGTTATCACAGTCCTTAGCAGTCGTGTCATTTCAGGTCTGGTGTTGAACAACTTGAATAATCGTTCAAAGGATGATATAAATTCAACAACAAAGCAGAATAAAAAACACAGGGTGACATAGTCATACACAGAAACAGCAGCAGATAAAAAAGAAAACCTCTAGTTCCCATTTATAAATGCAATAAACCACTTCCTGGGTGTGTATGAATTAATGCTCATTGAATATTGCAAGACAAGCTAGTGGCAGTTACACATGACTGACATTTAGAAAACAAAAAAAATAACTTTTGCAAATATCTTTTAAGTGAACAAAAATGACAGAAAATACGAACTTTTTTTATCCTGCTTGAGTCTGCTATTTAATTTTTTTTTTTTTTATCAGTCTAGAAATGCAAATGAAAAAAGACATATTGCAGTTCCTATGATTATAGATTTTACTGGACACAATTTTGGAGCAAAAATCTTTCAGAAGAAAATGCAAATAAAATATGAGCTGGGTTAATGCAACAACAGGAAAAAAAAAGAAAGTTTGGAAGATCATAAATATTATGATCACAAAGAAGAAAAAGAACAATTGGAAGCAGTAAAGAAATGAAATGATCATTTCATAATCAATACAGTTTATTGTAGTGGTTATGGTGTCAGCAGGTCACATGTTAAGTTCCTTTTTGTCAAACTGGTTTTATCACTATTAAAGAAAAGTAATATAACCCCTTAATGCCACTGTGGCATTATTACTTATCTGCCGCGATCCCAGTCGGTGAGACTGCCTGAAAGTCCAGGCATTCCCCCTCAGCACCTCCGAAACTCGGAGGACCCCATGGGCCATGTGATCGAGTGATCACATGACTGCAATAGGAGGCAATGGAGATGCCTGCAGGGGGACTGCCTGAGCTGTCATGCAATCCTCCTAGTGCCTGAAATTTTAAAATAAAAATAAATGAATAAGAAAATATATATTTAAATGTTAATATATATTATATAGATATATATCATATATAATTATTTGTGTTCGGGGCAACATTGATTATGATATGAAGTAAGATTGTTGTTAGTAAACCTGTGATAGGAAAAAGTCGGTTGAGGTGTGCCGAAACCGACATATACTGTAGTCCAGTAAATAAAGTGGGCAAACAGGAATACGTATTATCATGCTCAAAATACATTTATTGAGTAAATTACATCATAAAACGTAAGTACATTAAGATGACATTTTAACAAATGCCCTTTGTATTTCCTGTACCAGTTGGGGTATGTATATTGTATATGCTGATGACTTCCAGTGACCTAGAGTTTTAATGACGTGGACTGGAACATCCTGGCTCGATGCCGTAGATGCGGCCCCTATCCTAAACAAGTGTCCTGAATAATGGCTAGGGTTCATACCAAGCCTTGTTAACAATAACCATACATATAACATGAACTTAGAGGTAGTGAGGATAGCCCCGTGAAGTGACAGTAGTGGAAGAGATGCATTATTCGGTACGGTGAGGAGGTAAGAATCGAAAACCTTCACCGGGCACCATATATTATTCGTGGGATAGTATGGAGTGTGGATGGGTTGACCCCGTTTTGGTCATGGGTACAGTCAGTATGTAATGATCTTGATGTTTAATTTGGTAGGAGCTTCAAAGGCAACCTTATTCATTGTGTTGGCCACTGATGGTGAATTTTCGTGGCCTCAGGAAGCCGTAAAAGGACTGGTACATAGCGATTTTAATGACAGAGTTAGTGATGGGTTTAAAAGGGGCTGAATCTAGCAAATCAGAAATATGGTGGATATCCTTAAGTATTGTCTGATTGGATAGGATGAAAGGAAACTGGCGTTGTTGGAAAGTAGAGAAATGTGATGTTGGATGCCCGGCAGGCGTAACTTGATGGTGTAGTGAAATAGCCTAAATTAAAGGTGGCAAAAAAAGTATCGAGCACAACCAGAGACGTAATAACCAACATTATGTAATGAAGGACCACTTACCTGTGACGTGAATAGTAATGGAGAGACTTGGTAACAGCAATTGCTGGGAGACCACTAAGGGCACAACTTGAAATACCTTAGAACATGGAATAGTAATACCATGTACATTGAATAGCGGAATCTGCCAGACACGTGAGCCCACTGAAGGCTAAGGAAATTGTTGTAAACATGTAAGTGACAACAAATATATACCATGCAAACAATTGAGGAGTAACACGAGTGACTTAGACTAAACCAGGTGGCATGAATATAAAAATACCAACATATAACGTCAACCATAACCTAATGGCATTGAGGCATACAGCAAAATACTAAAAGGAAGTAAATCTGAAAATAATGAGATAGCCCGGAGACAGATAAGTGATGAACAGAGATAAGTGATTAATATAGCGAGAGCCAAGTTGATAAAACCAACTTATTTAGGGGAAATAATAGAGTAGAAAGGGTTTAGAAAAGTAATAAAACAGGACTTTTCAAACATGTGGGGACTGCAAAGTTTAGTATATGTTTGTAAGGATTATTCCATAATGATAAAAAGTTAAATCAATCCATTTTAAATTGTGCTTGATAGCCATCATGATGCTATTTGAAGGTTTAGTAAAGCACCCATCATAGTCAATTGACGTGGGCATGGCAAAGAAAATTCAGCCTGGCCAAACATTTTTTTCGTAAAACTGAACATTTTTTAGGAAGCTCAAATTTCAGCTGAATGTTGGATTGACTTCATGTCAGATAAACCAAAAGGGCACAAAAATGGGCCAATCGGTGCATTGCAAAATATATCCAAAATACAAGTCAAAACGAACACTTTCAGCCATTTGAGTGGCTCGTTTGGTTTGTAATTTGGTTATATTTTGGCTCAGAGTTCAAGAATGTGACCAATCACTAAATCAATCCAAATTTGGATGAATTGCAGATTGAATAGTTAAGTCAATTTCACTCAACTCCTAACTCAAGTTTGGTCCAAATACTGTTGCTAAACGGAATGTGCGTAAAAAATGCTATGACAGTTAGAGAGGTAAAGACTCAAACTTTATTAGAAATTTCACTACAGATGTCCTATTGTCCTATTCCAAAAACAATCAGACTAACATTTATTGAAAACCAGTAATAAATAGTGATGTCCCGAACGGTTCGCCACGGACTCATCATTGAGTAAACTTTGACCCTGTACCTCACAGTCAGCAGACACATTCCATCCAATCAGCAGCAGACCCTCCCTCCCAGACCCTCCCACCTCCTGGACAGCTCACTAAGAATGCAGCTTCACAATGTAAAATGGATGCTGTCCAGGAGGTGGGAAGGTCTGGGAGGGAGGGTCTCCTGCTGATTGGCTGGAATGTGTCTGCTGACTGTGAGGTACAGGGTCAAAGTTTACTCAACGATGAGTCCGTGGCGAACCGTTCGGCGAACTGTTCGGGACATCACTAGTAATAAATTGTTATTATATTACTGTATGACAAAGCAAGTTCCTCCATAGATTGTACTTCAGGGCTACATAACATTATGTATATTGGCAGCTTGCAATGCACAAACACAATTTAGTCTGAGAGAAGGAAAGAGTAAAAGGAACACGCAAGGTACCTACAGCACTGTAGCTTGCTTTGACACAGCCTGCGCTCATGTGTGATTCTTCCTAACGAGAAGCCTCTGATTGGATGTCCTGTAGCCCCAATGAGTCCGTGTTAGACAAAGAATGTGGTGCTTTCATTTTGTTTGTACAGAGTGTGGTGCTTTAAGAATTTTCATTATTTTTACAATATAGAAATGTATATTGTTGCTTTATACACTTTTTCATTATTAATAAAAATAATTTACATTTATATGACATTTTTATTGGAAAGGTGAAAGGTCATTTTTACTTTTGAGCCTATATTCGTACACGTGTTTATTACATAACTAGGCAACCACCATAGAATTAAGAAGAGAACCATTATTACATAAATTCCTGTAGGTGTCAGCAGTGTTTCAAAATAAAGAGAACCTTTCAAGGTAAATTCAAAACAGTACCAGTACATAAAGTGTGATGCTCCATTTGTACATACTCGGCTTTAAATTGGTTCTAATGCAATGAGCAGGAAACGTGTGGTAAGCTTAAAAAAGGTAAGCTTAAAAAAGCTTAGAAAAGAACAGCAGTAACAACCTGGGTTTTTTCGAGTCCTCCAAGACTCTCCAATGTTTGCAATGGAAAATGTATATGCAATAAGTACTTCTAACATTGTCAGAACAAACGTTTTTCAGGTTCTGTGTGACACCCACTTGTCATATGGTTTTACGTTTGAACTGATGTCCTCTGTTTGTGTATTATAAATAAGGAATAAAAAAATTTAAAAAAGGGCAGAGGTAGTCAATACAATAAAAAAAGAGAACTGAAAGTTTAGGTTATGAGGAAATACTTACAAATGACAAAAGCATATTAGACTGTATTTGATAACACTACAGATGCATTTGAGTCACCAATTGCAGCATAAAAAAGCTGTGAAAAAATGATTTGCCTTCTAGGTGGTAAATATAATGTAATGAGCATGCTAATCCCACTATCCTTAGGTTCAATACTACTATGTACAGCAAGCATGTCAAACTCAAAGGCTAGCATGGGCCAAATAAACAAGGTTTAAGTTTATCTGGGCCACAAAAAAACCCCAAAACTAAAATTTTTATAGAAACTTAGGTCTGTTTTGAAAAGTACAATATAAAATAAAAACCGCATCCCCTCTTCTAAACCCCAACCGCACCCTGTACCAAAGCGGATCCTCCCGCTACGCCTTGAAAACCCTGTGAAAGTGGAGCATTTGACGTCACGTCAGAATGTGACATGGTGTTGTGTGCCTCAGTGCACCTCCAGGTCCTCCACTGTCCAGCCGCGACCATCATAACACTGTCCACCACACACTCACTGACAGACACACACACTCACTGATTAACACACACACACACACACACTGACAAGTACAGACTCACTGACAGACACACACATACTGACTGACAGACAGACACACTCATTGACAGCCACACACACACTCACTGACAGACACACACACACACTCACTGATTAACACACATACACACACTGACAAGCACACACTCACTGACACACAGACAGACACACTCACTGGCAGACAGACACACACTGACAGTCAAACAGTCATTGGTGTGGGGACTCTCCCTGTGGTCCAGCAGGGATCTTCTCTCACGGGGTCTCCCTTCCTGCTCCTCACTGCTCCCTTACACGCGCAGTATAGTGATTCTGAGCCGGAAGGATGACGGAGCAGTGAGGAGCAGGTAGAACCGACTGAGCTCCCTCGCTGCAGACAGCGTCCTTTCCCCCTGACTAGGTACATTTTAGCAAAGTAGGCACCTGCAATGTGGGAAAGATATTCATTGAGGGCCGCATGCGGCCTGTGAGCTGCGAGTTTGACATGCTTGATGTACAGTGACAGTGGCTGTGGGAGAGGTGTCAGGAGTTCTGATGGCTGAAGAAGAGATTTTAAGAATCTGAGAGGCCATAACACTACTGCTGATGGTGGTTTGGGAATACAACCTCAATTTCTCAATTTCTCCTTAAGAGTATGACATACCATTGATGATCGATGGGTTTGTTGTTATTATTAATATAAATTGTATATGAATGTGTATTGTGCAAATGAATACAACTTTATTAAGCTAAAATAGATGTTTATGTTGGAAAATGGGTTGCTGTTTAGTTGACTTACTATTATTGTAATGTTATTGTGTTTGACTTTAACTTTAAGAAAACACTACACTGCCCTCAGCACCCACAGCACATACTTGCACTGTTACAGGAAAAAAGGCTTTAAAAACGGATTCTTCAGAGATGCTGTACCCTGACTGTTTAACATCAAGCTAGACTGAACACTCTCAGAAACAAAAATGATTTTCTCTCAACAAAGAGTTAAAAACGGATTCTTCAGAGATGCTGTAGCTTGTTTGCTTAACACTACTTCTGCTGCAGCACACTTGACTGATCACATTCAGAAAATGTGTCAAGTGTAACTATTAGAGGCTAATCACAGCAGTAATCTAAAACACCTCACTAGTTTCAACGAAACAGCCTGTCTCCCACTCAAAGTTAACATAAGTGGCAAGTGACTGCTGCTCAGTCTCTAATATGCCACATCCCATTGGGATGGCACCTGTGCATCAGTCGGTTTAAGCACTGTCACTGCCTTAAAACTTTGAAACCAAGGTTTCAATCCAAGTAAGACTACCTTACCGGTAAGTGTCCTTGTTAAACATACCTAATGATATATTTACCTCTAATATCCGTTCTCTTTAATTGTGTATACTAAGTGTTGCAGAAAATGTTGGCTCTATATAAAAGATAATAATTACCAGGAGTACCTTGCTGACCCCTGGTATGCAAGGTGAACTGAATGTTCACCATAAAGATACATTGATTCAATGCATCTCTATGAGTTGATGCTAATTGGCGCAGTGTGTCATTTTGCTGCGCATGCGCAACAGCTTAACAATGCTTTCCTATCAAAATTGATGATCTCTGCCACAGGGGCGGATCCAGGCAGGCCCCGTTGTGGCAAGACCAGCTCAGCATGGTAGAAAAGGTGAGTAAAATCACATTTAATCTCTATAGAGAGCGGGGCCAGCGACCTAATGCTGCATCCCAGCACTATAGTGTCAGGAATACATGTTCGTATTCCTGACACTATAGTGTTCCTTTAAGCATACTCACTCCAGATTTGAGTTGTCCAGCAGCATTTGGACAAGCTCAAATTTTGACAAAATTGTGGCTCATTTGGGATCAGTGTTGAGAAATCTTGAGTTCAAAAATCTTTTTAGATCAAGGTCTGAATTCTGGAGACCGTACGTTACCTGATAGTTTTGCTCCATCCGGTACAGGGGCATTCAGACTTAAAGGAATAACTGTTAATATTTTGTACATATCTCAAGCTCATTCTTTATCAAAACTTACACACAATTTAATTTTGTTCATTTTTTTTTTGCATGGAGAGTCTCTGTATAATGATCTTTAGGCCATAAAACCTTAGTTATCTTTTAAGATTTAGAGTGGAGAGTTAAGTGGAATTCATTTATCTTGAAAAGCTTTACTGAAAACGGCATGTCCTCCAACAGTAAGCAAGTTACAGAAGCAAGCTTGAATCACAACGTGCGTGCCTTCCAACAATCAGAGAAGTAGGAGAAGCAAGAATGGGCTCCGTCTGATATTCATCTAGATTTGTGAATTCAGAAGACTTACACTTGCTAGCCATATCGAAACACTTCATCTTAGCTCTGAAGAGAGCATTAGAAGTGACCATATTTTTGTTGATTCTCCTGAGATTACAGCAAATGCCATGTAAATAGAAATTGTGAATCAGGCTGTTAAGAGGATCAAACTGGCAACTTTAAGTGTCCCATCAGATTGATTAGTAGAACAGTGGCTATACTAAATATCCTATTATCATCTACTGAGAAAAATATAGTACATCAGAATGAGAGAATTGGCGATTGGTGGGGCTTGTCTGGCCCACACACAAGGCCGTACAAGTGCTGCATATATTATAATGATTTAACTGTATAATGCATTTGATAATGGGGCCACTTGCAGAATTACTGTGTTTTGTTTTTTTTAAACAAAAGGAAAAGGTGGACACTCCTAATAAACTTTCAATAAAAAGTAACCAAACTACTTTTTCTTACAAAAAAATAGCAACAGAGTTTAAACTGAGAGAAACAGGATACCCAGGCAGAAGTTAACTAACCAAATGAGCTGACAATCAAATTTTGTACATCTTACACCTGCAGCAGATACGAGCAAATAAAACGGGAGGTACAATTTAAACTTCGTAAAAGTAGAAATTTCAGTAGCATACAGTTATTAATACAAATTTCAAAACTGAATTTTTTTATTTATTTATCCATTCACTATTAAAATAGCGAGCAATATATTAAAATGTATCAAATATAGAACAGAATTTGGAGAGTGCGGAGTTGATATTTATAAAGATTTTCACGACATTCTGGCTCTGAAAGAGTGTATATAAAAGCTCTTTCATAGATTAGCAAGAACCAGTTGTTTTGAATACCATTTTTTTTATGGAAATGCATATTTAGTTTACTGCACCAGGTTAAAAGCATTTCATCTTTCTTAGCCTTGAGATGCATCTACGTAAATATATTCGACAAACTCTGAAATAGCTGGCATCTTCTGGAAATGATATAGCCTTTTGGACCCTGTAATGATGCTATTAAAATAAAAATGCCAATTTGCACTTAGCATTTCTTAAACCAGAATACTTACACAAGTTATTTTAATCACCTGGTCTGTGCTCTGTGTAAGAGCAAACTCTGTAACACTAGGTGATAAGACAGGGCTCATTAAACACTGTGAGAGAAATACCTTAACAGAAATTGCTCATCTTTTTATTTTCCCGTTATTTGCTGTTTCTAACTCATAAAGAAAAGCAACAGGAAGTGGCTTGCTTGAAGGGTTTATTATTTCCTTATCTTATCGTACACAAGGCATCATATTTCAAGACAGTGTAAAGAAACTGTAAAGAATATGAATTTGTGTTCTAGAAGTCTTAGAGCTGTTCTTAAGGGGAAAAAAATGCTTAATCTTAGAGAAAATATATTTGTGGAAGTGAAATACGCATGCAAAATCAGACAGCAGGAAGTGGTTATGTTTGCTGTTGTCCTGTTACTGTAGTATATGTATTACTAAAACTAAAAAAAAAGAGTTCAAGATGATTGCTTTATTTTTTACATGTGACTTACAATTTCCTTTTTAAGGTGAAAGCCCGTCACTGCTCAGTCGAAGACAGTTTGAACGGAAGAACAATTAAAGTTACCATTGGTAAGGAATAAACTCTTTTCCCTCCCAAACGCATACAATCGTGTAATATATTTTTTTGCATTTTATTCACCTGTTTTACATTATCTTAAATAAATACATTTATGCTATTAAAAATAACTGTATTATAACATTCTAAAAACAGTTTAGCTATTCTAGTTAGCTATGCCATGTTTGCATGCTTTTTCACTGTTAAGATTTCTTAACACTGATAGGGTTATTCGCCAAAAGTGAGATTTTGAGGTGAATTCAAAGTGAATTTGAAATGTAAGGTTGAAATAGTCGAACTGGAAAAATTCTCTAAGTCAGCTATGTTTTCAGTTCAGCTACTCTGGCCTTGAATTTGAAAATCACTCAGAATTCTCGTTTTAGTGATTAAACCCGGAACTCTGTCAGCTATGTATTAGAGTGGATTACGTTATTTAATTGTTTTCTTTAACTCGATCTTGTTCTATCTAGTTGTAAAATGGAAACCAAAAATGTAAAGACTGTAAAACATATACCAAAAATGCAATGTTGAAACAGATCTTCTATTTTGCAGATATAGAGATTTTTTTTCTCCCTTAGTACCTATTTTAGCCAAGTCTGTTCTCATTTCACCAATAGTTATTGTTTAATAAAGAGATCCCTGAAAAATAATGACATTCAAAAATGTAACTAATTTCCTCTCTTCACTCTCTGGCTTCCTTCGTGAATTACATACTGCTTTGGAAACCAAAGAGTTAACAGAAAGCAAAAATAAACACATCCTTGCTCTAATGCATTTGTGTCTTTATTACAAAGGATATTGGGAATAATATAATTTAGTTTGTTTACGAAAATGTCTTCCATTCTCAGCTCTGATTTTAGTAAAATATCCTTCCATTCCATCTGCTCTGTGATTATTTATGGGTTTATGATATACTTTTTTTGCTAATTAACTCTATATTGCATTTATTTACATGTCACAGAGATACCTCAATTCTATTTTCTTTTTTATTAACATTCCCTTAATTATCACAATCCTGGATAAAATTAGAACACACAGATAAGCATTTGCTTTTGTGTTTTTTTCTAAACATGCAAATTCAGGTTAAAAAAAAAGTAATCAGAACTGCCAAATATTTCTGTTGTGGTCCGCAAATTTTTAAATAAGCTCTTTGGTTTGTTACTTTAGATGATATATGATTATACTGATACATATATGTACGTAGTGGGGAATCGTGATGCAGCATAACATAGAACTATCCCACTTACCACCCAAATAATGACAGACAACGCGGTATGGATGAAATAGGCCACAGCATTTATTATAACATATGATAAATACTGTATAACACATCCATAATGTTTTTAAATATTTTTCTTTACTTGATATAAACCAAACATCAACTTAAATAACAATAACTTAACAAATAAGTTAACATATAGCGTCATACAGTATAACCCAACCGTCCATGCCAATATACTGACCATGAGTCTATGAACCACTTCTTCTCACCTCCACCCTCTGCAAAAATTTATTTTCCTTCCAATGCTCACCACCAAGCAACCTTTTCCTCGCTCGTGGGCATGTCCAAACAGGTAACCTAAGGTTAACCCTTTAGAGCTAGGAAGATTGAGACCTAAAACCTGACCACCCCATTCCACATAACCACCTCAATCTTAATTAGCAAGGACATACCCCCGGCTAGCTACAACTAAATATACCAATGGGGCGGGCGCGAGGGAAGCTGTTTGCTGGCCTGAATCCCGAGTGGCACTGATGTAAGACCACCCCCACCCAACTCACACACCGCATAATCCCACCCAACCAATCCTACGCATCCAACCCCACACTCATACATGTGCCCTTGTCCGCTTAGCCGCGCTACCTCCCCAGGGCCTTATTGCATGTTTGTGGTGATTTAAAGGATGATAATTATATAACAATCAAAAGAGCACCACATCTGATGTATGCATACCCCACAGATAGGAAATTGCATAATATAGATGAACCACAAATTTGCAAAAAACAAACATAAAAACAATAGTATAAGTAAGATCTTAGTTCAAAAGGCTTAAAAAACTATTATGAAGATGGTTTCTGACATGAATATTTTATATTAATTTGGAAATTGCTTGATTGTTGTCCAAGCTTATTTGGCAAATATTTAACTCAGTGTTTGGAAACATTTGGCATTCAGTTTATATCAATACAGTGTGATTCAAGACTGTTTTTTTTTTTTTAACAAAATGAGAATTCAAAGTGAATTTCACATAGAAGATCATAACAGCCAAAATTTAAAAATACTATGCTTCCTGTTCAGCTATTCTGGACTTAAATGGGAAATTCACTCTGAATTCACTCTGAATTCTCACTTCAGTAAACAATCCTGCAAATTAAGAAATTCAACAATTAGGTCCCAAAGAGCAGCCAATAAAAACCTATTGATAACTGTAGAATGTCCACCATGCCAATGTTGAACCAAAGTCACTCTAAAATACAGCCAACCTCATGCACGACTGTGAAGGATGTAGGCGCGCTGTTAAAATAATGAGCATGTATCCCTAAGGAACTTAATAATTCATCTGTGAATTTCCTATATATTAGTGAAGTCTTGAAAGAGATAAACATTGAGACAAACATTGGCCGTTACCACGAGTCAGGTCAATCCATCCTAAGATGGTTCACAAAACTTTTTTTGTTTTTTAATGGGTAAAGTGACTGCGTTTCCACAAAATACTTCTATGAACATTCAAACAATATATTTAATTGCATTTGGTACTAAACAAGACAAAGAAATACTGGGTTTCTTTGGTTTAAGACCAATGGTGGAAGTAAGACTGGATACAATTGAAATACATATGATAAAATCTCTTAATTTCCTGTCGGTTGATATGAATGAAAGAATCCCAAGATGAAATGTTCTGCCCGTGACTTTCAAATTTGTACAAAACAGGTCATTTCCTCTACTCTTGAGCCCAAACTCATGGTTCTGATGCAGTGGCATTAGTAAAAAAGTGAATGATCGATCTTGTTGCTAGGTTCCGTAAGTAGAAATATTTGGTTATTGCCTATGCTCTTTTAATACAGGAGATAATGTAATGCGATACCATGCCATATTATGGTTAAGAATGTTAATTCAATATGTCATATTGAGGTATTGCATGAGTTGGAGATGAATTCTTTTAGCCAGTGACTACATTGATCATTATCCATTTCATTGTCTGCTATGGAAATTATATTTTGACATGTTTTGAAGCAATTTTCTGTGTTACATGTGATTTAATTGCTGATTATGTTATTATTGTCTAGATTGTTGTTGTCACAATAACTTTTATTTTTAAGTAACATAGTTATTGCATGCTATTGTACTGAATTATACATTAAGTTGAACTGCAAGAACGTAGAATCAGAGATGATATAGTAGGTATCTTTTTAATTGGACACTATAATCACCAGAACAACTACAGCTTATTGTATTTGTTCTGGTGAGTAGAATCATTATGTCGGGCTTTTTGCTGTAAACACCGTATTTTCTGAGAAAATGCAGTGTTTACATTACAGCCTAGTAATAACTCCACTGGCCACTCCTCAGATAGCTGCTATGGGTGCTTCCTGGGGCAGTGCAGACACTGAACTTTCCTCACAGAGATGCATTAATTCATACCATTTCTATAAGGAGATGCTGATAGGCCATGGCTGTGTTTGACGTGTGCTGGCTCTGCCCCTGATCTGCCCCCTTGACAGTCTAAGCCAATCCTTTTGGGAAGCATTGTAATTGGCTCAGACCACCACTTCTGATAATGTCATCAGACAGCAGGCAGGGCAGAGAAATACAGGGGCAGAACTAGCAGCTGCAGATTTGAATGCAAGTAAGATTTTCTGTACTTAGTGAGGCAAGATGGGACCAAGGGGGGCAAGATGGTGGGTTTAACACTATAGAGTGAAGAATATATGTTTGTGTTCCTGACTCTATAGTGTTCCTTTAAATCAAAATTTTGGGTGTGATCCTATAATAATACCACCATATTAATGTTAATAATAAAAGTGTTAATATTAATAACTATTATTTTTTCATAAATTTTCATATTTTCACAAAATATTATTTTTAATTTTGTTGTCCCACAATTATCCCTACAACCAAGACTTGAGCCCAATGGGAAACTTGATGGCACTTACACTAACGGAGAGGTAGAGACAAACATTGTTTCTTGTGGGGGGTGGTTGAAGATTTTCTCTAAAATACTCTTTTTAAAATACATTTAAAATTAATTAATCCATATGTGTTTTTTCTAGTTAAGGCTTAATTCTGGAACCTCCAATACCACTCGGAGCCCCAGTCCAACTTATGGACTTGTGGGAAGTTTATGATGATTGTGAATCTGGAAGGAGATTCTATGTCCACTCCATCAGCAAAGAGAGAACATGGAAACCACCACGGTCCGTTCCTCCAAAGAAGGATGATAAGGTAGGCAATCAAAGATAATGAGTTATTTAGCCTGTAAACTCTCGCATGAGAATGTTGCATGCTTTGCTGCCAGTGCTGTCAAAAGTAGCATGGGTTTAGGAGAAGATATGACAGATACAAAGCACTTTGGAGATTTGAGTCAGAATTGAAATCCCCAGAGTCTTGTCAGCTGTGACAGAATGAAAAAGCATTTTCTATTTGGAATCTGAAGTATCAATTCATTATTTCTTCAGGCCACTGCTAAGATTTGATGTAATCATGACATAAAAGAAATACAGAAGTCATTTGTAATGGCAGAGAAGGCTTAAAGGGACACTCCAGGCTGGTGTTGGCCATAATTATTTAAAATATTAAAGACATTGACAATAAAATACACTAATAAATAAACTAGTTAAATATAGTCATCTTTGAATACCAGGCATTTGCTACAAATGCTTGGATCTATGAATACCAGGAAAGCTTTAATCTAATCCTGAATCGTCCATTATGTTCAATGGTGGAGCTGAGTATGTCCCATAAATATTGAGTTCAGCAATGAGAACACTTTGTTTCATACAGGCTTCTATGGAAGATGTATGGCTTTTCTAGAGGTAGCGATAGTCTTCCATGTTTTTCTTCATAATGTGCATGGCAGTATGAATTTAAAATGAGCAGGTGTTCCCGGATAACCCAACTAAGCAGACAAACTAATCACATGGTACACTCTGTTATCGTACACCTCTCAAGTTGAATATAAATCAGAAAATTCCATTACTTTCTTCCCTGTTCCCACACTGTGGGCTGTGGAGTGAGTGTGCAAGATGAGAGAAGTATCATTTATTGGCCAATTTATACATGCCCTTTTCCCTACTACAGTTGCAAAAAAAAGTATGTGAACCCTTTGGAATGATATGTATTTCTGCACAAATTGGTCATAAAATGTGATCTGATCATCATCTAAGTCACAACAATAAACAATCACAGTCTGCTTAAACTAATAACACACAAATAATTAAATGTTGCCATGTTTTTATTGAACACACCATGTAAACATTCACAGTGCAGGTGGAAAAAGTATGTAAACCCCTAGATTAATGACATCTCCAAGAGCTAATTGGAGTGAGATGTCAGCCAAGTGGAGTCCAATCAATGAGATGAGATTGGAGGTGTTGGTTACAGCTGCCCTGCCCTATAAAAACACACACACCAGTTCTGGGTTTGCTTTTCACAAGAAGCATTGCCTGATGTGAATGATGCCTCACACAAAAGAGCTCTCAGAAGATGATTAAGAATTGTTGACTTGCATAAAGCTGGAAAGGGTTATAAAAGTATCTCCAAAAGCCTTGCTGTTCATCAGTCCACAGTAAGACAAATTGTCTATAAATGGAGAAAGTTCAGCACTGCTGCTACTCTCCCTAGGAGTGGCCGTCCTGTAAAGATGACTGCAAGAGCACAGCGCAGACTGCTCAATGAGGTGAAGAAGAATTCTAGAGTGTCAGCTAAGACTTACAAAAGTCACTGGCAAATGCTAACATCCCTGTTAGCGAATCTACAATACGTAAAACACTAAACAAGAATGGATTTCATGGGAGGATACCACAGAGGAAGCCACTGCTGTCCAAACAAAACATTGCTGCACGTTTACAGTTTGCACAAGAGCACCTGGATGTTCCACATCAGTACTGGCAAAATATTCTGTGGACAGATGAAACCAAAGTTGAGTTGTTTGGAAGAAACACACAACACTATGTGTGGCAAGAAAAAGGCACAGCACACCAACATCAAAACCTCATCCCAACAACATCAAAACCTCATCCCAAGGGGGGCGTGGCTGACCACCAACGGGAGCAGTCGCATGTTGTGATCGCTCCGTATCCTAACAGGCCCTGAGCGACAATTGAGCAGATTTCCCAGCCTTTCCGACCCTGGTAACGAACGGAGACCACTATACCTGCCACCATGGCCCCCTCCAAACAGACCAAGCTTACCGATCCGGTGCGGCAGGGCAGAAAAGAGAAGCCCCGGCAAATCCAAGATGGCGACGGCCACGAGGAGTTCGGCCGTCACCGGAATGCCACACAGAACCTGATTGCGAACCGCAGGCAGTGGAGGATATGCCTGTCACCAACAAAAGTATACAAACCATGCTACAATCCTTGCAGTCCTCGTTCCGATCGGATCTGCGCCAGCTTACTACTGACCTGAAAAAAGAGATTGCAGATATAGGTGGCCGCACCAGCCATCTTGAAACTAAAACCGAAGAGCTATGCGTGGCCCATAATGATGTAGTCGATAAACTACAAAGGTTGGAGGAAGAACAAGCGGTTCTCAAACACAAATTGGCGGACATAGAAGATCGCTCCCGCCGCAATAACCTGAGATTCAGGGGCATAGCTGACTCAATCTCGAATGAAGCGTTACCCCAATATCTTGTGGCCCTGTGCAAAACGCTGGTTCCGCAAGCCGAGGTCACCGCATGGGAGTTCGACCGCGCTCATCGACTCCCAAGACCGGCCCGTTTCACCGCGGATACCCCCAGGGACACCATAGCTCGCTTTCATTATTACAAAGCGAAGGAGCAACTTCTCAACGCAGCACGGAAGCTTTCCGGTCTGCCGGAACCGTACCAACACATCCAAATCTACGCTGACCTATCGGCGGCGACGATGGCAAGGAGAAGGGAATTTGTTGACGTGACGAAAACCCTCCGGAATAATAACATCTCTTACCGTTGGGGCTACCCGACAAAATTGCTGGTGTGGTATCGCGAAAGAACTGTGCCAATCTTGGAACCGGAGGTAGGCCTGGCGAAGTTGAAAGAATGGGGCCTACATCACGCACAAGGACAGGCCTTCCCGGCTCGCACCTCTCCTTCGAAAATAAGGCCGGAGTGGAGGATGGCCGGAGACCCCGTGGCTTCTCTCCCTAGGAACTGATCCTATCCGATCATCTCGAGGGATGCAGCTCACCTCATCGCCGGACGCTTGATCATTTGTGTCTGCTAATCTGACTATTGTTATTGCATAGCACTGAGTTATAATTTGTTAGTTCATAGAGTGATACGTTTGGCCAGAGCCGGTCCTCTCGCTCTAGCCCGTGTACCCACTCATAGCTTGTTAGTCTCTGGGGTATAGCTGGTAGTTCTTGACGTCACGGCCCCACTCAACATCCTTATAAGCGTGTCGTCTCAGAGCATACGAACCCCATTAGCCCCCATCAACGCTTCTGTGAACAGCGGTTATTAAGCCCAGATATGTTAGCTATTAGATGTATATTTACGAGTCACCCAGACACCCGACCACGCCCCATCTGGGCACTAGTCCCGCTGGCAATCTGGTCCACCATTGCTACCGTGGCTTACGGTGGCATGACTGGTAATCCTGGACATGCTCCGATGTCACCTATGAGGCTATCTCTCCTGTATCTGACCTCATGCTAATGCTGTTGATATATACGTTTTTGAATGATATGTTGTGTCAATCTCACCATGATAATTTGGTAGCATACAGAGAAATGGTTTAAAAAAAAAAGAAAAAAAAAAAAAAAGAAAAATAAAGTAGAGCTGATACCCAAGTTCGGCTCACGTGTTTAGCCAGAGCCGGCTCTTTCGCCCAAGTCCATCCACCCACCCATAGCTTGTAAGTCTCTGAGGCTTAGCTGGTAACTCTTGACACCACGGCCCCACTCAACATCCATATAAGGGTAGGAAGTGTCGTCTCAGAGCATACGATCCCCATTAGCCCCCATCATCGCCTCTGTAAACAGCGGCTATTAAGCCCAGATATGTTAGATCTTGGGTGTATATGTACGAGACTCCCAGGTACCCGCGACAGACCGGGGCTTCAGGGCACACGTTGGTAACACCGCCAGTGATCCAGGTCCCCGCGGCGCAGGTTTAGCCAGCATGCCGGGCACTCAACCCCTCTCCCACTATACTCGACACCCTAAAATAAGCTGCCTGGACGCAATAAACAAAACTGGTGCGTCTCCCCAAGTTCGGAAAGGTTGCAGCAATACCAAGGGCCAGTCCATGGTGGTAGTTATCCCAGCCCCCCGCCACACGATTCCGGATCTACGCTCTGCTGGAAGCAGAGGTAATATGTTCAGCTTTCCCCCAGTTTCTCGGGCTTGCCCGATGTCTGACCTCCCTCCCTCCTGTCTCCTATTTCGTCTACCCCCCGTACCGCTCCCATCCCACGACATACACATTTGGCCTCAACAGATACTTTGGACAGTTGGAGCGCAGACCCCTCCAATAATATACCAACAGTTTCCATGCCCAATATCCAACCGAGACAGGGACCTCATCAAGACCGATGAGTTTCCGATGGGACATGGTTCTGCCGAGACAACGAGGCACAACCACTGTACACGCATGCTAAAGAGTACCGATCCCCGTCCCTATGGCCCAACATGAGTTTAAGGTTTTCTCCATGAATGTTAAAGGTCTGAACAGCCCCCACAAACGCAGCCTAGCGATCAGGGACATGCACAAATCCAGGGCGGCAGTGATATGCCTGCAAGAAACCCACTTGTGCTCTCAAAAACCCCCTAAAATTCACACCAACCGCTACCCACAGGCCTTCCATGCATACTCCCCCAACAAAACTAAAGGGGTCTCCATATTGTTCCATGCAGATTGGGTATTTCAAATGAGCAGTTCTCACACAGACATAGCAGGGCGTCTCTTAATATTAGTAGGAACCCTTAACGGCATTAACCTAACCCTAGCAACGCTGTATGCCCCTAACGATGGCCAAACACACTTTTTACGTAGAGCACTTAAAAGACTAGAGAACATGAAACAAGGGCATGTCATACTGTGTGGCGACTTCAACTGCAGTCTGGACCCCTAGGTAGACATCAAACGTAGCCTCGACAAACGCCCGACAACTGTAGCACGCAAAAACTGTAAAGTACTGTCTGACCTCATCTTCGAATCAGACTTATACGATACATGGCGCAAAACACGTACCCAACAGGTAGAGACTATACCTACTTCTCCCCGATACATTCGACATACTCACGCATTGACTTAATATTAGTCGACAAACTGACCCTATCTAACATAGCCGCAGTAGATATAGGGCTACGGACTTGGTCAGATCACGCACCTGTCACCGCCACCTTTGCTAGTTTATATCCGGTCCGAGGAAGGGGCAAATGGAGGCTAAACGAGGGCCTACTGGATACCCCCACCACTTTACAAACTATTTGCAAGGCGGCATCCCTTTACTTTAAGGAAAATACAACTGATGATATCTCTATACAATCCCAATGGGCAGCTCACAAATCTGTCGTAAGGGGAACTTTGATACAAATAGGCTCACGCACTAAAAGGAAACATAACGAGGAGATTTTACGGTTGACCCGTGATCTGGCCAAAGCAGAAGAGGGGAACAAACAAAGGCCCTCCGCTAAATTAGCCAAAACAATAGCCGGCCTGCAATCAGAACTAAATGTCCTCTCCCTACAAGCTATAGAAAGGAAACTGAGAACGCTTAAATCTACATACTACATACAAGGGAACAAAGCAGGCAAACTTCTGGCCAATAAATTAAAGTCTCAACGACTTCAGTCGAAGATTCCTTACATTGAATCTCAACACAACATCAAAATATACAATCCCACAGACATAGTAAACTCGTTAGCCAACTACTATACTAAACTGTACAACCTAAAAGACGACCCCGCAGTGGCCCAACTCACGCCTGAAGCCATAGACAAGTTTCTCCACGATAGCGAGCTCCCACAATTAACGCTAACTCAAAGGGATGCCCTAGACAGCCCATTCACGGAAGAAGAGGTTTCCAAAGCGATCGCGTCCCTCCCGAAACACAAGGCTCCGGGTCCTGATGGCTTCTCTAATTACTACTATATTAAGCTAGAACGGATCCTGACACCTATCCTAACATTACTATTTAATGACATTAAAGCAAAGGGAGCCATGCCAAAGGAAATGTTAGAAGCACATATTGTCACTCTCCCCAAACCGGGTAAACCGCCCACTAAATGTGAGAATCTGAGGCCAATCTCACTCCTTAACGCAGACGTCAAACTCTTTGCCAAACTCCTGGCCTTACGGGTCAAACCCCTTCTCACGGAATTGGTATCCGTAGAACAAGCGGGCTTTGTCCCGGGTAGGCAAGCCGGAGACAACACGAGACACTGCCTGAATTTGATCAGCTGGGCGAGATCCAGCAACCAAAAGGGAGTAGTCCTAGGGCTTGATGCCGAAAAGGCATTTGACCGGTTAAATTGGGTCTACCTAAAGGCGACCCTCAACAAGATGGGTTTCCCGCGTTCGTTTTTGGAGGCCACCGTGGCACTATATAGCGCCCCTTCCGCTAGGGTCTTCAACACAGGGTTTCTATCAGAACCGTTCTCAATTAGCAATGGCACTAGGCAGGGGTGCCCACTGTCCCCCCTGTTATTCATCCTTTGCTTGGAGCCTCTCATCCGTCACATCAAACGACACACCGAGATACAGGGTCTCAACACACCAGCAGGCATACAAAAACTGACCTTATTCGCAGATGATATTCTGCTATTCCTCACACAACCTGCACAATCCATACCAACATTACTGTCTTTGTTAACACAGTACAGTCAGGTCTCATACTATAAAAACAACTCCAACAAAACCCAGGTGCTCCCAATGGGACTAACGGCCTCACTAATAAATAAGCTGAAAGCAGCATATCCTTTTGACTGGAGAAATACGTCCCTAAAATACCTGGGGATTAACCTGACAGCCTCCCCTGCTGGGCTCACGCGGGAAAACCATTTACCACTACTGACCAAGATTCAAACACAGCTGGATAAATGGAACGCACTGGAGGTCTCTTGGATGGGTAGGGTGCAGACCATCAAAATGATGGTACTGCCGCATATACTGTATCTCTTCCGCACCCTCCCTATTGCGCTTCCTGATACGCTCCTCAAGAAATTCCAATCCGTTCTTAATTCCCACATCTGGAAGAAAAAACCCCCGAGAATAGCTCGCAGACTCACGTGGCTCCCCCCTAATAAAGGAGGCCTAGGCACACCTGATATAAAAACATACTACAAAGCATCTGTACTAGCCCAGGGTCTGGAAGTCCTTACCCGCCCCAACCCCCCAATATGGCTTCCCCTAGAAAATGCAACCCTTCACCCAGATACGATATCACACCGTCTGTGGAACGTACTTAGTCACCCAAATCCTTCCTTGGTAGGTCTGCCCAACACTAAATTTATGTTGTCCGGATGGAGCAGATGGGCGAAAGACCTGATGGGGCAAGCTCACCCACTCCTCTTCGCCCCCTTGTCCCGATTGAACGACCTGACCAACGATCTCCCATTGAAAGTTTGGATAGATAAAGGGATCACCTCGGTGGGCTCATTATTCACACCACAGGGCATTAAACAATTCCCCGAGTTGCAAACAGAATACGCTCTGCCGTCTAGGGAAATATTTACATATTTACGCATCAAGCATATTCTTACCACTACAAAGATACGGCACTGCGAGGCGGATCAATTAACGACCTTTGGCAGGAACTGCCTCGCCCGACAGCAGGCTACCAAACCCCTATCTCTGTGCTACAACGCGCTAAACGATGCGGACAGTTGTTTAAAACGCCCGTATATGCTCCAATGGGAAACTGACTTGACAGCCCAATTCCCCCTCCCTATGTGGCTACAGTTTATCCAAATCACTCGAGCGGCATCTCACAGTCTATCCCACTGGGAGGCTTACTGTAAGCTACTGATGAGATGGTACCTGGTACCCTCGCGCCTAGCCCAGATGTATCATTCAACGTCACCGACATGCTGGAGGTGCAAGAGCGGGGTGGGCACATTGCTTCACATATTCTGGGGTTGCCCCACACTGACGACGTTCTGGCAACAAATTAGAGACTTGACTAAATCAATCACACAGGTAGATTTGCCCGCACGCCCAGAGTGTTGCCTCCTTCACATCTACACTGGTTTATTACTATCTCCTCACAAAGTGGTTGTGTGCCATATCCTCCTTGCAGCCAAAATCAGTATTGCAAGCAGATGGAAAAGTTCGGACCCCCCTTCTATCCAGGAAGTACGCAATAGGGTACAATCGACTTATGAACATGAACGTCTAGCATTCCGACTGAAAGGTCGCGAGACGAAACACACGCTCCTATGGCAAAGCTGGCACTCGGCTCCCTCCCCAAATTGAAAATTCCCCCACACAACGAATCACAAAAAAATAAATAAAAAAATAATAAAAAATAAATAAATAAATAAATGAATAATAATACCCACCCTGGCCCCGATGTAGCAATACGACACCTTCAAACCTCTGCGGGCAGGACCCCACGACCCTCCTCATTGTCAACGTTGATACCATCTCCCCCGTTAGTCCGCCATTATCGATGCCCACAGCTTCACAAGACCCCCGACTCCATCTCAACTCACCCATAGCTGTTGTCCGTCTAAATGGCCTCTGGTACATTGAGTGGCATATTATAACAGTACCTCTCATCTCGTGTATTAACTGTAATACTATGTATGTTAAACCATGTACATTAAACTGATGCTTTTTGACTGAGCGGTACCTTCCCCCCCCCCCCCTCTTCCTTTCTGTATCCCACATATCCCTAGTTTTGTATGTACTTGTTTACCTATAAATACTAATAAAAAGGAGACATCATGGTTTGGGGCTGCTTTGCTGCATCAGGGCCTGGACAGATTGCTATCATCGAAGGAAAAATGAATTCCCAAGTTTATCAAGACATTTTGCAGGAGAACTTAAGGCCATCTGTCTACCAGCTGAAGCTCAACAGAAGATGGGTGTTGCAACAGGACAATGACCCAAAGCATAGAAGTAAATCAACAACAGAATGGCTTAAACAGAAGAAAATATGCCTTCTGAAGTGGCCCAGTCAGAGTCCTGACCTCAACCCGATTGAGATGCTGTGGCATGACCTCAAGAAAGCGATTCACACCAGACATCCCAAGAATATTGCTGAACTGAAACAGTTCTGTAAAGAGGAATGGTCAAGAATTACTCCTGACCGTTGTGCACGTCTGATCTGCAACTACATGAAACGTTTGGTTGAAGTTATTGCTGCCAAAGGAGGTTCAACCAGTTATTAAATCCAAGGGTTCACATACTTTTTCCACCTGCACTGTGAATGTTTACATGGTGTGTTCAATAAAAACATGGCAACATTTCATTATTTGTGTGTTATTAGTTTAAGCAGACTGTGATTGTTGTGACTTAGATGATGATCAGATCATATTTTATGACCAATTTGTGCAGAAATCCATATCATTCCAAAGGGTTCACATACTTTTTTTTGCAACTGTATATTAGATTAAGCAGGGCAATATTTGGTACGTAGACAGACGGACATATGATAGACAGATAAATAGATAGACAGATAGATAACCTTTATCTTTAGAGTTAATCAAGATTCTTAATATCCTGAACATACTTTCACACATGTGTAAATCAAATTCACTGACAATAGTTGAAAGAAAAATAAATTATTTTACTTTACTATGATCATGTCACAAAAACTAATCAATTTTCAGCATAAAGGGGAACAAATAATGATGCTTAAATAGGTGCAGATAGTGTGTCCATTTCCCATGCCGCCTGACATCAACTTCAGACAGCTGACAAAAACATGGATGTCATTCAGAGGAAACAACCTTTTTAGTTCATTGAATCAACCAAACTTAAAGATGCTAATGAATGTCCTGTTGTCCAACTGCCAATCACAGCTGCAACATTGGCATTTCTACCAAATTATCACCTGCTGTGGCAGGCTCGAATATGGAATTTCGTGTTCCAATCATGTCTTAAAAACATTGTTTTCTGTTTTTTGTTAACTGTATAAACATTGCAAATAGGCCTATCCCTTCAAACAGTGATGAATAGCATGTAAAAGTAACAACAGTTCCTAATTTCTATGGTTGCATTCATTATGGTTCCATGTATAAATTACAAGATATTATTATATGATATATATTTTTTCTGATATATTTTTTAACCACTTGTAACTGGACCTGTCTTGCTATAGAAACAAGAGCCACAATTATACCTCACTAACTAAGTCATAACACCACCTATACTTGTACCTTAAAAGAACTTAACATAATGCGTGATGAATGACGTGATACAGTCCTTACTTCAATATAATTTAACTGAAGGAAATTCCTAATGTAAGATTTGTAAATAAATATTTTACTAGTCTCTTTTAGGGAATAAAGTGACTTTGATCTACTATTACAAAGGTATTTAAGGTATATTTTCACTTCACAATAGATGGACTAGATATTGACTGAGCTTGTGGTGGGTACTTGAAGACAATATGTCACATGCAAGGTTGCACTGTATGCAAAGATTCACCTAAGTGACACGTCTACTAGATTGTTGAGTTTGGTAGGAGCAAGGGAGATTCAAAATGCTCTCACTTCCGCTGGTATTGCCTTAATTTTGTGTTGACTCCTGACTTACCATGACTTACCATAATTTAAAGTACTTCTAGAAGTACAAATTGGAAGTCTCTAGAACAGTGTTACCCAACCCAGTTCTCATGGACCCCAAACAGTAAAGGATTTATGTGTGTCACTGTTTTATTCTAATGGAGATACTGACAAAACCTGGACTGTTGGTAGTCCATGAGGACTGCGTTGGGGAACACTGCTCTAGAAGACCTCACAAGGTCAGGGGTCCTATACAGATTTTCTTAACTATATGGAAAGAGATGGCACAAAAATATCTAATACTACTGATACTACTGATGGCTGATGGAAAAGAGCAAAGCAACTAGAAACAGATATGGTTTTCTTTTGCCTTGCCATTTTCTGAGTATTTATTCTATATCTTTTCATTGTTTTGGAATTGAAGTAATTTTTTTAACAGAGCATATAGCAGATTCTCAAAGGTTCTCCTTTTAAGAAAAGTTCACATGTGACACGTCTTCTTTACTGCAGAGTGTCTCTACAGTGCTGGCACTTTGGGGTCTATTCACACCATATCAATCTGTCGTAAGACCATACCATACCAAACTTAACTGCAAATTCAACAAAGAGGTACCCAAGGCCAGAAATACTACTCTTGGCAACTGGTAAAATAGTCTCTCCTCTACACCCAACAGAACAAACTTATTAAAGGAATACTCTGCCCACCATAACAACTTAATCAAAATTAAGTTATTATGATATCATGAGGTCCACGGGTGCTTTCTTACTTGCAGGGATTAAACCATTCTCAAGTGGTTTAACCCCAAATGTTGATTCCAGCAACCTAATCTTAAATTGCTAGAGCGGTCAATGGCTAGAGCGGTCAACCTATCAGTACCTTCTTATTCATAAAAAAGTATGATGAAATTATTATGGTGCAGGAGTGTTACTTTAAATAAAAAACAGGTTGATGATCACAGAACATCCATTAAATCAAATACTGGTCTATACCCCCAGCCTGTGTATGAATGAGAAGCATTCCACCTATATTCCAAAATTGCAACCTTGGATATCTTGTTAACGCCTACAATAAAGCGACACTCCATTCCCATATGCAAAAATATATATGTTTATTAGACACACCCCAAATGAAAACATCCATGCATTTAATTTTGCATTTTTTTTCATGTGGGCACAGTTCTCTTGTCTCACATTCTAACCCAACCCAGACTCTGTGGGGCTGTCCAATCACAAACTTTCTAACACATCTCAATGTGCAGTTTTAGCAAGGCAAGTGCTCTGAGCAAATGCCAACCTCTCGGGTTTAGCTCTACTAAGCTAAACAAGCAGGAAGTAATAAGACCAGTTGTCTGATTGACAGCCAGGGAGGGTGTAACAAGTTTGGTTTAGAAAAGTGCAAAATTCTATTGAAATCTGAACTTTTTGTAAAATTAGAAAAAGAGGACACATTCTTCACACTTAAAGCATATCAGCAAGGTAAAGTGCTCTATAGGTCCGGAGTGCCCCTTTAATTATTGTAGTCTGTAATATTCTGTTTTTCAAAAAAAAATCATCCAGACCTTTTTAAAAATATCTACATGGTAAACCTAAGCACAATAACAGGATTTTACTTGATATTTTCTTTTTTGATTCATATACATCCCTAACAATTGTTTATCTTTGTGTTTATTATAGCTTATTTCACAGTTGGAAACATCTTTTGAAAAGCTGATTTCAACACCAAAAAGCACAGGGGCTGTACAAATGAGGATCAAAAGTGCTAACTTGCAAGGTGATAGACTTAGCCAAAGTAAATCGATGATCCTTGAAAGCTCGGGAGAAGTCAAAAAACCAGTAAGTAGCTGCTACTCAATATTTTGTATCAGTAACCTGTATGACACGACTCTACTTGAGTATATGTAAAATATTTATTTACTACGCACAGGAAACTTAGGTGGTTTAAATGTTATCCATTTACTCATAGACAATTCTTCACTGATAATATCTAGAAATGAGAGACAATAGTTTGTGGTTTGTGGTTGTTAATGTTTAAAGATTTTTGCCTTAATGAAAACCTTTAATGACAATACAAAGTTCTTAACGAGATTTGGTCAAGCATAAAATAGCCAGAGGCCATATTTATCCCACCAATAATGTGTCTGTAGTGTGCACTATCCAAATGACGAGTAAATGAATGGATTGGCAGAGGTTGTTCCAATTACAAAACCTTTTTCATTTCTTGTTATAGAACTTTGCTTTCAGGATGGATTACAGATAATTCTTGGTGTTCACATGTCAGGAGTGGGGTTTACCTTTTTGTTACAATATCATGTAATACAAGTACATGCTGATAAAAACTGGAACTTTGTCATGTTGCTGAGGTCCTTTCATATATAACACTGTAAACAACTCTGCATAACTTCTGAAAGCAGAAAGAAATTTTATTTATTTCACCGGTACCTTATCTTGCTGTTGTATGTAAATTTGCAGTCCGAATGCCTTAACGTAAATTGAAGATGTTATTTAGATTTATTTATTTATTTATTTTGCTAAATTATACATCATCTCTGTTGTTGTACTTTTAAATTCACACAAATAAGTGCTCTCTCTGTGTGGCCGCCGTTCATATAGCCAAATGCCAGGTGGAGGAGAAAATGGCGGCCATCTTGTTTGCATTAAAGGAGGCAGCGGGACTTGGTCGTCAATTTTTTGGAACTAAAATCAGAAACTCGACTTCCCGAACACCCGTCAACTTTGTGAACGCTTGCTTCCTTTCACCGACAAACCAGGAGAGCGCTATACGGTAGGTTTATTCCCATGAACTAGGGGAACAAACGCTACCTATGAGCCAGGGGAATTGTTCATGGATTTAGTTTTTAGACTTTTCAAAATAGACCGACCACACAGCCTTATTTCATGGTAGTATTTCTGGGCATGTCGGTAAAATTAAGACTTCCATGGAACTCCCGAATCCCTGAACCGATCTGTGGAATTTTTGAATATGTTGGTAGCCCAGATCAGTGCTATCAGGGAATATGACTTTTGTGGGGTTTCCATGGAGTTTGGGGTACGGTAATGTGTGTTTTTTGTGTTTGGAGATAATTAAGTTTAGTATAGTGCTTGACTCAATTATCTCTCAAGTACAGGGGAAAGATTACCGTATATTATTAAGTAAGTAGGAGTGTCCTGGACCTAAGAGCCAATGTAACTGCAGAATGTATTTTGTCACTGTTCCATCTCAGGTCCAGTAGGGAATGCCCCTGGAATATGTCAACATAAACCCTGTACATTTGTAACTGCATATAAACCAGGCGGTTAGCCTGAATAAACCATTCCTGTTGTACCCTTCATCTAGTCTAGGCTATTGCTTGGTGAATATACTTGGATGCTGTACTTCATCTGGAGAATGTTCGAATCAACACCCAAACTGCGAGCTTTAATCACTCAGCCTCTAACAGTTTGGGAGCAAACAGACGAACGGGTATCTGCAATACCAGCATTCGTTACACTTATATTCTCTATTTTGCTGCAATGCATTTGCTTGTGCTCTCTTCAAGCTTAAAGGGTAATCCAGACATGGACCCTGTGCTCACTGTGCCTAAAGGGGTATCTGCAGGGACGTATTAGCCGCGAGGCAAACAAGGCATTTGCCTTGGGCGGCATTTTTCAGGGGGCGGCAAAAAACGCCGCCCCCCAAATGCCCAGGGCAGATGCCTTGTTAGCCTTGCGGCTAACTGACATCCCGGCCGGCCGGCGAGGGAGCACTTCCCATGAGCTGACTGCTCAGCTCCCTCGCGCACCGCAAAGTGAGGCTGGGAGCCGGAAGATGACGTCATCTTCCGGTTCCCAGCCTCACTCTGCAGCTGACGCGCGAGGGAGCTGAGCAGTCAGCTCATGGGAAGTGCTCCCTCGCCGGCCGCCCGCCCGCCTGCCAGCGCCGCCCTGCAGCCACCCCCAGCACTCTCAAAGGTAAGGAGGTTGGGGGGGGATTTAAATTAAAAAAAATGTTAATGTGTGTGTGTCTGACTGTGTGTGTGTGTTTGTGTCTGACTGTGTATGTGTGTGTGTGTGTGTCTGACTGTGTGTGTGTGTGTTTGTGTCTGACTGTGTCTGTGTGTGTGTCTGACTGTGTGTGTGTGTGTTTGTGTATGTGTCTGACTGTGTATGTGTGTTTGTGTATGTGTCTGACTGTGTGTGTGTGTGTGTGTGTTTGTGTATGTGTCTGACTGTGTGTGTGTGTATTTAGAAGGTGGGGTGGCGCGGGGGGGAGGGGGGTGCCTGAGTTTTGTCCTGCCTAGGGCAGCACAAAACCAGGATACACCACTGGGTATCTGCTACAACTTGCTGATGAAGCCCAGAGAAAGCTAAAACAAATGTTTGAGGTTGTTGTATCTCTTATACACAGAGAACTCTACAGCATTTCTGTTCTGGGTAGGATCAGTCTGATATGCAAATGGTATTAGTTCTCTTAAGTTCTGTTTGTATTGGCACAAGTGAGAAAAACATTTTTGAGACCTGAGCAGGGACTAGCCAAAAGGCAAGCTAGTGAGTTTATTTAATAGGACACTATAGTCACCGGATCATCTACATCTTAATGTAGTTGTTCTGGTGTCTATAGTCAGTCCCTGTAGGCTTTTTTCTGTAAATACTGCCATTTCAGAGAAAATTCAGTGTCTACATTAGTGCCTAGGGGCACCTCTAGTGGCCCCTCATCTGATGGCCACTGGAGATGCTTCATGGGGCAGTGATGCACAGTGTGCAGCACTGCATGGAGACACTGAACTTTCCCTATAGAGATGCATTGACTCAATGCATCTCTATGAGGAGATACTGATTGGCCAGCAGAGTGTTTGACCTTGTCCCCAGCCCGCCTTCTTGGCAATCTCAGCCAATGCAATGCTTTCCTATGGGAAATCATTGTGGTTGGCATATATTATCAATTCTGCTTATGTCAGCCAAAGAAGTGGATCAGGGGCATAGACAAACACCGATGCTGGAAATAAGGTGAGTTTTCATCCTATTTAGGGGGCAACAAAGAGGAGGGGCAGGGGGTTATATTGTGTTTTTAGCACTACATGGTCAGGATGCACGTTTGTGTTCCTGACCTTACAGTGTTCCTTTAAGCTTTTGCCCTTTCTCAGAGTTCTCACAATATCAGTTTTTGTTGCAATACTTTTATAAATGAACCTTGTTATAACCCCCAGGCTGTTAATTAGGTAAATGGTCCTTTTACTTCATGGTTGTTTATTTCAGTGGAGCTAAACTCAAAAGGCAAGTAATTGCTCAGAGTAACTGCCTTACAAAGACTTTTCATTGAGTTGCATTGTGATTGGACAGTCATGGAAAGTATGGGCTGTAGCCAATGGAACAGAGCATATAAGGGAATGGGCCTTGACAGGGCCAGGAAGTAGGCATGGCATAGTAATTTGATTCTGGGCTGTGGTTTAGTAAATTTGATTTGGGGGTGGGGCTTAAGGATATATAGAGTGGCCATCATTCACTTACCTGTTAGTTGTCCCTCCCACCATCCCTGATGTTTAGATATTATTTCCCGTTTGGTCACAGTAGCGGGGAAGGGCTAGGTTAAGTGGGAGGTAGGTGGAGTATGAAGTGGTCATGGCAAGGTTTAAGCTCAATTAGGCAGGCGTGTTACAATTGGTTGGTAGGTTCAAGCTCATCGGTGGCTCCGGACCTAGGCATGTAGAGGTGTCTCGGTACACCCCTACAGTTTAAATATTTGGATATAGGGCCTCTTTAGTAGGCCGTGTTTCATGTTATATGTTATTTATATGGTTCTATATTGTTATATTTGTATGGGGTCATTGCCAGGGGTATTTATGTATGGAGTGAGATTGTTTTTAAATATCATTACTATTTTGGCAATGACCCTAATTTGTTAAATTTTATGATATTAATTAAATAAAGCTGTGGACTATATATATTTCCAATAGAAAAGCCGGTGGCTGTGTCTTATTAAGGGGAGTTTGGAGTTGGGTATTGCAGGTGCTGAATAACGACTGTACACATGTCATGAGTTAGAAGGGGAGGACTTGCAACGGCTTCTGACAAGAAATCTGCAGTGTTTGCAAGTAGGTATACCCCTAATGAAAAATGGTAATTAAATGCATGCATGTTTTCATTTGGGGTATATCTACATTTTGTATTTGTCCATGTAACACAGTTTATAAATTAGTGATCAGTATCATCATGAGATGAGTGGGGGACAAATTACATGCTAAAAGAGCAATGTTGGATAACTTAGTTACAGGCATAAATTGAGCTTCTTGCCCTGAATTTTGCATTTAAGTAGATTTTTCTACAATTCAGCTTTTAGTGAATTTACTCTCAATACATTTTATTGGTACATTTGTCTTTCAGGTTGAATGATCGTTTTTATTTATGAGTAGCTTGTTTCATTCACAGAAGCACATTATAGATTATAGCACTTGCTGAATTAATGTACGTCAAGTAACGATGCAGAATGCACATCTCATCATATCTCAGAAGGATATTTAATTATGCTACTGGCCTTTTACAATACAAATATAGTTCTATAGCAGTGTGTAAAAAGTTTCAACATTTGTTTGAAATTAAAAACAAATACAAAAATAAAATTATAAAAATAAATGTACAAGAAAATAATGAACTAACGAAAATAAGGTGTATAGTAAAAGATTTCCACTATACCTAATACACACTGTCATGGTTAAATGTGTGAGATTTATATAAATCATACTGACGGCAATGCTGAACGAGAGAGAAACATACCTTTGAAAAAGTTAAAAAGTTAAGTATATTTAATGAAGCCTAACATATTTTATTGCCTGTGTTTAACAAAAGGCACTATGCTGCTGTTGTTTTTTGACAAGCATGAAAACATCACAGCGTGAGACTGCAAAAGGAATTATGTAGAAAAATTACAAGTGATCCATCTCGCAATGAATTATCCACCTCAATAGCCTGCAGAACTCAGCTACCAATTAACACCTACTTTATTACATGTTGGGATATACTTAATAACTTTCATGTGTTTATGCACTATTACCTTGACTGATGCCTCTTGTACAATTAGGCATAATTGGCATATCAATATGCAAAAGTTAAAAGGATTAACCCTCTTAAAACTAATGAGCATTTCTGTATCCAGCTGTTAAATGAGACAAAATTAGCATTTTTCACTTTTGGGTAGGATTTTATCATGCAGTATCTCATTGTTGATATTACCTTGTTATATAAGTTCAGTTTTGGCAAAATAAGCAGGACAATTACCAGCAAATGAGATTTAAGAAAAAAAGTTCCTTACAATGTAAGAAACAGGACTGAGACTATCAAAGTTACCGTAAGACCTGCCATATTGTAAGACGCATTACATCAATGGATCCTTGCCAGTTACAGCAAAGCTAATAGCCGCATGTTTTGTTATTAAGAAAACTTGATATGTCATTGCTACAATGGATGGCAGATGTAATGTGTTTGCCGTTTAATGATTTTTGGCAAGTGCAGAAAGTATTTTTCCATACAAATAGTCTTAGGTGAACTGCAACAACAAACATTAATATGGAACCCCTGCTGCTGTATAGTAGAGATAAAAGATTGATGGGTGGCTTGGTCTAGATTTAAGAGCACCCCCTGGTGTTGGCAGAGCTGTCACAACCATTACAGGAAATGGGACTAAAACATTTTATGGGTTTTCGACAGAATGGCAAAGACCTTATATTAATTCAAAATGAGTAATAGGAGATCTATTGTTATTATTTATAATGAACCAAATATTTTTTAAAGCGTTGTGTAATAACTATTCAATTACTGTAACATTGGTTTTCTGATGATAACGACCCATTGAAATGGAATATATTCCAAGGACACAATAATTACGAACTGTCAGTAACTGGGATTATTTTGTACTTAAAACTGTTGAGAATAAAAGGAGAAAGCAAGGGATATATATTTCTTAAGAATTGGAAGTAAAACAGTTTTCTGTACTTAATTTGAAAGACAGTGTTTTGTTGTGTTTCTGCTGTATCTCTGAAACAAGTCGTTTCATAAAATGACTATTTAAATAGATTTTATATCAAATAGATTTAGCAAACAATGAGTTCTGGTTGGTTGGCAAACATGGTACAAAAATAGACACAAAATTACCAAAATTGGGAATGAAGGTCAGCTCAGTTAAAGTCAAGATTTTGTTTGTAGCATTTTGGCTCTATGTATGTATAATGCATCTTGGACATAAAAACCCAAGGGCAGAGTACAGAATATTTGATAGAATCCTAACCTCAACATCTGAGGAAAGGGATTTAGGGGTGATTATTTCTGATGTCTTAAAGATAGGCAGACAATGTAATAGAGCAGCAGGAAATGCTGGCAGAATGCTTGGTTGTAAAGGGAGAGGTATTAGCAGTAGAAAGAGGGAAGTGCTCATGCCATTGTACAGCACACTGGTGAGACCTTACTTGGAGTATTGTACGCAGTACTGGAGACCGTATCTTCAGAAGGATATTGATACCTTAGAGAGAGTTCAGAGAAGGGCTACTAAACTGGTTCACGGATTGCAGGATAAAACTTACCAGGAAAAGTTAAAGGAACTTAACATGTATAGCCTGGAGGAAAGACGAGACAGGGGGGATATGATAGAAACATTTAAATACATAAAGGAGGAGACTATATTAAAAAGAAGAAAAACTACCACAACAAGAGGACATAGTCTTAAATTAGAGGGATTATTGACTGTCTGCCTGTAACATTGGATGTGTGACTATCTGTGTGTGTATGTGCCTCCAACTCTGCATGTGTGTGTGACTGTCTGCCTGTAAATGTGTGTGTGTGACTGTGTGTGTGTGACTAGCTGTCTGTAACTGTGTGTGTGAGTGTCTGCTTCTAACTGTGTGTACGTGCCTGTCTTCTTGTCTGCCTGGAACTGTGTGTGTGTGTGTGTGTGACTGTCTGTCTGGCTCTGTGTGTGTAGCTGTGTATAGTATTATCTGCCTGCGACTGTGTGTGTGTGTGACTGGCTATGGCTGTGTTAGTGTGACTGTCTACCTGTGACTGTGTATTTGACTACCTGTATCTGTGACTGTGTGTGACTATCTGCTTGTAACTGTGTATGGCTGCTTGTAGATGTGAGTGTGTGATTGTCTGCCTTTAAGTGTGTGTGTGTATGTGTGACTGCCTAACTTTGACAGTGTGTGTGTAACAGTCTGCTTGTAACTGTGTGTGAATGTCTGACTGTAACTGTGTGTGTAACTGTATGCAAGTGACTATGTGCCTAGGACTGAGTATGTGACTATATTTGACAGTATATGTGTATAACTAATGATACTATCCTTACCTTTTGTGTCACTTTACCCCACTCCCTCTAGCATGTAAGCTCATTGAGCAGGCCCTTTAATCCACTCTGTTCCTGTGCATCCAACTTGTCTGGTTACAATTACATGTTTGTTAGTCCACCCATTGTACAGCAATACAGAATTTGTTGGCGCTGCATAATAATATTAATAATTGTGTACATCTCACTGTGTATCTGACTTTGGGACTGTGTGCATGTGACTGCAAAAATGCACATCCGCATTCACACATTGGCCTACATGCATTTTTTTAAAAATCTGAATTACCGTATATACTCGTGTATAAGTCGATCTCATGTATAAGTCGAGTGCAGTTTTGTGACCAACAATCGTGAAATATGCTATGCCTCGTGGATAAGTCGAGGGTAAAACTTGGGGCTATGAAATTCTGTGATTTTTATAATTATATACATACACTCATACAAACACACACTCTGCATTATATACACACACACACACACTTATACAAACACACACTCTGCATTATATATACACACTCTGTGTATATAATGCAGAGTGTGTGTTTGTGTAGTGTGTGTGAACTGGGTGGGGGGAGGGCATTTTTATTATTTAAATTTTTTATTTTAATATTATTTTTTTATTTTAATTTTTTTTTTGTCCCCCCCCTCCATGCTTGTTAACTGGTCAGGGAGGGGGGCTATCTTAATCCCTGGTGGTCCAGTGGCATGGGCTGTGAAGTGGGGGGGCCGGCAGGAAGCATTTACTTACCTTTCCTGCAGCTCCTGTCAGCTCCCTTCTCCTCCGTTCCGGTCAGCTCCACTGTAAGTCTCGCGGTATGGTTGCCGCGCAATCGTTGCCATGGCTCTGACGGCCGCTGCTCTCTAAGTTGCCATAATACAGACAGTGACTCGAGTATAAGTCGAGTGGGGGTTTTTAAGCACAAAAAATGTGCTGAAAAACTAGACTTATACTCGAGTATATACTGTAAATACCCATCACAAATATCACACACTGTCTATACACATATATGTCACATACAGTCAATACACCTGTAACTAATATCACACACAGTCATTACACCTATAACAAATATTACACACCTGCCTAACATGCATTCACACCAAACTGACCTTCAAATTCTTTGGGCAGACATGCCACTTTTCAAAAGTCAGCTGCAAGTAATGGAGCGGAACCAAATATGCAGTAGAGGCAGGGCCAAATATTATGCAGGGCTGAGCTACATGGGCAGCGGGGGCAGAGCTAAATGCAGCCTGAATCCTCTGCCCGGCTTCTGCTACACACTAAGGGGAAGCAGGATGGAACTTCACTGCCTCCATTCCTCCTTCTTCAGTGCTCATAATGAAAGGCGGTAATTGTGTGTCTGTAACTGTTTGTCAGATTGTCTGTCTGTAACTATGTGTCAGACTGTCTGTCTATTACTATGTGTGTGACTGTCTGCTAGTAACTGTGTGTTCATGACTGTCTGTATCTGTGTGTGACTGTCTGCTACTTTATGTCTCACTGTCTGTCTCTAACTGTATGTGAGTCTGTCTGTCTGTTACTGTGTGTTTTAATGGCTATAACTGTGTGTGAGACTGACTATCTTTACTGTCTGTGTGTGTGTGTGTTACTGTCTGTCTGTAACTGTGTGTGTGACTTTCTGTCTGTAACTATATGTGTGTGTGATTGTGTGTGTGTGTGTGTGTGTGGCTGTCTGCCTGTGACAGTGTGGGTGTCTGTCTATCTATGTGTACCTGTGTTTGTGTGACTATCTTCCTGTAACTCTGTGTGTGTGACTGCCTGAAACTGTGTGTGTTACTGTGCCTGTGTGTGACTGTCTACCTGTAGTTGTATGTATGTGACTTCCTGCAACTGTTTGTTTGACTGTCTGCCTGTAATATTGTGTGTGTGACTCTCTGTGTGTGTCTGTAACTCTGTTTGAGTGAGTGTCTGCCAGTGTGTGTGTGACTATGGTCTGTAACTGTGTGTGTGTGTGTGTGTGTGTGTGTGACTGTCTGCTTGTAACTTTGTGCATGACTGTCTGTCTGTAACTGTGTGTGTAAAAGCCTATAACTATGTATATGTGTGTAACTGTCTTCCTGTATTTGTGTATATATAACTGCCTGCAACTGTGTGACTGTCTACCTGTAACATTGGGTATGTGACTATCTGTATGTGTATGTGCCTGCAACTGTATGTGTTTGTGTGTGTGTGTGACTGTCTGCCTGTAAATGTGTGTGTGTGTGTGTAAAAGCCTATGTGTGTGTGTGGGGGGGGATGTGACTGTCTGGCAGGCTCTGTGTGTGTGTGTGTGTGTGTGTGTGTGGCTGTGTATAGGACTGGCTATGACTGTGTTAGTGTGATTGACTACCTATAATTCTGTCTGTGTGTGTGACTGTCTGCTTGTAACTGTGTATGGCTGCTTGTAAATGTGTGTGTGTGACTGTCTGCCTGTTGTTGTATGTATGTGACTGCCTACAACTGTGTGTTTAACTGTCTGCTTGTAATGTTGTGTGTGTGACTCTCTGTGTGTGTATGTGTCTGTAACTCTGTGTGAGTGAGTGTCTGTCTGTAAATGTGTGTGTGACTGTGTGTGTGTGACTATGTGTCTGTAACTGTGTATGTGACTGTCTGCTTGTAACTGTGTGCATGACTGTCTGTCTGTAACTGTTTGTGTGTAAAAGCCTATAACTATGTGTGTTTGTGTGACTGTCTACCTGTATTTGTGTGTATATAACTGCCTGCAACTGTGTGTTTGACTGTCTGCCTGTAACATTGGGTGTGTGACTATCTGTGTGTGGATGTGCCTGCAACTCTGCATGTGTGTGTGACTGTCTGCCTGTAAATGTGTGTGTGTGACTGTGTGTGTGACTGTCTGTAACTGTGTGTGTGACTGTCTGCTTCTAACTGTGTGTACGTGCCTGTCTTCCTGTCTGCCTGGAACTGTGTGTGTGTGTGTGTGTGTGTATGTGACTGTCTATCTGGCTCTGTGTGTGTAACTGTGTATAGTATTGTCTGTCTGTGACTGTGTGTGTGTGACTGGCTATGACTGTGCCAGTGTGACTGTCGACCTGTAACTGTGTATTTGACTAACTGTATCTGTGACTGTGTGTGTGACTATCTGCCAACTGTGTATGGCTGCTTGTAGATGTGAGTGTGTGATTGTCTGCCTGTAAGTGTGTGTGTGTGTGTGTGTGTGTTTGACTGCCTAACTTTGACCATGTGTGTGTAACAGTCTGCTTGTAACTGTGTGTGAATGTCTGACTGTAACTGTGTGTGTAACTGTATGCAAGTGACTATGTGCCTAGGACTGAGTATGTGACTATATTTGACAGTATATGTGTATAACTAATAATACTATCCTTACCTTTTGTGTCACTTTACCCCACTCCCTCTAGCATGTAAGCTTTGAGCAGGCCCTTTAATCCCCTCTGTTCCTGTGCATCCAACTTGTCTAGTTACAATTACATTTTAGTTAGTACACCCATTGTACAGCGCTACAGAATTTGTTGGCGCTGCATAATAATATTAATATTTGTGTACATCTCACTGTGTATCTGACTTTGGGACTGTGTGCATGTGACACTGCAAAAACGCACATCCGCATTCACACATTGGCCTACATGCATTTTTTTAAAAATCTAAATTAAATACCCATCACAAATATCACACACTGTCAATACACATATATGTCACACACAGTCAGTACACCTGTAACTAATATCACACACACAGTCATTACACCTATAACAAATATTACACACAGAGGCACAGACCAGATTCCCAGCACACTGAACCATCAGAAATCAGCATGCCACCATCCCTGCAAGGTAACAACGGGGGAAGGGGGAATCAATATTTGTTTTGTTTTGAATAATTGTTAATATAATAAAGCCCTCATACAAACACTACAGCCCTAGACACACACAGTATACATGGATATGCCAGTTTGACCACGGCACATGAAGCCCTAAGGTCAGCCCTGAGCACAATGCAGACCTTACTTTCAATTTACTAATAGTTGCAGCAGGGGCTTTTCCAGTAACACAATGTGAGTCCTTTTTGGGAGTATCAAAATATGTAT
>OW240918.1:19656370-19872996 GCA_933207985.1 Pelobates cultripes
TATAACTTTTTTACTTTTAAAAACTAGTTTTTAAACTTTTGTTTTGCTTATTAATTTTTTTTAAACTTTCCTAAACTTTCTTAAAACTTTTTTACAGATTTAACATTTTTCGAAGCTTTTTTTTTTTACCGTTAACCTCTAACTAGCAGTACGCAGCACTAAAAGTAAATTCCCCATTTTCCCATAACTCCCACCCACCCCAGCTAGCAAAATATATAGTTATAAAATATTTAAATTAACTAAATAAGTAAATTGAACCCCTGAGGGTTAAAAAATAAATAAAAAGTTAATCCTCAGGGGTTAAAAAAAATTTAGATCACAGTATAATACTGTGATCCCTATTTGATCGCTGTAGGCAGTGATCGACTGGCAGGGAAGGGGTTAATTTTTATTTGGACTAGGTAAAGGGGTTTCTATTCTTTATTTTTTACTTAAACGTTATTAAAACATTTTTTAAAGCTTAATTTTTAACTTTTTAAAGTTTATTTTAAAACTTTTTTTAACGTTAACCCCTAGTTAGCCTAACGCCAAATCCCCCAATTCCCCACTAACGTCCACCCACCCCAGCTAGCTAAATATATAATTTTAAAATATTTTAATTAATTAATTAAATAAATATAACCCCTGAGGGTTAAAAAAAAAGAATTAACCCTCAGGGTTTAAAAAAAAAAAAAAAATCAGATCATAGTAAAATGTAATCCCTGCCAATTGATCACTGTCGTCACTGTAGTCAGTGATCAATTGGCAGGGAAGGGGTTAATTTTTTATTAAAATGGGTAAAGGAGGGGGGGACTTTAAATTAACTTTATTTTTTTAACAGCAGGGGGCAGGATCAGCACTGTTCGGGCTCCCTGCACTTCACACAGAACCAGGAAGTGCAGGGAGCCGGAAGGTAAGTATACAGAGCACATGTGCTCGCTCTAACTTGCGGTCAGAGCGAGCACATGTGCTGGGCAGCCTGACCGGGTGCTCCCGGTATGCCTCTAATGCAGAGGCATACCGGAGCACCATTAACCCCGCGATCGCCGTGATAGCGGCGATCCGGGTTAATTTTACCGCATGATGGACAAGGTCCGTCACTCGTCATTAAGGGTCTCCCCTCTGTGACGGACCTCGTCCGTCAACCGTCGTTAAGGGGTTAAGGGGTTAAGGGGAGTTTGGAGTTGGGTATTGCAGGTGCTGAATAACGACTGTACACATGTCATGAGTTAGAAGGGGAGGACTTGCAACGGCTTCTGACAAGAAATCTGCATTGTTTGCAAGTAGGTATACCCCTAATGAAAAATGGTAATTAAATGCATGCATGTTTTCATTTGGGGTATATCTACATTTTGTATTTGTCCATTTAACACAGTTTATAAATTAGTGATCAGTATCATCATGAGATGAGTGGGGGACAAATTACATGCTAAAAGAGCAATGTTGGATAACTTAGTTACAGGCATAAATTGAGCTTCTTGCCCTGAATTTTGCATTTAAGTAGATTTTTCTACAATTCAGCCTTTAGTGAATTTACTCTCAATACATTTTATTGGTACATTTGTCTTTCAGGTTGAATGATCGTTTTTATTTATGAGTAGCTTGTTTCATTCACAGAAGCACATTATAGATTACAGCACTTGCTGAATTAATGTACGTCAAGTAACGATGCAGAATGCACATCTCATCATATCTCATATTTAATTATGCTACTGGCCTTTTACAATACAAATATAGTTCTATAGCAGTGTGTAAAAAGTTTCAACATTTGTTTGAAATTTAAAACAAATACAAAAATAAAATTATAAAAATAAATGTACAAGAAAATAATGAACTAACGAAAATAAGGTGTATAGTAAAAGATTTCCACTATACCTAATACACACTGTCATGGTTAAATGTGTGAGATTTATATAAATCATACTGACGGCAATGCTGAACGAGAGAGAAACATACCTTTGAAAAAGTTAAAAAGTTAAGTATATTTAATGAAGCCTAACATATTTTATTGCCTGTGTTTAACAAAAGGCACTATGCTGCTGTTGTTTTTTGACAAGCATGAAAACATCACAGCGTGAGACTGCAAAAGGAATTATGTAGAAAAATTACAAGTGATCCATCTCGCAATGAATTATCCACCTCAATAGCCTGCAGAACTCAGCTACCAATTAACACCTACTTTATTACATGTTGGGATATACTTAATAACTTTCATGTGTTTATGCACTATTACCTTGACTGATGCCTCTTGTACAATTAGGCATAATTGGCATATCAATATGCAAAAGTTAAAAGGATTAACCCTCTTAAAACTAATGAGCATTTCTGTATCCAGCTGTTAAATGAGACAAAATTAGCATTTTTCACTTTTGGGTAGGATTTTATCATGCAGTATCTCATTGTTGATATTACCTTGTTATATAAGTTCAGTTTTGGCAAAATAAGCAGGACAATTACCAGCAAATGAGATTTAAGAAAAAAAGTTCCTTACAATGTAAGAAACAGGACTGAGACTATCAAAGTTACCGTAAGACCTGCCATATTGTAAGACGCATTACATCAATGGATCCTTGCCAGTTACAGCAAAGCTAATAGCCGCATGTTTTGTTATTAAGAAAACTTGATATGTCATTGCTACAATGGATGGCAGATGTAATGTGTTTGCCGTTTAATGATTTTTGGCAAGTGCAGAAAGTATTTTTCCATACAAATAGTCTTAGGTGAACTGCAACAACAAACATTAATATGGAACCCCTGCTGCTGTATAGTAGAGATAAAAGATTGATGGGTGGCTTGGTCTAGATTTAAGAGCACCCCCTGGTGTTGGCAGAGCTGTCACAACCATTACAGGAAATGGGACTAAAACATTTTATGGGTTTTCGACAGAATGGCAAAGACCTTATATTAATTCAAAATGAGTAATAGGAGATCTATTGTTATTATTTATAATGAACCAAATATTTTTTAAAGCGTTGTGTAATAACTATTCAATTACTGTAACATTGGTTTTCTGATGATAACAACCCATTGAAATGGAATATATTCCAAGGACACAATAATTACGAACTGTCAGTAACTGGGATTATTTTGTACTTAAAACTGTTGAGAATAAAAGGAGAAAGCAAGGGATATATATTTCTTAAGAATTGGAAGTAAAACAGTTTTCTGTACTTAATTTGAAAGACAGTGTTTTGTTGTGTTTCTGCTGTATCTCTGAAACAAGTCGTTTCATAAAATGACTATTTAAATAGATTTTATATCAAATAGATTTAGCAAACAATGAGTTCTGGTTGGTTGGCAAACATGGTACAAAAATAGACACAAAATTACCAAAATTGGGAATGAAGGTCAGCTCAGTTAAAGTCAAGATTTTGTTTGTAGCATTTTGGCTCTATGTATGTATAATGCATCTTGGACATAAAAACCCAAAGGCAGAGTACAGAATATTTGATAGAATCCTAACATCAACATCTGAGGAAAGGGATTTAGGGGTGATTATTTCTGATGTCTTAAAGATAGGCAGACAATGTAATAGAGCAGCAGGAAATGCTAGCAGAATGCTTGGTTGTATAGGGAGAGGTATTAGCAGTAGAAAGAGGGACGTGCTCATGCCATTGTACAGCACACTGGTGAGACCTCACTTGGAGTATTGTACGCAGTACTGGAGACCGTATCTTCAGAAGGATATTGATAACTTAGAGAGAGTTCAGAGAAGGGCTACTAAACTGGTTCATGGATTGCAGGATAAAACTTACCAGGAAAAGTTAAAGGAACTTAACATGTATAGCCTGGAGGAAAGACGAGACAGGGGGGGTATGATAGAAACATTTAAATACGTAAAGGAGGAGACTATATTAAAAAGAAGAAAAACTACCACAACAAGAAGACATAGTCTTAAATTAGAGGGATTATTGACTGTCTGCCTGTAACATTGGGTGTGTGACTATCTATGTGTGTGTATGTGCCTCCAGCTCTGCATGTGTGTGTGACTGTCTGCCTGTAAATGTGTGTGTGTGACTGTGTGTGTGTGACTAGCTGTCTGTAACTGTGTGTGTGTGAGTGTCTGCTTCTAACTGTGTGTACATGCCTGTCTTCTTGTCTGCCAGGAACTGTGTGTGTGTGTGACTGTCTGTCTGGCTCTGTGTGTGTAGCTGTGTATAGTATTGTCTGCCTGTGACTGTGTGTGTGTGTGACTGGCTATGGCTGTGTTAGTGTGACTGGCTACCTGTGACTGTGTATTTGACTACCTGTATCTGTGACTGTGTGTGACTATCTGCTTGTAACTGTGTATGGCTTCTTGTAGATGTGAGTATGTGATTGTCTGCCTTTAAGTGTGTGTGTGTGTGTGTGTGTGTGTGTGACTGCCTAACTTTGACAGTGTGTGTGTAACAGTCTGCTTGTAACTGTGTGTGAATGTCTGACTGTAACTGTGTGTGTAACTGTATGCAAGTGACTATGTGCCTAGGACTGAGTATGTGACTATATTTGACAGTATATGTGTATAACTAATAATACTATCCTTACCTTTTGTGTCACTTTACCCCACTCCCTCTAGCATGTAAGCTCATTGAGCAGGCCCTTTAATCCCCTCTGTTCCTGTGCATCCAACTTTTCTGGTTACAATTACATGTTTGTTAGTCCACCCATTGTACAGCAATACAGAATTTGTTGGCGCTGCATAATAATATTAATAATTGTGTACATCTCACTGTGTATCTGACTTTGGGACTGTGTGCATGTGACTGCAAAAATGCACATCCGCATTCACACATTGGCCTACATGCATTTTTGTAAAAATCTGAATTAAATACCCATCACAAATATCACACACTGTCAATAAACATATATGTCACACACAGTCAATACACCTGTAACTAATATCACACACAGTCATTACACCTATAACAAATATTACACACCTGCATTCACACCAAACTGACCTTCAAATTCTTTGGGCAGACATGCCACTTTTCAAAAGTCAGCTGCAAGTAATGGAGCGGAACCAAATATGCAGTAGAGGCAGGGCCAAATATTATGCAGGGCTGAGCTACATGGGCAGCGGGGGCAGAGCTAAATGCAGCCTGAACCCTCTGCCCGGCTTCTGCTACACACTAAGGGGAAGCAGGATGGGACTTCACTGCCTCCATTCCTCCTTCTTCAGTGCTCATAATGAAAGGCGGTAATTGTGTGTCTGTAACTGTTTGTCAGATTGTCTGTCTTTAACTATGTGTCAGACTGTCTGTCTATTACTATGTGTGTGACTGTCTGCTAGTAACTGTGTGTTCATGACTGTCTGTAACTGTGTGTGACTATCTGCTACTGTATGTCTCACTGTCTGTCTCTAACTGTATGTCAGTCTGTCTGTCTGTTACTGTGTGTTTTAATGGCTATAACTGTGTGTGAGACTGACTGTCTGTTACTGTCTGTGTGTGTGTGTGTGTGTGTTACTGTCTGTCTGTAACTGTGTGTGTGACTTTCTGCCTGTAACTATATGTGTGTGTGTGATTGTGTGTGTGTGTGTGTGGCTGTCTGCCTGTGACTGTGTGGGTGTCTGTCTATCTGTGTGTACCTGTGTTTGTGTGACTATCTTCCTGTAACTCTGTGTGTGTGACTGCCTGAAACTGTGTGTGTTACTGTGCCTGTGTGTGACTGTCTACCTGTAGTTGTATGTATGTGACTTCCTGCAACTGTTTGTTTGACTGTCTGCCTGTAATATTGTGTGTGTGACTCTCTGTGTGTGTCTGTAACTCTGTTTGAGTGAGTGTCTGCCTGTGTGTGTGTGACTATGGTCTGTAACTGTGTGTGTGTGTGACTGTCTGCTTGTAACTTTGTGCATGACTGTCTGTCTGTAACTGTGTGTGTAAAAGCCTATAACTATGTATATGTGTGTAACTGTCTGCCTGTATTTGTGTATATATAACTGCCTGCAACTGTGTGACTGTCTACCTGTAACATTGGGTATGTGACTATCTGTCTGTGTATGTGCCTGCAACTGTGTGTGTTTATTTGTGTGTGTGACTGTCTGCCTGTAAGTGTGTGTTTGTGTGTGTGTGTGTATGTAAAAGCCTATGTGTGTGTGTGTGGGGGGGGATGTGACTGTCTGGCAGGCTCTGTGTGTGTGTGTGTGTGTGTGTGTGGCTGTGTATAGGACTGGCTATGACTGTGTTAGTGTGATTGACTACCTATAATTCTGTCTGTGTGTGTGACTGTCTGCTTGTAACTGTGTATGGCTGCTTGTAAATGTGTGTGTGTGACTGTCTGCCTGTTGTTGTATGTATGTGACTGCCTACAACTGTGTGTTTAACTGTCTGCTTGTAATGTTGTGTAAAAGCAAGAAAATAGGGGGGATGGGTCTGCGCCAATGTGCACAATAAATAATAGTATTGAGTCCAATAGGATCTATATTGTTGTTTCCAAAGTTCTACTTTTAACGATATCCAGAAGGTGTCGGTGGCGTGAAGAGTAATCCAAATATGTGAAAATAGAAGAGATCTTACTTACAATTAGCAGAGCTTAATCCAGCTCTGGTGTGAATGGCTTACAGCGGTTTTATCCCCGCTTGCAGGATATGCGGCAAGTGTCTTCTTCTTTGTAGTAACAGGTAACCAAGTTGGAAATAAAAAATGGAGACAGTAATGGTGCAGTATGTTCCACACGTATGGTAAAAATTATAAAATATAATAGATACACTCACATTCGGTAGAGCTTTGACTAGCTCTAGTTGGTTAGGCGTACAGCGGTATCATCCCTGCTTGTAGGATATAGGATGAGTGATCTTGACGAGAATATCAGGAATATGACGAGAGAAGATAAAACAGCGATAGTGCTCTCAATAAAATTTTGGTAATAAAATAAAATAATAAAATATACTCACAATGTATAGGGCAGGCTAACTGCTCTATGTAACAGCGTAGGTGGTATAATCCCCACCTAGGATTCTTTGGAGTATAGTATGCAGGAGTTGAAAATAATAAAAGAAGTTGATAGTATAAAATGTATATAAAATGTATATAAAAGGCCAGGTAACAAAAAAGATGATGGTTTAAACGTAAAAATGACCAAAATCTTTTTATTAACAGTATATAAAACAGTAAAAAATATCCAAACGAGTTTCGCCAGTATAAGGCTTTATCAATGGATAACCTTATCCATTGATAAAGCCTTATACTGGCGAAACGCGTCCCTGGAACTTTGATTTCCAGGGACATTAGAGGGAGTCCTTGTTTGGGACTGCTGCCTTCCTGATTAGCGCTGACTCCACCCCTTGTTCTGTTGTAATGTTGTGTGTGTGACTCTCTGTGTGTGTATGTGTCTGTAACTCTGAGTGAGTGTCTGTCTGTAAATGTGTGTGTGACTGTGTGTGTGTGACTATGTGTCTGTAACTGTGTATGCGACTGTCTGCTTGTAACTGTGTGCATTACTGTCTGTCTGTAACTGTTTGTGTGTAAAAGCCTATAACTATGTGTGTTTGTGTGACTGTCTACCTGTATTTGTGTGTATATAACTGCCTGCAACTGTGTGTTTGACTGTCTGCCTGTAACATTGGGTGAGTGACTATCTGTGTGTGTATGTGCCTGCAACTCTGCATATGTGTGTGACTGTCTGCCTGTAAATGTGTGTGTGTGACTGTGTGTGTGACTATCTGTCTGTAACTGTGTGTGTGACTGTCTGCTTCTAACTGTGTGTATGTGCCTGTCTTCCTGGAACTGTGTGTGTGTGTGTGTGTGTATGTGACTGTCTATCTGGCTCTGTGTGTGTAGCTGTGTATAGTATTGTCTGTCTGTGACTGTGTGTGTGTGACTGGCTATGACTGTGTCAGTGTTACTGTCTACCTGTAACTGTGTATTTGACTACCTGTATCTGTGACTGTGTGTGCGACTATCTGCCAACTGTGTATGGCTGCTTGTAGATGTGAGTGTGTGATTGTCTGCCTGTAAGTGTGTGTGTGTGTGTGTGTTTGACTGCCTAACTTTGACCGTGTGTGTGTAACAGTCTGCTTGTAACTGTGTGTGAATGTCTGACTGTAACTGTGTGTGTAACTGTATGCAAGTGACTATGTGCCTAGGACTGAGTATGTGACTATATTTGACAGTATATGTGTATAACTAATAATACTATCCTTACCTTTTGTGTCACTTTACCCCACTCTCTCTAGCATGTAAGCTTTGAGCAGGCCCTTTAATCCCCTCTGTTCCTGTGCATCCAACTTGTCTGGTTACAATTACATTTTAGTTAGTACTCCCATTGTACAGCGCTACAGAATTTGTTGGCGCTGCATAATAATATTAATATTTGTGTACATCTCACTGTGTATCTGACTTTGGGACTGTGTGCATGTGACACTGCAAAAACGCACATCCGCATTCACACATTGGCCTACATGCATTTTTTTTAAAATCTGAATTAAATACCCATCACAAATATCACACACTGTCAATACACATATATGTCACACACAGTCAGTACACCTGTAACTAATATCACACACACAGTCATTACACCTATAACAAATATTACACACAGAGGCACAGACCAGATTCCCAGCACACTGAACCATCAGAAATCAGCATGCCACCATCCCTGCAAGGTAACAACAGGGAAGGGGGAATCAATATTTGTTTTGTTTTGAATAATTGTTAATATAATAAAACCCTCATACAAACACTACAGCCCTAGACACACACAGTATACATGGATACGCCAGTGTGACCACGGCACATGAAGCCCTAAGGCCAGCCCTGAGCACATTGCAGACCTTACTTTCAATTTACTAATAGTTGCAGCAGGGGCTTTTCCAGTAACACAACGTGAGTGCAAGTTCCTTTTTGGGAGTATCAAAATATGTATTCCATTCAGCACAGTTCCATCATAACAAAAATAATATGTAATCTTGGATGAAGTAACAGGAGACTGAACAGTAACAATAGAATGAGGTACCATCATAAAGTACATACATAGGTACTATCCAGGCACTAATGCTAACATTGATAGAGAAAAAAAGAGAAACAAAAAAACTAAATTCACTGAAAAAACATTCAGCGACAAGCGTTTTAAACTGGAATAGATAAATGACATACGACCTATAAAACTAATAACTATAATAAGCCTAAATAGAAAGGTATTAATAGTTTTTTTGTTTCTCTTTTTTTTGTTTAATAACAAGGGGTTAAGCCCCAGGACACCCACTGGAGTGTCCTTTAAGGTGTCTATTTGGATCCCCTGGGTGGTAAGCTACCCCGTAACTTGGGTCGCACTGCCACCTTGGGATTCTAATTTTTTTTTGATTAACATTGATAGAGAAAGTATCCTCTGTGACACTCCGCAGAACCATAACCACTACAGCTTAAATATGCTGTTCTTGAATCATCAGAATCTATGTTACTGAGTTTTACTGCCTTTATGTTGACTGTACAAATTCAGGTTCTCCAATTCTGTGTAGATCCCTGCAGGTCATGAGGTCTCTCAACCTTATACACATGCATTTATGTACTAGTCTGGATGAGATTGATGGGAGTGACAATCCGTCAGAACACACATATCTAGGGGCAGAGATAGAAATAATGATAGCAACTGCAAATCATTCCTGCTGCTGGTAGTGTGCCTTCCATCACTCTCCATCATCCTTAGATGTGTATGTCCCGTGCTGCATTAGGAAAGCAGAAACTATTGTGTGTCAGTGTTTGTGTGTATCAGTGTGTGCATTTGTGTATCTGTAGAGAGAGAGACAGACAGACAGACAGACAGTTAGATGATAGAGAGGCAGACGGAAAGATAGACAGACAGATAGACAAACAAACAGGCAGGTAGACAAACAGACAGACATAGATAGATAGATTGATAGATAGATAGATAGATAGATAGATAGATAGATATTTCTTACATAGCATCCTAATGTAGGTGATTATAATGAGAGTGAACTATACTTGGGTTTCTATTTAAAGATCTATTGGAACTAATGGATAGGCCAGTCTTCTTAATTCAACAGTTGGTATCTACTCAATACAAAACTCTATAATGCCAAGATAACATTACAGTTTCTTGACAACATTATAAATGGTAATCCAAGAGCATTTCATTTGATACTGTTTAAAAGAATGTGCCAATACAGTTTTGCGTCTAGTGAGTGCTGTTCCGATTGGAATGGTTTTTTTTTTGTTTTTTTGTTTCAGAGATCTTTTTTTTTTTTGCCCGCTTTATGATGAATTGTAAAAAAAAGCATAATAGTAATTTTATGCTAAACAAAAGCATAATTAAGCACTTAATATGAAAATCTAGTTACACCACGCAATTAGAAAAGTAACGCTATCTGCCCACGTAAAGGAGATAAATGGGAAAATACTAGCATAGCTGATGTTATCTCAAATCATTTCTCGTCAAATTTATTTTTAATATTCCGTGTTAAACGTTTTGTTTCCCTTGTCTGCAATAAAAAATATTAAATACATTTCTTAATCTGCTCTTTATTGGGTATGGCTTTATGGCTCACGACTATGTGTCCTTTATAAACAGGACATAGAAAAATGATATGACTGTTCTAGAATATTAAACGCAGCAAGTGATCAAGTTACTTTCTAAGTACCCAGTAGACAACAGTTTTGCTAATAGAAGGATTTAAGATGTGTAGGAAACATACCTTATGTACATATATAATATTTGTAATGTAGCAAAAATGCATTTGGAAGAATATCAGTAATTGTAAGTTTGAAACTGAAGACTTTATTTTTAGAATTCAGAAAATTCATGTTTTACATCCATGGTGTGAAACATGAGGTCTGTTTAACATGTCAGTGGTTTACTAATTTACCCTCTAAGCTTAAACTTTTCAGCCTACTTTATGTTATCAGAAATGTTTACAAATGTAAGGATTTTAAGAAAAAAAATTCAAAATATGCTGTGTATGTTCATTTGTCAATCAAATCCCGGCATAGAGGTCTATGATGAGGACAAAATCCTCTGTGGCAACAATTTAGGCACAAGGGAGAAAAGGAGAACCCTCTTACAGACGGTTCTCCTGCTCTTAGTCACAGGAGCTAACATAAAGTATAAAGAAGTATAATTTTACTTCTCAAATTCACCTATTGAGGTTTTAGAGAGCGACTATGGCTTTGAACAGAAATATTGATACTACTTCTTTATACTTTATTATTTTAGACAGGTACTGGGTGAACTCCTGTCTTTGTCCAGTTTTGAGCAACCCACCATAAGTCCGACTCCCTCATCCCTGTGTGTTGCATTAGGCATACCAGACTCTACACATTTTTTTACAGGAGCTAACATGCTTGAACTGCTGTGATATTTTCCTGGCACGTGCATCTCATACTTTGCTAGAGTAATGTAGGAACAGAGTCACAGATGTAATTTAATGTTAAGTTTGCAAATATTATTGGGGCTGTAGATAGTCCCCCATTTTATTTTTCCAGTATTGCAAAGTACATGTCATAACCCAGAACACAACCAGTGGCACCCCAAGTCTGAAAGGACTCTGTAGCTGCCCAACATTTAATCTTGCAACATCCCTCTAGTTCAACACCCATTTCATTTTGATTAACCCCTTCAGGACGGAGTCAATAGTACACGTTCTGATCGAAACAAAACGTAAACAAAAACTGGAATTTGCGCTATATGTCTGTTCACCCGTAATTCACCGCTGTCACTTTAAGTGCACCCACACTTATTATATATCATTTTGTTCAGGAGAAACAGGGCTTTAATTTTAATTTATCATTAACTATTCATATATGGAACATAATTTATTATGAATAAAATTTTAAAAAATGTGAGAAAATAGGATTTTTTTAAAAAATTTGTATTTCCGTCTGACATTTTAGCTGTTAATGTCATAATACTGTTAGGTTTTACTGCAAAAAAATGCACATATTTGTAATCAGCAATATCTCACAAGTACAACAGTACCCCCCCATTAACAGGTTTTATGGTGTTTTGGAAAGTTACAGGGTCAAATATAGCACATTACATTTTCAAATTAAAATTTGCCAGATTAGTAATGTTACCTTTGAGATGGTGTGGTAGCCGAGGAATGAGAATTACCCCCATAATGGCATACCATTTAAAAAAATGTAGACAACCCAAGGTATTGAAAGTGGGGTATGTTTAGTCTTTTTTAGTAGCCACTAAAAACACTGGCCAAAGTTAAAGTTCATATTTGTTTTTGTGTGAAAAACAAACAAACTAATATTTGGCCAGTGTTTCTGACTAAGTGGCTACAAAGAAAGACTGGACATACCCCACTTGCAATACCTTGTCTACTTTTCTACTTTTGCACATGGTATGCCATCATGGGGGTAATTCTCATTCCTGGGCTACCATACGCTCTCAACGGCAACATAACCAATCTAGCAAATTTCAATGTCAAAAAAATGAAATGCAAGCCTAATATGTGACTCTTTAACTTTCCAAAACACCATAAAACCTGTACATGGGTCCATAAAAGTGCCATTCGTTTCTAAAAAATGCAAAAAACTTCACTTTTACTTAAAATATCATCATTGTAATACAATTTATCATTTTGTAACACTAATATTTGAGTTCAGCGAAGTCTCCCAAGTAAAACAGTATCCCCTTTGTACATGGTGTCTTGGAGAGTTAAAGGGTCAAATATAATGCTTGTGAATTAAATTCTCTGTACTTTCTCCCTGTGTTGTCAGGCATGTCAATCAAATTTTAATTAATCAAATCACATAATTATGTTAAAAGATTACTTAAATATGCACATAGAATTTTAATATATATGCATTTATAGGTATTTAAATTCTACGTGTATACTAATGTAATCTTTTATGTAATTATATGTATTTATCTATATATATATATATTTGCGGTTATTTGTATTTTATATATAGATAGATATATATATAGAATGTCATTCTAAGTGTATTTTGTTACCAATATATATATATATATATATATATATTAATAACAAAATACAGTTAGAATGAAATTACATATGAATATATAATTTATATTAAATTTTGTTTCAATATTTTATTTATTTTATTATTATTATTATTTATTTATTATTGTAATTGTACGTATCTATATATATATATATATAATATATGTGTATATATCTATTATATATATAATATATATACATATTATATATATATGTAACGTCATTCTAAGTGTATTTTAATACTAATATATGTACTTATATTAATATTAAAATACACTTTGTATGACGTTACATATGTTCAATATGTAGATATATTATATATATATAATAGATATACATATATTATATATATATAAAAATACATTTATTTTAATTTTACACATGTTTAATTATTATTTTTTTACTTTCCCTGACATTTCAGACAGTCCCCCTGCTGGCAGATCCACAGCCAGCTATAGGGGGCCATGTGATCGCTCTTTGAGAATGATCACTTGGCCCACGGGGGCCTCATTTGCCAGGGGAGGGCTGCCTGGGCTGTCAGGCAGCCCTCCAGAAGAGGATCGTGGCGGAGGTAAGTACGCTGGAACTCCAGGGGCTCAAAGCCGTTACGGTGTTCTATAAAGCCCACTTAATGCGGGACGGCATAGAACACCGTAATGGCGTTAAGCGGTTAATAACTGTGGCTAACATCCGCCTATTGTTTATGTATTACTTTGATCTCTCTGAGCTATCATTTGGATAGAATTGTTGATATTCTACACTGATTTAATTCATACTTTGCACAGAACTCACCAGCACAAGTGAAATGTTATTACATTGCTGTAATAGCACAAGGGAGATAATCAATAGCTCATTTTCATTGAGAAATCTGTGCAATGATAAAGAGAGTCACATACTCCGTTTGGTGGTTCCTGAAGATACGTTTAAAGAACACAGGTATAGAACACCAACAATTCTTCCTGTGTATCCACGATGAACAGGTTTAGAAAAATCTAAATTTAAAGAAGAAACCTTAGTAACTACAAAATTATTTCAATATTGGATTGTTCACAACCAATGAGAAAGAATAGCAAACTATAATTAGAATGAGTGTTAATGAGGAGGTAGACAGGAAGTTTGATTAGTGCAATCTTAAGGACCACTAAGGGCCTCTAGATAACTCCCTCTTAGTGAAGCGGTCTGGGTGCAGTAGATCTGCTGTTTTAGTCCTGCAATGTACTATATTGCTGCTTTGTAGATGTGGCAATGTTTACATTGCAGGCTAAACACACCTCTACTTGCTGCCTTTCTGAAAGGCTCTATAGGGTACTTCTGACATTACCTCACACAGTGAGTGGTTGAACGTCCTCTTATGCTGACCATAGGGAAGCATTGGATTGAATGCTTCCCTATGAAAAGCATTAGACTGGATGAGAAAAGACAGTGTCTGCACGGAACCAGATTGAGACAGAGTGAGTCTCGGTACTTGAAAAAAAGTGAGTAAAATTCATTTTTTCTGTATTTTTTTAATAACATTTAGCAAGGTCTTGCATCTAACTTAACCCCTTAAAACCGGAGGACGTACAATTACACCCTCTAATAGGCGGCTCTAAACGCCGCCGGGCGTAATTGTACGCCCTCCGGTTTTTGTTAACTTACCCCCGTGGCACGTCCGTCCTCGTCGAAGCCCCCCGGCCATGTGAGAGTGGGGTCCTAGCGAGGACCCCACAATCACATGGCCGGGGATAGCTGGCTTCTGTATTGCCGGCAGGGGGGCTGCCTGTAATGACAGGTGGTCCCCTGCTGGCTGAAAATAAAATAAAAATAAGTTAATGGTGTAAAAAAAAATAATTATATATACTTAGATCATATATATATATTATATATATATGATCTAAGTATATATATACACATATACATACACACACATACACCGTCTAGGTGTATTTTACTATTAATATATATATAATTATATATATATATTAATATCAAATTACACGTAGACTGATACTGATTAAATATATATATAATTATTGTTATATATATTTATATATAATATAAAAAAAATAAAAATGTAAATACGTTAAAAAATAAAATTAAAAAAATAATTAAAAATAAATAATTAAAAAATATATAGATGTGTGTTATTTCGTTCTAACTGTTTTGTGAAATTAATATATATATATATATATATCAAAATACACGTAGAACAAAATAATATATCTATATACCTAAATATATACGTATATATCACTATATATATACCTATATATAAATAAAAATATTTTAAAAAAATTATATAGATATATACATATATATACACATACGTATATATATACATATATTAATTCTACATATATATTTATGTAATATTTTTACATAATTAGGTATCTTAATTAATTACAATTAGCGGGACCTGCCTGACAACCCATGCCGAAAGTAAAGGGAATTTAATTTGCTAGCACTATATTTAACCCTATAACTTTCCAAGACACCATAAAACCTGTACATGGGGGGTACTGTTCTACTCGGGAGACTTCGCTGAACACAAATATTAGTGTTTCAAAACAGTAAAATGTATTACAACGATGATATCGCCAGTAAAAGTGAAGTTTTTTGCATTTTTCACGCACAAACAGCATTACACGGACAATATTATTGCTGTGATACTTTTTACTGTTTTGAAACACAAATATTTGTGTTCAGCGAAGTCTCCCGAGTACAACAGTACCCCTCATGTACAGGTTTTATGGTGTTTTCAAAAGTTACAGCGTCAAATATAAGGCTTGCATTTCAGTTTTTTCACATTAAAATTCGCCAGATTGGTTATGTTGCCTTCGAGACCCTATGGTAGCCCAAGAATGAAAATTACCCCTATGATGGCATACCATTTGCAATAGTAGACAACCCAAGGTATTGCAAACAGGGTATGTCCAGTCTTTTTTAGTAGCCACTTAGTCACAAACACTGGCCAAAATTGGCATTTTTTGCATTTTTCACACAAACAAATACTAACGCTAACTTTGGCCAGTGTTTGTGACCAAATGGCTACTAAAAAAGACTGGACATACCCCATTTGCAATACCTTGGGTTGTCTACTATTGCAAATGGTATGCCATTATGGGTGTAAATTTCATTCCTGGGCTACTATACAGTCTCAAAGGCAACGTAACCAATCTGGCAAATTTCAATTTCAAATGTAACGTGCTATATTTGACCCTGTAACTTCCCAAAACGCCATAAAACCTGTACATAGGGGGTACTGTCTTACACGTGAGACTTTACTGAATATAAATATGTGTATTTTATTGCAGTAAAAGCAAACAGTATTATGACATTGACCGTTAAAATGTCATGTAGAACTAAAAAAATCCAAAAAAACGTATTTTCTCCCATTTTTTTCATATTAAATTATGTTTCATAGCTAAATATTTGATATTAAATGAAAGCCCTGTTTCCCCTGAATAAAATGATATATAATAAGGGTGGGTGCATTTACTATGAAAGAGGTGTATTACGGTTGGACAGACATGTAGTGCAAATGCCAGGTTTTGTTTACATTTTGTTTTGTTCACAATGTGTACATTTGGCTCCGTCCTTAAGGGGTTAAACACTGTAGCATTAGGAATGCGTGTTTATATTCTTAATGTTATAGTGTTCATGCAAGCATGTTTCATTCCTAGCAATGCGTTTCCATACAGTCTATTTTCTAATTAATAAATCTTTACATTAAATTGAAAAGCTACAGTTAATATGACTTTTTGTTACATCTGTACAGTTTTGGGGAGTTCAGGAAGTGTTGAGATTTCTCTATTTTGAAAAAACATCTTGGGTGGATGTTGGTTCTGGGTTGTGGTTATAATTGTGTGATTAATGTTGAGTCAAAAAATGCTTGGTTTTGAATTAAGTTAACAGCCATTTGCATTAATAACCACTTTTCATTATATTATATTTTCTTACAATGTACCGTATATAGAACAAATATAATCACATGCTTATAAAGATAGCATCTGAAATGTACCTTTGTTTCAGCTTAAAAGCCAAGGTATCCTGGTAGCCCCATCATGTTCTGCAGAGATAACTATCCCTCTTTGGAGGGAAGGCTAACTGATGGAATGAGAAGAGCAGCCCAGTGGGGAAGGGCATGCTGCCATTTTATGTCTGGTGCAACATGCTGAGCATACTGGTGATGATGCCAAATTTCACAAAATTTACATTAGCTGTCCAGGACTCTTGTTCTGGCTGGCTAATGATGCTCCAATGAAGAATCTCCCTGGACTGTTAAGGAAGTGAGAATATGACTGCTTCCAGAGATAACAGTTTGGTACTAAGGGATACAATTGCTTCCAATTGGGGACAGGATAAAAAGGGTAAACAGAGAAAAAATGATTGATTCCAGAGATAACTGTTTGGGACTAAGGGGATACACTTGCTTCAATTTGGGGACAGAATAAAAAGGGTGAAAAGAGAGGAAGCTTACCAGCCAGATAGAAGATGCATAGGAATTCTAACCATTTCTGTCCAGCTGGAGTCAGCTACCTGAAACAACAGAGCAGACAAGAGTTTGGTGGCACTTTTTGAAAGTATTGGTTTTGGTGGTGGTGAAGTTATGGCATCAGTTTCATGTGATGCCATGTTGGCCTTGCTTAAGGCCTACCTTGAATCGCATGGAGCGGGCTCCCTAGAGAACAATTTGGCCAGACCTGAGCGAGGTCCCGGATCGGGGTCGTTGGCAAGAGAAGTGTCCCCTGAGAGAGGTCAGAGGGCCAGGCATTCAAGGACTCTGATATGCTTGTCTTCAAGTCTGGTGCAGAGGAGAAGTGCTGGAGGGGGAGGCCAGGAGCTGGATATGGTCAGGTCCGGAGGCGTTGCGTCACCGGAGTCCCCCAGAAAAACAAGGTGGAGGCGGTGGATTGAAGGTGCATCCAGAGTGAAAGCCCAAGGTGGCGGAGCTTTGGTGGGAAGATCACAGAGCCTACCTTCTCTTCCAGCTCAGCTGGAAGTGACAACTGAACATTGAGCATGCAGTCGAATTGTGCTGGAAGTGACGCGAAGCTGGGAGTGAGCCAGAGTCCTGGAAGCCAGGCGATGTCAATGGTGACATAGAGTATGTAGGTGACAGTGGCACTGCGCAACATGCCCTCATCACAGGCCCTGCCAAATTTAACCAGCTGGACATCGGAGAGAGCAGGCAGCAGTAGCGTGCTGGTGTGCAGAGGATTATTGCAGAGTCAGATTCCAGATTGGAGGAAGAGGCGGATTAGGGGGGTCCTGTGGAGTGGGTGTCAGCAGCACCTCAATGGATTGGTCCAGGTCCTTGTTATGTCTGGATATTGGGTCATGACTTCCTTTACTGGGCAGCGCAGCAAACCGAGGAGCACCCATATGGAAGACATTTGGGTTTCCTGTTTAGGGTAGCAAGGGTTAGATGGTGGGGTATCAGGGGGCTCTCCTGACATCAGATTTACCTGGAGTGTGTGGCTTTTCATGGGTTTGTGTCAGTCGCGGTAACACTAATAATTCATGCTAGAGGGAACAATTAAGGGTGTGTTAGAACCATTAACCTGATCCATGGGATTAGACACGATTTGGCCCGTAATTTTCCTCTCTTTACGGACCTTATGCTAAGATAGGGTCATCATCGTGGTGGTGGTGGTATTCCTAGCCAGGACAGTTATGGTGGAAGAAGGTGCCGATTAGGCATAAAACACTGCACATACAGACTCGATGCATTAAAACCTCTTGAAATCAAGGAAGAAGTCATGGTGCTTGGGGAAACTTACAGTTCTTAATTTAGCAAATAACCCTGGAATGAGAGACCAGAAAGAATCATGCTACACCTAATAAGGTTTATCTAACTTACTGCTCATTGAGACATGTCTCAGATTATGTTAAGTAAGACTGTTGGATAGCCATCAACTCTATATCATTATGTATTAGGCCACGTGTTGATATGGAAACCTGCAGGGCTATTCACTAAAATGAAAATTCCAAGAGAATTCAAAGAATTCAAATTTAAGGCCAAAATAGCCAAACTGGAAGCATAGCTGACTTATATATTTATTTTCCAGCATGATTATATTGACCATAAATTAGAAATTTGCTTTCAATTGAGTTTAAATTCTCAATTTATGGAATAATCTCAATAATCTAACTAGAGTGAAAAAAGTTACATGTAAAATTTGATATACTATTATATAAATATACAGTATATAGCTTTACTTGTTTCATGCTGAACTAGCTCCAACACATATGTCTAGAAACATTTGTATGTGCCAACAAAACTCAAGAATGACTGAGGTATAGTTAAATAAAATGAAGTCGTTATGGTTCCAGGAGGTCTCTGGTGCTGGCTCACCTTTACAGATTAAACCAGTCACAAAAGATGTTACCCCAAAGTCTGTTCACACGAACAGTGTAACTGTACATACCTTTTGTCACGTACGCACACTACTATAAGTGTGGTTCTTGGTTCTGGTGATAAAAGGGTTAAAGTTCACAATTTGTCTCCCCTAGACTGGAAATATTCATAAAAACACTAACCACACTTAATTATAAAAAATATAAATATTACTATTTTTTAATGCTGCCACCACCAAGACAATTTATAAATGGGGTGCTTTGGTCCCTCAGATAAATTAGAATAAAAACCCAACAAATACAATTTAGCACAATAGCTACGCCACTTAAAAATATTAATGAATTGATCTAATCAGGTAACTTCTAGCAAGGTAGTGTGAGTCCTTCACCAGACAAAGGCAGAACTTAAAGTATCACCACAGTGTCAGGAAAACAAACCCGTTTTCCTGACACTATAGTGCCCTAAGGGTGCCCCCACCCTCAGGGTCCCCCTCCCATGGTGCTGAAAGGGTTTAAACCCCTTCAGTTACGTACTTTAATCCAGAGCCGGGCTCCCTCGGCGCTGGTGACCTCTCCTCCCCCGCCAACGTCAACTACCGAGTGGAGCGTATTGCGCATGTGCGGCAAGTGCCTGGAGCGCATTCAAAAAGTCCATAGGAAAGCATTTCTCAAATTATTTACATAAACCAACAGATAACAGATAATCATTTATACTCTTGGAGTAACAGTGCCTACTGCCCAGGGGGTGTGAGGGGCTCTGACAAGGGGAACTTGGCAACTTACACAAAATTACATACTTGTCCCTTGTAAGCACTCTTAACAATTGCCTGTCAATTATATTTAATTAATTTTAGGTTTCTTATCTGGCCCAGAGGCAGTATAGATGTATGGAAGGTGGATCTTATAGGAACAATACGTGACATTCTCCTTGTGATCCAGACCGACATCAATCCAAATATAAAGTTTTGATTGAATTTCCTCTTTCATGCTTGCCACATCAATAATATTCACATCTATGAATTTGTTGCAATTTCCCCATTCCATGCATATGTCACATACCCAACTAGAACCTAAAATAATGGACGTCACAATTCCTTCCAAATGATTTAAGCTGCGCTTACCATATTTATGCTCTGTTTGCAGTTTGTGCTCTTCCCATTCTACATATGCACAAAAGGAGGCAGGATGATTCATCTGTGAGTTATTATTAATGTTTCTTTTGGATATGACACTACAAGACAGTAGTTCTCATTAATGCTAATGGTCATTAGCATATCAAAGGAATCCACTATCTAAGAGGGGCTCTGGAGTCACAACTTTAAAGATTACATCTATCAGAATATATACTTTAAATTAGCCCCCTCTGACATCTATCCTCTGCAATCAAATTGGCCATACCACTACTAGCAAGTAGCCAATTCATGAATGCACTACACAAATCACATTAAAAAGCAATATTCTATAGTGCATCAATGAATTATGCACCCTTTGTGGGACACTTTTTTATGGATGAGGAGTTACTGATTGGCATAGAGTGTCAGCTTACCGCCCCTGCCCGTTGCTGCTCAAGCGGAAAGACACGTAAGCAGTCTGGTCCAGCGCTGGAGGGGGCTGGACCGAAGGGGTAACCATGGGCTGACTGAGGGGGTGACATGGTGCTGACTGAGGGTGTGACAGGGAGTTGAGTGAGGGGATGACAGAGGGCTGAGGGAGGGAGGGGTATTAGAATGTTAGAAATACCTTTTATTTCCCTGATGGTCCAGTGTCCTGGCTCCCTGGTGGTCCGGTGGACTTCCTATCCGGTCTGCAGTTAAGTTAGGTGCAGAACTGAAGACCATGTGATAGAAGTCTCGCGATCTCCAGAAGTCAGAGCATTGCCTTGGTAAACCGCGGCAATGCTCTGATTGGCTGAGATGGAGAGATACTTCACAGTCTGCAGCTCACAACCAGAAGAGCTGCAGACTGTAGTTGTGCGCTCCCTCTTAGGGCAGATGGGAGGGGCCTCGCACCCGGCGGCATCATGGGCAAGTCGCCGGTCCCCTTCTGATGTTGGGTCTTCAGTCATGGACCGAGGACCCAACATGTAAGTCTGCCCTAAGGTGACTAAATCACCTAATTAGAGAGCCGCCTCTGCTGAGGTTAATGTCAATCTCAAATTGCCATGCTTGAGACCATGCAGATAATTACTTCAGGAATAGGTAATTGATTTTAGATGTGAAAATGAGTGTGAAAAGAAGAGAGAAATAGAAAAAGGAAACCTACCTGCAATATTTGGATGTTCAATGAAGCATAGTACAAAAATGTTAGTTTCTTTAAAACATATTCATACATAACATCATTTTCTATTAGACATCACTTCGTTCGTTTTAAGCTTCAACCTTTCCATTTAGAAGGACGCGTGCCTTTTCTTTACACAACAAGCACTTAAAAAAGAAACTTCCTCTACAAACAGAAATCAGAATGACTATACTTATATAAACTATTATAAAAAAGTGAAAATATGCTATCAGCATTCAGCCTGACCGCGATTAAGGTCAATGACATAAAACCGATGTTCATTTCATATATGAAGCTAATTTGTAATTACTTCTCGAAAAAGGTTTCAACGGAACAAATTCCTTTCCGTAATCTACTTTTGATTGAAAACTGGCTTCAATCTGAATACAATAGAATTGTTTTTATTTGTTCAAGTTAGCCTCCGATTACTAATTTAAATCAAAAACTCTAACCTTGTTAGCATCTGCACTTATTTCCATAATAACAACCCCTTCAAAACCTACAAAGTGATGTATAATTGACAACAAATGAAATGTTTTGATAGTTGTCTGCACAAAGCATGTTTAATGTTTTGTGTAGCTTCCTAGCTAATTATGTAGATGACACATTTGTCAGACCTTGACTGCCATTAGAAACGTGTTTCCAGAGGGGAGAGAACCAGGCTATTCATAGAATAATTAACTGGAATGTTCAATGACCTGTGAGAGATTCAAATAGCTGCCAGTCCAGGCTTTGTTTTGTTACAGAAGCAGAGGGGTAATTAAAATTCCGAATTACAGTGCTATGATGAAACATTTGTTTGTTGACAGTATACTCTTCCTCTACTTTGTTAATTCTTTTTTTTTTTTTTAATTGCTTCTAATCCATTTTATAGCTTTAGGAGTTGTGTGTTTGAATATTTACTGACAACTAATATTATTGTAAATTGTTTTTAGATGAAGCAGCGTGCATTTGGCACTTTTACAGTAGCACAAGTTGGGTGGGTTTTCAAACTCTGCTTAAATTGACAGCCATGTGTTGTCGTATTAAGCCTGCTTATTTTGCTTTGGGAAACAGCATGATTTAATGGGTCAATTTGACAAAATCAGCTTAAGTACCGGTAATAAAAAAAGAGGTCAAAATGTTGTATTTTCTTTCTCATATATAGTTATGTATGCATAATTCATTTTCACCTTGGGTTCACTAAGCTTGTCTTTTTATATTTCTTTACATTTCAAATATGTCTTTAACGGTCAACAATTTTTCATTTTTAAAGTGGATGGGTAGCTGATGATAGAAAGAAAGAAAGACAAACAAACAGATAGATAAATAGAAAGACAGACAGACAGATAAATAAATAGATAAATAGATAGATAGATAGATAGATAGATAGATAGATAGATAGATAGATAGATAGATAGATAGATAGGTAGATAGATAGGCAGACAGACAGACATACAGACAGATAGATAATAGATAGATAGACATACAGACAGATAGATAAATAGAAAGACAGACAGACAGATAAATAAATAGATAGATAGATAGATAGATAGACAGACAGACAGACAGACAGACAGACAGACAGACAGACAGATAGATAGATAGATAGATAGATAGATAGATAGATAGATAGATAGATAGATAGATAGATAGATATTACTGGGCCCCTTAAAACAGCATTAACACCCAGCACTCCCAAGCAACCAAGTCCTGCTGAATCTTCAGAGCAGAGGTATTATCTCTGGAAGATCAACTCAAGAATACCTGCATTACTGTTTACTTTAAACTCTTATTTTCAAACGGTGTTCTATTCCATCTCCCTCCCTATACTATCACTACTCAATTGATAACTATATCTCCCATCCTGATTTTCTGTTTTTGTTTTTCTTAAGGCTGGTATGATCATGTCAATTTATGTTCATTCTCTTAGACTCTTTGTTAATTGTTTGTTTGTTTAGCTAGTGTTACTACTCTCACTGATAATATAGTAAATTTATGTTCATGGTTTATGACTTTCACCTATCTGATCCTTCCTATCTTTTTATCCCAAATGTTCTCTCCTTTTAGTTTTTCATCTCTAATTAATTACCTCAATAGCCCCATGTCTCCCCACCCATAACAGTGTGTTTTATTTCATATTTTTTTTTCTAACCCAGACCTTATATTTCAGACTGGGCCCCTTAAAACAGCATTAACACCCAGCACTCCCAAGCAACCAAGTCCTGCTGAATCTTCAGAGCAGAGGTATTATGCCCTGTCTCGGTTGGAGTCCCCCAAGGCTCCGTCCTTGGTCCCCTTCTATTTTCTCTTTATACTGCCTCTCTTGGCAAACTTATTGCCTCATTTGGATTCCACTACCACCTGTACGCTGATGACACCCAGTTATATCTCTCCTCCCCGGACCTCTCCCCTGCTGTCCTGCAACGTGTCACTGCTTGCCTTTCTTCCATCTCTGACTGGATGTCCTCCCGCTTTCTGAAACTCAATCTCTCAAAAACTGAGCTCCTTGTCTTTCCTCCTCCTAATACTGATCCTCCTCTTTCGCTCTCCCTTCAAGTTTGTGGTACCAACATCAGCCCATCCTTGCAAGCGCGCTGTCTTGGCGTCATACTTGACTCTGGTCTCACCTTTGAGCCTCACATCCAGCATGTTGCCAAATCCTGTAGATTCCATCTTAAAAACATAGCCCGCATCCGCCCCTTTCTTGCACCAGATACTACCAAGGAGCTTGTCCATGCTCTAATAATTTCACGCATGGATTATTGTAACCCTCTCCTGCTTGGTCTTCCCAAAAGCCGTACTGCACCCCTACAGTCTGTAATGAATGCTGCTGCTAGACTGATTTTCCTCTCTAGTCGGTTCTCTCACACCTCACCCCTCTGCCAGTCCTTATATTGGCTTCCTGTGTGCTATAGGAGTCAATTCAAGGCACTAACTCACACCTACAAAGCACTGAACAACTCTAGCCCCTCTTATATCTCCTCACAGATCCACAGGTATGTCCCTTCTCGGTCTCTCCGCTCTGCCCGTGACCACCTCCTGTCCGTTGTCCGCACCCGTACGGCCAACTCGCGCTTGCAGGACTTCTCGCGGGCGGCTCCCTTCCTATGGAATAGCCTGCCTACCGCCATCCGACTCTCCCCTAGTCTTGCATCTTTTAAGAAGTGCCTTAAAACCCATCTCTTTAGGAAAGCTTATGGCCTCCAAGACTAACCCCTACCTCACATACCCGTCTCTTGCCCTCTCCTAAAGGGCAGCCCACCTTATTTGATTGCAAATTCCTGTCCTAATGTATTTTTCACCCCACCTCCTATAGAATGTAAGCTCGATTGAGCAGGGTCCTCTTCAACCTATTGTTCCTGTAAGTTTATTTGTAATTGTCCTATTTATAGTTAAATCCCCTCTCATAATATTGTAAAGCGCTACGGAATCTGTTGGCGCTATATAAATGGCAATAATAATAATAATATTAAGTAGCATCCTAATGTAGGTGCTTACAATGGGAGTTTTTTTTTAACCACCATGTCATTTCACTATAACTGCTACAAATATAGACCAACAATCCAGCATTTTAATGGTAAATGTTTAAACTAAGATAAATGTATCTAAAGTTGGTCATCATTTAATGCGCTGGCTTCTGAAACCCTATAAAATAACACTTGGGACAGTCAAATTGTATTCATCAGAGAGAGGTATCATTGGAGTATTTTAAACTGTCCATTAAAGTGAAGATGGACAATATGGATATATTAGAGTATAAATTAATAGTTTTGATTTTTGGCGAATCCATGACCATTTACTTCTTTAATCACGACAAATTGTTTACGAAAAATGCATCCCAAAACATACATTTTTGTATATTAACTTCTTAAGAACGGTGTGCATGCTAAACTGTCTCTAAACGCCGGCGGGTGGCATAACACACCCACGCCGTCCTGGCCACTTACCTGCTCGCCGATGGGGGGACTTACCTGGCATTCCAGGGAGTCCCTCTGCTGCCGATCCAGCCCTCCTGGGCAATGTGATCACATATATAGATAGATATCAAAATACACTTAGAAGTAAATAATATATATCTATATACATAAATACCAATTTGCAGAACTATATATGTATATATCACTTTATATATACCTATATATAAATAAAAATAAATATATTTTAATTCTACATATATATTTATGTAATATTTTTACATAATTAAGTCATTGGCTCACTGGAGTTTGCTTGAAGTAGACTTTTAAAGTAGACTCTTTTAATTAGGAGATAAAAATAAAAGGAGTTGAAACTACAAGGGAGTTTAAACCAAGAGGGTAAATATTGTTTTTGCTCACTTGTGTTTTTTGTAACTGTGGATGAGTGCTAGCAAGATTGCGAGTTTAACTCAGTGCACATCATGCCGCATGTATGCATGCCTGGATGATTCTGTCCAGGGTCCATACCTCTGTGGTGGGTGTGAGCGAGTGGCATTTCTGGAAGCTCAGATTAGAGATCTGGAGAGGCAAATTGTAACACTGAGGGAAATTGACAATCTTGAGAGGAGTCTGCTGCTCACTGAGCAGAGTTTAGTGGGGACAGGTAGTGGAGAGGGAGGAGATAAGACAGATGGGGAAGAGGCACGTAGCTGGGTGACAGTGGGGTGAGGAAGCAGGGGGGAGGGAAGAGAAAAGGTTTAGCTAGTCCTGATCTCATGCAGCCTAACAGATTTGCCCGTTTGAGTGAAGATGTTGGGAGCATCAGCTCAGGAGTAGCTGTACTGCAGGAAGCTGTTCCTGCTAACAGCCGTGGGAACAGCCCCTCTAGTATGGGTGGGGTTGAGAGGGTAAGGAAGTCTAGACAGGTTGTGGTGGTAGGGGACTCTATTATTAAGAGAGTAGATAGGGTAATCTGCCACTCTGATCAACTCAACCGGACAGTTTGCTGTCTTCCGGGTGCTCGGGTCCGGCATGTTGCCGACAGAGTGGAGGGATTATTGGGAGGGGCTGGAGATGACCCAGCTGTCATGATCCATATTGGTACCAATGACAAAATCAGAGGAAAATGGAAGGTCCTAAAGAATGAGTTCAGGGAACTAGGAAGTAAGCTAATGAAAAGGACCTCAAAGGTAATTTTTTCAGAAATATTACCTGTGCCGCACGCTACAGCAGAAAGGCAGCGGGAGATTAGAGAGGTCAATGCGTGGCTAAAGTCTTGGTGCAGGAAAAAGGGTTTGGGGTTTTTAGAGCACTGGGCCAATTTTGTGCTTGGGTACAACCTGTATAGTCATGATGGATTGCACCTAAACGGAAGAGGGTCTGCTGTGCTGGGGGATAGGATGGCTAGAAGGTTGGAGTAGATTTTAAACTAGTGGTAGGGATCTAGAAAATGGAGATAGGATGGAAAGGAGATGGGCTTTAGCTCGGAACAAAGGCAGTGGATATGGGGGGAGTGGAAAGCTCAGAACAGAGGAGGTATGTAATATTGATAATTTACAAAAAGTACAAAAGACTCATGATAATATTAAATGTATGCTTACTAATGCAAGGAGCCTATATAACAAAATGGGGAACTAGAGGCAATAGCATACACTAAACAATATGATATAATAGGCATAACAGAAACATGGTGGGATGAGACACATGACTGGGCAGTTAATTTAAAGGGGTACACGTTATTTAGGAAGGATAGGAAAAACAAGAAGGGTGGTGGGGTATGTTTATATGTCAACCATGAGTTAAAGTCAAATCTTAGGCATGTGGAGTGTGACGAGGAAAATGTGGAGGCTTTATGGGTAGATATCTGCTTGGGGCAAACAAAGGGAAATCAGTTATTGGTTGGAATATGTTATAAACCACCTAATGTAAATATTATTGAGGAAGAACAGCTGTTAGAGCAAATTGAGAAAGCTGGAAATCGAGGTAACACGTTAATTATTGGAGATTTGAATTATCCAGACATAAATTGGGATATAGGGACTTGTACCTCAGCAAGGGGAATCAGGTTTTTGAATGTGTTAAATGACACCTTTATGTCACAACGGGTACAAGCACCAACTAGAAAGGATGCTTGTCTGGATCTTGTCATAAAGAACAATGTTGATCTTTTAACCAACATTCAAGTAGGGGAGGATTTGGGAAGTAGTGATCACAATATGGTAAATTTTGAAATAAACTCAAAAAAGCAAAAGCAAGTGAGGTATACTAAAACATATCATTTTAAAAAAGCCAATTTCAATAATATTAGGGCAGCTCTACAACATATCGACTAGCATAAACTCCTTAGTGATAAAAACACTGAGGATAAATGGAAACTATTCAAACAAATATTAGAAAGTACATTTCTCAGTATGTACCATTGGGTAATAAATATAAAAGAAACAAATTAAAACCAATGTGGCTTAGTAGAGAAGTAAAACAAGAGATTAAAAATAAGAAAAGGGCATTTAAAGCATTTAAAACAGAAACATCAGAGGCATCCTATTTAAGATATAAGGAAGCCAATAACGCTTGCAAAAAGGCAATTAAAGTGGCTAAACTAGAAAATGAGAAATTGATAGCTAGTACATCAATTCTAAAAAAAACAAAAAATGAAAGTGTAGGTACACTGGAAACAGAGTTGGGTTTGTTAGCCAATGAAGACAAGGAAAAAGCAGAAATTTTAAATAACTATTTTTCTTAAGTATATATTAATGAGGATCTTATGGCAAGAGATATGCAAATTATTGCTGCAAAAAACTTGCAAATACCTTGTGATTGGATAACTCGAGACAAGGTGTTACAGCTATTAAAGAAAATTTATGTAAATAAAGCTCCGGGGCCTGACGGTATTCACCCACGAGTACTTAAGGAGCTAAGTGGGGAAATAAGTGAACCTCTGTATTCAATTTTTCAAGATTCTTTTGTTTCAGGTGTTGTACCGGAGGATTGGAGGAAGGCAGATATTGTTCCTATATTTAAAAAGTGTTCAAAATCCTTGCCTGGAAATTATAGACCTGTGAGCTTAACTTCTGTAACTGGGAAAATATTTGAAGGGCTATTAAGGGATTCTATTCAGGAATTCATTGGGAAGAACTTTGTTATTAGCAATAATCAGCATGGTTTTATGAAACATAGGTTATGTTAAACTAACCTAATTGCATTCTATGAAGAAGTAAGTATAGATCAGGGTGTTGCAGTGGATGTGATCTACTTGGATTTTGCCAAGGCATTTGATACAGTTCCTCACAATAGGTTAGTCTTCAAACTAAAAGAAATTGGTCTAGATGAATATTCTTGTTCTTGGGTAGAACATTGGCTTAAGGATAGAGTACGAGTTGTAATTAATAGTAAATTTTCAGGCTGGACAAAAGTGGTAAGTGGTGTCTCTCAGGGTTCTGTTTTGGGACCAATTCTATTTAACATATTTATAAATGATCTTGAAATAGGCGTTGAAAGCCATGTATCAGTGTTTGCAGATGACAAAACTTTGTAAAGTAATAAAATGTGAGCAGGATATTGCTTTGCTGCAGAGGGATTTGGATAGATTGGGGAACTGGGCACTAAAATGGCAGATGAAATTTAACGTAGAGAAATGCAAAGTTATGCAGTTCGGGGTTAAGAATGCACAAGCAACTTACACACTAAATGGTAGTGAATTAGGGATAACCACACACGAGAAGGATTTGGGAATTGTTATAGACAGCAAATTAGGCAGCAATATGCAATGTTAATCTGCAGTTGCTAAGGCCAGTAAGGTTTTGTCATGTATAAATAGGGGCATAAATTCTCGAGATGAAAATATAATTTTGCCTCTCTATAAATCGCTGGTAAGACCACATCTTGAATATGCTGTGCAATTTTGGGCGCCTGTTCTAAAGAAAGATATCATGGCACTAGAAAAAGTCCAGAGATGAGCTACAAAGTTGATAAAAGGAATGGAGCATTTTAGTTATGAAGAAAGGTTAAACAAATTAAATCTGTTTAGTTTGGAAAAACGGCGCCTGAGAGGGGATAAGATAACTTTATACAAATATATTCAGGGCCAGTACAAACCTTTATCTGGAAATCTATTCATAAACAGGGCTATACATAGGACACGAGGTCACACATTTAGGCTGGAAGAAAGGAGATTTCATCTAAGGCAAAGAAAAGGTTTTTTTACAGTAAGAGCAATAAGGATATGGAATTCTCTGCCTGAAGAGGTGGTTTTGTCAGAGTCACTACAGATGTTTAAACTGCAATTGGATAAATACTTACAAAAACATAACATACAGGGGTATAATTTCTAATTAGTGGGGTAATAGCTGCTTGATCCAAGGAGACATCTGACTGCTATTTTGGGGTCAAGAAGGAATTTTTTTCCTAGTTTGTGGCGAAATTAGAAGCGCTTCAGACTAGGTTTTTTGCCTTCTTTTGGATCAACAGCAACAACATATGTGAGGAAGGCTGAACTTGATGGACGCAAGTCTCTTTTCAGCTATGTAACTATGTAACTATGTAACTATATTTTATTAATTACAATTTGAGGGACCTGCCTGACAACCCAGGCAGAAAGTCCAGAGAATTTAATTTGCTAGCACTATATTTAACTCTGTAACTTTCCAAGACACCATAAAACCTGTACATGGGGGTTACTGTTTTACTCAGGACACTTTGCTGAACACAAATATTAGTTTTTCAAAATATTAAAATGTATTAGATTACCATGTAAATGATGATATCATCAGTAAAAGTGAATTTTTTTTGCTTTTATCACACACAAACGCACTTACACTGATGCCATAATTGTTCTGATACATTTTACAGTTTTAAAACATGAATATTTGTGTTCAGCGAAGTCTCCTGAGTATAACAGTACCCCACATGTACAAGTTTTATGGTGTTTTCAAAAGTTACAGAGTCAAATATAAGGCTTGTGTTTCAGTTTTTTTCACATTGAAATTCGCCAGATTGGTTACGTTGCTTTTGAGACCATATGGTAGCCAAGGAATGAGAATTACCCCCATGATGGCATACCATTTGGAAAAGTAGACAACCCAAGGTATTGCAAATGAGGTATGTCCAGTCTGTTTTAGTAGCCACTTAGTCACAAACACTGGCCAAAATTGGCGTTCATACTAGTTTTTTGCATTTTTCACACACAAACAAATATTAACGCTAACTTTGGCCAGTGTTTGTGACTAAGTGGCTACTAAAAAAGACTGGACATACCCCATTTGCAATACCTTGGGTTGTCTACTATTGGTAATGGTATACCATCATGGGGGTGATTCTCATTCCTGGGCTACCATACGGTCTCAAAGGCAATGTAACCAATCTGGTAAATTTTTATGTAAAAAAAATGAAAAATGTAAAATTCTATTTTTGACCATGTAACTTCCCAAAACACCATATAACCTGTACATAGGGGGTACTGTTTTACATGTGAGACATTGCTGAATACAAATATGTGAATTTTATTGCAGTAAAAGCAAACAGTATTATGACATCCACAGTTAAAATGTCATGCAGAACTAGAAAAATAACACAATTTCTAAATGTCTCACATTTTTTTATTTTATTCATCTTAAATTATGTTTCATAGCTAAAGATTTGATGTTAAATGGATGCCCTATTTCTCCTGAATAAAATGATATATAATAAGTGTGGGTGCACTTAATATGAAAGAGGTGAATTACGGTTGAACAGACATATAGTCAAATTCAATGTTTTGTTTACATTTTATTTTTATCAAAACATGTACATTTGGCTCAGTCCTTAAGGGGTTAATAAAGAGTGTGCGTGACAACATACATGCCCCTCGTTTATTCTCAAACTAAATGACATTCTAATACAGCATCCAGGAAGACTTCAGTACCTTTTTTACATAGTACAAATATTTATAAAACAACTTTAAAATGGGACACATTGAAATAAAATAAAATAAAAATAAGATAGATCCCACGGGGCACTATGCAGGTTATCAGTTTGGGCCACCTCCCTTCATTTTTAGCATAAGGATCATAAATGGGGTCAAGCATATCTTGTCTAACCTGTGGACCCTACCTTTTTTCTAAAGAAAAACAAGTTGACAACATATCCACTATTTCAATCATATGGCTTAATTTGTAATGTGGTCAGGAATATTTTAAATATTAGTTTGGTTTTAATAGGAACACTTTTGCATGAAAACAGTGTTTCTGTTTTGATCCCATAAACATAAAGTCACACAGTTCAATTTAGTTTTAGCAAATATCATATATTACTTTCAAGGGCATCTGAAAGGGTTGTACGTAATGTTTTTGGTTTGTTTGTGTTTTCATTGATGTCATCTTTGGACATACCTATTAAGGTAATTATGCTATACTATACCACTTGGGGTTATGAATGTCACTAGGTAAAACTTGCTTAGCAATGTACTATGATTGGCTGGCTTTAACCCCTTAAGGACACATGACATGTGTGACATGTCATGATTCCCTTTTATTCCAGAAGTTTGGTCCTTAAGAGGTTAAAACGAACCAATTGCAGCGCAAGGATAACTGTCCAACTCACAAACACACATGTATGTACGTAGTGGGGATCGTGATGCCGCATAAGAACAGACAACTATCCCACTTACTCCCCAAATAATTACAGATAACGTAGTATTGAGGAAACAGGCCACAGTATTTATTATAACATATGAAATACACCTACCCCTTTATTGCTATATAAGGTGGGTGGAAGATTTTGATCTCCTAGCCAACTGTTCATTTTATTAGCCTCCATCACAAAACCTAAGAAGAACAGTCTACATTACCTGCCACTTCTCTGCAGATGAGGTGTAGAAGGAGAGGCTCTTCATGTAGCTCCTATTCATCCTTTCTGAAGACAAGTTCCAGTTTGCCAAGCCCTTGCTTATTTTTTGCGGTCATGAGCATTCAGCTTTCTTTATTTAATATACTCTTGGGCCTTACGATATCTCACGGGAATCTCCAGTTACATCAGTGTGGTACTCTCATGCATGCGCAAGATTACAGCACTGACATGGATTGGAGTCTGGTGGTAATCATTCCAGAATTTCATTTCATTACTAGCAACGCAAGCAAGAACATGGAGCATTCCAGCCTCAGCATGCTTACAAGAAGATAATAATTATTAGAAGGATAATGAGATTTCAGTTTTATGGTCTATGTGATATTTAAAAAAAAATTCAATAAGCCATGAAAATGGCATCATGATGGAAGGAACCTTCTCAAATTGTGCCATATAGTATTTCCGAAAGGATATTATGGTGGATATTTCTGACATAATCACCATTGTAGATGTGTTTTGGCTCTTCATGACAACAGACACAGCTAAAGAAAAACAATAGATTTCCTTCAAAATTGAAATTGATACTGAAGATTTAGTTAAAAATGATATGTTTCTATATATTGCAAATATTATATGTTACAAATCATAACATGTATTTTTTAACTTCTTAAGCTGCAGCTTTTTTTTTTTTATAACTACAAACTGACATTATAGTAACGAAAAATCAGAACCTACTTTATGGACAGTTTGACAACATTCTTAAATCAGCTGGGTGCCCTCCGCTGCCTCTTCCTCTGAAAGTGGATGCGCCTGCAATAGAGTTAAACCCAGCAGTGTGAGAACATGATCATTGGCTGAGAGCACTCTGCATGACAGAGATTAAGCTCAGAGGAACTAACAGAAGCTCCTGATGGAAGCTTCCAGCCCAAGAGCAGATGTCCATGGCTGTCTCCAGGGTCCTAAGTCAGTTATCAAACTGTGATAGTGAAATGGTTTGACTGTTTATTGTAGGTGGAAGCCAGGACACTCCTGAAACCATAACCACTACAGCTTGCTTTCAATGTTCCCTTAGTATTATCCCAATTTATTTTATGAAAAGGGCTGTCAAATAATTTATTCTGTTACACTTTTTATGTTGTAGACCAGCAGGCAGAGTTTGTGAAACCTGCGGTATCATTTTTGTTTTGTTTGTCAAATTTAGTTTTGTAATTCATTTTAAGTTACAATAAAATGACGACTAATCTGTTGTTGCTATATAAATAAATCATATTAATAATAATTGTTTCACAACAGATACAGTCAACTCTAAGCTTTTGCAAAGACTTTCATATTTACTTGAACAAAAAACAAAAAAACAAAACAATGTGGAACAGCTCGTGAGAACAAATTAACTGCAAGTCAAGTGAAATATTTATTTTCTTTGCCAAAAATGAGAATATGGGTTTGTTAAGAAGATATGACAGAGATAACATTGGATTTCATTCAAGTGAGCTGACAGTGGTGTGGAGTGAGCTCTGATTATCCTCAAGACACTGTCAGCTAGGATTGATTTCGACTTTCTTCGTTTATGTAACGATTCCTGTAATACAGCTGACCCCAAATCATGTTACCTTGTCATTTCCAACATGGATCATAAAGAGATGAGCTGAAAATAGCTCGACACTGACCTTGAACTTGCCAGAATAGTAAGAAATAGCACTGTTTCCATAGCACACACTGTAGAGTAAGGTTATGGGATATCATCAAGAATTCTTTTTAGTGCCACTAGGGGGCAGAAGAATACTATGGAATACAGCAAAACTACGAAAAAAAGAAAGAAAATGGAATACTGATACATTCTAAGAAGATGTATTATCATGAGATTCACTATTTTTGAATTTTGATGCCTTGCAGAGCATAATTAACTCAGAAGAGGTATATTTTTTCAATTCTAATAAATGGCTATGCATACATGCTCTACTTTACATGTTTTAATGTTTGTTTGTTTTTTTTAACAAAATTAAAACTGAGCCATATATAATTCAGTTACAGGAACACTATAAAGTTAGGAATACAAACTTGTATTCTTAATGCTATAGAGCACCTGTCCCCAGTTAGATTCAGATCACCCAGTTTCCAATATAAAAACCTGTGAAAAAAAAAATGAATGGCTTCCTCATCACTGGTCCAATCCAATGCTCATTATAGAAGAGCATTGTGGAGCTGATGCACATGTGTAGTGAGCGTCACGCACACATTAAATGATTCTCATAGCAAAGCTTTGAATTCAATGCTTCATGTGAACTTCTATGCCACGTGGCCAAGCTTAACTCAGTCAGTGCAGTAGAAACTCCTTTAGTGGCTCTTTGGAAGACAGCCACTAGAGGTGGATTTTTATTCCTGCAATGTAAACATTGCAGTTTCCAAACAATAGCAATATTTTACATTGCAGGGTTAAAATGACAGGACCACTATACCCAGAACACTTCATTGAGATGGAGGGATCTGGGTGACTTTAGTGGTCCATTAAGGATATAGAAAGAAAACATTCTATAAACTAACATGCAATTCTTTGCTAAACAGTATTTCTACATTAAAGGAACACTGTAGCGTTAAGAATAAAAATGTGTATCCCTAACATTATAGTGCCCTGGTACCTTTATTTACCTCTTCTCCCTCACAGTGCTGATCTTCACAGCTGATTCCCACCTCCTTGGCTGAGATTATTGAGATTGATGATCTCGTCCAATCCAATGGGCTCTCATATGAAAGAATTGGGAGGCTTGTACATGGCGAAACGCTGCTCTGTACGTTGCTCAGATGGTATGGAATTTTTCTCTTATATTTTGGTGAAAGGCATTTTAACACAACAATGAAAACAATGTGTTTTAACTTAACTAATATGTTCACACTCTCACTATTAACCGAAAATTGTTATCTGATATTTTACAGCAACTTTACAAAACACATGATCAATAATTCGATAATTTGGAGGAAATTGTTCATTTTATTGATGCCATGCATGCACGGTTGAAATATTAGGTAGGAGCTGGACTTGATTAGAAAAAGTTTGAGAAACAGCTCAAACACTACAGAAGCAATATTTAGTATTAAGTACGTTAAGCAACTGGGCTCAGTCAAACATTATAGAATGCGAAAGCTATCTGATACAGAGGAATTGGAAGAAACTTTAAAAATATAATCCTTCAATGGGCAAAATAATATTGTATAGTAAAGCATTTTATTAGATGATGCTAATGTAAAACATGTATTCTTTTGAGGAGGAGAATATGATATCATACCTGGGCATATACTTCAAAGCTGATATATATTGTTATTCTTGTGTGTAGTTTTAATAAAGTTTTTATTTTTTTATTTTGTTTTTTTTATTTGGAGCGTGGTCAGTCTACATTATTTATGCTTATCTATACATTGCTAAAGCCAGATTTATTATGAATAGCTAATTGTGGATTACTAACTTAAAATTATAATTTATTTAATTAATAAATCTTTAAATGTATTTCTAATGTTAAAGTTGTCTTGCATGTTTAGGGTTGCCACCCACTGTAACACTAAGATACAGTACTTCTACTTACCATGAATCCTTTGACATGACAAGCTATGGCCTCCACTTCACTCCTGATAATTTCAGCCAATTGTATGCTTCTCCATGAAAGAGACATTTCTCCACGAAAAAGTTACTGCACTTGCATGGCAATTGCCAATCAGCATCTCCTTGTAGAGATGCATTATACTAAGGGACTGGCTCTTTGCACCAAAACCACTACATTAGGCAGACGTGACCCTTTAATGTTAATGAGATTGTTGTTCTCACAAAGAGTGTATTCCACAATGTTGTGTTTTACTTAAGTTGGAAATGTAATGACCACCCCTAGCCTCAAATCATCGATTTTCCTTGTGTCATGCTTACTAGAGAGAAACACAATTTTTTTGTGCCTGTATCTGTGTATAGCTCTCAAAGTATGCCAGTCTGTATGAGGATGCCAATCTGTATAATTATGCCATTTGGTGCCAGTGTATCAATTTGCATTTTAGTCTGCCTGAGTGTGACAGTGTATCTGCCAATTTGAGTTACTGTGTATATTTTTGTGTCAGGGAGTTTTCAGTGTGCCATTCTGTGTGCCAATCTGAATCTTTAGAATCAATCTGTAAGTCAATTTGTGCATGCTTTCTAACTTATAAACATGTTCTAGTGTCAATATATTTTCTATGGCTACACCATGTTTTAAAATGTGCTTGTGCCTATGTTCGTCCCAATGTGTTACGGATGCAAATTACACTTGTGTAAAAAAATGATTTATTTGTCTGAATAAAATTCCTGTTAATCCATACCGGAACAAATCAATTCTGAAAGTTCAAATTTCTTACCTTTACAGGTAAACCACAGGTAAAATAATTTGGAATCTTCACCACTGTGCTCTATCCAGTGGTGTCCAAGAGATAGCAAATACGCTCCAATCCCTGTGAATTTGGACCATCCACCTCCTCTGTTATACATTCAGAGGGAGATAGTTTCTGTTGGTGAAGTCAAACTGTTGAAGGTGCATTGATACACATATAGTGGGATTGTCCCTTAATTAATTCACCCATTCTAGACACAGATATACTCCCTCATAAACGGATTCTAATACAACACTCCTCCCTTTTTCCCAGCTCCCATGCAGCTACACCAAACTAACACCCCAACTTCCTCATACACGACATCTCTAATGATTAGAATCCTAAATGTTCCCAAGGCTTTTTCCTCTCCTGTGGAGACAGAAGGTTACACCATCCCTCATACTCTGGTTCATATGTATGCAGGAACTGGGATATACAGAGATAATCAAAGCTCACACAATGAAATAAGAACAGACTTATACACAGATCTGATCCCAGTGGTTGTTGACTACAGACACTAAGGACTTCCAGGGTATCCTTGTCTCCTAGATGGGGTTGACTAGGTTGACTAGAGAGTGGAACCCTATCCAATTGCCAGGCTGATAATTATAGCTGGATTAATTTAGTGTGTACCCACAATACAAGCTCCATTCCCCAGATACACCATGAAGCAACCACCACCTTTTGTTCCCCCAAGAAATGTCACCACATGATACCGCATATCATTAGTAAGTGCCAAAGTGAGTTCACCTCGATGAAGTCTTAGAGGACAATTTATAATGGTTTTTACTAATGTTTACAATGAAAGCTACTGATCAGACATATATGTATGTATAATTTGTATCTTAAGTTGCCTACTATGAGACCTGCATGTCTCATTTTGTTCTTTACTTTGTTGCATGCTTTTCTACATTACAGATTACTGGGTCGTGTAAGACTAATTATTGATATTTGTCTTTTGTGGAAAACGTTCAATAAAAATGTATTCACCTAAACTAATTTGGAATCAATTCGTTCAATTATTACCAGGAATTTTATTTGGACAAATTGTCTCAAACAAATATTTGCTCAAGTCTAGTGAAAATGTTGACATTGCCCCTTCAAAAGAAAACAAAGCAAAACAAATAAACAAACATCTAGATAATAAAAGGTACTTCCAAGATTGGAATTTTTTTTTGTTTCTAAATAGCTTATGGGAGTAAATTATTACTTAAATATGCACTGTCACTTGTGGTGTTTTATTGTGTTTTCAAAGGCTGTGCAAGTTAGCATTGGTGTTTCCATATAGGAGCGGAATGAGAGGAAATGGGAAATATTTAAGTTCTCCAAACTAATTCCTCCATCTTCATAAACTGGGTTAACTTAAGTTTCATGGAGAAGAAGCCACCAGGTGCACTGTCTTTATTGTATTGTATGCATTAGGTATAAAATGAAAGCCTGCAAAGGATTCCTCAACACTGGTGGATCTTCTACAGATCTTCTCTTTTGTGTGCTATGACATACCATAGTCATCTATTGCTTGTTACCACCAGCTGTCACAAATGACTGCTAATAGGAGATGTTAGTATGTGGCAGGGGTAGTTGCTTGATTCCCTACATTTGGCATATATTGTAAAAACTCTGCTTGACCTTATGATAAAGTAGCCCATACTTTTATGAAAAACTCAAAAGTCAGAGATCCATTTTAACCCCTTATAACTTATGAACTCTGTGATGGTCTCTGTACACTTTATGGTAGCCATTTAAAATGGTGTCAGACAGCTGGTCTCTTTGAGATCACGGTAACTTGGTTGTTTCTTGATACCTCACTAGTCAAATATCATAGAAATAGCAATGTGGAAGTCCTCCAAGGCAAGCATTTACATACATATCTGTTTCTAGTGATCATTATTTACTATCAGGCAGCATGGGTCCTCTATTAAGACAGTACATGCTGAGGTCACCATGAGTGTGGCAATTGCCACTACTGAAAGCCTCACTCATGAGAATGTCTAGTAACAGCTGGCCATATGCCATAGGACTACTGTGACAGCCAATTACTGTGGCCTTATTCTACGACTGGAAGCTGATGACTGTCTGCAGCAGTGTATGCTGGGATCAGCTGTAAATGGGTTATTAAAAAGTGACAAAAAGTATGTGGTAAACTGCACCAAAAGGTTAACAATTCTAAAAGTCCATACAATAAAATAGTGATATATACATACACTGGAGGAAGTGTATTATATATAATACTCAAAGAAATAAGAACAGGAAAAATAATAGTGCAATATGTCACATAAATATTAAAACATATGTGTATATAAAAACCCAATAAAAGACTAACTCACACTTTTTAGAGCTGCTTAGAGCTCTGTCGTATATTGCATGAATGGTATCATCCTCGTCTTAAGATATGTGGATAGTAGCTGTAGTTGGTGTCCAATTCTCAGCAGCCGTATGTATAGGAAAAAGCAGAATAAAATCCAATGGCACAGTATGTAGTAAATAATATGCAATAAAATAAAGGTAGGTATCCTACTTACAATTTCGTAATATGAGCTTGTGGTGGTAGAATCCCCACCAGATGATATACAGGATATGCAGGAATACAATAGAGCAGGAGTAGGGAAGAAAAGAAAAAATCATTAGGGATATGGAAAGTAACAGTTAATTTTATTAGTAAATAAGAATATACAAATCTATATATAAAAAAAATGCTTTCAGTCTCCACTTAGCACTTTTTGCCCGGGTTTGAGCTTCTTCAGAAATATATAAAAGTCTGGAAAATATCCAAATATTTATAGGCAGTCTTACTTTCATTATTCCTATCCGTTGTGCTGTTCAACTTCCTGCTTCCTCTGGAGTCGCGTACTTCAGGAGTGATGGACTGCGAACCCCAGAGCTTGATGGGACATTTAGTATATTTTTACGCTGGACATCTCAAACCGTGGTGAGTGATGAAATTGCCTGCGTCATCAGGAAGTGTCATTTTTCGGCTCTCCATTTTTCTTTAGGCAGATGGGACATGTAGTCATATGGACTTACACCTCAGAAAGCGGCAAAGAAAAAAAGAAAGAAAGAAAGAAAGGGGGATTGGAGGGTAAATTTTGTATGTCCTCTATACCACTCCATCAGCCATATTTACTGTGGGAAAATATTTCGCTCAGAAAGCCTTTTTCTACCTTTGGGAGCTAATCTGTTTGTCAGTGTGTGTCTGTCAATGCGTATGCGTAGCAATGGGTCTTAGTGTGTATATGTGTGCCTTTGAATGTGTATCTAACAATGTGTATCTGTATTTTTGTATATGGTAGTTTTTATAAATAACCCCAACAGGCAAAACATTGTGGGAGTTGTGCAACAGATGGGGATCTACCTTTTTTTTCTACCCTTGCGACAGGGGAGCACCCAAAAATTTCTTTCCCCAGAGCCTTCTCTACTTTTGTTCCCCCTCTGAGTATGTATTTAGCACTGTGTGTTCATGTGTGAACTTGTGTGTATGTGTTTATATGTGTGTGTTGCAGTGTGTATCTGTGTGTGTCTGGTAGAGTATGTATTCATCCATGGTTGTGTCTATCTGTACAAGCATCTTGCATTGTGCATTTGTGTGTCATATTGTGTATACTTGTGTGCGTCTACAAGTAGTTATGTGTGTTTGGGAACATGTGTCTATGTATGTATCTATTGGAGAGTATGGAGGGGATGCCTAGTTACTCGTTTTGTAGGGACCCTATAAGTTCTAATGGCAGCCCAATATACAAAGTACAATTCAGAGGAATTATTATGTTTTAAGCGAAAAATATGGTCAAAATACTAAATTTATTCCAATCCTTAAAGTCCTGTTTATCAGGTCTCAGCTTGAAAATGCATGCCTTAGGCTAAACACAAAATGACTCTTGACTCACAATTCAAGCGACTCACATGACTGCATCAATTAGTCACTTTGTTTTTTGTACTGATTGGTTGGGGAAGGGCTGAGGTGGAAATGCATCTCACTTTCTCATAGAAAAAAAATATTTTCCTTAAGGGACCACTGAAATACACACTGCTTACCAGATACAAGCTGTTTGAAAAGGTGTTTGGCTGCTGAAATCCTATAAAACCTATTCAAAAAGGTACTCTCTGCTCTGGTATCCAGAGATTGCGTTTATTGTTGCCATCTGTTTAATTGCCTTTCAGGTCTGTGTCGAGATGAAAGTGCAGGAAAAAAAAACACAATCCTTGTTTTCTTTAAAAGGCACTTATAAATTTCATGCATTTTTGCCAAATACATATGTTTAAATAAATTAGAAATATACTTTTCTAAAATTGCAACAAAAAAAAATGAAAAACATTATATAATTTAAATAGATAATTGTATGGCAATTTATTATTACATTGTTACTATTGAAATATCTGAGACTATTAAGACATGATTTATTTATCACTAATAGTATGATCAGATCATTATTTTCACATGGAAACTTTTTATAATCCCATGCTACTGAATCAGGAAAACACTGAGAATGGTCCAAAACTTAATGGTTGCTTGCCCTTTGGTAGACTCCAAAGTCTCAAAGATTGATCTACAACACTCGTTTTAGTTAGAGTATCTTTTTTTTGGTCCAAAATCAGTGACCACCTCCCCTTACTCCCCCACCCCGCCATGATTTTGTTTTTTAAAAACAAACCCTAACCTTTCCTCCATTCCATTCCAAGCCTAGGTTCTCCTTGCAGGCTAAGTCATCCTCCTGGCCTGACATAATTTCCCCTCAGTGGAGACTGACATGGGACAGGGAGGATGGAATGAGGGAATGAGGGGAGGGAAGGAGCAGCATGGGAGGCATGCTGTCATTAGCTGTCTGGTGCCCTCACAATGTGCATACCTGTATCAGATGTCACGTTTCCACAGAATTTATATTACCCAGGCCAGAAGCTGGATAATGTTGCTGCAGACAGCTAAGGAGTTAATGTCTGTATTTGCAGTATTTTAAACTGAAATGCTAGACATGCAGACTCTATGCATGATGACCACTTCAACATGATGCTTGGAGTATACCTTTAAGAGTATACAGTGGGCAAGAGATAAACAGAAGTGGTAGACAAGTTAGTAATTTACATGGATGGCAGTTTGTCAGTGTAAATCAGTGAAAAGAAACTGCTCATTGTAGCAATGTTGTAAGAGGTACTGATTGGGAAACTGGTTAAAAATAACACATGGATATGGACCAAAAACAAATAGATATTTGCAGATAAGCTAAAATAGAGGAGACCATTGCGCCCATCGAATTTCATGCTGCTTAATTTAATCATGTTTTTGTAATGCTTGATCATAAGAAAAAAATAAAACTGCATATAAATTTTAGGATAGTCACATAGTTATACTTTATTTATATAAGCATTATTTTATATATAAGGAACCAGCACTTTGGTCAGCTCTTTACAAAGAGTAAACAAAGCATACAAATTAACAATGACAAACAATTTTAAGAAAACAGAAACAAAAGACTCCATTAAAATGATCTTTCAGAGCATGAAGGTTCAATTTTAGTGCTTGGTACCATTATCTCTAGTTAACCTCTCTTTCCTCTCACAATAAATTTAAGTTAGACCAAAGTGAAACACACAGTTTGTGGCAAATGTATTTGGAACACATGTGCACCTGCTCATTAATGAACATATCTAAATTGGCAAGTCATATGTCAGCATTTCAGGGCATAAAAACATGCAAACATGGACAGGATGTCCAGTCATTATTCAAACCATCACCACATCAGAATAGGGAAGAGATATAATTTAAATGACTTTGACTGTGTAATGATTGTCAGTGCTTTCAGTGTTGGGTGCTGTGTCTTGAGTATCAAGAAAATGTCTGTCTCCTTGGATTTTCATAGGAACAAAAAGTTTACAGAGAATGGTGCAACAGCATATAGCGAGCAGAAGCTCTGTGAGCAATTATAACTTGCTAATGAGCAAGGTCAGGGGAAGATAGTCAGATTGGGTCATGCTAAGGGTGATAGTTATTGAAATAACCACGTTACAGTAGTGATATTAAACAAAAACCATCTCTGATTGCTCAATACATATTTAATTGAAGTAAATAAGATACATCGGGTTCCACTACATATCTAAGTAAAGAAAACAGACACTGCAAGGGGAATAGACACACCAGAACTTGATAACCGAATATTGGAAAAATAAATCCTAGTCTGAAAAAAAATCAGTTTCTCCAGAAACATGCAGGTCCGGATGTTTTATAAACAACATGAAAACAAGGGTCCATTCTGCCTTGTGCTGATCATGTTCATACAGTTATGGCCATAGTGTTCTCATCTAATGGCTACGTCCAGCAAGGTAATATGCCATGTCAAAAAGAAACTGGCATTTTAAACAAAACCCACAAACATGAAGGCAATGCTCTCTTTGGTGCAGTGGCGCCCTCAGTCAGCATATTTCACTCCAGTAGAGCACATATGGATGTGGTAGAATAGGGAGCTATGATGTCAACATGTACAATAATCTCCATGGATGAGGCTGGAACTAGTGTTTGATCAAGGTAAACTCTATGATAGAGTGCTCTTTCCACACAGACATTGTGGGGGTGTTAGTAAACTCTTATACTCTGCTTTCCATAAATGAAGTGATTCTGAGCCAGATAACTACTATATAGTGGCTGTAAGGCCTAGAGACATGAATGGAAAAAAAAAATGGTGCCAGAACCAGACTCCTCATATACCATATTTTGGTTCTATGGCAACCAAATAAAGGCTCTTTGCTAAGGCACCTGAATATCATTAAAGGGCTTTATCCACAGGGCTCTATTTTTTATATGCTTGGCTTTCCTTAAGTGACACTCTCCTCATCAATTGTGATTATGGTTTTTCTACCAAGAAGACTTCTAAGACAAGGTGATAGCAATATTTATTTTAGTTTGCCCATTCTTTCCCAACAACTTTTTTTTTCCAAGAATGAGTTTCTTCTCAAAACTCCTGAACTATCCCTAAGCTCAAATTTACCTGCATTGTAATGTTAGAATCTCACTTATATTTTTCTGAAATATGGTCAGTGTTATCAGGAGATGTATTATTTTTTGATCATTTTAAACTTGCATACTGCTCGATAAAAATTGAATTACTAAAAATGATTACATATCTTCTTCATTCCATACCACAAATAATTCAGGATATTCTTGATCTAGGGTCCTACGCACTATTGGAAAGGTATACCTAATAGTGGGCACTGAATGTATATTGGGGAAAAGCAATGGGAGTGATATTTCTTGGCACAGATAACAAGATTATTAGCAAGAAGCTGACAGTCTAATCTCCGTATTATGAAAGGAATTCTTTATGGACACATTTCAGTCTTTGTATAAAATGACTCATCCTTGAACATCGGCTTGTTCACGTGCCAATCTGTTTGCCCTTGTAGAACCTTGTTTAGATTCACTGTTGCATAAAATCAGGTTGTGCATGCATGCTACATTTTACATAGTTTAACTTGCCCTTATTCAAATGATTATGTGCATAAATGGGTGGGATTGTGGACTCTGCTAAAAAAAAAAGTGTAAAAGTTTGTTAAGTTCTACAAGGAAAATACAATTATCTAGTACATATTTTACATGAAAATGTATAGTCTATTGCATCTTTATGTAAAGTAATGTTTCAGTAAAACTATCTTTCATTGTTTAATAACATTCTAAAACCACATTCAGGCATTATCTATTAAAACAATAACTGTTGGGAATGAGGTAACTGCATTTTTTGACCAAACAAAATTACTATGGGACATTATTCTGAAACATCCAGTGGTACATGATGGTTCAATCTGTAAAATATATAAATAAACTCATGAGTTTTAATGGTCATGCATTTCCACATTAATCGGATTGTGCAAATATAATTAACAAAATAGAATGTGTTATATTTACATAATTGTATTTAAGATCAATAGAGAAAATTGGACATTTTTTTAGGTTTTTATAAATAATTTCGGTGACAATCTTTTTTTTAAAGCTTACGGTAATTACTTTAATAGTTTCTAATCAATGAATCAATTAACATTTTTCATCTGTGAACATTTTTTGAAGCACACAAAACTTTGTATGATATTCACTTTTTATGGTGAACAGAACAAAATTATTTAAAGCATTTACGCAACTGACACTGTAGCATTTCGAAGATTACTTATAGTTAAACACAAAACATATAATTAATGATCGAATGTGATACAATATTCTATTTTACCATAATCTTGTTTTAATATTTGTTTAATCATGTTGGTGTTCTGTATATTTCCTATCTTTTTTCCCTCTAAATTTACATATTTTTTCTTGGCATTTATGCTATATCAAGGCAGATCATTTGGCACTGACTTAAAATTCATTAGGGACATCACACTGGCGCCGTTTGACCGCGTCTTGGCATACACTATTGTCAGGAGACAAAAGACTTGTGCAGTAGATCAAAAAGGAATATTTTTCAAAATTTAGCAAAATCTCAAAATAACACATTAATATAGATTCTCACACCTTTTTTAACCCAGACGATGCATGCACATGTTTTAATTTTTGATAACTTGCCTGTCTGTTTATTTAATTTGAGCTTAATTAAAGAAAAAATACACGCCATGTGATTGCAAAGATGTCAGTTCACGTACATATATAAGATTTGCAGTTTTTTTTAATAGATTTTAGAGAGATCGTGTTTTTAACAGTAGTTAGAAAACATGTTAAATGCATTTTATTACTATGGATTAGACAATATAATGAAGTGATCTTCTAAAGACATAACTAAATTGTACTATATGACAACTTACTTACCTTTTACAAAAAAAGGTTTTCAGACATTTTGATAAGAAGCAGGTAAATGACATAAATTTATATAATCAAGAGGAAAAAAAAGAATAAAAAAAAATAGAAAATGTACATTAGAGAAAATGTTAATGGATATTTAAGAAACACTCAAAATTTGCTGAAGTTTTGCATTGCCTGTCATTGCAGGCTTATTCAATAAAAGTTTAAATTTCAAAAAGAAATTAGCACTGTTATAAAATACCTTTTTTCACACATTCTTTATTGTCAGTCGGACAACCAGTAGGGTTTCCTGCCTCACTCAGTTTGTAACATAGATCATTAAGATGTGCATGATTGACTAGTTAGGTGCATGCGCAATATGTCATTCAGGCTTCACAATGAGAAACCTCTGAATAATGTACATGCTGGACAAACAGATAATAGCTTACGGAGCTGGAGAAACTAGTTTGTTCCTAATGTGAACTCATTTTTTCATAACCCTACCGATATGAAAAATAATATATACATGTTTTATCCAGGGTAATATCTACTAATTTTGTCTGTATAGTGTTCCTTTAATGCCATGTGAATGTCTAGCTGAAGCATTTTAGTTATGCATTTAAATAATAAAGTGATATGTATCACTCAAAGTTCCTTGCTGTGCCACTCACGAATAAAGGCCTCATGCCCCATCCAATGTTTGTGTTCATTAGCTCTACTCGTTTGAATATGTTAGTGTTATTTTAATTGCTCTTGAACCTTCAGGGTGAATTGATTTTATTTTTTTTCTGATTGGTCCACTTTCCTATTCAACCAAATACACACTTAATTGCTGCACATTGAGCTAATATACAATCGCAAAAGGTGGAGATCCTACTAATATATCATATAAAAAGTATAGATGGATTACTTAAATGGTTCATAGAGTGGATGGTTTGATCCATGTGAAAAGAGTAATGTTCAGAAAAAAGGTTATAATTAAAGTGTATAAGAAAAAAAAATGACAATTAAATCTTTGCTTAAAATAATTTGGTGCAAAATTATATTGTGTGGGAAAGTCTTTGATTTTAAGATTGACGTCAACAAAGAATTAGTGTGCCTCTGATATTTCAGGCATACAATTGACATAAATCATCCACAAATCTACTTTACCTTCAATATCTTTGTTTCTAAATTATTCTCATAGTAAATTGCTATTGTGTTATGCCGAAGCATTATCCAGTTCGTATCATTTAAAACATTAATTTTGATAATTTTTATTTTTATTTATTTTTTATTTGTTTCTATATTATAAGTTTGGAAATAGATAGGCAGCCTTGTGACCTAGTTAAATTGATAACCATGGGTACTGTCTAGGAAGAATTGAATTTCATTTTATTTAGAGCCCTCTACAGCTTTTTTCTATGGAACATCTAATGGCAGGTAAAATTGAAAAATTTTCTTGTAAACATTATTTTGGTGAATTCAGCTGTTTGGAAGGCCGATGAACTCAGTCAATGAGAGTGTGTTTTTTCTGTCAAGGTGCTTAAGTGCTAAGCACCTTGACAGAAAAAACACACCCTCGTTGACGCTGTACTTGGTAAAGTTGTGCAATGTCCTCAATCAAGAAAACACTGATTTGCACTTGGTTTGCCCCATGATCAATCATGCTAAGTGCAATAGGAATGCATGTCACTATATTATTCCCAGTTTACATCTTTTACTGTATGCCACCAGTGTTCTTTTGCAAGTGGGGACATGCTATGATAAAATAGCCAGCTGATAAGTCAAAAATATGTTTTTTAATTTTCTTTTTCCTTTTTTAATAAAATATTCCCATTGTATCACTGACCTAGATTTTAATGTTACATATGATATTCTCTTTAAATGTTGCATTTCTGTGTATACATAATATCTAAATTTCTGAAATATTAATAACAGGTTGATGGGAAATAATGATTTTCTATAATAATGAGATGTTAGCGAATTCGTTTAAAACATGCATCAATAATAGAAATGAAAACTCAGTGATCTTAGAAGTTGTCTCAATAGCATCAGCAAATCAGTCTCACTTACCCTACATGTTAATAAAATAAGGAGATGACAATCCTAAAAACAGGGATGCAAAATAGAGAAAATATGGAATGACATTTTTTTCCTCCCCAAAGGAGTAACTGCCACGAACCAAAGTATTTTCATGAAAGCTCTTTTGCTTCAGATGCAGAATATTAAGAGAACAAAACACTTTAGGACAGAGCCTTGTCACCAGATGTTACTTGCCTCTAATGTGTTTGTTAAGCGGTATTCTTTTTAAATAGGTCACGTAAACTTTTACATTGTGTGGTAGATACATAGAATGCCATGATTTTCTGCGTACCAATTTGTCTGTATTCAGGTTCAAGCTAATGACCTTGTACAACATATAAATTCTGGTATAGTGAAAGCAGGAGCTTGCGTGTGATTTAGGCAAAAAATGGGTTTTGGTGCCCTAAAACAGTAGATGCTGGTGCCCTGTGTTTAGGTTTGACGAACTTTAAGAATCCCTCATTTTGTATTCTGCAGTCATATATCTTCAGCTATATAGATTATGCTTGTTAATGGGACCTATGGCTTTATCTCTAATTTATCTGTTTATCTATGATTTTTTTAATCCATTTTCATCTCTTATTTTTTATTACATCATCAAGAGAGTTTTGCCTTTCTATACTTCTCGTTCTTTCCATTTAGAAAAGGATAATTAATTCAGTTAAAAACGTATTAAGTATATTTTATTTTCCATGTATTTGCATTGGGAAATGTAGGCACAGTTTTTGTAACAAGAATTCTCCATTCTATATCTTTCTATTTCAGATATCACGCCACAGAAGGAATCATTCCCAACACTGTATTCCTGACAAAATAATTGTAAATGACATGCTGGTAAGGTTTTATCTTTATTTGGTTTTTGTTTTTATTTATCATAAACTCTCAAAGCCAATGAGTGAGAAGGGTGGATGAAATATCCAAAACTCATGGTATGTTAGGTTTACTCTGTTTTACTTTAAAGCTAAACCTCTGCAATTAGACAAGAGATTAGATAATACAATAACCCAAAGACTTAAAGTCAAGTTAAAGTTGGGGATGTTACCCGAATTCCATATTTTGAAAAGTAAAGTTTTTACCTCTGAGGATATGATAAATCAAAATGAATTTGTTTTGTGAAGGAAAATGCTCTGCCACTTCTTTACCTTTTACAAGTTACAAATATTAATCCAGCCATTTTCACTCCACATTGACAGCCACTAGAAGCACTTACTCATTAAGGCCTTCAAAATCAGAGATTTTTTATAGTCTACACCATCAGGTCCAGCATGATGAAGCTGAAAACTGTGAATAAATCTTATGGAGAAGCATTGATCCAGTGCTTCTTTATAGCAAACGTTCAATTGACAGAAAGTGGTCATTGCTGTGCATGCACCTTAAATCCCCAATGTTTCTCTTTTGGCCGAGATCATCCATCAGGATGATCTCAGAAGTATGTAGTCTTTCACCTTCAAACAGTACACAATCCAGTAGTACAATATGCAAAAACATATACACAGGTACTAGCGCTATAAATCTTTTACTTAAAATATGTATGAATATCAAAAATAGCAGCTATAACACTTAGGTGTGTAACCTTTCCAAATACACCAAAAGGTAGCAAAATTAGTACAAAAGAAGTGTAGTGCTTATCAATAGTACGGTATCAGTATACCTTTGCCGACTCAATAGATACTCTATGATGCATCCAAGAGGCCTAAACATATAAAAAAACAAATCATAGTGTAACATATTCAAATAACATAATTATGTGTGAAAATAGGAACACTCACAAGCATAGAGCTAATGGACCTAGCTCAGGTGTAAAAGGTATTCGGGTCCGTAAAGGCGTCCCACCCCTGGTTAAGATTTCTTGATCCACCAATCCTAATATGGATATATATAAGATGGGAACATAGAGTAGTACAGTACTGATCTGTATTAATGTAAGTATAAGCTAAATCAATACTCATAAGTCTGGAGCCTCTATATGGCTCTATGGTAGCATGTTGTGTAGTTTTGGACTACACTCCCTTGCTTCAGGATACTAGACACCAGAAGGTAAATTAGTATATATATAGAATAATTTATTAATTTAACATATAAGGAATAAAAAAGACACAAAGTCTGTATATAGTATACAAGTGATACTTCAAATTCCCAGAAAGCGTTTCACTACCCCAAGTGGCTTCCTCAGCCGAGTAGAATATCCAAATGTCCTTCTGTTCACCGGTCCTGCTTATATACTCCCTTAATAGGGATATAATCAATTGACCGGAGTGCACCTGGGCTTTACTTCAACCAATTATATTATAGTTGTTCTGCCCACATACTTAAGGCCACAAGGGCATTGGAGAAGACAAATAATATTTTTGGAATAACATGTAATAAAATCTTTGATATGTGCCTTTTCTTCTTTTTTTTATATATATCTGTTTCAGAATACTCCTCTTGTTTCCAGTCCTTCTGCATGCTAAGCATTGACCACATCAGTAAAAGCCTTTCTCATTATGAAAATTTGTAGAGTTAATTCTTTCTTCTTTTAAAAAAACTTTTCACTAGAGAGTCTTTGAAATTGTTAACACCTCTATGGATAATCTTTGGTTGTTCGGGTAAAATTTCTTTTAAAAGTGGATCTGGCAATAAAATTGGCCAATATTTTTTCACAATCCCTCTTACCTTTCCATTTTCTGTACTGAAATTGTACTGAAAGGGAACATCTGATAAAGTGTGCCTATTTGATTTCTTTTTATATTCTAGCATTTCTTTCCTTTATTTATTTCTCATTTCCAATCTAGATGTTTCATCAGTATACCTTTGCCGACTCAATAGATACTCTATGATGCATCCAAGAGGCCTAAACATATAAAAAAACAAATCATAGTGTAACATATTCAAATAACATAATTATGTGTGAAAATAGGAACACTCACAAAGCATAGAGCTAATGGACCTAGCTCAGGGTGTAAAAGGTATTCGGGTCCGTAAAGGCGTCCCACCCCTGGTTAAGATTTCTTGGATCCACCAATCCTAATATGGATATATATAAGATGGGAACATAGAGTAGTACAGTACTGATCTGTATTAATGTAAGTATAAGCTAAATCAATACTCATAAGTCTGGAGCCTCTATATGGCTCTATGGTAGCATGTTGTGTAGTTTTGGACTACACTCCCTTGCTTCAGGATACTAGACACCAGAAGGTAAATTAGTATATATATAGAATAATTTATTAATTTAACATATAAGGAATAAAAAAGACACAAAGTCTGTATATAGTATACAAGTGATACTTCAAATTCCCAGAAAGCGTTTCACTACCCCAAGTGGCTTCCTCAGCCGAGTAGAATATCCAAATGTCCTTCTGTTCACCGGTCCTGCTTATATACTCCCTTAATAGGGATATAATCAATTGACCGGAGTGCACCTGGGCTTTACTTCAACCAATTATATTATAGTTGTTCTGCCCACATACTTAAGGCCACAAGGGCATTGGAGAAGACAAATAATATTTTTGGAATAACATGTAATAAAATCTTTGATATGTGCCTTTTCTTCTTTTTTTTATATATATCTGTTTCAGAACACTCCTCTTGTTTCCAGTCCTTCTGCATGCTAAGCATTGACCACATCAGTAAAAGCCTTTCTCATTATGAAAATTTGTAGAGTTAATTCTTTCTTCTTTTAAAAAAACTTTTCACTAGAGAGTCTTTGAAATTGTTAACACCTCTATGGATAATCTTTGGTTGTTCGGGTAAAATTTCTTTTAAAAGTGGATCTGGCAATAAAATTGGCCAATATTTTTTCACAATCCCTCTTACCTTTCCATTTTCTGTACTGAAATTGTACTGAAAGGGAACATCTGATATAGTGTGCCTATTTGATTTCTTTTTATATTCTAGCATTTCTTTCCTTTATTTATTTCTCATTTCCAATCTAGATGTTTCAAGTTTATCCTCCTATTCTTTCTCTAAAAAGTCATTCTTGGATCTTAGTGACTGTTCTTCAAAAGTTTCTATATCTGTACAGTTTCTGCGAATCCTTAAAATTTTTCCTTTTGGGGTATTTTCTAGCCAAGGGGCAAAGTGGCAGCTAAGTCTTTCAATGTAACTGTTTGAGTCGACATGTTTAAAATGATTTTTGGTTTTGATAATCTCATTTTTGTATTGACAGTAGTACAATATATTCAAAGAGGTAGAGCAGATACCTGGCTGATTCTATCCAAGCTCTAGATAAAAAATTATTTAAAGCTTTTTTGCCTAATTTATTTTAATTCTAAACAATAAAAGAAGTTAAAAATAAATAGAGTGCTAATATATATTAGTGAGTATTGGTGCAGCTAACATGGAGCCAATAAATTAGTGGCAACTGATGACCATATGGACAAAATGGATTCAGAAAGGTTCCAGACATATGATGTACAGGTCACTCTTTTATGAGGTCTAAAAGCACAAATAAATAAATATAAGGTTATTCATAATGAAGTTTGGAGGTAAAATGAAGATTTTTTTTGTTGGAAATTAGAATAGTTAAACAAATTAAGCACTTTATATAGCAAAATAATTTTTTAGAGTATTAAGAGTCACTATAATATTAATATAAGCCTGTAACAAGTCCTCAAGTGTTTATTTAACCCCTTAAGGATACAACTTCAGAAATAAAAGGGAATCGTGACGGAATATTTCCGTCATGTGTCCTTAAGGGTTTCATAAAGTAGAACAAAGAAAATGTGGGGGCACACAGTAATATCCAAAAGGAACTCTGGAGGTTTTTATTTGGATTGCTGGGACCTATCCTCTCCTCTCCAAACTTTGTTGCACCATGGTACACAATATCCTGTCACTGAGCATGTGTGCAGCCCCAATGCGGTCTACTAAATTTCTTTAATACAGTGTCCAGTTAATCTGAGTGATATGGATTGATAAACATATTTCACAATACTTTTTTTTTCCTTTTCTAATACTACAGTTAATTGCGATGACTTCCATTTTGGAAGAAGTCATTGTAATGTATACGTTCAATAATGTTAAAACTTGTGTACCAAACAGATCCAATTTAAATGAGATGTAATTGTTCCTGACTAACCTATATGGAAATGCCAATGAATATTTTGTTAGGTTTTTTTTGTTAACCTTCCCTCTTATAACACGATAAAAGAAGGGCAACCAATGCAACAGTGATGGATATTATTTGAGGCAGGCTGAAAACTACACAGTATAAAGTGTCATTGGAACATTGCTTACTGAAAAACCTCAAGTCTGTGTATTAGGGATGAAAGCATAAATATTAGGGAATTCCGTAGAAAGAGGGACATCTAACTTTTATTAGTTGTTGTTAATGCTTCTTCTCTCGCCTATGCCATGGCAAACAAATATTTAGATGAATATAATAAAAAAATAAATTAAAAAAATGGAATAAGCAAGCATGATACACTTTCACAGCATTTATTTTTAAATTGTCCACAAAACATTTTAAAAATGGTTTAAAAATATTTAACAAAATAGCTCCTAAAAGACTTTCTTCATCATAATGCGTACATTGACATGCAGTGGTTATGGTATTTAATGTTCCTCTTTAATGTGTGCATTCCAGAACAGAAACAATTAATAACAGAGTAATATTTTTCCAAGTAAATAACCATACATTTTGAAAAATATACAGAAGTATTTCTACCACCTTTTACCAAGATTGCAAAAAAAATCATAACATTCTAAATGTTATTCACCCTAAAATAGCACAATGATCCAATAGTGCAATTTATTCAAATTGTGAATGTTTTGATAGAAGTCCACTAGAGACACTGTATAGCATTTCAGAGCTATTGGGGCAATCAGATCATTCACAACTACCATGTATAGGTTATAACTTTCACATTGGTATGTTTGAGGAAAAACACATTTTCATTTATTGGCCTTGATTACATTACATGCCCCCATTGATGGACATTAGGTGGGGGCTTTTTAATTGATGAATGGGGATTGACTGGTCAGCAATGGAGGAGTTGGGGGATTCCCCCCCTCCCCTAGTTTATAATAATTTTATTCCCCTGTCAACCATGGTGGTGGTAATGAGAGTCACTAAGTCCTCTAATTGAAAGCATCCAGTGTATGGACAAGGGGGACACTAAGATATCCCCCTCACATTTTTTAATGTAATAGCCTTGCTGGCCATGGATGGAGATGAGGGGGTCTCAGGGAGAATTGTGCCAGGTCCCACCTGTACTTTACTAGCGTCACTAGTCTCTTATTACAGTGAGCAGATACTGCCTTGTCACTGTTTAGTGGACATGCCCCACCTACGACATTGTGCGTGAGGGAATAAGGAAGGTGTATGACCTCCCTTTTAATCTCTTTTCATAATGATCAATAGGGTTAGTCATTAAATTAGGCTTACAAAGCACATTTATCAGGGGTTTCATTTCTTTTTATTGGATTCAGGTACTTGAATTTCAGATGGCTCTTAATCAATTTAAAATTAGAAGAAAAAAATCCTTAAAAACAGTCAATATTTATCAACTGTTTTTGGACAAAAGAATTAAATTGAGCACATAATTAGAAAGAGAGAGTGATTGTAAGGGTCATAAAAAGACAAAAAGGAATGGGAATGTTTTCGTTTCATATCATTCTTTTTCTAATGTTAATAGATTTGAAATGTGAATGTTTGTTTTGTTTCTTATTCAGATATCTAAAAATAAAGAAGGATTATTAAATAAAACCAAGATAACAGAAAAAGGCAAGAAATTAAGGTATGTCACATTTTTAACCTCTGGAATGATGTATATATGTTACAGAAACGTTTTCTAGGACATAGGATACCAGTTTAAAAATGCAATCACTTAAGTATACATTTTAGTATCAAAATGTTTCAAAAGAATGGATTATAATTTGTTACTAAAGATTTTATAGTATACTGCCATCTGGTGTTTTTTCTATAGAATGCAGTTCTCTAATTACTTATAACTCAATTCCATACAAAATACCAGAAAGGTTAGTTCAGTAAACACTGAATAATTATAAATTAAAATCTATTTGAAACATATAACATACAAATTATTTGGAAAAATTCTCTAAATAAGCTATAGTCACAGTTTAAGAATACATCCTCAAGCCTTAGATTGGCAATTTGATTTTCAATTAAGTTAATAAAGTATTGCAATATATATTAACAGTGGACCAATTGCATTTTAAAGGGTTTCCGAATTCCTTCTTTAATCAGATCAATGATATGATCAGCAGAATTTAACATAACAGAACCTTGAGTCATAATATAGAGGTTAGGAGGAAGTCATGAGCAGATTTCTGGAATAAAAACTACACATAAGAAGAATTAAAATATGCATGGAGGGATAACACAAATAGAGAGAGAGAGAGAGAGAGAGAGAGAAAGAGAGAGAGAGTATAAACATATATATGCAATCAGTATAAACAAATTAAAGAGAACGTGTTATCTATAAATTCTGTTTATGACTAATTCACATTCAGGTAGGTATAGATATAATGAAAAAAAAACTGTTTTGGCAAAATCATACGCATATGTATAGACTAAAAGATATACTTAGTATTTCTGCAAGGTTCTTCAACTCCTGCTATGGTGTCCTGGATTGGATGTTGTAGCTGCACATGCATCCACACCAACTCCTTTTAAAACAAGCCCCAATTTCTGGGCTTTAGGTGCATGCTAAGGCTGTGGGATGTCACCTTGTACCATAGGGCTGGCACGGCCACATTGGCAGTTGATAGTCTTTACTGTTATTGCAATGACATCAAATGAAGATCAAATTCTATTAAATTCCAGATTACCTTTCATCTACATATAGTGCAATTTAGCTAGTGCAATATAGATAATATTTTGTGCTGTTTTAAGTTATACCAAGTCAAATAAGGCACACACGATTTACTTTAAATTATGGTAAGAAAAATAACTCTATTTTATCACAGTAACACATACAGTCTAAACACTACTATTCCATAATATCACGTTTCTACAATTCTCCTATAATGGTGTACAGTAGTGAAGTCCCGAACGGTTCGCGAAAGGTTCGCCACGAACGGTTCGCTGCGGACTCATCATTGAGTAAACTTTGACCCTGTACCTCACAGTCACCAGCCAATCAGCAGCAGTCCCTCCCTTCCAGCTCCTCCCACCTCCTGGACAGCATCCATTTTACATTCATTGTGAAGCTGCATTCTTAGTGAGCTGTCCAGGAGGTGGGAGGGTCTGGGAGGGAGGGTCTGTGCTGATTGGCTGGAATGCGTCTGCTGACTGTGAGGTACAGGGTCAAAGTTTACTCAATGATGAATCCGCGGCGAACCGTTCGTGGTGAACCGTTCGCAACCGTTCGGGACATCACTAATGTACAGTATTTTGCAAATGAGCAAATTTAGACTTATCATTCTCTATATATACTACTCAGATATGTAGTGATTTGTTGCTTCACACACAGCTAATAAAGCAAGCCAAGTAGGAGCTAAATTAGAGGGCCATCTACTGACAGCTGTTTTTAATTGTTGGGTCCAGTCTGAGTGATGTTAGATCTTGCTGCATAAAGTGTAAAGAATCCTGCAACCTAGTTCAACTTCCTTTTTGTGTTAACAAGTTTTCTAAGACACTATCCAGTCAAGTAAAATATTTAAACTGATGGCCCTCATAAAGTCCCTAACAATTCCTTCTTGCACTTCACTCCATATCACTAAGCACATCATTCATTGTTATCTTCATTCTATTTAAAACAAAACGAGTCTCAATTTGTCATCAAATAGTCCAACACCCAAAACTTCTGTCATTTATTTATATACCACCTACAAATCTCTCTTCTCTACCCGTATTCAAATGTTTTCAATTCTCAGTTGTGGACTTTACATGTGGATAGAATGTGTGATAGGTGTGCAAATGAGATAGGTTCCTTCTGTAATTGCACAAACAAGTTAAGATTCACGTAGGACCTTCTGAGTGGTAACTAACTATAGAGCAAGCTAATAAACCTAAACTGAATTTTATTCCAAGTTGTGATTAATATACCTGTTTTTATTTTTTATTATTTTACACGTCACAGAATACTTCAAATTACTTCCAATTAAATAATGCAATGTATTACATCTCATAAAATAACAGCAAATCTTGTTTTTTATTTCTCATTCAAGGTAAAGCCTACAACAGCCTTGCCCAAAAGGTAGATCTCCAGATGTTTTAAAACTACAGCTCCCATGAAGCATTGTCATTATAACGCATTCTAAAGGTATGCAACTCAACATGGGAGTTGTAGTTCTACAACATCTTTTGGGCACCCATGGCCCACAACAATAGGTGCTATCTATTTGACTGGTTGTACATCCATTCATTAACATTCTGCCATGCTGATCAGCAACCACAGTCATTGGTCAATACTTTGCCTTTCACTTGTGTCCTGCATATTCAAATAAATAGCAATATTAATCTTTTGGATGCACTTAATGTACTAGAAAGACAGTGTGCTACTTGTGAAAATAAATAGACTAAGCCATTTGTCACTGTCCAAAACTATATATAGGATGAAGAGAAATTGGCATTTGTACAGTATTTTTTGAATATTGTTCTGCGTATGTGAGTTTTTATACTAGAGTTGAATAGCTGACACTAATTTTTCCATAATCAGTAAATTTTTCCTGAGTATTGCACTCTCCTTAAATATTATGCATGCAGATATCCAACTTATAGTCTACTATTGATTTGTGAATGTTTTCTCCTGAAATTATGTAATATGTTGATCTATTTCAGTTTAATACAAAATATGCATTCTGCATACGTGATAGACAACATACGTTGGGACTGATTTATTAACGTTTGGATTGACCTGACAAAAAAGATGGGATTTGCATATTATTTGCATAATGACTCAATTTTCCAATATTAGATGCAATGACATAATATTTTTGATATCATAATACCGGGTCATGAATTGACTCAATGTCATTATGCAAAATAATGTAAATTGTATCATTTTTGTATGATATTTGTCTGCTGCTTATCTCTCATTGAAATGACCCTTGTCGCAGAGGTCAGTAAGATAAAGTACCTGAAATAAATGGGTTCACAAGACCACTAGCAAGAAAATTAAGTAACAATAGGTTACTTTATAGTCTGGAAATATATATTAAGAGCGCGTGATTTGGAAACCAAAGAATGAGCAGGATTTTTTTTCCTGACAAATATATTTGATTTATAATTATTTCTCTTTTCCAATAATCTCTACTTGTAAAGGATATTCTCTAATGTTCACATTTAGCATTTTAGTTCACTTAGGATAATGTGTGAGTAATGCTCATGTGGGTACAATTATTTCAAGGTAATAAATGTTTTTTTAGATTCATGTTATGGTAAATTCAACCCTTTGCCTTATTTAACTGATCAGCCAAAGGGCATGTCTAGAAGTATGTAGATTAATGTGTTAAAGCCTAGATTTTGGCCTTCTATGAATGATGTATATTAAATATACATGGTGCAGTTTATAATTGATTAAAATGTAACCCTGCACTATGAATTTTTTATATGCACCATTTTTAATATTACTGATTATTTGAACCCTGATTGATGTCTGTTGGGTTTTGTAATGCTCATAAAATAATGATGAATAGTCAGAGGTGCAAAAGGGTAGAAAATATATTAAGAAAAAAAAGTCTGTAACCAGAGAGCTAAACTTCTGTCTGTCCAACATTAATCCCAAAAATAATTGTGTTAAATTAATTTATCTTATATCTCAATAATCAATGGTGCTTATAAATATTTTTCTTATATATATATATATATTGGAAGAGTAATTGATTGAAAGTATAGATTGTTTACTTATTGTGTGAATTTGTAATGTTCATAGGACCTTTGATGTTTAATATTTTTTTCATTATAAAGGTAGCTTCCTATTCATAAGAACACAAATATTAGGTATATGTATGCCGGCAGAACTTTTCCTAGCAATCTAATATTAAATAGATGAGTCATTTATTCTTCTCTATAATTATATTTCTATCCTCAAAAAGCTCTGTCACAAAAAAATGTTTTGAGCATTTTATACAGATACAATATATAATGCTCATAATTGATACTTTCATTGAAATTCCAGTGTTGCCAACATATATCAGAAAACAAAGTAGGGACTACTTTGTGTTATGATAAAGGCTCAAATTGACAAAACCTGACAAAAAGAAAGGCTACCACCATCAAGTTCTGTCAATCCTACAAGTGACAGCTGTGGAACTAAGGCATTGCCTCAATCATCACAAGACAATGTTTATGGAGGCTTCATCGGGCTTAGACCTGTGAGCTTAACTTCTGTGGCTGGGAAAGTATTTGAAAGGTTATTAAGGGATAATATTCAAGAATTCCTTGAGAAGAACATGTTTATCAGCAAACATCAGCATGGTTTTATTAAGCACAGGTCATGTCAAACGAACTTGATTGCATTCTACGAAGAAGTAAGTAGAAGTATAGATCATGGTGTTGCAGTGGATGTGATCTATTTGGATTTTGCCAAGGCATTTGATACAGTTCCTCACAATAGATTAGTGTTCAAACTCAAAAAAATCGATCTAGATGAAATTTTTTCTTCTTGGGTAGAACATTGGCTTAAAAATAGAGTACAGAGAGTTGTCATTAATGGTGCATGTTCAAGCTGGACAGAGGTGGCAAGTGGTGTCCCTCAGGGTTCTGTTTTGGAACCCTTCTATTTAACATGTTTATAAATGATCTTGAAAAAAGCATTGCAAGTCATATTTCAGTATTTGCCGATGACACAAACTCTGTAAAGTAATACAATGTGAGCAAGATATTACTTTTCTGCAGAGGGATTTAGATAGACTAGGGGACTGGTCACTCAAATGGCAGATAAAATTTAATGTAGAAAAATGCAAAGTTATGCACTTTGGTGTCAAGAATGCACAAGCAACATATACCCTTAGTGGAAGCAAATTAAAAATAACCACACATGAGAAGAACTTGGGAATTGTTATAGACAAACTATGCAACAATGTGTAATGTCAATCAGCAGTGACTAAGGCCAGTAAGGTATTGTCATGCATGAAAAAGGCATTAATTCTCATCATGAGAATATATTATTTTGCATCTTCATAAATCCCTGGTAAGACCACATCTTGAATATGCTGTGCAATTTAGGGCACCTGTTCTAAAGAAGGATATTGTGGCACTAGAAAGAGTTGGGCTACAAAATTAATAAAAGGAATGGAACATATCAGCTATGAAGAAAGGTTAAAGAATTTGAACAACAGAACAATCCTACATTATTTAATTACTACTCTTTGTTTGCATTCTCTATGCTGACTGCCAGGTTCAAAGTACAGATTTTATGACATGATTGACAGTGAAACAGGGCGAAAGCACCCATTTACAATATAATATAAGCAGGGATTTTATCATTTATTTTTCACAGCTAACAAATATATATTTATTAAATATAGCAGAAAACTAAACATAATATAAAAAAATCTAGGGAGTGACAGTTCCCCTTTAATATATCAGTCTCTCCAACTACCTTCTATTTTTCTTTTTTTTCCTTATTTTCTTTTATTGATACCCCAATCTTAATTTGGACGTTTCATCAAATCAAACTATTTAATTCCATTATGAATCATGGTTTCCAACTAAATTGTTGACACTAGACTTGTCTTGCTTGAGTCAATTGAACACACTTTTCGGAAATACTATCATAGAAATCATTGTAAAAAATGTGCGCATGTGTAAGGGAATTTCGTGGATCCACTAGCACTGGCAAAACAATCATTTGTGTATGGAACTACAAATAGTACATCAAAATCTGCAACTGTGATTTATAAAACGGATGCTCAAACACTAACAGCAATAAACCCTATAATACAGAAATTGTGAAATATATATTGATTTGGAATAGACTTCCTATCAATATGGCACTAATACCTGATTACACTATTAAATAAGACTAGAAACCACATGTAAACTTGTATTCCCCACCTGACGCACATGACATTCTTTTCTACCATGTGTGCAGGTTGCATACAGACTTGTGTGAGCTATCAAATGAGTAGGGTGCTAGTCATGTGCTCCTCCATTTAATTTAGGTTTTAAGAAGTAGTTAAAGGAGCACTATAGTCACCTAAATTACTTTAGCTAAATAAAGCAGTTTTAGTGTATAGATCATTCCCCTGCAATTTCACTGCTCAATTCACTGTCATTTAGGAGTTAAATCACTTTGTTTCTGTTTATGCAGCCCTAGCCACACCTCCCCTGGCTATGATTGACAGAGCCTGCATGAAAAAAAAACTGGTTTCACTTTCAAACAGATGTAATTTACTTTAAATAATTGTATCTCAATCTCTAAATTGAACTTTAATCACATACAGGAGGCTCTTGCAGGGTTTAGCAAGCTATTAACATAGCAGGGGATAAGAAAATCTTAATTAAACAGAACTTGCAATACAGAAAGCCTAAAAAAGGCTCTCTTTACAGGAAGTGTTTATGGAAGACAAGTCAAGTCACCTACAGGGAGGTGTGACTAGGGTTCATACATAAAGGGATTTAACTCCTAAATGGCAGAGGATTGAGCAGTGAGGCTGCAGGGGCATGTTCTATACACCAAAACTGCTTCATTACGCTAAAGTTGTTCAGGTGACTATATTGTCCCTTTAAGTGCTCAGTATGTTGGCCTACTACACAGTGAACTTAAGAGACAAAGAATTACCTAATGCCATTTCAGTTAACTTACTGGGTTTATTCAACAAAAACACAGTATCTTCATAAATCACTGGTTCTGGTTAAAGTCATACTCGCCCTACCGGTTCACTGCACCCAAACTGAAAAAAACAAAACAATTAAACAGTTAGAATGTACATATACTCCAAAGCCGAGTCCAAGTTCTTCCTTAGCCTGCTCATCATCCACTAACAGTACTCTCCCTTGCCAGAGGGGAAGACAGGGTGGCATGGAGAAGAAAGCAGTGCCTCCATTGGCTGTTTGGTTGCTGTGTGTGTTAGCACCAGATGCCAATCATGCACAGTATTAACATTTGCTTTCCAGAACTCTTGTTTCAGGCTGGCTAATGACGATCCTATTTCATGACTCCACCCCTGGCAACAGAGGCCTTAATCTCCATATGTGCTGTGTTTCAAAGGGCAACACTGCACATACAGACTCCAGGCACCATATCCACTTCAAAACAACTAAGTGGTCATAGTACTTGGCATAACCATTTTAAGAGAAAAATTCTAACTCATTAACTCTTTAGTTTCCAATCCCATTGGGATGTCAAAGTCTTCTCCTAAAGTAGGGATTAATAAACTTGTCATCTTTTTGGTCATACATTGAAGTTTAATCGGTAGAGAAATACATTTCCCTAACAAAGATTTATTCTTTCACTATATATGTATGTAAACAGAATAAAAAAACAGGGCCCTATTCCTGCCTCATAGAATGCAAGCAACATTGAATTAGAAACTTTATTTATGCATTCTATGAAGGAAAAGGAAGTTCTCAATCCAAATCAATGTTGAACCAGTGTTGCATACGCAGCATTTGTAGGCCCCCGGGCAAAGCTAAGAACTGGGGCCCTGCCTACATAACCACTGACAGAAACAAAAATGTAAATGATCGATAAAGTTAAGCTTATATGTATTGGTAATTCTAATAATGTCGGTGTTTAAACATTTAAAAATAAATAAATAAACATTCATCAACGCAAACATTTGGACAATACAACCTGAGCCTTAAAGTTGCTAAACAAAAAATTAAACATAACAATACTACTTGGTTGGTAAATCACACAGACGGAGATTGCACAGTATGGAATTACTGTGTTTTAATTTTTTTTTAATGATTGATCAAGTGTTCAACACAAACATTTGCGAAATTTCTTTGCAGAGAATTGCTTTATAATCGGCTTGTACAGATAGCAGCTGATACTGAGGTGATTAGTCTACCTAAACGTTTGAATAAAAAGGGTTTGAAAGTTCTGAATAAATCTCCTGGAATTATTGACTGAAAAGTTGGCAAGCTTATGGAACCCCTATGCCCAATATGCCCATGCGTTAAAACAGTTCTTGGTAGAACATGAATTATTTGTAAGCTATTTATTTATTCTTGCAATCCCTGGTATAGCATAATGATTTAATGGAATTGATGTACTGACTACTGTATGCGGGCATTATGCCAAGATATAGACATACTTTTTGTTGGACCTTCCATGAAGCTGCATTGCTACAAGTGCCATACGGTTATTAATTAATACCATAAGCAAAATATTTGACTATTGTTTTGTCATAACTACTTTATGTAACAACTGGATATTTTGCCATGTTTGATTAAACTTCAGACCCTATAATTTCTAAAACACATATTTCTCCATTATTTCTGTAAAGGAAGTATATTTAATATACATATTATTTATATTTAAACATATAAAACGTATAAATGTACATATTATTATTGTGTGTGTTTCTGAACAAAAAAAACATACACAAAACTGTTTCATCTGACATTTGTGTGTTAACTAGGCATTTTATGTTTCATATAAACTACCATTTTTAAACTGGCAGTAGGACTGGGAGTTGAGCTTGACTCCATCCTCAACCCGAAAAGGCCCCACAAGCTCATCTTTGATGATACCAGGGTTAAGCATATAAACCAATGCAATAATTCCAGTCCTTTCAGTTTTTTTTTTTTAGATTTTATTGATTTTCTCTCTTTGTAACAATCTAACAGATGCAAGTATTATTGTATGTTTTTGTTTGTTTAGAAAAAACTGGACAACATCTTACGTTGTTCTTTCCGACCATCAGTTAGAGTTCTACAAAGAACACAAAGAATCTGCATCAAATTCGGTAGGTACCCATCCTGCATACATGAATGTATTGGAAACTAGTAGTCTACATAATGACATAATTGCAGTGAGCTATACAAGGAACAATTATTTATTACGCATCTAATAAAGCTTTAATCAGATAAAAGGGAAGAGTTTTCAACTTACTGTCTCCATGTTAGCGATGCATTTAAGGCTTAATTATAAAAAGAAAGTAATGTTAATGTGAAAACATTTAAAGTCGGCAAAGTGGTGTTATATCTTTTCTGTAATGTGACACCAGCCATATAAAGCCAACCTCGCAGAATATTTCTTTTGATTCTATCTAAACCAGATAATGTAATTTCTGGGGCAAGCAGTAGCTGCAAATTTTGCTTTGTTCTTTTCATTCTGCCTGAGGAGAGGCCATTGATCTTGCTTTTCAGAGATGTGACAGATAAGTTGCTCAGACAATTCTGGCAATGTATACTTATAGCCTTAGATATAATGCTGTTAAAGTTTACAAACCTCTGCATGGCATTAAAAGGAGAACAAGTCAATGAGAGCATGATAGTGCGGCAAGCACAGGGACATGTTTGACAGAGTCCTTTTGTGAAGGCTACCCAAGGCTGGATGAAACCTGCCATACCTTATTGAAGTGATGAGTGCCTTAGAAGGTGATTTTCAGGCTGAAGTCACTTATAATAAGCAATTTCCTATTTGGCAGGTGACAAAGAACTTTTTAGTTGTTCTTGCCAAGAGAATCTGTCATAACACATTTCTCTTCAATAAAAGGAATAAACATTAAAAATGAAATGGGAGCGAAACTGATAGTTCCTCTCTGTCACCAAGTTGTGTACTTATATCAGTGTATACAAAGGACACAGTGTTGATGAAGCTAACAGAGTATCCAAACGAACATCAGAAGCCACAGTGGTAGCTATCGATTTGACAGTTCAGCAGTGATGCATTAATCAACAAATATGTTTGTAAATATGTTACAATTTTGCGCTTTTTGCCTTAAGATGTAAAGTATATATTACAACATGGAGCCTAATGAACAAGAATATATAGGTTTGGGAACCACTAATTTAGACAACTGTTAATTATTTTTTCTTGTAAAATGCTTAATAGTTTGATCCGTTAAAGCTCATAATTTGTAAATGTGAAACAAATTCCATAATTAGTTTACCTAAAATAAATAAAATAAACAACATTCCTAATAAGAAAGCTATGCATTTAAGGGGCTCAATCTCTATTCCCAGCTCTTGGGACAATAATATGTGATTAAGAGGTGCTATGTTATCCACACTGTAAGTGTGAAAAAGATTTTCTTCCTGATCAGATTGCGAGTTTGTATCAATTCTGAAGTTCAGGTCATAGACATATTGACACATCTAAAGGATGAGAAAGTGTTTCTATGGGTGCTCTCTCTATCTGAGCTTTAAAAATTTGACAGCTGAATGCAAAATGCAGCGGATGTGAAAAAAAAATCTTCATCTAGCGATAAATACTGCCTGGCAATTTTAGCTTAAAATGCACAGTGCAATTTAAACTGCACACCAATTTAGCATTTAAAGTGACACAAAACAACTTTAGCTTAATGAAACAGTTTTGGTGTGTAGATCATGCCCTTGCAGTCTCACTGCTCAATTCTCCAACATTTAGGGGTAAAATCACTTTGCTTATGCAGCCCTAGTCACACACCCCTGCATGTGGACATACTTGAAAACGAGAGAAATCTCAATGTATCTTTCCTGGTAAAATATTTTATAAATAAATAAATAAATAAATAAATGTGATTTGCACAGCCTTCTTTAACACTTTCTAGAAATAAAGATCTAATTTTTAAACTTATTTTATTGCACATTCTGTTTAATTCAGATTTGTTTTATCTTCTGCTCTGTTATTAGCCCCCTAAACCCTACAGAGCAGGAGATACAAACTTCTAAAGCTATTTAACATCTGATTGGAAATGAAACCATTTTTTTTAATATAGTTTATGTGAGTCATAGCCAGCAGAGGTGTGGTTAGGGCTGCATAAACAGAAACAAAAGTGATTTCACTCCTAAATGGCAGATAATTGAGCAGTGAGACTGCAGGGGCAAGATCTATATACCAAAACTGTTTCATTTAACTAAAGTTGTTTTGGTGCCTATAGTATCCCTTTAAATGGGTGTGCAGTTCCAATTGATTTTTTTTTATAGTCAATCAGATGTTGACTTTCTTTAGATGTTTTTATCTCCTGCTCTATAAATTTAATTTTAATCAATCATAAGAGGCCCCTGCAGAGATTAGTAGGCTATTAACAGAGAAGATAAAAACAAATCTAAATTAAACAGAATGTGCAATAAAGGAAGTTTAAGTATTAGATTTCTCTTCACAGGAAGTGTTTAAGAAGGCTGTGCAAGTCACATGCAGGGAGGTGTGGCTAGGGCTGCATAAACAAAGTTATTTAACCCCCAAATGACAGAGAATGAGACTGCAAGGGCATGATCTGTACACCAAAACTGCTTCATTAAGCTAAAATTGTTCTTGGTGCCTCTCTTTAACTAATAAACCACTGTGTGTGATTATTTATCTACATGAGTCTGTATGAGTCAGTCTGTATGTGTCTATCATAGTATCACCATAATAACTCACTCCCTCAAAAGCTAGTTTTATTGTACATGTGTTTATTTAAAAATAAAATAGATTGTTGCATTTTATTTTACTGGAAGTCACTTCAATTTATAATGCATTTGTCTCTCGTGTCAAAAACAGGAAGCTGCAGATATTATTTTAACATGACTAGGTCACTTCTAGCATCATACATTTCACAGTAACTAGGCTGACATTTATTTTTACAAATGTTTTAAAACTGTTGAACTGGTAAGGATTGGGGCCTTCTTAAATTTTTGTGCAAATGGATAAAAACTCCCACCCAAAAGGAGAAAATTTTTACTTGTCAGACATCCAGTCAAAGAAAAATACAAGTCATCTGATTAATAAATAGATAAATAAATACATACATAAAAAATATATATATTAAACCAAAGTCATATGCTTAAAAATACAAGGCTCTCTTTGAAAACAGTAAATTGGCTGGGGATTCTTTTACTAGCTACTTACAGCAATATTTTAATGTTTTAAAAATTCCCACCAGGAGAAAACGTTAATTTAAGCTTTAATCATGCAGTAACATACCAGATTTTGGAATATAGTAAGGTTTTCAAATGGCTTATTGTGGCCTTAATTCAGCACATTCCATTACAATGGCCTTCTCCTCAATTTAGCAAATACAGTTCAATGTGTAATAAGTAACTCCGTCAGACAATGTACAGTAATTCCTCATTGAACTATATAAATTAATGCCTGACAGTGTCATCTGAGGACGAGGGCAGAAAAAAAGAGCTGGCTTCTAAAACTTACATAAATCTTTTCAAATCCGTGTATTTTAATAATCTTATTTCATGCAATCAAACTTGCATGAGGTAGAACGCAATGTATTAGTTATCGTTATAAATCAGAAAGGCAGAAGGATATTGCTAAATACAATCGTCAGAACTATTGACATAATTGTTTTCATAAATATAATTTGTGCCCACATTACATTTAAATTGATGTGGTTAATGTAGTGCATTTTTGACCAATGTTAATATTTTTATCCAGTTAGCAGTAACAGATATAAAAAAAAACAACATCAATGAGTAAATAAAAAGCAGTATTGCCAGTAAGAGCATTCTAACTAATATGCATTCTCCAAAACCAATCTTAAAAGGCAGGTCAAATATTTCTTTCTTTTTTTCCATTCAAATTATTTTTGATACTTGATTTCCTTATTAAATATTTCCACTGTTTGCTTTGCACAAAGGATGCAAGCTCCGTTTTATTTAAAGTTATTGTTATAATAGAAGTAATCTCAGAGCACACACAGAGATACACAGAAAACAATAGGATAACAGAAAACCCTATACATTTCATTACATTCTATTGGAATTTTGGAATGGATCAGCTTTCTTTTTTTAACAAATATTCGAAAGGAGGATATTTGACCTTTTTTTACTTTTTTTGGTATATGGCAACTTTTTTTTACTATTCTTTTATAATATTTCTGAAACTGTCTAGTTATAAATTGTCTTGTAAGTTGTAAATATTGCCAGAGGTCTTGAACCATTAACTAGTTCTAACCTGACCCTTCATTTATGAAAATGTATATGTAATTGTAATTAGCTGCGATTAGTGAAAAGAATAAGATTATGTGTGTTGTTTACAGAAATCAGGTATTAAATCTGAATGGATAGATTTATCTGGAGCTAAGATTGAATGGGCTAAAGAGAAATCCAGCCGAAAAAATGTGTTTCAGGTAAAATTCTAATTTTACTATACGTCCGCTATTGCTTAATGATAAACTAATTGAAAAACTTTTTAACAAGCTACAATTTCCATGTTGGCATAACGTTCTTTATGTTTAAAACCGTCTAACAGTTTTGTAAACTGATAGATTCAGGATGCTATCCAATATATTATAATAGAATTTATCTAGAATGTTAGCTTCAATAGAGTGAATACCATTTTAGAACCGCTATAATGGACCTGCAATCAAAACAACACTGTAACATTTTAGTGCCATTTAAAATAGTAAATTGATTCTCACATAGAGGAGAACAGTTTAGTGAACTTCAAATGGCTTATTGTGGCCTTAATTCAGCACATTCCATTACAATGGCCTTCTCCTCAATTTAGCAAATACAGTTCAATGTGTAATAAGTAACTCCGTCAGACAATGTACAGTAATTCCTCATTGAACTATATAAATTAATGCCTGACAGTGTCATCTGAGGACGAGGGCAGAAAAAAAGAGATGGTTTCTAAAACTTACATAAATCTTTTCAAATCCGTGTATTTTAATAATCTTATTTCATGCAATCAAACTTGCATGAGGTAGAACGCAATGTATTAGTTATCTTTATAAATCAGAAAGGCAGAAGGATATTGCTAAATACAATCGTCAGAACTATTGACATAATTGTTTTCATAAATATAATTTGTGCCCACATTACATTTAAATTGATGTGGTTAATGTAGTGCATTTTTGACCAATGTTAATATTTTTATCCAGTTAGCAGTAACAGATATAAAAAAAAAACATCAATGAGTAAATAAAAAGCAGTATTGCCAGTAAGAGCATTCTAACTAATATGCATTCTCCAAAACCAATCTTAAAAGGCAGGTCAAATATTTCTTTCTTTTTTTCCATTCAAATTATTTTTGATACTTGATTTCCTTATTAAATATTTCCACTGTTTGCTTTGCACAAAGGATGCAAGCTCCGTTTTATTTAAAGTTATTGTTATAATAGAAGTAATCTCAGAGCACACACAGAGATACACAGAAAACAATAGGATAACAGAAAACCCTATACATTTCATTACATTCTATTGGAATTTTGGAATGTATCAGCTTTCTTTTTTTAACAAATATTCGAAAGGAGGATATTTGACCTTTTTTTACTTTTTTTGGTATATGGCAATATTTTTTAATATTCTTTTATAATATTTCTGAAACTGTCTAGTTATAGATTGTCTTGTAAGTTGTAAATATTGCCAGAGGTCTTGAACCATTAACTAGTTCTAACCTGACCCTTCATTTATGAAAATGTATATGTAATTGTAATTAGCTGTGATTAGTGAAAAGAATAAGATTATGTGTGTTGTTTACAGAAATCAGGTATTAAATCTGAATGGATAGATTTATCTGGAGCTAAGATTGAATGGGCTAAAGAGAAATCCAGCCGGAAAAATGTGTTTCAGGTAAAATTCTAATTTTACTATACGTCCGCTATTGCTTAATGATAAATTAATTGAAAAGCTTTTTAACAAGCTACAATTTCCATGTTGGCATAACGTTCTTTATGTTTAAAACCATCTAACAGTTTTGTAAACCGATAGATTCAGGATGCTATCCAATATATTATAATAGAATTTATCTAGAATGTTAGCTTCAATAGAGTGAATACCATTTTACAACCGCTATAATGGACCTGCAATCAAAACAACACTATAACATTTTAGTGCCATTTAAAATAGTGATTCTCACATAGAGGAGAACAGTAGTGAACTTCACACTGTACTTTCACGTCATAAGCGTTTTCAGGCACAAAGGTGTACTCATAATCTTTTTGGCTACTGTAGATGCTTGCAGATAAACCATCATGAATGTATGCAAAGCCCTTGTTAAGTTTATGGGATTGGCCGAGTTGTTCCAGCCAATCACAATCTTTTATTTATTCCCATTTTCAGTGAATTAAATGCAATACGTTGTAAGGACAACTCATAGCTGACAATGTAGGAGTTGACTATGCACCATGGGTAATGTAGTTTACCAGCATCACTGGTAGCAAGCTTGACCATATGTTGTATACAGAAAATGAATTAAAATGTTATTTATTTGATTAAATATATGTAGAACTATTCATGTTTGTTATCTTTAGGTAAAACTTTTTAATCTGAGAACACGCAGTGCAGTACTCTAAATAAAACTACTCTATAGAATCGGGCTACGAGAATAAATATTTCCCTGTAACTTATTTATAGTCAAGCTGGCTTCTAGCTCAATAATATCATAATAAACCATTGTAATATTTTTTTTTTGTTTCATTACCTACAAAGTAATGAAAGGCCATAGAGTGAAACGAGGCAATAATTAGCCTTGCTGATGTGTTCTCTTATAAATGTCAGTAAAAATTCGTAGTTGAAATTAGCCTGGGTTTTCAATTTAAGACCATGAATTATTGATTATATATGGAAAATGACCACTGAATGATTTGGATAAGAGGAATCAGAGAAACAAAATTATACCTGTTAGCTATGTTTACATTTAAAATCCATTATATTAGAGGAGCGATATTAATTATGAGAGTATAATGAGACAGAATGCAGGTGCTTTTCAATTCTAATGTAATATGTCGTACAGATTTGGTTTAATAATACAGAGAACATATTGCCTATTATATTCTGTTAAATTAGCGCATACGAAAAAACAAACAAAAAAAAATAAGGTACAGAAGTGCAGGATAGCATAGAATGAATAATAGACAAACTGCACAATTTATTTTCTTTAAAAAGCGATTATGAGACTTTTTTTTCGTTGTCAAATAAGGTTAGGCATTTTCATCATGTTCGGTAGCGAAAGGGAAAAGATTTAATGTTTATATCACATGCTTTAAACATTTCTGCTAAGTGCACTTTGGTGTTTAGGCTGAAATTTAAAGCATAGAGGATTAAAAGGATTACAAAATAATCTTAAATAATCCTAACTGTCATTTACACGGAAATGGAGGTAATAACAAATAAAACTGTGTTAAGGAGAAGGTCTCTTGTCAGTCAACAGCTGGGACTGCAACATTGTTATTCTTATGGTGTAGTTATCCCGTCACCTCTCCATGGGCTACCTAACAATACACATGGTGAATTGTGACATGGTCCACGTAGTCTAAGTGAGTTGTGCTTCTGTCCACCGTCTGTGCAAATTTAACCCTTTGGGAGCCAGGGAGGATTACTAAACACATGCTCTGAACCAATGATGAGACGATTCTGCATGGTTAGCTGCATAAACATTTCATTGGAACAAACGGAATTTTTTTTCCCAAGAAAAGTAAATAAAGGTTGCAGAAAAAAAAAACAAAACAAACATAAACATACGAGCACTTCTGTGTAAAGTAATTCATGACCAGAAAATGTCCTGCATGCCAGATGTATCAAAATATTAAAAAAAAAAATTTGAGTACTGATGATAAAAAAATATTTCTAAGATCACTTTGTTGCATTGCCTTTTGTTTTAAATAATAAAAAAATGTTTACAAAGCTACCTGTCATTGCAAAAAGTAACAGGTATGACTGTGCAAATTCCTGAAATTCAAACAGACCTCATTTTTATACCTCAAAACAATACATCTGTTTCTCTTAAAATAAATTGATGGCAGCATATGATCATTCTTCCTTTTTCTCAATTGGAAAATATATTGAATGCATCTACGGTTAATGAAAGGGTCTGTTCACTAATCCGCAAGTCATGGTAAATTGAAAGTCAAAACTCAAAATATAGGCCAATGCAAATAAACAAATCTAACTAAATGTCGTTTTTCCAAACTCTCATATTTGAGCCTAAATTGTGCACATCATCTCCCCACAAATCATTGCACAGTCAATAGATCCCAGAGTTTCACGCTAATCTATAAATGACTTTGAGAAGAATTTTTTTATAGTCAGTATATCTTCGTGGAACCCTATGTCATAAAGTAAGACTAAGTTATTGCATTTTGCTTCCTCTGTTATGTCTCAGCTGTTTGCCCTTCTGGATTCAATATTTTGACAGGTTACTGGGGAAGATTCTTGTGTTTTTCATGACCTTATTGTTTATTCAGCCTCCAGTTAGAAAGTGCTCAAGGTCCTCTAACAAATGATCTTGGCATAATGAACTTATAACTTGAAGGGAAATATTTGTTGTTTTTGTGTCTGTTAAATGTGGCACATCAAATTAATTGACACAATAGAACATTCTTTATTATTTATTTTTTAGAGTTTTTTTTAAGTTACTGTATTTTTATAATATGTTGTATAACAGACACATTTTATCTTTGAATATGTGTATTTTAAATTATGGAAAATATTTCACAATATACTCAATATACTGTTAATATACATAATGGATTACTTTTCTAATATAGATTATTTTAACAGTTCATTTATATATATATATGTCTTACTTACTATTAAAACTTTTGTTCCCTGGAACCTTATAGTTTCAATGTATTAGTCTCTTTAAAAATTGAAGCATTGCATCTCGTTTACATGGCTTCAGGAAGGGAAGCCCAACATTCCAAATAAACAAAGTAGCATTATAGCATTATAGTATTGCTCACAGAATTGCTTAGGGAGAATGCCATTTAGAGTGTTTCGGTGACCACATAGTTAATCGGTGACCACACACAAAGATAGAGAAACCTCTATGGGAAAAAACATATTCTCCCCCTCCTGCTCCATTTCTCCTCTGTCTTTTTTCCATTTGACCCATGAATTTCATTACACTCCTTATCCGAACAAATGCATGGAAAGTTCTTAAATGGATTACATATACCGCATGCATCACAGTTTCCTTATTGGTTCTCCAAGCACCATGATCACTTCACTGATTTGAAGTGGTCATGGTGCCTGGAGTTTGTATGTGTAGTAGTTCAGTGTGAAACACTGCACAAACAGAGTTAACCCCCTTTGCTGTTGAAGGTGTAACTTCATCTCCAGCAGAGTACTTGGAGCATCATTAGCCAACCTGCAACAAGAGTACCGAGCTGGCTTATGTCAATTCTGTGCAGATTTTCATGCGCAGTGTATCATTCATTGGCTGAAAGTGGTCAGTTGACACTCTCAGTCAATGAATTATGACAAGACTGGCATCTGGCATCTTCAACTCTGCAGAATCTGGAAGAATATCACCATAAATTACATCTTTTTTTAAAGGAACATGTATCCCTGACCCTATAGTGTTAAAATCACTATCTAGCCCCCTGATCCTCCCCTTGCTCCTTTTAAAAATGATGAAAACTCACCTTAATTCCAGCACCGGCATTTGACTCCATCCCTGATCTGCCTCCTTGGCTGGCATAATCAGAACTGATGATCTCAGCCAATCCAATGTTTTTTTCTTAGGAAAGCATTGTATTGGCTGAGACTGCCAAGGGTGAGGGCCAGGGGTGGGGCCAAATACCCACTGGCCAATCAGCATCTCCTCATAGAAATGCATTGAACCACACAGAGTGTGGAGACGCTGAACGTCAGTACCTCCAGTGGCCATCAGAGGAGTGGCTACTGGTGGTGTCCTTTGGCTGCAATGTAAAAGGCAGTAATAAGGCAGTGTTTACAGCAAAAAGACTACAGGGACTGATTATACTCACCAGAACAACTACATTAAGCTGTAGTTGTTCTGGTGACTATAGTGTCCCTTTATGGTTTGACATATTCTTTCTAAACTGTTACATGTTTACTTGGTCCCAGTGAATATCATTTTAGTGCATTAATCCTCAGTGTTACTAATGATATAACATTTTATCATACTTGTTGTCTAAAATACATAGAGTAATGTAACAGGTTTTAGTTCTGTAAAGATGCAGGTAAAGTAATGGAAACTGTTAATGTCTATTAAGAATTTCGAAGTAATGTGTTTGGAAATGATAATGAGTTATTCTGCATTTACATACCTGAAATGTTATGTAGGTGGAAGATGTGATTGTTCAATGCACTGATTAAATACAGAAACCTTGTATTCTTGGTGCATAATTGAATCTCAAGTCAACCCAGACCTATAAGAGGCTCAAACATACGTCCAAGTCTTCTGTGTCTCTTTATAATGTGATGTAGACGATACTTACCAGTGGTTCAGATCTCAGCAAACTTACAGAATTGGATTAGTTTGATATGACAATTAATACCAAGTAGCCCTTCATCTTAGCAAAGGTAAAACTTAATGTTTTGTGTAATAAAATCGTAAATGTTTCAATGATTTTTATTACATTAAAATTCAACACTGAAATAGAACCTTTGTGGTAAATTCAGGGGCTTGAAAGACAAAAAGATGTGGAAATAATATATAGCTGTCATTCAGTTTGAGACAAAGCTTTGAAACAGGTGACCAATAGCCTTGTGGTTTCAGTTTCAAATTAATTGCAATTCATCTGAATTTTAAACGATCAGCGGGTCCTGTGATTTCTGTAACTCCAAAGCACCATATGGGTGTATCATGAAACAAATTATACAGTTTGTTTGTGGAAATAAAATAGAGATATGTGATGGGAAAAAAGATGATTGATGGAACGCATATTAGAAATATTACTTATTTGTCCCATCTATTAGTTAACACTCCACACTTGATCTGTGAAACACCATGGTGGGAAATGTAACTATCAGGCTACGGCAAGATATATATAATATTTATATGTTCCAGTGCATTGATTGGTCTATTTGCCCTTTTGGCTCATTCAAATAATTTTTCCTGAAAAGTTTGCATGGATAATATTCAGACTAACTAAACCACCACATCTACAAAATTCATCAGGTCGAATTTAAAAAAAAAATTCAAATCAATTTTGGTTTTTAAAAATTATTTCTGATCACTAGGCACTAAAATTAACTACCGTAAGTAAACACTTGATACTTATGTCTACCCGAAGAATTGATTTCCCCAAACATTTAAGAAATGAACGTACTGTGCACAAATATCAATAGGGTTTTGGAAATCAGATATTTGATTGAAAATGTATCATTCATTTTGAGATATCAGAAGACCTAAAATAATAATTCTCTGACTTGGATTATTTTTCTGAATTAGATAAAGGTTAGATCGTATATGATATAAATGATATTTGATTTGTTTCATTCACCACACTGTTAATAGGTGATTGTACTTTGTGGAGAGTTGAAGGAACATATGTGGTTTTTCTAATTTAAAAAGAAATTACACATTTTACTTAAACCTGTCCCTTCTAACAATGTGTATACTTAAAAGGAGATAAAATTTAGCCCATAAAATCTTACTTACTCACCCCATTGTTTCACTGCTCTTTTTCACCATGCAGATAAATACATTTCTCTTCCACAACCCGATTCTATCCCTTTCATATCTACAGGGGGTATGTAAATGACAGTCCAACTCATCCCCTACACTCTACAACACTTTCTGCAGGTCAAACTTTATAGCTGCAGTATAGCAGCCAAGGAAGGATGTGGCATTCTAGACAAAATGGGATTATATAAATAGCAAGTTGCTATGTTATGTCATATAACTGTATGTGATATAACTCTTCTTAAAGTATGTGGTCATTGCAACATTTATTCTCAATCTTTATGTAAAACACATTTCATAACAAATGCTATTTCTTTTAAACAAAAATAACTGGGTAGCAAAGGCCTATTTTTTTACAATGTTTTACATTAAAAATTAAATTTTTATTAAAAACGCTTGCTCCATCTCTGTATGGCATTACATGATGTATCACAGAAGTTATCACAGAAGTCTAATTCACTAATAGAATATCTGAGTCTGTATTTCTAAGACATTTTAGGTTAACTACCTGTAGATAATTAAGCCTAAATTCTCATTAGTCCACATACATTTTATTCAAGTAAAGTTTATTTATTTTTCTATATGACCTATAAAACTTTATCAGAGCATTAAGGAGTAGACATGTGTAGCTGTACATGCATGTAAGCACACGTGCCTTTTACGAATCATTTAGCTTCTGACATTGACAGTGAGGCTTTTCGGAAACCGCAGATGTTGTTTGTCCATCTGAAATAAAAATATTTATTTTGAGCCACAGGCATCTTCTCTTTGTTTCAGAAATAGAGCACAACTGCAGCTAATGCTTAATGTGCATATGAAGCAATTTTTTCAAGGACGACAGCATTGGAGATTATCAGAGCCAAATAAATATCAAGCCTGTCAAGAATTAAAGAAAGTGATCTATTTACAAAATATACTTATCTGTTCATGTTTTTACTTACAGTTTATAGTAAATAATAAAAGTGCACTTCCTTCTATAAATTTTAAAAAGGTTAAAGTGTACTATTATCAATATTTAGCAACACAGTATGGTCCAGGAGTTCTTATAACATACTGCTGCCATCTTGTGGATTGTATGGTAATGTCTCTAAGTAAACTTGGTAGGTCAAAATGGCTTAATTGGCAAAAAAAAAAATCTACACGTCAAATTTGTTTTTTTATTTGTGTCTATTTTGGCCTATGATTTGGCCTATAATTTCAATTTACTTTGCATTTACTTGGAATTTCATGTAATTAACATGTTATGTATAATCCCGTGTAACAAAGTACATCATTGTTTAAATGCATATTCACCACTTTTAATATATTTACTAAACAAATTTTGCCTAAATTTAGCAATTTGGTTTTTAATTAATTACAATTTGTGTGTTGTTTTGTGTGTGTGTGTGTGTGTGTATGTATGTGTGTGGGAAAAACAAATCTAGGTAAATATCCGACCAGCTTGCAAAATGTATGACAAAACCATACTTTGTCTCATGGAGACTATTTTAAAATTAAGTTAATTTGACCTGTGATTTGAACTTAGTTTATTAAGCCATATATAAATTTAACCAAAATGACCACCCATAATTAGTATTTTAGTAATATCGGTATACTTTCTATATGGTATTGTGCTGAGTGTTATAATTTGAAATATTGACTGTTTATGTTTATTCTCTATTTTTATTTTTTCAAGCATATCAGGTACAATATGAGACTAGTCAATGGTGTCACAATTTGTTTTATTTTTATTATTTTATTTAATAATTTTATTTAATTCTTTAAATGTGAGAGCTTCAGCCCTTTCCTCAGTAGTAACGCATGAATATTTAAATAAAAAATAATAATAATACAAAAAAATCTTACTTTTGTCTCTCCTACAGTCTTCCTCTGTTGTTTACCAAGACAAGAAAAACTATTTGTCACTCTCTTGTGCTCTGTCTCATACAGAGATTTTAAACTAATTCACCCTCTTCCCTTTACCACAATTCATAGACACAAAGTACATTTCTGCATCAATAGCACCTGTGTAATCAGGGGTTCAAGGCATACATCAGGGCATTTCAATACTTCAATGTTTGTTTGCAGTTAGGGCACTATTACATTATATGGCAAAATACCTACATATGGGCATACTTCAACTACCAACAATACCAGCAGACTTCATACAACATTCCATACATAGATTTTAATTAATCTGTTAGAGAGGGTTTTGTGTAACCTCTTATGTTTTAATACATCTGTACTTCCCTGCAAAATATATGAAAAGGATGAACATAGAAATGAAAACAAAAAATATTTTGTAAGTATGCACAATTGTATATGCAAACCTGTCCAGAGATACCTATCAGCATAGCGGTTGTTTTTGTTCTAATTTATTTGCTAGCTAAAGGAACCCTCCAGACCCCTAAAGCACTTCAGCTCTGATGGTGTCCTCTTTTTTCATTTTACAAAAAAAATTCTGATTTCAATATATATCGACACTTTTATAAATGGACCTTGATATATCCTATGGCTGTCAATCAGACAACTGGTCCTGTTACTTCCTGGTAGTTTAGCTCAGTAGAGCTAAACACAGGAGGCAGCAATTGCACAGAGCCTTGCAAAGACTTCTCATTGAGCTGCATTGTAAAGTATGTGATTGGACCACCACAAAAGGTCTGGACGGGTTTAGTAGGCTTCAGACGAGATCTGCAGCGTTTGTAAGCTGTTTTTAGATGTATCCCCAATTAAAAAATGCATATTAAATACCTGCATGTTTTCATTGTGGCATATCTACTAAACAGTCCTTTTATTTATTTATAATTTTTTTGTGTGTTTGGACAGTGGGGTATCCCTTTGAGCATCCGTGCTTTCCACAAATGTAATGCACATTATTCTTGTTATGTTTTACTTAGACAATTGCGGTGAAAGGGTTACATAACCCTAAGCATAATAAGTGGTGATTATATTTCCTAGAGTCAATCACCTTTGTTACAAAGTAGTTTAGATTAAATCTGAACAGTTTTCATTTTCATCGTCTATGCATTTTTATTTTGATTCTCCGCTCTGTGGTGCATACAATATTGCTTTATAAATGTAACATGCCTCTGACAGTGATTTTTCATCTCACTGGAAATAATTCATTTAGTGAAGGACAATATGCTTAATTTAGAAGGTAATTATGTCAAGTAAAACAATCTCTTTCCACACATTACCTGTGTGTGATTTTCTCTTGCTAACTCTTGCTTCATTTAGCATCAGCCGTTTGCAGGTTAACCAGACAGATCCAGATTTGCGTGAAGGTGATTATTTACTGCTACATGGCTTACAATTTATTCCATCTGGAGTAAAAGCGACAATTGAAATGAGAAGTTCCAGGCTTGAACTTGTGTCCCTGCATTTTTATCCGTTCTCTTGGTTATAGGGTGAACAACCAAGCTCTGAATGATTATTATTATTATTATTGTTATTGCCATTTATATAGCGTCAACAGATTCGGTAGCGCTTTACAATATTTAACTATAAATAGGACAATTACAAGAAAACTTACAAGAACGATAAGTTAAAGAGGACCCTGCTCAAACGAGCTTACAGTTTATAGGATTAGATTCTCAGGGTCCCATGTTGTATAGGGAGATATTTAGGATCTCACTGTGAATAGGGTGTTCAATAAACCGGTGGAGGTTCAGAGTTATAGTCTGACTGTTAAGATTCTAAAACATCGTTATTTACTAAAGTGAGATTTCAAAGTAAATCTCAAATGTAAGGGCAACAGCAGCCAAACCGAAGGCAAAGCTATTTTGACCTTAAATTTGAAATTCAATTTGAATTCTCACGCTTGTGAACAAACCCTTTGTATCTCAAGGGATGTGGAAGGATTCTCAAAAACTCAGGTTGTACATTCTATACTCATAGTCGAATATATTGTACAGAATCAAGTAATGTGCTTCATAATATAACAACAAGCATTCTAGAAGACAATATAATTCTGTATATAATTCTGCATGTTCTGTCTTGTTTACATGGTGATATTGCCAATTCAAAAATTGGAATAATAATTTACTAAAAGTACTTATGTATGTTAAAAGCCCTTCTGGATCATCAGTACGCACAAACTAAATAGTTGCCAAATTATAAATATGTATTATTTTTGCTCTAGACTATATGATTAAGGTAATAACTACTCCTGTTTACTGTGTCTGTGTTCAGAAATATGAAATGACATATAAAACTCATCACTAGGTCAAATTGTACCGAAAAACTATTTTTGGTGTAAAAAAAACAACAAACTAAATAAATCTCCAAGTCCACTACTCACTTAAAGTAAATTGGTTGCAAATTGATTTATTCGGCCAGGTTGGTTCAAGTCATATGGGCTAGAAAAATGCCCACGTGCAGTTCTAACAATAACAGTTTGGCTATTCATCAAACCCTGGCATTGTCACAGACTTATGTAACTGAGCCAATTTAATTGTTCAAGTGAGTGATTTCAGGTCATTTATTCCTGATCTAATTACTAACAGTCAAGCGATATAAAAGCCCCAATGGCATCTAAAAGGAAACTGGTTACAAATAATAATACTGCAAAATGCATAAATATCACATAAAATAAAAGACAAAACAGAAGCGTGTACCATGCCGATATTCAAAGACATCTAAACCTGAAAAACATTTACAAAATTCTATTTTTTTTTAAATGTAATTGTTCATTGTTCACACAATAATGTAGCGGGATATAAATTGTTCTAGACGAGTATGCATTTTTTGTAATCATTATGTCAAGTTCAAAATAAATAGCATAAATGAAAAAATATGAGTTTTAGAATGTGAAAATATCACAATAAAGAACGAATAAACTTAAAGTTATCACATATCCCACTAAAGGATATTTATAAGAACTGTAACCATTCTGAAGAAAATACATTACAAAACTACAAGCTTAATGTGTTCAATATGGCTGTTAGTGGCTATAATTTATTTTTCAGTTAATACTGTGCTTGCCCCATTAGTGCACATTGAAAGCTGCATTTCAATTTTTACAAATGACAGTTTCATTAAGAAATAATAGTTTAGTTTTGATATAGTTAATACTAATAATACAAGAAGCAATAACATTTCCTTTTATGAATCTGTAAGATATTATTACCTTTTTTAGCAGTAGAATTTCCTGTGTTATTTTGCCAATTTTATTGACATTATATATTTCTAGTCCACTTCTTTTCTAAATAATACAACTGATTTAACAGACAGCATTTATGATAAAAAAAATCTTCCAAACTAGCCAAGTGCCCCTTACTGCAATGAGGGAGTCTGTAGTCTGCTCATCCAGTGGTGCAGATCATTGTGAGTATTAGTAAGACCTCAGTGAATAGCAGTTTGTAGATATTAATGGCTATCCAAGATTAAATTGCCTTCAACACTGTGCAGTCCTTTTTTGGTCTCATCACTTGGAACTGGTGCTGCTAACCAGGAGGGACTCATAAATCCCAAACTGCAAAGACTCAGAAATAGGTATTGCACTTACAAAAGATCCTCAAGAGATGAAAAATATTCTGCCAACCAACTAACAGCTGCATATAGATCAACAAAGGACCAACAAAAAATACTAGGCAAGTTTTGTGCTTAGAGTCAATTAATCGACACTTAATGAACTAACGATCAAAAGCTGTTGGGCACAAAATGCATCTAGTGTCTTTGCTTTCCCTTCTGCATGTATGTTTTGATTTTAAATACATTTGGTTGGCAGAATATTTTTCACCTCTTATTAGTACGGAACCACTTTATATGTCTTAATAGCACTGAGTTACCTGCCCATTGCTATTATATATACACATGCATCCATGCAGGACAGGAAGGAACACATAAATGTATCTACCTCCACCAGAGAGGTAAGCTACACATTCTATTCACTGAAACACAAGGGGTCATGTCCTCCACCTTGCCCAAAAGGTAAGCAATTATGAGATGAGGATGAAAATGCACTTTGAAAAACAATATTTCATAGGCAGGGAGAGCCTCTCCACATCCAACCATACATATAACACACGCAGCTACCTCACACATACACACAATCTAAATTAAACACATGTAATACACACCACTTACACAACTCATATAAAGAACATGCAATCCCTCACACTTACACATATGCAGTCCCCACACAGTTGCAAACAACTCCTATCACATATGCAGGTAAAAACAGAAACATCCACCACTAGTGATGTCCCGAACTGTTCGCAAACGGTTCGCCACAAACGGTTCGCCACGGACTCAACATTGAGTAAACTTTGACCCTGTACCTCACAGTCAGCAGACACATTCCAGCCAATCAGCAGCAGACCCTCCCTCCCAGACCCTCCCACTTCCTGGACAGCATCCATTTTACATTCATTGTGAAGCTGCATTCTTAGTGAGCTGTCCAGGAGGTGGGAGGGACTGGGAGGGAGGGTCTGCTGCTGATTGGCTGGAATGTGTCTGCTGACTGTGAGGTACAGGGTCAAAGTTTACTCAATGATGAGTCCGTGGCGAACCGTTCGTGACGAACAGTTCACGAACCGTTCGGGACATCACTATCCACCACACTTAAACTTATCATACACACAGCCCACCATAAATCCCATCATGCACAAATTTACACATGTAACACTTTAAATTTGCTCAGGCAGTCACACAAAATACCTCACAGAGTTTTGCACTGTGCTAGCATCATTCGTATCAGTATTACTTCACTATATTCTAAAGTCAGTATTGGCTACATTACAAAATCGTGTTACAGTGCTATCACCCAGGGCCATGTGTTTTATACATAGAGTAAATGAGCTTGTACTGTCTCTAAGGAATAGACACTTCTGTCTCATTCGAGTTTCTGCAATTAAAGAGTACCTGTCATGGTACAGAAAACGTATGTTCTTTTGAAAGAGAATACAATTGAATCTATACATTGTGCTAGCAGATTTCCTGGCACCTGTATTATATTATTAGGCAAGAACATCTATTTAAAAATAAGTATTTTTCCCACCTTCTAATAAACTTTTTAGAATAGACTCTTATGCCGAGGAATCACCTTACAAGGAAGAGCAGAAGAGACCTCTCACAGGTGGTTATTCGGCTCTTCACAAATAGCAACTACAGTGCATGTGCTGTGGTTTCTTTGATAGTTCCTTAGACCAACGCTGCTAGCGCTGGATATAGAGTATAAGAACAGAGGGACTAACATCACTCTGTCCAAATGCAGACATGTTTGCAATGAAGCCAACATATAAGTATCATGGAGGAGGATAACCTTACTTTGGGAAGTGTCTCAAAAGAAGATAGTGGGAGGAACAAGAAGTAGGTTAAATGAAAGAAGATAGTGGGAGGAACACAAAGTAGGTTAAATGAAAGAAGAAAGTGGGAGGAACACGAAGTAGGTTAAATGAAAGAAGAAAGTGGGAGGAACACGAAGTAGGTTAAATGAAAGAAGATAGTGGGAGGAACACGTAGTAGGTTAAATGAAAGAAGATAGTGGGAGGAACACGAAGAAGGTTAAATGAAAGACGATAGTGGGAGGAACACGAAGTAGGTTAAATGAAAGAAGATAGTGGGAGGAACACGAAGTAGGTTAAATGAAAGACGATAGTGGGAGGAACACGAAGTAAGTCAAATTAAAGAAGATAGTGGGAGGAACACGTAGTAGGGCAAATTAAAGAAGATAGTGGGGAGAACAAGGGCATACAAGAGATGGATGTTACAGAAGAGTAACAATCTCCTTTATGCTATATAGTATTCAATGTATTTGGGGACAATTTGTCTAAGAGTGAACATGTAATGACAGTTTCACTTTAAGCTGAAAGAAGCTTGCTTTAATATCGGCAAATTAAATTTTACTATAATGGTGCGTTTAGTGCTACAATAACCTCTGTTATTTTAACATAGATCACGGTTTTGGATAGTGCACCAGTAACCTTTTTTTATTTTGTTTTGTTTTGTTCTATATAGCTATTACACTAGCAGAAACACATTTCTATTTGAATATTTATTTAGAAGTAAAACTAGAACACACTTACTTTGATTTTATACCTTTAAGCTTAATATTGCAGGCAGATGGACAAACAGACAATTATGTAACTACTTGACAGCTTTTAGCTGTTTCTATTCAGTGACTATATAAACATATTAAGAATTTTGATTGTGCTGCTAGGGTATTTATATAATTAAATGAAACTATTAAAATGAGCAGCAAGATGAACTAATAGACTTTCAAGGGACACCTTTGTCACCAAAGCAATGTTGGCTTAATGAAGCAGTTTTGGTGTATAGATTATGCTTCTGAAGTCACACTGCTCTATTCTGTGCCATTTGAGAGTTAAATCACTTTTGTTTTGCAATGCAACTCTAGCCACACCTCCCCCGACTGTGACTCACACAGCCCTCATACAAAAAACTGTTTTATTTTCAATCAGATGTTAACTTACTTTATTTGTTTTTATCTCCTGCTCTGTAAATTGAACTTTAATCACACTGGAGGCTCATGTAGGATCTAGAAGACTATTAACAGAGAAGATAAGAAATCCTAATTTAAACAGACTGTGCAATAAAGGAAGTTTAAACATTATATCTCTCTTGACAGGAAGTGTTTAGGAAGGCTGTATAAGCCAAATGCAGTAATGTGTGACTAGGGCTGCATAATCAAAGTGATTTAACTTCTAAATGGCAGAGAATTAAGCAGTGATATTTTAGAGGCATGATCTACACACCAAAACTGCTTCATTAAGCTCAGGTTGTTCTGGTTGATTATAGTGTCCCTTATAGTTATTTTAACATAATGGGTCTGTGTCCCTTTTTGAAATCAGTGGCATCATAATATAGGGATTTAAATAAGGCATGCACACATTTAATTTGAAAAGATCTTAAGAAACTTACATGCTTAGCGCAAATATTTTATTATAAATATACTGAATTTTAAACATTAAATGTCCCATGTAAAACTGTATATGACATTATTTTGGGCCATTAATCATTGTTGGTAGCACTACCTACACTAAGAAATTTAGAGAACTTCCAGTACTGAGACTGACCTTTGCCTTTCTAAAACATGATACTCAACATACTTCCTTTTAATTTTCCAATACAATTTGGCCACAACATGAATATTTCATGATATCCACTTTAGCATAATGAAACAAACTTAAAATATTCAACAGGGAACATCATAGAGGAAGCAAAGTGTTAAGGGTCATATTTAATTATTTTCAATTAATTCCCTTCTTATTGTCTTTCTTCTCAAGTCCCCTGCTACTGCGAACCTATAGCTTCACCCCATATGTGCCATATGACTCCAGCAACACCAGACCAATCTATAATATGGCTGTAAACTTCAAAAAGTTGTAGTCTCACATAGTAAAGGAAATAAGTCTGGCAGTAGAGTGTGTTTGGGAAGTCCAAGTACAATGCAGCATTCATCTTTATCTATATATCTATTCCTTATGTTGTTCACATTCTATATTTATAAAAATCGTGATTCTTGGTTTAACAGACAGACAGACAGACAGTGACCAGATAGATAAACAGACAGGTTGAAAAATTATTGATAGGTATAGTCCTATAAGGTCTTTACCATAGTTGAAGTTTGCTAGTTAAGTATTTAAAATATTACATATAGGTGCTTAAACATAAAATGCGTGAGATTATACTTGTTTTCGTTAAATAAGTAAAACTTTTTTTCCCCAGTCTATTTCACTTCTTTACCTTTAACCCAATCAGTACCACAGGGAGACAGCAAAGCACTGAAAAGCAATAAGTCGTGCTCTCCCCTTCGGCGGTCCAACCTTATTAAACTAGATACCATGATAGAGTTAAGTGCAGATCAAAATCACATTCTGTGTTCCTACTCAGCAAATACAGTTAGCAATTGTTTGTAGTTGTTTGTGACAATGCGTAAACAGAGGTAAACAAAGTGCATACACAGTCAAATCCCAGGGAAGCTTGTTAAAATGTGAGATGTGCCACATTATGTTGAAATAGGTTGAAAAATAAGTGAACCATTTTATCCACTGGTCCACTAGCATCTTAAAGTGTTTAACTTTTGTCTTTCATGTCTTTTGATGACAACTGGGATCCTTCATTAGCTATGTTTGTGTGTGAATATTGTAACATATTACATATGCTGTCAGTTTTGTATAATAATTGCAATAATAAGGCTGACAGTGATCTTACATTAGTCATTTTGCAGGTCATTTATCTAAGTGAAGAGAGGTTTACAGATGGTAAAGTGACGGAGGCAAATATATAACAGAGGGGGATACAAATTGTCTCTGTTTGTCATATGTAATTCACTAAGGGTATTCCCATTATATTTGTGCCTGCAATTTTCTTCTCAGCATGTCATCACGCTCCTGAGAAGTCTTAATTATATATAGACAATACAAAATATAAGCAATTTATACAATATTTGTACTCAGCTAAAGTAAATAGGATGAAGAGTGCTATCAAAAGTGGAATTTTATTATCTTTTAGTGTAAACTGAAACATTGACTTCAATGCGTTATAATGTGGCAATTAACAAGGTACTACAATGAGTTTTATTTTATTTTTTTATTTTAATTCTATTTACTTTTAAGACCATTTTTTTTAGTAATTTAAAATTGCTTTTTAGAGTAATATATAGCTCAGATTTTCCAAAAATATCTATTGTTGTTTCTTTTACAGATTTATTTTGTTTTTAGGTTATGTTGTGGTCTGTTCACAATATGTCAAATAGTACCAGGCTTGCAACCAAGTTATTATTGAGAACGTTAGGTAAAATGACCACCTTGAATAAAAAAAGTCAATAATTAACTAAAACTAAGTCAATTTTAAAGATGCCTATAGCCAATGAGCTGCACTGCCCAGGTTCATTACGATCCAGTATGGCTTGTTAAATATGTCACATGTTGTTCAAATATGGAAGTCAAATGGCATGTTCATGTTGTCCATTTCTGCCAAGTGAATGGCAGATTCGATGTTTAATTGTAAAAAGATATTTAGGCTCACCTACTTCTCTAGAATGACAAAGTAAATTAAATTATTAAATTATTTTTTTTAATTAAAGAAACTTGCATTGGGTAGAATCCCTGGTGATTTACAGTTTTCAATAAGATACTGAGAGATATACTTTTTACCGCATAAACTTTTCATGTTCAGAATTATTTAGGAAATGTAGAAAATAAGAACCCCCTTTGAAAGCAAATCGTTGAGATTTCAGTGATTACCTGGTTTCTGCAGACATTAGTGTAGAACGAGCAGTTTTGGCTGATTTTCTCAAATGCTGTTCATTCAATGTTTTCTTTCTCTATTTTTGTTGTTGTTTTATATGGTCAATGCATTTTTAAACGCAGATCTGCACACACCAGTCAAGTCATAAGATCTCAAAATTGCAGTGATGCTACTACTGCAAGGCATTGTGGGTGGGTATATGCAAATGAGTTCAACAAAGAATCAGCTTTTTGCCTCTCTCTCTCTACCTGTGTATATTTGTATATATGTATATCTCCCTGCATCGTTTCTTGTGTCCAACAGCGTGGATGCATGTATGTAGCTCTAGAGATGCGTGTGTTATGTGTTTATGTTTGTTTCCTATGTATGTGTGTCTTTTCCTGGGCCAGTGTTTATGGGGTAAAATGACAGTAGATGGGTAGCAATGTGGGTATATAGTGACTAAATTCAGTCATTATGACAACATATAAATCAATATCTATGGAGACAGAAGGGTAATCTATGGATAATATGATGGTGAAAACTACAAATATGACTACCATGCCCCCAAAGAAAGCCACATATTATCTTACTAAGAATACTGAGAGTTATAGCATGTCACATTGGCATCAAAATGTGGAAATTATTGTGCACCTGCTTGAATCCACTTTGGTGGCCAACTTGGTAAAGAAAGAACCTAATTTATGTCTCAAAGATTTATATGTTAATTTAAGCATTTTCTGGTAAGTATACTATAACATTGTATAACTCAAATTATTATTAATTGAAGCTGACCTTGTTTTCCACACATTTGTCAGTAACAGGTCCACTTTAATGGGACCTTTTTTTATTTAACACGAGTTTAATACTTATACTGTATTTATCAACAATGGAAGTTAGGTTCCTCCTTGTTTAAGTAGCAAGTACTGCTAAACCCAGGCAAATTTAGGGCATTTGTAGGTGGTCTCTTAAAATACAGCTATTTAAAATGCTCAGTATTTTCTTTTTATTGAGACGAGTTTAAGCATTCAAAAAGGTAAAGGGCACTTGGTTTTATATATATATATATACCCTGAGAAGGTGGAGATTGTGAGATAGTAGCAGCATGGGGCATTGTTCTCATTGGTAAATTTCCAAAACAGACTGGTCTATTGTAAATTAAGTAGAAGTTCACAATCTGCTTGAGGTGAAATTCAAAATGAATCAAAGAATGGGTAAACACCCTGAGATGACTGTGATATCATAAGTAGAAAGAAAAACTTCTAGGCTGTGAAGCAATCTATATGGAAACAAAGATTTTCTATTAGCGATAAGTTCCTGTATATTGCAGAGATTGATCCCACTGCTCAGGCCTTTCACTAGAGGCATTACTGAATTCCAAAAATACTTGGGGATAAATACAAAGCAATACTCCACACTCCTACACAACGTACACAATATTCAGTACTATGCATTACTGTTGTGTGGACATGTCAAACCAATATACAATACAGTGTTTTATACTGCTGTTCTGTAGGGCTACCTGATACAATTTTCTACTAACCCTTAGCCATATCCATCCGTTATTTACTGCAATGGTTTTACATTTTACTTTTATGACTGTTTTCTATGGGAGGGAGTACTGGCTGATTGTATCAGGTTCCAGTATTTGCAGTGAGGATGAGTTGGAATGGGAACTTTGCCTACTCAGGGCTATACTCACTCTGACATTACTCCCGTAAAAGCACACAGAGATGTGCTCCAACTACTACCAGTGAAAATATCATAAACACCATGACTGCTCATGTAAGGAATTTATTGTGATGATAGAAAGTGTTAAACAGGCTCAAACCTATGGCACCAGCCCTAAAAAGCCCACTTTCCGATAGTCTACCTTATTTGTCTCCTCTGTCTTAAATGTTAAAAGCTATCCACTCCCTTATTATATTTAATATATTTTTTTATTTGGTTTCATCTTATTTCTAACTCCAAGTGTACAAACATTTTTATTATTATTTTTTGTAAGACATTAAAAGATATTGGATTTTTTTGTTAAAATGATGATAAACCAAATGGTTTTCAGCACATAATTCCAAACACTAGCGTATAGTTAAAAGTGCTGCTTGTGACAGTACCCAGGTGAGGTTTTGTTTTGATTGTACTCTTATATATATATTGATGTCCGTTCTGTGGATGTAAACGCCCGGGAGCTATCACAATGTGAATATGATCCTAATGTGAATTTTTGATGTGTTTCAATACCATTCGTAGTCAAAGCACGAATAAAGAAATTAATTCGACTATTGGTTACTCAGATTGCTTAATATGACTACTACCATCCACAAGAAATTAATGTAGCACTCATGCAGTATCTAAAACTCCTTACATTAATAAAGCAGATAAATATTTACTTTTAAGATATATATAGTGAGAGAGAAAGAGAGAGAAAGAGAGCGCAAATATAAAAATAGTAATAAGTGTGAAATCAGATCTAATTTGACTGAAACCATTTTTCTTAATTTCCAATTCATCACTAGTTAATAGACGGCACCTGAGCCCCCCAAAGGCAAGGAGACATAAAAGGACATATCAACATCTCGATCGGGCAATTTACAGACTCCATAGCTTATCCTTTAAGTGCTTTGCTTATTAGCATTTCCCTACCATAAGATGTGTTGCATTTTGCATTGTTTTTCTTTTTTGTTTTTTCCTTTCTCTTTTTTTTTCTATATATGACATCTGATGCCCTCAGCTCCCATTACAAATCAAGTTTCAGGACAACTGTTCCAGATGTGTATCTTAATATTATATCCTGCAGCATGGGTTCCTTCTGCTCTGCTCTGTGCCAGGATTCATTGTTCTAGACATTTTGATTTGCTTCCATAAATATCTTGCTCTTATCGATCGATGATCATAACTGTGGTATTTCAACATGCAAATTAATTTTAGTAACTTTTGATTCATCTGTGGATGTAAATAAATATAATTAATATTTAAATTTGTAAAATGCATACAAGCTGGTAGCGAATTTGTACAATGGTAAATCATAAGCATATAAGCAAGAACTGGCTCATATACACTAGCCCAAGCTACGCTAATTGGCTGTTTTATTAAGATAAAATATTGAAATTCCAACGATAAAAATAAGCAAACATATTGATGTTGATTCATTTACAATGATGTCATGCTACTATGTGGCATACCTAAAGCACAGCTAAATTCTAATAAATTTTTCATTAGTTAACCTTGCTTCCAAAGGCATTGCTAGATTTGAAAAATACCTGGTGTTTGAGCCTAAAACATTTTTAGATTATTATTATTATTATTATTATTTTATTATTTATATAGTGCCATCAGATTCTGTAGCGCTCACACACTTTGCATTCCCGAAGCCCACCCTTTAATACCTGAATGATATACAGGATACCCCTGGGCCAGATGAAAACGGTCTCACATACAGACAAATACAGATATTTAGAAAAAGACTCACATGCACTCACAGTTAGATACTTACATACTTGTACACACACTTAAAGACAACCACACACACTTACATAACCATATAAAAAAGACATACTTACACAACCACACACACACAGAAGATAGTATATGCACAAGCACACATACATAGATCCATGTAGGATTCAGCAGATGAAAAGGGGGATAAAACATTTTTTAGATACATAAATGAGAAAAGAAAAGTAAAACAAGGATTAGTTAGATTAAAAACAAAAGAAGGAAGGTATGTAGAAGAAGATAAAGGTCAGGCTGACTGCCTCAATGAATATTTTTGTTCTGTATTTACAGTAGAAAATGAAGGAAAGGACCTCAGTTGAGAAAAAGGATAAATGAGTCATTTATTACACGTGAGTTTACAGAGGAAGAGGTTCTATTTCAACTGTCAAAAGTAAAGACAAATAAGTCAATGGGACCTGATGGAATACACCCAAAGCTATTAAAAGAGCTTAGTGGTGTACTAGCAAAACCATTAACAGATTTATTTAACCAATCATTGTTAACAGGAGTAGTCCCAGAAGATTGGAAGTTAGCAAATGTTGTGCCCATTTACAAGAAAGGTAATAGGGAGGAGTCGGGCAACTATAGGCCAGTAAGCCTTACTTCAGTAGTGGGGAAAGTGATGGAAACCATGTTAAGGATAGGATTGTTGAACATCTAAAAACACATGGATTTCAAGATCAGAGACAACATGGGTTTACTTCAGGGAGATCATGCCAAACAAATCTTATTGATTTTTTTGATTGGGTAACTAAAATTATAGATCAGGGTGGTGCAGTAGACATTGCTTACCTAGATTTCAGTAAGGCTTTTGACACTGTTGCACATAGAAGGCTTATCAATAAACTGCAATCTTTAAGTTTGGATTCAAATATTGTTGAATGGGTAAGGCAGTGGCTGAGTGACAGGCAACAGAGGGTTGTAGTTAATGGAATATATTCGAAGCTTGGACTTGTCACCAGTGGGGTACCTCAGGGATCTGTACTTGGACCCATTCTCTTTAATATTTTTTATTAGTGATATTGCAGAAGGTCTTGATGGTAAGGTATGTCTTTTTGCTGATGATACTAAGATATGTAACAGGGTTGATGTTCCAGGAGGGATAAGCCAAATGACAAATGATTTAGGTAAACTAGAAAAATGGTCAGAATTGTGGCAACTGACATTTAATGTGGATAAGTGCAAGATAATGCATCTTGGACGTAAAAACCCAAGGGCAGAGTACAGAATATTTGATAGAGTTCTAACCTCAACATATGAGGAAAGGGATTTAGGGGTGATTATTTCTGATGACTTAAAGGTAGGCAGACAATGTAATAGAGCAGCAGGAAATACTAGCAGAATGCTTGGTTGTATAGGAGAGGTATTAGCAGTAGAAAGAGGGAAGTGCTCATGCCATTGTACAGAACACTGGTGAGACCTCACTTGGAGTATTGTACACAGTACTGGAGACCGTATCTTCAGAAGGATATTGATACCTTAGAGAGGGTTCAGAGAAGGGCTACTAAACTGGTTCATGGATTGCGGGATAAAACTTACCAGGAAAGGTTAAAAGGATCTTAACATGTATAGCTTGGAGGAAAGACGAGACAGGGGGGATATGATAGAAACATTTAAATATGTAAAGGGAATCAACACAGTAAAGGAGGAGACTATATTTAAAAGAAGAAAAACTACCACAACAAGAGGACATAGTCTTAAATTAGAGGGACAAAGGTTTAAAAATAATATCAGGAAGTATTACTTTAGTGAGAGGGTAGTGGATGCATGGAATAGCCTTCAAGCTGAAGTGGTAGAGGTTAACACAGTAAAGGAGTTTAAGCATGCGTGGGACAGGCATAAGGCAATCCTAACTATAAGATAGGGCTAGGGACTAATGAAAGTATTTAGAAAATTGGGCAGACTAGATGGGCCGAATGGTTCTTATCTGCCGTCACATTCTATGTTTCTATGTTTCTATGTTTCTAAAAGCCTAAACATTATGCCTAAACATTAACCTTGCAGTGCAATGAAAAGAATATAGGAAGACTTAGTGGAGGTGGGAGTCGACGTCTCCCCCTGTATTCCACTTCCTGTACTTTGCTGCTCCATATTCTCCCATCCACACATCACAGCTCTAATTCTCACTTCCACAGCTCCCTTCCACAGCTTCAACCCACCCCCACAGCTCCACACTCCCCTTCCATAGCTCAAAATCCCCTTTCACAGTCCCCATGCACATTACCCTTCCAAAGACCTGCATGCTCACTATACAGACACCCCACTTCTCATACCAACTCCACATCCAGCTCCACATCAGCTGCAAGAGCCGCAGAAATTGAGGAAGACACGGCTCAGTCACAGCTCATTGCACAGTGCTGTAATTTTAGTGACGACACACTTAGATGGAGCAGCACTGAGTTTAAGGTGTATGTATGTTCCTTCCAGCAAGCCTCCATGACCCTCTGTAGCAATTTAACTTTCAGTGTGTAGTGCATGAATTCACCAAAGTACTGGAACTACACTCTTAAGCAACGAATCACATCCTATGTGGCAAGCAAGGGTTAACAATTTATATTAACTAAAATGAGACCCAGGATTTTCCAGAGGCCACTCAACCTATCACCCCCTGTACCAATGCCCCTGCTTCTTCCCAAGCTAATATATGACTTATTTTAAAGAACTACAATAATAATCCAAAATAAAATTGATAGCTGGGTGAAATAAGCATATTCCTGGTCATTAGGATTCTTACTAACTCTGCTTCTTCCCCACTATTCGGGTCCATATGCAAGGAAGATTGGTGTATCCTGACCAGTGCATGAGTTTTAGATTCCTACAACACCCGTGAAGTCTGCTGACTCTGGAAGATGAGTGCAATTTTTTTTTATCAGCATATCATTTTTTTCAATACACCACTAATGGTCTTGTTTTGAAATTTTTAATATTAAAAAAATAACATAAAATCTAATTAATACAATTCCATTTCTACATCCGTGGCACAGTTACATAATTTACTTCTTGGTCGGATAATAAACAGCAGATAGTTAATGTCTAAAAAGCTACAAAATGCTATGACTGAATAATAGACATTATGAAAAGAAAGATTTAAACACAAGACATCAAAGAAAGACCCCCATCTGTGTCTCAGTCAGTTCATCTTCTTTGGTTTAATGCACTCCTGACATACCTTATTTAAGCCGATTGCCATTGTAGGTAGGAATGGCCTTGAAGACATTTCTTTAGATTTCTTCTACATATTTTTGCTTTTGAAAATGTTCCCTTCAGGTCTTTCAAATTTTCATCACATCCCTGAGGAGCTGTTCATTTTTGTATCCAGGTCAGTTTTGAATACTGAATTTGTCACCTGAGGGTAATGATGGTGAAGGTCTGATGGTAACAATGATACAAATGTAGTGTTATTGAAGCTGGCATTCCAGCAGAATAAAACGTAAAAGCTGCTTACTTGCCTGAGAAAGAAATGCATTTTAACTAAAACATGTAACCTATCCATACATGCTCATGTCATGTATTTACTCAAATCCTTTTTTTTCATGTTTATACATATATGTTACCTATGTTTACAAAGTAAGAACATATTATCATACTGTTTTCACATGGATAGCTACACCTCGTAAAATGAACTCACATCAATACATAATATTTAGAAACTCAATATAATCAGGGAGAAATGATTGCCCTTCCTCTCTCCCCTTCTGTGTATAAATGTATTTGACTTGTGCATGGTGGGAAAAGTTGGGTTCGGCTGAATCGCTTAATATGAAAAAAAATAATTTAGTATCCTTAAAGTCATCCATGTGGCAGTTCGGCTCATCTAAATATTGACCATGCTAACATATTCGTATTCGGTTGTTGGAGAACTTCTTCCTGGTTGTGAGTCTGTCCTCAAGTGGATGAGTGGGAATCCACACTTTTTCCTTTCTGTCTTTTTTCATTTCAATGTTTTATCAACTATCACACTGTCAGAATCCTTTCTGTTTCACCTGCAGGAGTCTGGAAAACCCTGAACAGCCTATCCAGGCTGAGTGAATGTTTCGTTTAATTGTACGTTCTAGTAAGATATCAGGATGGTGAAGCTATTTGCTTGAGCTTTATTATAAATTTAAAAGAAATGGAGGCATGAAAAAGGTTTACATTAGATATATTTTCAATGTGCTTTTAATTCATTTTTTTTAAATATATAATATATTATAAAAAGTTAAAAAACAAATAAAAATAAAAAAAACAGTGGACTGTGTATTATTGCAAGATATTATATCGAGGACAATTTACTTTTGATCTTGTGGTTCATGATGTCTCCAGATCCCCTTAATAGCATTACTTTATCTTCTAAACAGTTCCCTACCATGTATCTTCTATCTAACCAACATGTTTGTTCAAACATATTTATATATTATATTTATTTCCATAATCTTTCAAGATTCACCTCTCACAGAGACTGAGAAAAGCTATGACTCTGGAGAGAGCAGTATGTTTGCAAAATTTTAAATGTATTCTCGAGACAAGGCTAGCTCAACAGAAAATAGTTGGAGCGTACCAATAAAAAGACAGTAGTAGTGAGTTAGGCTAGCATAACATGATAGATCTGGACTATGACAAACAGAATAAGAAAATCGTTCCCTGGGGTCCAACTGTACCAGCTTTACTGATTTCTGTTTCTTGATTTCTTACTTTGCAACAGCAGTTTTAATGTTAGATTGACTTGCTTGGTGTATTTTTAAACATGTACAAATCAAAATCTACGCAGCTTAAAGATGTTAAATGTACAGCAGATTCAGAATGTTGTGTATTGAAAATGTTTTATATTCTCTTACTTGAATCACTTTGTTTCTTTGACGAATGTCAGTTCATGGTGGAACAGTTATGTATTGCTGTGTTAGCAGATTGCAAGACCCAGCAGAGCAAAGTGCTTTTAGATTTCAATACAAAACAATTGACCACATTAGATTAAGCACAGAGTGACATTTTAAATCTCTCCTACAATATGGGTTCAAAGCTAAATTAAGATTATAAACTGCTCAAAAAGCATAGTATTCAAGAAAAGGAAAATAGCACCTTGGAAAAATTATCAGATACAGGTCAACATTCAATGAGAATAGTGTAGAATGAAAATTCTTGACTGAAGAAAATAAAAGAAAATGCACTTACAGTGTATGGAGCGGATAATTAGCTCCAATTTAGTACATCTAGGTGGTATAATCTCTGCCTATGGATATATGCTTGGTATCTTGGACCAATGGGGGTGATTCAGAGGTATATAAGAGAAACAGAGAATGGAACCCATATAGGGCAGTATTTTAGATATACTAGATGGATTTACTAAATATAAGTGCACACTCACATTTTCCAGAGCCTTCTGATGGTGCTTAGTGAAAAACGAGTGGAATAGCTTTTTTTTTTTTTAAATCTTATAAGTATTATGTTAGTTACAAAAAAAAGGTATAATTGAATACTGCAATACTTGGGTATCTATCTATCTATCTATCTATCTATCTATCTATCTATCTATCTATCGTATCTATCTATCTATCTATCCTAATTTATCTCTCTCTCTCTCTCTCTCTCTCTCTATATATATATATCTATATATCTATATATATATATATATAGATATATAGATATATATAATTACTGTCTCTCTCTTTCTCTCTAATTTTATATATGTATAGCAAAGCCACAGATTTTCTAAAACCAAAAAACAATATATAGTACTATTGGTAACATGATTTTATCATGTAAAGTTCATAACATTTAATTTCTTTGTTACTGTAATCTATCTACTGTAATTGATGTTATTGCAGGTTTTTGACAGAATATTGGATTTAGTGGTTTACCCACAGGCCTAGATTATTTGACCTGTAATACATCTATCAAAAGTTTTCTAGGCTACAGTAACAAATGCTTAAAATGGAATGCAATGTGTTTAAAATATCAATCTGCTGCACAGTTTTTAAAATCCTTCCCAATATTTGCTTATTTTATTTTTAAAATTAATAAAATCTTATGTGAATAAATAAATACACCAGCAAGCAGACAGACAGAACAGGGTGTCTACAGCAATCTGTTGTGTTTTATTGTGATTACTGGAGACCTTTTATGCAATTTACACACAAATGCCAGTTAAAAAAAAAAATGCACAGTTATCAATTTTTTTTCCAACAATTCTCAAATCACAGTAACATGATTTTTAGGAAATATACCTTAGGTAGACATATGCATCCGTGCACACATTACATACACAGACATCTAGGCAAATATTGTTCATATGCGTTTATTTAGTAAATAACCCACTGCATGTTATTCTCTGCATATTTAGTATTTGTTTTACAATTCAATTGTCCTGATTCTCGGTTTCTTACTAAAGGATAAAGGAATGCTACTGATCTGAATTTGTAATTTCAGTATGCATGTAATGTTGGTTACATAAAAATAAATGTAAAAAAATTACCTTTATAATTTTCCAGATTTACAGTATAAAGGAGAACAGAGCAATTTCAGTTCAAATGCTTCTCAAAAGTAGTGCTGCATATTTTGCACAATGCACTTATTGTGGCATTTCACATCACACCAAAGTATGATAATGTAAAGTTCATTTTTCCCCTAATTTTACTATTAAATTCAGTCTTTTAGAATATGTTGTGAACATCATGTCACAATGTGTTCTAAATCACAGGTGATCTACAGCACTCCATCAGAGACTTCATAGAGTTGAAGTCCATCTACAACTGGATGCATTTGGCCTGTATCTCAAAAGGTAAATATATTTTTGGAGTTTAAATAAATATTTGAACAACTGACAGCCTAAAATGTTTAAACTATAGGCTTCCATCTGTACCCCATATGATGTTTGTCATCACCAGTGGGGGAAGGTTTAAAACAAACCCAGAATGGTGGAATACATAAAAGTGGCTGGGTCCTCAGGGCTGAGAGGCTGAATCCTGGTGGGGTCACACAATATTGGCCTAGTGAGCATGACAGAAAAATCTAGGCCTGCTAAGCAGACTGATTTCAAACTGCTATGAAGGACAGGAAAAAAAGACTGCCTGTTGGGATAGGGGGTGGCTATATTTATACCAATTTCATAGTTCTGTTTCCTGTCCTTTCTGCTGTAAGGAGAGGAGATAACCCATGAGTAAATGCTGCCATGTAGGATCAGGAAATATTTTTATATTGCACTTCCAAAGCTTTGTAAACAAAGTATATTTAGATAGAAAATAGAATGATAGGCGCCTATAACATTGCACAAGCATAACTTACCTGTTATAAGTGGAAATATTAGAAATATAACTAAAGTAATAATATAAACTTAAACAAAATTGTAAATGCTGCAATTAAAAAAAATTTTAATATTAGTTTGTGTCTGATTTTGCTTAATTGCTAAGAAATTTATTACATATTATTATTACTTCACCAACATATTCAGCAGTGCTGTACAACAGATGGACTAACAAAGAAGTAGTTGAAACAAGACATGTTTGACATACAGAGACAGTAGACGCAGAAGGCTCCCCACAAATGTGCCGACATTCTAAGCTGACTCTTACATTATATTGTAAAAACTAAATACAAATTTAAAGACTGAAACAGGAAGTAGTAGCCAGGTACATGCCTGGAAAAGTAGTGTCTTTAAAGCAGTTAGTACATAAGGTAATGCAAGTGCGATATAAAATATGTTAAACTATTCAACTATATGATAATATATTAGCATCGCCTATAAGTAGTTTATACGTCCTGCTGATTAATGTAAGTTTCTGCCTTTTTTTTTATGATAACACTGGTAAAAATGAAACATCGGAACAGTAGTAGTTTTATTTATTTGAAACGTGGTCACTTCTATTATTCCCAAGGAAGACATTTTCCAGATCAGAATTTTACAACCAAAGATAAAGTTAGAAGAAATCGCAACATGGTTAAACATTGCCTTCCGCGCATAACCCATCACTCATCACCTGCTCGAATCCATTCTCACAGGCCTAACACTGCTTCCTGGGCATTAATAACTGCATTTCAGTCATACAGCTAAACTTGGGAGGTCAATTTTGTCATTATTGTTTCTTCCTTTTGGCATTTTAATAGTCATTGAGCTCTTTGGAGAGTTGAGACAAGCAGTAATTTGAGATTTACAGTAGTGCAGTGGTGCCTCTGGGGCTTTTGGGAAAAGGACTCGTTTATATAATGGAATGTGAGCAACTGCTGAATACAAGCCCATACATCATTTCCAAAATGTAGAAGTATTGCTATTGCCAAAATGATGCCAGGATAGGGACCACATAACAAAATATATGTAGTAAAATAGACTCAGTGTTACTTATCTATCTCTGATGGTAAGGCAGCTTATTGGGGGATACTGAGATTGAATTTCTCTCATAGCAGCTGTTGTTGATAATACAACATATTTTATTTTCGACCACCTGTTTTCTTTTAATGTACAAGTGTTGTCATTTTGTGTGGCAGGCCATTAAAATAAATAGAGGAGGGGTGATGATGCTATGTATAAAGACAAAACTGTTAGAATTTCTTTTTTAAATTGTAGTTCAGGTATCTTAACTTGATAACTCTCTTTGGGTTGAAGAGCTGCTAAATGTGAGAATAATACACCCCTATTTTACAGAAGAAAATAAAAAAGAAATGTTAGTCCTGTGGCAGTAAACTTTACAATAGTTATAACATTGTTCTCTCTGTCTGTCTGTCTATCCATCCATCCATCTCTCTACCAATGAAGCTTGTGTAATGGGAAAACATGCCAACATGGGCCTCCAGAGACTTTGAATGCAGGGTTATTCAATAAACCCTGCATTTTTGCCAATTAAAATCTGAAAGGTGAAACTAGGGCAAAAGCAGACAATTAGTGATTGTGGTTGAGTTGGACTTTTTTTTCCCAGAGTACTTAATTTTACCTCAGTTTTGTCATTCAGATGTAATTTGTACAAAATTGGAGTTTAGTGAGTACTATTGGTATTATTTTGTCCTAATGCCTATATATTTTTTATATTACTGGATTGTTAAAATGTAGGGTTAAAGGACCACTATAGTGCCAGGAAAACATACTCATTTTCCTGGCACTATAGTGCCCTGAGGGTGCCCCCACCCTCAGGGACCCCCTCCCGCCGGGCTCTGGGGGGGGAAGAAGGGGTTAAACTTACCTCTTTCTCCAGTGCCGGGCGGGGAGCTCTCCTCCTCCTCTCCGCCTCCTCTCCTACTCTTCGGCTGAATGCGCATGCACGGCAGGAGCTACACGCGCATTCAGCCAGTCCATAGGAAAGCGTTCACAATGCTTTCCTATCGACGCTGGCGTCTTCTCACTGTGATTGTCACAGTGAGAAACGCGGAAGCCCTCTAGCGGCTGTCAATGAGATTAACCCATTTATAAACATAGCAGTTTCTCTGAAACTGCTATGTTTATAAAAAAAGGGTTAACCCTAGAAGGACCTGGCACCTAGAGTGGTCCTTTAAGGCAAGGTTTAGAGCTAGGTTTATGGTTATTTTAATCTTGGGCTTGCAAATACATGCATAAGGGATGTTTCTTTTTTTCTTTTTTTTTTTAAGTAATTGGTCTTGGATAAGTCCCACTGGACACCAAATCACTGACTGTCTCTACAATAAAAAATGTCCATTTAAAATCCTTGTTTCGTTATTTTATGTGTCTACTGACATATTTTGTATTTCCATCTGGATATTAACATTGAAAATCACAGGTGTCATTTAACATAACTGACTCTACCAGGAGGAGTTAGGATCCTTCAGAGTCTCTATTCTTCTGCATCTTACAGAGTAGGGCAGTAAGATAGTACGCCATACCTAAGAACCTCCTTTTTACAAACAAAGCAAAGCATATGAATGAGAACAAGAATTACAAGTTATACCTATATCACCTGGAAAGGTAGTAACTCTGCAACGGTTATTCAGTAAAGTGAGAATTCAAGGTGAATTCAAAGTAAATTTCAAATTTAGGATCAAAATAGCTGAACTGCAAAAAGTCAGCAATGCTATTAGCTACTCTGGCCTTGAAGGAACATTATAGAGTTTGGAATACAACCTTGTGCTCCAATGCCCCTAATGCTCTAGTGCCCCAAATGCTCTAGTGCCCTCTAATGCTCTAGTACCGCTGTCCCTAGTTATATTAAGTCTCTCTGCCCTTTTCCCAGTAAAATTCATTACAAAAATAAATGTTTCACTCAGCTTTTTCCACCACCAAAAGTTGCTTGGTGCTGCTAACCTCTCCTCTTCCAACATTGTCATCAAGACTGAATGGTCTCCTCCAGCATTGGTCAAATTCAATGCTCCTCATAGAGTATGATGGCCACTAGAGGCATGTTTAACTCTTCAAAGTAAGCATTAGCCTTTCTGTAAAATGTTTTAACTTGAAGGGTTAAAATAACAGCACCAGTGCACCCAGAACACTTCAGTAAGATCTGAGATTTAAATTTGAAATTCAGTTTGAATCTACTTTGAAATCTCACTGTTGTAAATAACCCTATCTGTTTTAAATACTGTGTTAGCTGAGATTAGTATCACCAGATAGGGGATAGTAAAGAATATAATTCAAGGACACGCAGTCTCCTCCATGTAATTATTCCCGTGGAAGGATGGGAGCTTCAAGTATAAGGTCTAAGAGCCACCCTTCAGGTAAATTGACCTGTTGACAGAATTGATTAAGATTATTTCTTAACTTTATATTTCACATTAGAAACTATTAATTAAATGAAGAAAACAAATGTCCACACTGAAGAAGAGCAAACCATTGTTTGTTTTGTTTTTTTATCAGCAGTGACTGGTTATATTTTGAACTCTAGCTTTTCTATATTTGATTGTATTAACTGTTTCATGACACGAGTTGCAACAGGACAGTCATGAACTCTTCCAGTTAAATACATGGATAGGAACTGTAGGACAACTATCGTTGAACAGACATGCTTGGACAGTACTGTTCTAGATAAACTCTGCGAGAATTGCTATAATATAGAGAATCCGTAACACAGTTAAGCACAATGCAAACCAATTTGACACCTACATTGTTTACAGCGTAACATTGCTTTTTTAATGGAGTGAAAAAACGAGTAGCTCCAATATCCATAAAATGTTTGTTTTAGATAACAGAGGATTTTATACAGGGGAACACACTCTTAGACGATTATAAATAATTGCGCTCGCTCTTGCAGGATCTTATCATGAAGATTAGAAATCATTTCTTCTAGAATTGCGTGCCTGCTTCCTCAGCACTCTTTTAATTGAAATGAATTTGAATGTGAAGCATCTCATTACTAACAAAGTAGATGGAGCTAAATGTATATTTTTTTTTATACTGTTTCATAGTTATCGTTCTGATTTTATCCATCTTTTCATAAAACAAATTCAAACTTTTTTTTACAATTTAACTACATTTTTGAAAATATAGCAATGGACACAAGAGTTTTACCTAGACTTTTAGTTGCCTCAATGAGACCGCATATATATTTTTCATTTGAGCATGATACATATGTAGTTGGTCATTCTTTTTTTCTGGATCTACAAATATCAGATTTTGAAATGTTATGGCTAATGGATTTTCTGAAATTAATTACAGTGATATATAAAAAGCAATTCTAGAATAGGGTTCTAAAAGAATAAATATTTCATTTTCATGGTAAATACTTAAATGCTTGTTTAATGCTCTGAGGTCTCTTAATAAGACTCAAAGTAAATCTGGCTTAAAATAGGTAAAAATTTTAACTTTGGGTATTGTCGAAAGACATATAAATTACACATTTTAAGAAATTCCAATGGGTTGATAACATTTAAAAAAAACTATGACTTTTACCAGCATGTACGTGACTCCTGCATCCAAGCTAAGACCTGGACTTTGTTATTTAGGTAACTGACCAGCTGCCTTACATGTCTTGGTACAAGCCTCAGCTATTTTACTTGTCATACTAACTATACCAACTATAACCAATATGGCCAGTTTGAGTTTGTTTCAACATTTGCATTTAAAACTACTTGCCTTTTGTAAACAGTGGAACTGGAGTTGGCTGTCTCACCAGACATTAAACAAGAGGGTATTAAGTCCAATCATTGTATACACACTGCACAGCTTAATGCACCATACATTTAAACAACTTAAAACTAAATAACACAATAGTTAATAAATTAATCAGATAAGATATATGTATGGCATGAATCACTGAAACATACAAGAAAATGTGTATATTTTTTGTTTTTTTTCCCCAAATATTCTCAACTAATTAATAAAGTAGAGTGATGGAAACCATCTGCCGGTGGGAAGGGAAAGTTTATTTCAATCACTAACACACAAAACATAGAACATCTGCTAAAACATATCCAGTAGATATGATAAAATAGGCCAGTTATTACATTGTCTGTGTCTGCAACGTTTACATTATGTCAATTTGCATTGACGCATTAGTTGAATCGCTGTCCAGGCAATTTTGTTTTGGAATATATATATATTGTATTGGTAACTATTTCAGAGTTATTTTTTAATTTATCATTATCCCTTCTTGCTCCTCATCCAGTAAAAGCTAGCGAAGCTTTTAGATGGTGGTGTGCTGGACTCCACCTGTGTGATTTGACTCCATCCCTAACTCTTTAAACCCTATGGACTTATTGGGCCATAATTACTCCTGACAACATCATGGAATTGTCCATAAAATATATAGCAGTCACAGTGCATATGGCTTATCTGAACTGCATTTCCCATGAACATTTCAAAAATATCAGGGGTTCCATGGTTAGCCAATCAGTGGTATGTATTACATATTATCCCATATTTCCATTTTTATTTTATATTTCCTTTTTCATACTACTACTCCTCATCAACATTGGCTCTCTTGGTTCTCTTTTTCCTTTCATCTTCCTTCTATCTCATTTGCAATGTCTTCTGCTCCTCTTACTCTCTCTCTCTCTGTGCCCTTATGCTCTACCAGCTTCTTTTTAACCTCGGTTGCCTCTCAATTTTTGTTAATTACAACATTTTACTGACAATGTCACATTTATCTCATCATTATTATGCTCATTCTAGGCTACTGTTTTACCTCTTCTTTTATTCATTTCTGTTTCCCACTCTCTGCTAGCATTTTCTATTGTATCTCCACTAGTCTCCAATACCTACCACAACAATGTACGATGAGATTGGTGTATGTATATTACTGCAATTTGGTGAGGTAAATCACTGTATAGTGGGCTGCATGTGTATGATGATAGTTGTGTGTGTTTGTGACTACATGTGTGAAAAACACAAACACTTGTGCGAAGCTAGGCTAGTGTTTGTTAGTTTACCTTTACTAAAATGTTCAAACTACTTCCTCCCAAGAGAAAAAAAATAGTAGATCTTACACTATCAAATTGTGTTTTCTTTTTTTTTTAAAGGATCACTATAATGTCAGGAAAACAAATTGTTTTTCCTGACACTATAGTGCACTGAGGGTGCCCCCACCCTCAGGGTCCCCCTCCCATGGTGCTGAAGGTTAAAACCATTCAGTTACTCACCTTCTTCCACCGCCGGGCTCCCTTACCTCTCCTCCCCTGCCGACGTCAGCTCCCACGTCTGACGTCAGCAGAGTGGAATGCGCATGCGTGTTCAATGCTTTCCTATGGACGCTCTGCATGATGGAGGCATAATATGCCTCCAGCGTCGCAGATGCGCCTCTAGTGGCTGTCTGGAAGACAGCTACTAGAGGCTGGCTTAACCCCAAATGTAAACATAGCAGTTTCTCTCAAACTGCTATGTTTGACAGGAGGCAGGGTTAACCCTAGAGGGATTTGGCACCCAGACCACTTCATTGAGCTGAAGTGGTCTGCGTGACTATAGTGTCCCTTTAAATTTACTTACGTATTAAAAAATAGGGCGTTAAAGTGCCCTATGGATAGTCTACTAGGCTCATCCTGTCTAAATAAATTTGCATTATTTCTATTCTTGATATAGTTTTGTTGTCAATAAAGTTATTAGTATATACTGTTATCTATATGAACAGTTTCTCAAACTCTTCCGGTGTTGTCATCTCTACCACTCCTACTAATTAATAGAAATATTTAAACTTAATACCATTGGCTAGGAAAACCTGAAAATTATATTAAGTCATTTTCCATTGCATCATAAAATTTAAAGATAACAATAATAGTTAATTACTCAAATAATGTTCACATTCATTATCAGTATGCTATTTTGTTTAAACTTAAGAGTCTGTATTTAAATACTTCATTTTTATTATTTCTATGCACAATTTTGATATTCTTGAAATAGATAATCAAAACCACCACTGATTAAAAATATCACTATGATACATAGCAGATAGAAGCTGTAGCAAGGAGGAAGCACAATAGATAGCAAGCTTGGTAGCCAAACATACTTGTTTTATGTCTTTTTATAAACATACAAAATGAAGCCATGTGCTCAAACTCCCACTATTCATTGACCGCCCCAATCCATACAATAAAAAAACAAAGAAAAAGTTGCTTGCACACTATCCCTAAATCCATATGCATATTTAAATTGGTTAAAGAGAGTTTTTAGAATCATTCCAATGACCATTAAAGTGTAAGGTTACCTGCAACGCCAAGGCAAAGACAGTGCTGCTGCTTATGCCAAGTTTTCCCTGTTAAGGGTTAAGAAGTGTGTAGGGGTTCAGAATAATACTTATGTCTGTCTCATTCGAGATTTTAATTTGACATTTCGGCTCAAAGAAGCAAGGTGAATTGTTAGTGTTGGATTCACCTAAGAGGTTTTCCCATTGGAGTGATGCTAAAAAACTTCCAGGTTTATAAAGGTGCATAGGGATCTAGGATATTGCGCAAGTACATCTTTCTTTGGTTTTTGTTATATGTATTGGGACTGATACTATAGTCATTGATGCTGTCCAGGAGTAGTGGGAGTTTGAGCGCAGAGATTAATTTTTGTATGTTTGTATTTGCCATTGTATCACACAGCCATGTGACAACGCTGCAACCTCAATTTGTCCCTTTTAACGGTTAATATATAGGTAGAGACTTAGAAAAATACCCCCTCTCTGCCTGATTAGATATTTTACTTTATAGGTGAAGACAGAAAGGTAAATTGTTACTCTAGGACCCACCTAAGATGTTTTGCCTTGATGTGGCAGGTGAGCTTACACTTTAAAAAAACTCCAGTTATTTAAATGTGGATAGGGATTTGGGATGGTGCGCAAATAACTTTTTCTTTGGTAATTATTGTAGGTATTGGAGCTGATGTGTAATATATTTACACAGGTCTTCCCCATATGTCAGGAGGTGATATTATGTTTAAGATATATATACACCTATGTTTTGTATATGCATTATGGAGACATATATGTGATTTTATTATTGAATTTAGCACTTTAACTACTTAGGCACATTGTAGCATGTTAACATGTATAGGTCAGGAATGGGTACAGGGAAGCAGCACCTTCTAGGTGTCTTCAAACTCGTATGGTGGTGAGTCAGTATGGAAAATATGAGGACAGAAAACAGAATATAGTGTAGTATATTCTATAGGGGATGAGGTAAAATAGAAAAAATGGCACTTACAATTCTCTGGAGCTTATGTTCAGCTCTAGATGTATGCGCCTGGGCGGTATGATCCCCGCCTGTGGATATGTCGCTCAGCTTGGTTCCTTGTAGATGGTAGGTCAAGGTCAAGAGTCAGAGTGTCAAGCGTTCACGGGTATTTCCCTCCAAATTGCAGTTTCACAGATATTCACCAAATACATAAAATGGGAATAAAAACAGAAAAATAATGCTCTCTGTTTTGTTGTTATAAAAGCAAAATAAAAGGAGGTATACTCACAAAAGGAGATACAAAATTAGATTTCCTCCCCACCAATGAATTAGAAAGGGTGGCTCCTCCGGATAAAATCTTCAGGATATATTTTATCTTCAGGATAAAAATTGTTGCTCTCCTTTTGTAAAAATCAAGTCCGGATGTTTGGACATGATTATGAATGATATCAGAGGGTCCCTCTATTTTAATTGTAAGATTACCTATATATAAATAAGGCAGACAGTGTAGAGCTAGATTAATCCCTTAAGGACAAATGACGGAAATATTCCATCATGATTCCATTTTATTCAAGAAGTTGTGTCCTTAAGGTGTTAAGATCCCCTTGAGAAAGGCATCAAGCCAAAACATTGGGGATGTGGTCTTCACTCTCTTGGTCAGTGTAACTAAGGTAATATTGGTGGGGTTAAGGTTTATACTCAGTTTGCTTTATTTGCACATATATATGTATGTTGTTGTATGTTGTATATTTGAATATGTCCTTGCTTAATATGGTGTTAGCCCATTTATGCTATGAAATTTAACAGTCCTAAACTATTGCTATTTTTTGTATCAATAAATATTTTTGCATAATGACATTGGTGTGCTATGATTTGATATTTACTATGTATACGCTAACCTAAATAGGTAAAATGAATTCACATGTAGCACCCGAAAGAATGGATCTGCATTCAGCATTAAACCCCTGCAGTGGAGTGATACCTAGCCTAACTACTTTTATTATATTTTAATGTATTATCTGTGTCATTTATTTAAGAAAATAGGCCTAAAATTTTACATAGGCTATTTCATTATCTTGTTCTTTACGAACTAAAAGTTTTTCGTGTTTTGTATTTATGCTAGTACTTCACATTAAGAAACATGTGTGGTGTCAGAAAAGAAAATTCTGTTGAGAACTATATTCACTGCCCTCTTAAGTCACTCTTTAAGGGTTGGTAAGAAGATAATATCAGTTATCTAAAGTAAATTCAATCCTTTTTTACTAGCAGAGGATTCTCATAACCATTTAGTCCCTTGGGATTGAAAGAATGCCACCTATTGTAGAATTTTGTTAATGCCTTCTGCATAAAATATTATACTAAGCTTTCTTTGATTTTATACATTATTTTTTCCCTTTTCTTCATAATTATATTTTGATATGTACGTCCTTTTTTTCTTATACCACTAGGAATAAATAAAAAAAAATTGCTTATACAACTTACTTTTTTTCTACAACGTATGCCCTGATTTTAGAACGTTAAACTTTTTGATTTTTTTTTTAATAGTTTATGTTCTTGCCAATCTCAGCAAAGCTCTACAAAGTAAAATATTTGGCAGTGAATTTATATTAACAGATGGAACAAGAAATTAACACGTTTTTGCTTCACTAATTCACAGTTCTTTTAGTACGCTAATTCTAAATCACCTGTTCTGACTTTGTCAGGCTACAGACACCTGTTTGGGGTAATATTCCGCAGCTAATTATTACATGAGAAATTTACTTTCCAACAGAAGGTTTTCTGTGTGAAATTGTCAGTTAACAAATTAGTAATACCAAATTCATAGAAAATGTGTTTGCAGTTGTTAAATCATTGCAGTTAACCTTTACTGAAAGAAAAGATTGCTAAGGGTATTATACAAAGACCTGTTTACGGTGTGCCCTTCGCCTCCTAATTTTTAACAATTTAATGGAGCCGTAAGTATAATATTTTGAATAGTTGTGCCACTTCTTTATAGTGAAACTTGGTAATAAAACAAATGACCATGTTTTGTAAAAATACAATATGTTATGTAGTATTATTGCATTAGAAAATACAAATATGTGCCAACTTTTTCAGACTCTGACGATACTTATATCACATTAATACAATAATATTGTTTGCCCCCTTTTTTTTATAACATACTCTTCAGCCCACCTATCCAAATGACTTTCTAATTAAAGAGGAAGGGGGAGCCTGGGAGTTGGAATCTATTGTAAATAAGGAAATTGTCAAGTAGAAATTGCTAACTACAAACAAAACAAAGTGGTGGTATTATATCTTGTCTTGGCTCTGTTTCATTTAGGACAATGGTTTCAAAACCAGTCCTCGTGCTCCCTCCCCACTACCAGTGCAGAATTTAGGGAGTACCAAGTTAAGTCTAAGGTTGTTTTTTTTAAATCCTGGACTGGTAAGGGGGCATGAGGACTGGTTTGGGAACCAATGATTTAAGAGGTCAATATACAAACCAAGGTTTATTCTATCAGTTAAGGCACAAGTCTTTGGGATTAGTCTTCCTAGTTTTTTTGTCAAACTATTTATAATTAGTTTGGGGAAAAACAGAGCTCTCCTGACACCCAGAATTTGTCTCAGCCCTAGATTGAAGGGGTAATCCAGGCCAACGACCAACCAACATATAATAATACAGATAAAATGCATATTCACTTTTAAAGTTTTTCTGCAAATCCCTCATATATAGCCTATTGGGCTCCAAATCGACATTAACATATGTGCATGTTTCCTTAAGCATTTTCAAATAGGATATTTTGTTTATAGTGTACATTGTGTACTTGGTGCGTTATCATTTGAACTGCGTTATATTGTTTTACCAATGCTTACTTGTACTTATTAGCTTTGTTTGATCAACCACCTGCAGTATATTAGTGTCTAAGTTTGTATTAACCCTTTGCGGTCCTACATTGGAATATATTAGACAAAATATTTTACCTTGCAGTTCAATGTAGGATTCAGTTTAGTTATTGTGTGGAAAAAAACACCTCAGCACTATTGCCATCACTAATCTTGTGCCTCAAGGAAAATGTTATTCTACAAATAATTTTTTTTAATTTTTTCCGGTACTGCCAACATTTGGGGATGTGCTCAAACATTTTGTGAAAATTGACTAAATCAGAGCTACGTGGTGTGAGGGTTAATCCTGTGGCAGCTGGCCAACCCTGGCCATTCATTAAAATGTAATAAAAATTTGGTTAGATTGATGACAGGGACAAGTAGGGACATGTCAGCTAAACAGGGTCTAGTCAGTGACTGCTCATTATAATAATATACTATTGACTGGGTAGCTATTGCTATCAAGTCACTAGTAGCATACAAAGAGGATCTGTGCGCCACTTGTGGACTTTGGGTGGGGTGTTAAAATTAAAGAACAGAGGGTGGACAGAACACTGTCCACCACACATACACCCATAATGAGGCTATTCATTAAAAAAATATGGTGTTATGGTATCAGTGTCAGGTGGGGCTAGCAAATTGATAAAGCATCTCCCATGGGCAGAAGGGTGAGTGCTCTAATATAGACACAGGGAGGACCTAGCTCCCCCCTCCCCCAGTCAATTAGGTGTAATTAAACCTATGTACACCCCAATACTAAAAACCTGCCTACACCCCCCATTTGTTTAAAATTTGCATCTTATTATTTATATTTTTATTCTATGTTTGTGCTTGCCGTGTAGCTCATGTTTCCAATACATTTTATGCAGTTTTTTGGTAGTGCATGGTTAATATAAGATGCAATACAACAATTTATATCACTTTTTATGCACATTAAAACAGTAGCTGCCTATTTATTCCAAACAGTACTTATTGTAAATCATTTTAGCTCATTCTTAAATTAGTGCTGTACATCCTCTGACAATCATTTACAGCCGGAGGATAATATCTTCATCTTCCATCTCAAATATAGGACTTGCGTAAACATTTCAAAGAGGCAGTGAATTATGTTTTCATTTATATATCTGAAAACAATTAGAGTGGAATATAACATATCATAAATAGTAACTGTCAGATTTTGTTTTGACAAAACTGATAAACATAGCCCTTCTGACATTTTGAGGAATTCTGCACAATCTTTAGAAAAATCTGAATTCTTGAGTCACAATTTGGAAAAAGTCCACATTCTAGAATAGGTTCTTGTTTGTATTTGCATTTTTAACACTTTTTTAAATTGTGATGATCAGAAATGATAGCAATTTTTATGGTGTCTATTCACTAAACAGAAAGTTGTGGTGACTGTTTGGATATGATCTCCAACTTACTGAACTTGTAGCGTAGATCTTAGCGTAGGTGAAAACTATGTACAACTCTGGGAAAGCTAGTAGCATGAATCCGTCTAATTAAAGCTGCAAGCAGTGACACTTTGTCACTGTTTTGAACCGTAAATAGTAAAAGGTGAAAACATACATACTAGGGTCAAAATTTACAGAAAAACTGCTATATAAACATTTTCAGTGTCACAGCAGAGATAAGGATGAAATATAAAGTGAATTAATATAGTAATATATGCTGGGGTTTGTGAGACCCCAGCATTGTAATTAGAGAGCATTATTTGGCTCCCTATCACTAAGAGAGAAAACTCAACTCTCGTCCACCTAACTAGGCCTCAATTTAATATTTTTGGATAAACTTTTAAAATGATTTTAAATTGGATAAACTTAAACAAAACAAAAAATCTAAATGTTAAAATATCAAAAATATATCACACACACAAATTTAGATTTAGAAAAAACAAATAAATAAATAATTTTAAATGTTTTTCCTGAGATATTACATCATTTAAAAAGGTTATCCAAAAATATCAAGTCATAGTAGTAATTGGACCTAGGAATGCTTAGTTTTCTGGCCTATAACATTGTCCCAATGAGCTTTAACTCCATTATCTAATTGGATCAAGAGATACCCAGTTCCATGACAAATATAATGTTCCCTAGTGCTTAACCCATAAGACATTATTGGTTCTTAAGTGGTCAACCCCTCAATTCATGACCACTTATGGACATGGGATTCCCATGCCCCTAGTCATCCTTCAATAATTAATAAGATACTCCATACTGTAGCTGAGCTCCCTGTACCCTGGCTGGAACAGGGGGAAACCTATACCTCCGCCAAGGACCGCTTCCTAGCTTGAACAGGGGGAAACCTCAGCAATTCTGCCTCAGTCGCAGTGGCTTTACTCTGAAACTGGGTCCTCCTGGAGCCTCTCCATCCTGGAAAAGGATAGGGGACTAGCTCTACTCCCTCCAAGGTACTGGATAACATCCTGTCCTGGGAGCTCTAGTCCTTACAAGGGCTTTTCCTGCCGAATCCTGCATGAGCTGGAACAAGGTGCTGAGCAGTGATTATAGTCCATCCCTCACAGTAACTAGACGATACATAGTTTTGAGAGTAAAACTGATTTTAATGTGCCAAACTCAGCCTTATAATAATAATACATCTTTAAATAGCTCTGATCTGAGTGCCCAAGTTCTCCAAATAGTGCTCAGATCCATGCAGTGTAGGGGAAATGCCACCGTGTTAAAGTTCTGACAGGCCACACATGTGATCCTATGCCCAAAATAGTTCCAGGGCATTTGGTTCTTTTGACGGTCAACTCTTTGGAGCTCCTGGGTGTTCTGCCTTGCTCTTAGGTAGCATTTGTTCCCCTAGTCTCAGGCACCTTCCCTCCAAAAGCGCTCTCCTGTCGGATTTCAAAGTGGTTCAAATCCGCAAACCAAGTAGTCTGGAAACAGCATGGTCACCTCATGCCGAAAACAGTTCTAAGTACCGGCTGAGTATCGCTGAGGACTATTCATGGGTTTGGTTCATGCGAACAGCCATCAGAGAGCCAGCGTTCAGTTCCATTCGCATGAAGTGAAAGTGCCGAACCAAGGTCACCCAGGGAAAGCTGCTAATGGCGGCTGAGCAGGGTAACTCCCAAACAGTGTCCCAGACCTAGACCATAGTCAGTGGGCAGGAGGCCAGCTTCCACACTCCTCCAGGAGTCCATGGCAAATGTTCGTGGGAAGGAGCGTTTGTCACACATACCTCTAAAGCATCTGCCTTGCAAAGACTTCTCATTGAACTACATTAAAAAGTCTGTGAGTGGACAGTCATAGAAAGTTTGGGCAGGGCTAGAAGGGGAGGGCTTGTGAAGGCTGCAGACCAAAGCTGTGCATCTTTTATAAGCTGTTCTTAGATATACCCAAATGTGGTGTATATCCACAAACAGTTGTTTTTTTAGGGGTGGCATTTGGGCAATGGAGTGTTCCTTTAACTCTATTTATCTCTTATAATAATTAATAGTGGGTGCCCAAGCCACCTAAAAAAAAATACAAATTACTAGTAAAACTATTTTTGCAATTTACCTGTGCAGATTGGAGAACTTTTTTAGTTTTCTTTCTTTGGCCAAAAAAAGAATCATCTTATTTTTAATGTGCGACTAAATTGCAATAAAAAAAAATAAAAAAACTACCAGAATTACAAGCAAAAAAATAAATAAAAATACTGCACCACAAACTAAATATATAGGCCTTGATTTAATATTTTTGAATAAACTTTAAAAATGACTGTATATTTTGAGAAATATTAGCAGATTTTGATATATTTATATATATATATATATATTTTTTATACATCATATATTTTTGAAAATGTATTTCAAAAGTATATCCAAATTTGGATAGCTTATCGAAAAATATTACTTTGAGGTCTTAGTAAGAGCATTGCGATTAGTTGGCTTAGAAGCCAACCAATCACAGATCTCTAGCAGGCAAGTCTTGCTTTCTGCACAACCTAAGGTTATCAAAATGGAGAACTGAATTGGGTACCTGTCTACCAGTCTAGTCAGCCAAAGTAGAGTGAGAATGCTATAAGAAGGCTGTGTAAATATAGTCTCCTGTGTAGACCCCAGTATGGCTGTCATTCCTTATGAGAAGTTTATTTACATCATTATGTTGTTTTCCTTATGATAAAATATTAAAATGTTACATGAAAACATATTTGCAAAAGTCACCCCTGTGCTGAGAATTTACAGTTTCCTTACTCGTTTTGTTATAATAAAGAATTTTATGTTGCCATTGGCATGCATTTTCCTATCTTTCGATGCATTTCTTCCATAAACGTTATTAGAGTCACTACAAATCTTAAAGAAAAATGCTCATCTTTATAAATAGACAGCAATATCCAACAGACATACACTATGCTTGAGGCGTACTTTCTAATATCCCAATTTTCCGCTACCAGTATTCTAACACATATTTTATATATACTTACTTAAGCACATATACATTTGCCAATTAGACCTTAACCCCCAATAAGTAGCTATTTTCAAATCCTTATCTATCATGACACTATTTACAAGTCTCCAGTCATGCAAGGGCTTAAGCGTTCTACCATATAACCTGTATTTTATAAAAGCCTGTTTGCAACAATGTATTCAATATGCAAACTCTAAATCAGAGTGCAGTTCAAAATAACTTGTAAAGAGCAATTTCCCTGCATGCTTCCCCTACACCCTGTCCCCAACACCCTGCCCCCCACACCTTCCTTGCCCCCACAGCCTTCTCCCACACACCTTGTCCCCAGCAAGACCCCTACACCCTGCCCCCCCTCACTGTCCCTTACTGTCACTTTCCTATACATTGTCCCCCTTTACGATCACCTTCCTACACACTGTACCTGCCTTCCAGCCCACAGATAAGAGGCAAGGAGGGAAGGGATAAGCCCAATTTAACTTAAACTGCTCACCCCCAAAGCAGTTAACACCACATGCACTACACAGACACCACTACGCAGACACTACTTCCACTATGCAGCCACTATATCCATTACACAGACATTACATCCACATACAGACACTACATCTGCTACACAGACACTGTACCCACTAGACACACTGCATCCACCACACCAATACTGCATATACTACACAAACACAGACACTGCATCCACTACCACACACAGAGACAATGTACTCAACACACACACACACATAATGCATACAATACACACTACATCCACAACACAAAAACATACAGCATCCTTGACACACTTACACTACACACACACACATAATGCATTCACTACACACACTGCATACATTATACACACAATGCATTCACTACACACTGCATACAATATACACACCATCCACTACACAAACAGACATTGTGTTCACTACATACACTGGATAACATAATGGATGTTGATGTGCTTTTGGTGCAGGGGGGGGGGGAGGCAGGCAGCATTTCATCTTTTGATCCAGGCAGCACAATGTCTTTGGTCAGCCCTGTATGTATGTATGTATGTATGCATGTCTCTGTGTGCATGTATGTCTCTGCATGCCTGTATGTCTCTGTGTGCATGTATGTCTCTGTATGCCTGTATGTATGTATGTCTCTGTGAGCCTGTTTGTATGTATGTCTCTGTATGCCTGTATGTACGTCTATGTATGTATGTCTCTGTATGCATGTACGTATGCCTCAGTACACATGTTTGCCTATGTAGACATGTATGTCTCTGTACACATGTATGTCTCTGTATGCATGTATGTCTCTGGATGTCTGTATGTATGTTTCTGTATGTATGTATGTTTCTGTATGCCTGTATGTATGTATGTGTATGTATGCCTGTATGTCTCTGTATGTATGTATGTATGTGTCTGCATGCCTGTACATCTTTGCATGCCTTTATGTCATTGTTTGTATGTTTCTGTTTGCTTGCATGTCTCTGTATGTATGTATGTATGTATGTGTCTGTATGACTGTATGCCTCTGTATGCCTGTATGTCTCTGTTTGTATGAATGTCTCTGTATGTGTGTGTGTCTCTGTATGTGTGTATGTCTCTGTCTGGATATCTCTGTGTGACTGTGTCTGTATGTCTCTGTGTGACTGTCTCTGTATGTCTGTGCCTGTGTGTCTATATGTCTCTGCCTGTATGTCTGTGTGTCTGTATGTCTCTGTATGATGATGTCTGTGTTTGTATGACAGTGTAGCTGAAAAACAATGCCTTTGTGCCTCAATGATTGTGTAAGTATGTATATATTTTTACTCCTTTAAAAAAAACTATAACTCCCCTTCTGCCTTTGATTTCCTATCTGGCACAAATGAGATTCCTTTCAATAAAACTATCATTGTTGCTGGAATCTACCGCCCACCTAGCTCTCCGGTGCACACCCTTTCTGACATAGCGCAACTACTAAGTGAAACTGTAGCTCAAAATCAAAAAAAGTGAACTGTCGGTTTTGTGACATAAGAGAAGATTCTGTAAAATCACCAAAAAAATACTTCCAGTTTGATTCTGCTGTATAGATAGATTGTTCCCAGTGTCTCCATGTATCCCAGTGTTTCAGTCTCAGTGTCCCTATGTATCACAGTGTCCCCTAGTTTCCTAATGTCCTCATTTCTCCCATTGTCCCCATGTCTCAGTGCCCCCTGGTGTCTGCGTCCCCAGGTCTCCCAGTGGCCCCTATGTATCACAGAATCTCAGTGTCCGTGGTCTCCCAGTGTCCCCTCGTGTCTCCATGTCGCCCAGTGTCCCCATGTCTCTCAGTTTCTCCATATCTCCCAGTGTCCCCATGTTTCTTAGTGTCCCCATGTCTCCCAGTGTCCCTAAGTGTCTCAGTGTCCCCATGTCTCCCAGTGTCCTTATGTCACTGGGATACTAGGGGACACTGGGAGACATTGGGACACTGGGAAACCTGGGGACACTGTGCGATATGGGGACACTGAGAGACATGAAGGGCACTTGGGGACACTGAGAGACTTGGGGACACTGGGTGCTTGGGGACACTGAGACATTTGGGGACACTGGGCAATTAGGGGACACTTGGGGACACTTGTGGACATCAAGACACTGGGAGACATGGGAGCACAGACCTTTGGGGACACTGACACACTAAGGACACTGAGAGACATGGGGACACGTGGGGAAAACCTCCTTCCCTCAGTCAGGGCATTGAAAATGGGTCGTGGATGAGTATTCCAGCATGACAAAGACCCAAAACACACAGCCAAGGCAACAAAGGAGTGCTTCAAGAAGAAGCACATTAAGGTTCTAAAGTGGCCTAGCCAGTCTCCAGACCTTAATCCCATGGAAAATCTGTGGAGGGAGCTAAAGGTTTGAGTTGCCAAACGTCAGCCTCGAAACCTTAAAGACTTGGAGTGGATCTGCAAAGAGGAGTGGGACAAAATCCCTCCTGAGATGTGTGCAAACCTGGTGGCCAACTACAACAAACGTCTGACCTCTGTGATTGCCAGCAAGGGTTTTGCCACCAAGTCGAAGGGGTCAGTTACTGAATTCACTCATTGACATGCAAATCAATTTATAACTTTTTTTAACATGCTTTTTTCTAGAATTTTTTTGGTTATTCTGTCTCTCACTGTTAAAATACACCTACCATTAAAATTATAGACTGATCATTTCTTTGTCAGTGGCAAAAGTTCAAAATCAGCAATGGATCAAATACTTTTTTCCCTCATTGTATATATTACTGAAGCATGTATAATTGGAAAATTATCACTCTCAGTCTCTTAGTTATGATAACTTTAGAACCCTGCTTTAGTATTATTTTCCCATTGTATAAGGTTCATCGTATGTATCTTCTCTCTCTCTCTAAATATATTATTTTAATTGTTTATAATGTTCATCATAATACCGCAAATAATTATAGCCGCACAACTTTTTAATTTCTCCATAATTATTATTTGACAATTTAAACATCCAGTATAATGCACTGGTCTGTATGAGAACAAGTTTCAAATCTCTACTCGGAATTTCATTTACAAAACAGTTTGTAAATTACCAACACATTAATTAATGGGGTATTTTTCTTAACCTCACCCTTGAGGCATTTGGGGTAATTAAATCAGGATTAAATGATACAAGGACCCCTTATGGGCTAAAAAAAAAAAAAAAGGATTTATTGATAACATCTTCTCTTATATTTATATGTTAATTTATATCCTTGAGATATTTAAGCCAATATAATGAAGTTCAAAGGTACCAGATGATACTTTGTCATTTTAGACCACACAGCCTTTTTTTTTCATCAATTGTAAAACAGCTTTTTATATTTTTTTTTTCACAAGATTACTAAAATAGTTCCTTTGTACAATTCACACCATACACGGTAAAATAAAAATGTCAAACATTATTAGTTCAGTGGTATAACTACTAATTTCTCGTTCAACTGCACAGTATGGATGGTAAGATTTGGAATATATCCAGACATCTTCACTATCATTTAGTTCTTAAAACCCAGGGTAGACATTTAAAACCCCAACCCCTATATCTTCTCTGCAGGTGCACACGAAGATGAACACTCTACTTCTATTCTGGCAACTTCATCAGATGTGCTCTGTATAATTAAATAAGAAAGCATTTTTTCCCCCTAAATTACAACATCTTATGTGCTCTTTGCAAATAGAAGAGCAGTACATAAAGAGAAAGAGGATCAAGTGTGATTAGCTATTGCTTTTTATTAGAAATTTGTCTCTAAGTTTAATTGGATTTTTTTTGTGTTAATTAATGCGTTTTCTCATTTATATTATTAAATTGCTCTAAAGTCTCTGTTTTAGTATCATTACCTTATTTGTATATTCTACAGTTTGTCGGTAAAAGAAAATATACAACAAAGCGGTATTTCCTTTGTTTCTTAAAATTAACACTTTGTTTTAACTATTTGAGACCAAGAATATTCTTGCATAGTTCAATTTAACTTTTTTTTTAGTTTGAGCAACTACCATTCCTTGTCAGTGTTTTAAGAACATATTTAATATATTTTTTCAAACAGCAATCTACACTGTCACATCTGGGTTTTTTAATTAAGATATATTCTCGTTAAAAAAAAGATATTTAGATCAAAATCAGCAAAAGGCTGAACCTTTGAAAAGGGATTCTATAGTGTTAGAGCTCTCTGCACCTCCCCCTCTCCCTTCTGTTCCTTGGTGTCCCCGCAGTAGCTAAAGGGTTAAAAAACTTTTATTCACTTACCCAATTCCAGTGCCGATGTACCTTGTGCTGGGTTAGTGCTCCACTTCTTCCGATGCCACTTGACAGGTGGGCTAATGCGCATGCGCGGCTAGAGCGGCAAACACATTAGGCACTTACAATAGGAAACAATTGCTTCAATGCCTTCCTGTGGGGATTTAACTGACACTTGATTTTGATGTCCTCATGAATACTGTCATTTAAGGGACCAAAAGTCCATTAGCAACCCGGTTGCACCTGTATGGATGTCTGATTAAGAGCATCTAGAGGCTGTCTTAGTCCTGCAATGTAATTATTGCAGTTTCTCTGCAATGATTTACATAGCAGGACTAAGTTGGACAGTGACACTGCACCCAGACCATATCAACGAGATAAAGTGGTCTGGGAGACTATAGTGTCCCGTTAAATAAATTCTGCCCATTGCATCTTAACATTCATCAAAGGGGTCACTTGCATGATGCACAACAGAAGCTTATGGCATCTCATTACATGTGAAATATGAGAAAATCTATGGAGAATCCTGGAAATGTACAGGTATTTTCAGAGACATACATGATCTTATGATTCACTTGTGTGGACAATAACAAATAACATACTAGTATCATTTAGCTGTACACATAAATTTCTTTGCCAGGTTATACTTTAAGGTGCTACAAATGACATAAAACTTTGAAGGCACCTGTCAAATAAGATTACCCAAGACCCTAATCCTCTACATGTAACTTATGGCAAAGATGGTCCGGGCATGAATCTGATCTGTTGTAGACAGGTTAATTAATATTGAAAGTGCAATGTTCTAGTTTAATCTTGAGAAAAGCTCTGTTAGAGCCAAAGCATCATACTTTATGTGTTATTCTTCATAAGTCTGTGTACAAATAGATCTGATAACTGTCCAGTCCATCTTTTCTGTAAGGTATTTAAATAACCACTAAATGCACCCAGACTAATTTATCTCAGTTAAGTGGTCTGGGTGCATTGACCCTACAGTTCTAACCCTGCAATGTAAAACATTGCACTTTTGTAGAGAAGCATTTGATTGGACGCGCACGGCACTGACCACAAATGCAGATTGGATTGGCCGATCACAGAGGAAGTAACACTCCGTGATGATGTTACGGGTGCCAGAGCAAGCAGTAGCACGGAGGGTATCTTGGTGCTGAAAAAAAAGATATGTAAAACCTTTTTTATTATTATTTATCTTGTAATGATTTTTAATGTACAAAAGAGGATAGACCTAAATCTATGAAGGGACTAGGGCACTTTAGTGTTAAGAATACAGGTACATTTAGATATGTAATAAATAAATTAAAAAAATAAAAGAATAATGAAAACCAAATAAATATATGTATATATTTATTTGGTTTTCATTATTCTTTTAATTTGTTATATTTATATATATATATTTGTAGTCCGGGACAAAAAGCCGTATTAGTGAGAAAATAGATGTATATACAAATCAGTTGGGGTTTGCCAAAACCGACGTATCGGGTAAGCCTGTAATAAAAGAGGGCAAAAAGCTGAAATATATAACCTTTACTACATAAACATTGCAACGCTAAATTTTGAAATGCTAGTCTTAACTCCTGTTCTGGCTGGGGGATATATTGGCTGCGGATTTCCAGCGACCTAATCTTTTTATGATATGAGTGGGGACATTGTGACTTGATGCCGAAGAAGCGGGTTCAAATCTGAACGAGTGACCTGAGAAGGCAGAGTGCTCGATATCAAGTCTTATAAAAAGGGTTCTTATATATAGTATAAACTTGGAAGAACTGGGAGGTGTGCCATGTAGCATGAGTAAAAGGGCATTTGGATTTAGACCAAAGAGTGACAGACAATATAGGTCTAGCAGTTTAACAGGACCCCAGTTATTTCAAGTGGGGTAGTAGCATACTTCCGTAGGTGGACCTAACTGGTTTGTTTTAGTGCACTCAATTGTTAGGACATAATGATCCGTATGCTTATTGTCGGTTATTAACACATGTATGATATATATGAGTCCAGCGGTGATGGTCCTGTGATGGGGGGGGGCTGAGTTTACATAGCCGGGTAACCCCTCACACAATTACAGGCTGCGCCTTTATATATATATATATATATATATATATTTGTCATATACTCATATACTACAACTATATGATAATTTGTCATTTACTCATATACTACAACTTTATGATAATTTGTCATTTACTCATATACTACAACTATATGATAATTTGTCATATACTACAACTAGCCATTTGCTTTATATTAATAAAACTAGCAATTTGATCAAGTTAAGTCACATGTAAAAATATGTGGAAACTTTGAACAAAACTAGTTAAGCATTATTATTTTAACCACTGAAAAAGAATTCTGTAAAATACAGATCTATAAGGAAAAGGAAGAAAGGGAAGGGTGAAAAATGTAGTGGTAAATAATGCCTCAGGCAAGGAAGTAATGAGCATGTTTTCCATAGAGAGGCTTGGTCTCTTCTTGAAAATTCGTTTCTTGTCTTGATAAATCCTAAAAAGTGTAATTTAGTTGTGAAAAGACAAGAACAAAGCAAGCACCATTCTTTTGACAATGGTACTTGTTAGGATTGATAAGTTAGGTTTGAAATGTGTTACAAAAATGTGTCACAGTTTGTTTTAAGGTGACAACGTTAAGTGTTCGGAAACTTAAATTTTCCACTGTTAATAAAATGCTAGTCTGGTGAATATTTCGTACGCACTTTGTTTTTTTTTTCATTTATTTTGTTCTCTTGTATTCCTTTGGTTTAATAAAATAAAGTGTTCTGTTTTGACAAAAAAAAAGATCATTTGAAATTATTCAAATGATTTCACATTTTAGTCTCAATCAAAGATTCCATTTAAGTCTTTGATCTGTGAACAGTATAATTAATTTATTTCGAGACAAAATGCTTCCTGGTTACTATTGTTGTATTACCTGTAAATAAATGCATTTTCATTAAGGCTCAATTGGGAAATGTGAGAAATCATTAAAACAACGACACAGTGAAAAACAATGAATATTCTGCATTTACTGAAGAGTTTTTCCTACTAATTTTATTCTAAAATGGCATCACACAGAATTGCTTTACTTTTTAACCTTGTCACTGCCAAACACACTTCAGTACGTAGCACGGCCTTTGCATCCAAGCTTAAAATGATTTGATTTTCTAATCAATATCAATACTGTTACATTATTGAAGTAAATAGAATGTACAGGTTCTGTGGCTGTGAAAAAAATATACAATCACTGTAGAACTGAAAATCATTGTTATTGTGCTATAAGAATGGCTTTATTTACTAAATGGCAAATTGTAGTGAATGGCAAAATTTCGGCCCAAATAAAAAAAAATTAATTATTCGTCAACTTGGCTAGAGAGTCACAGTTATTGTTTTTTGCTTAAATTTTGCAATTTGTTATTTAGTTCACTGCAATTAACTGTTTATTGAATAAAGCTCATTGCATTTTTCCAATGTGAATATAAGAATAGGCAACACAATACTTAGCTAAATATTTATGGTTTATATTTTATAAGATATTGGTTGGAAATTCTTTTCCAAACCTTTTGTAAGAATGTATAAAGAATTACTATGGCTTGAATGAATTTATCAACATCATACAGAACAGTTTTTTTTCCTGATTCAAAATATGCTAGAACAATATTTTCTCATAGTAACATCTAAATTATTGATACCTCTCTGATGTTCCTTTTGTTTTCTTGAATTTATAGAATATGCATATCATTAAAATAATAAGGTAACAATAAAAAATAGATATACCTTTGTTAAAAGCAGATTTAATTTATGTTTTCATTTTGTAGGACACAACTCTCTTCCATTGTACAGTAATGTTATTTTAATTTAGATTATGCAAATATTTATATATATATATATATATATATATATATATATATATATATATATATAAAGAGAAAGAAGTAGAAAAATCTTGAAAAAGACCCTTTAGGGGTCGAAACGTCGATTTGTTTGTAGATTTTTTTGCACATGTAAATTTGCATGTAAAATAAAAATAAGCACATTTGAAGACCTGTGAGTGCACCTTATTTTCATATTTTTTATATATATATATAAATAGCAAAGTATACTTGGCACTCACCCCTTGTACTATGCAATTTGAAAACATGCCTTGGTGCAACCCACGTTTGTATATAATTTGAAGGAAGGAAGGTGCACTCTCCAGGTCATTTCAATGTGATTTAATAAATAATTACATAAATTATCTCCCGATCGACGTTTCGACCCCAAAGGAAGACCCGTAATATATATAAAAAAATAAAACAGGAAAATGTTTACTGAAGAATTATATAGCAATTATATAGCATAAATATTTGTTTTCATGATTGTATTTGGAAATAGCTAGAGAGTTTTCTGATTGAAGGGAAAACATTCACTAAACAGGGAATTTAGATTAGCAGATAAAATATGTGAATTACATTATGTCATTAACCAAATATTTTGTGCACCACAACTGCTTAGTAAATAATCACCCAAATATAGCTTTGAGGCTGTGATACAGTGCCCGCAAGGGTTTGCTGTATTAATGCTAGACTATATTGTAAGACCATCGAAGAACAGATATTGAGGGCTATAACCAATCAAGTACAAAGTGGACATAGGGAATTGCTATTTTTTAACCGTTTTAAGATTGAATTGCCATGATCACTTGGGAGTATGGAATAAAGGAAATCAGTAAATCTGTTTCTTTGGGAGAGCGTCTGGATGAAATTGAATTTGCTTCTCCCGAATCCAGCTGATATCAATGGATTGCATCTTGGCAGAACTAAACAGTTTTACTTCTAAACTCGGCAATCAAACAATGTCGAGGAAATGAAGCTGCAGACTTTTTCCAGGAATGAGCTATTGAGCAAAAATATGCAGTTTGTTTATCATTAATGATATTCAGCAAATCTTTTGGGAGTCTGACACAATGGGGTTTATTGACTAAATCAGAAATGACAAATAATTGACGAGGGAATTGTACATTTAAGGCCAAAATAGCTGCATGGAAAAATAGCTGAAGAGAAGAATTTTTCTAATTCCACTAAATAGGCATAAAATATGCAATTTCCTTGTCATTTCTCCAGAATTCTTGTATAGTGGATACTTTGCAATTTGTTATTTTAATTTTCCAGTGTTTTATATTTATTTTGGTTATCACATCTTTGCTTATGTATTTTAAAGATAGGTTTTTCAATTCTATGACATCTGAATATCTGTACAAAACCTTTCTATTAACAGGGTATCGATATTTCACGTCTTGATTTTTTTTTCTTCATGAAATATTAGTGATTTAATTTCTCTGTGATCGTAAGTAGATGTACATCTCAAAATAAGCATACAGGTTCACTACAGTTGTGATAACAAGAAGTGCATCAGCATCAATATATAATGCCTATGTATTGGTACTTTTTCTTAAATCTTCTTCTAATCTTTCCATTTGCTACTTTTTGGGATATCATTAGGAGGTTGGGATTTAAAGGAGAGAAGTCTATTCATTAATCTTTTAGGAGGTCATTTTAAGATTATGCCCACAGGTTTACACGTCACCCTGTGTACAATGACTACATAAAACCCTACATACCCTAAAATAATGCAAAGACTGACCTGAAAAGGGCTTGTGGGCAGGGCATAAGTGGAATGAAGGCGAATCACAATAAAATATGGGTAATAGATATAAGGTCAGTGACAACTGGCTACAAGTGATAAACTCACTAGTAAGCTATGTGCATTTAACCCATCCTTCCATAGCAGCCTGAAAACATGATGCTCATGGTCAGTGTATAGTCTACTCTTCCATATCGAATTATTTCTGTTATGGTTTGTACATTATGATAACCTTCTTCTAAAAAGAGAGAAAATAAACAAGAAAATAATGTGACCACGTAGTATCCAAAATGTATAAAGATAATGCAGTGTTTACATTTGTTTTTTTTGTTTTTTTAGAATTTTCTATTTGTTTTCTGTAAACCTGGTAATGCTTTTATATAATTTTTTTTTTACATATTATACAAGTATTGTAGCACATAATTTAGTCCATAAAAGTCTCACTCACACTCATTTATAATGTAGGAATGATTATCAGCCGGTAAAATAAGAACTACTTTGCCAGAAGCCACTAATCAATAAAATTGCTGTCAATGTAAGCTCACCCTCTGTAGCCAAACAATACAGGAAGTTCCAATGGGTAATATCATTCCTACAGTCAGTGAGGGATGAGGAGTGAATTGCATCTGACAGTTCACTATTCGTATTACATTAGTATTCCAGACAAAGATTGCTATAGCAGTTTTAAATATGTTCATTTTAGAAATATATGGTTTAACTGTATTTACTGTATGTGGGTATTATACACAAATGCAGACATTCATTTTGCATTCTGTTGTCATTTTCAGTCAGCTGCACTGCTAGTTATGCCTTAATGCCCTTGTTAATACCTATAAGCAATTTATTTGACAATTTGATCTATTTTTGTCACACTTACTATATATGAGAAAGTAGATTTTATGTTTTATTCTAACAATTCAGATCCTGAACTATTGTTGGTAAGGTAAAGGACACAGGACAATGTCTAAACCTTTTAATTTCTTTAATATTTTTTTTTTATTTTTTATAAAGGATTAACAAATAAGTGAAAAATAATAATTACATTTTTTAGGTTTGTCTGCAAAGCATGCTAGTTGAGCATCCCTTGCTTCAACTACATGTTGCAAATAGTTCCCGGTAGTTGAAGGGTTAAAGACACTTTTTTGACATGAAATATTCTACTCATGTAATAGTATAAGAGTCCATTTGTTTTTTTGTTTTTTTGGTACCTTTATATTCCATGAAGGTACAGTTTGCACAGGCCATATTGTGTCTTAAGAGGATAAAACAAAGTAACAGAATACGGAATTACACTAAATATATCTTTCAAGATAAATCCGCATTGAAGTCACTAAAGTGTCTGAAAATCAGATTTGATAAATAGTCCTCTATAAATTAGGAAAGGATTTGGACTGTTGATCATAGTTTGACATGCTTAGACTTTATCTTAAAGTTCTTTAGTGTTAAACATTTAGGTTTATACAGGTATTTAGCAAGCTTAGATAAAAATCGTTTAGTCAAGTAATTGCTCAACAATTAGAAAAATCATCTCAGAGATAGTTAACCTTTTATTTTTTCTACTCTACCTGGACAACAAATTGGATGATTTGTTCTTCTCTACAGCCCATTAATCAATTTGAGCATATTATTTAAAATGTTTGTTTCTTTGCAAAACATAATCGCACAGGTTTTACTTGAAAAATCAAAATGTATTTTCCAATTAGTGGTTCAAAACAAGAAACTATATCTAGGACCCGTGTCTAGCTGCATTTTAATTGATACACATATATCGTGTGAAGCTATGCCCCAATCCTCTTGGACGTGATTTTGCAAGCTTTCTACATGATTCAGTACTGTTAGAATTTTTTTTCCAAACAATTTATCTACAGTTGTCACCATCAAAGTCTATGGGAAGTTTTGTAGCTAAATCATTTGGAAAGTCTTTCAAAGAGGATTGAATAATTTGGAAAGTTTATTAAAAAGAGGCCCTTGTGTTTCAGGCACCATGATAACAAGATAACGTTTATATTTTCGCACCCTGCATGTTCCCATGAAAGTATCTAGGATTCTACCCAGTCAATTCCCAAGTGGGATTGACTTTTGGTTCTGATTTACTGATGATGTAATATAAAATCTCTTATAAAATTGTTTATAGAACTGCAATTTTTTGAGAATTTACAGTTAAAATGCAAAATAAGAAGTTGGAAACAGCTGATTTGGAGAATGTTTCCAGTTCTGGTATTATAATCTACATTTTGCAATTCCATGATGAATCCCTGACACTTGGATTATTGAATAGTCCTGCCAAGAGGCACATCTGTTGCAAAGGTCTTCTTTTCTGAACTGGTTCAAACAAGGAATAGATAGAAACACGGGCAACTTGCTGTAAATATACTATAACCTGGTTATTCACTAAGGCATGGCTTGTGACCTGCTCCTAAAATAAAGCAAAAGCATTTGTTTAAGACAAGTGTAATTACAAATTCCTTTCTGACTTGACCAACTATATGGTGTAAACATATGATGACAATATTATTTTTATTAAAATTCTAATAAAAATAGGGCAGAGCCTAGCTGCCAAAGAGAGAACGCACGCCACTGCAGCTCCGAACCAAAAGCCGACAAAATCGTACTTTTAAGGGCTGTTTCCCACTATACCGAGATCCCAGACATCAAATCCACACACCTTACCACCATGGGACGCAAAAAAAAAAAGCCCAAACAGGACAGACCTAACCTGGGGATGAACATCGGCAAAATGTGGCACCAAGCACATAGCGCGAGCGGACCCAAGTTGGCGCACTGTCGGGTGGTTGTTCCGATTTCTCGGATGACCTGACCTTGGAGGAGGAAGAGACACTTTCACTCACACCGGCTAAACCCCCGCCGACAAAACCCACAACCCCGGACACATCCCCGGTTACTATATCGGCCTTAAAGGGACTCCTTGCGGAACTACAGACCACCCTGCAAGCCGACATTGCCACGATAAGTGGAGGGCTGCATGGACTAACAGGCTGAATCGACACACTAGAAACTACCACTCACCAGGACTCCCAGTGGATACAAGTGCCAGGACATCCAGCGGCAAAATCAGGCCCACGAGCGCTGCTTTGCAGCCCAAGAAGACCTTTCACGGTGGAACAATTTGAAACTAAGGGGGGTACCCGGCGCGGTCCCCGAAGTGGAGCTGCCGCACTTAATGCAGAGAATGATGGGAGACCTACTACCACCCAAGCAGGCCAAAGCAACACCCCTGGGCGGGCTTTTTCATATCCCCAAACCAGCCAAAGCACCACCAATGGCATCAAGCGACCTGATAATCCAATTCAGGCATGCAGCAGACAAGATGGCAATCCTGAAGGCAATCAGGGTTAAGCCAAACTACCGTTTTGAAAATATTGCATTGGAATTTTACAGCGACCTGTCCAGCAGTACAACGGCCTGGCGGAGGTCATTCAAGCCCCTTACATCACTGCTCCAACAGCGCAACATAGAATACCGCTGGCGCCTGCCCTGCATGCTCCAGGTCACCCACGGAGAGACCACACACCAACTCCAGGAGCTACGAGATGCAGGCACACTCCTAAGGGACTAGGGACTACCACAGGACCTTTTATTAAAACCTCAGTCACGACCGGATACCAGGCCCACGCATACCTGGGACCATAACAAAATTGCCCCGTTTACGCCACAACGACACACAGGGGAACCGTATGCTACAGCGACTACATGAAGCCACAAGAGGCTCTCCGACCGGGACTGATAGAGACCGAGATGGTCCCCATGTTACTTCTCATTGATAACTTAAGTTTTGAGCACATCATTTATTTAGATTTGACAAGGCACACCACAGTAAACACTGCATGCCTACCAACAGGTTTGCGGAACCTCACATTCATCATACACACCTAGGCTGGGTTCACTTCACTAAAATAACGACACTACAGCAGTTCCTAGCTAGAATCCCTCAAACCACACAGGCATACACTAGATCTATTCAGCAGTGTATAATTCTCATACATATTATACCACCGCATCAATACAGCCTACTGCTGTAGCACAACACATATTATCTACAGGAACCCAGATTATGTACAGGCGACACATTCGCGCACATCAGCTAAACTTGATAAACATTACCCCACTGAGACATCCACACGACACCAATTAACATATGTCTCCAAATGTAAATATGTATATATAGCTTGAACCATAATGTTGTCAACACAAAATAAGGTGCAGTACTTTCGTACCAATCTATGAATCTCGATAGACAACATATGCGTGCTGGTATAGCACATTATATCTAAACACGTAAGTCAGTTAAGCTTGTTACCGTATTATGTTATACCAGGTCCGTAAGTGAATTTGTATCTACACCTGGATTTATAATCTCACCTGACACATAAGACTAAAGCTAGATCACGTTACCTCACTGTAGGTGTGTGTGAACAGTTATATTTCATGCTTCCCACTGTTAACCGCTGACGTACATCCCAACACTCGTTTAACCAATTATTTCAACTTTACATAACAGCATCACCTAGCATGCAAGTTACCTCCATGAGAGTAGTACTTAGCACTGAGTTTAGCTAAAAATGATCGATACACATAGACAAGCAATCGGACCACTAACATATTGTTTCCTAACCGATTTTAATCAGATGTGTACTACAAATGGCAATGTCCGAATAGCTTGTTCACAACTTAACATTTTAAAAATGTCCATGTCACTACTGTATAACGACTGTGTTTATATCTCTTACTTCTGCTGTTGTGGCATGGTCAAACGTTCTGTCAATCTTTGCACACAAAAAAAATACTAATAAAAATAAATAGTTTTTTTTAACAATCAGTGATTATACACAGGGCACCTTTAACTTTGTATACCACCACAGAATGTAATGATGTGAAGGCTTATACACAAAACAGGGGACACATTTCTACTAGAACTCAATTACTGAGTATGACATTTTAATAAGTATCAGTCTTGGTGCTTATTGGTTGATCAGTTTTGGTTCCTATTGGTCAATGAGTTAATTTGTTTGCTTTGGTTACTCATTCTAGGCACTTATTAGTTGATCAATCTTTGCACTTATTGGTTGCTCATTCACTAAATATATTCACATTAGTGCTGTTGAGGAAGACCGACTAACATTCAGCCATCATCAAGAAGATGTTTGGGGTTAGTTAATGATGGCTTTTTTTTTTGAGTCTATAATTGTATTTTCTCATACTTGACAAGTGTGTTAAATATTCAAATTTCTGCATATTTCGGTCTGGCAGCCATATTGCCATATTTTTTATTTTTTTGTGAATTGCAAAAGTTAATTATGTCTTGGGGTCAGAAATTCTTCAAAACTACAATCCAACATCACCTACATCACTACAAACTGTTTCTAAGGGTTTCAAGAAAAATAGCCCCTACTCCGATTCAAAAACAAACTCACGCATCTTCAGATTGCCACCAGTAGCAAGAGTCCATCACTGCCAATCTCAAAATTTTAAGAATCTGGAGAGATTCTGTATGGAGGGATGGCCATGTATTCATATCAGGCATTATAGGAGAAGCATTTTATAATGAAACATAAATACAAAATGAGCTGGATAACCAGATACACTAATAATAGGGGTTAACCCTGAAACTTAGAATTTAAAATCTTATCATATCTATCATTTTATCTACGTAATAATAAAAGTTAAATATTCAGAAGATGTCATCATCAAGTTGACAAATGTATGAAATGATAAATTGAACTTGAATAATTAAGGCAGTGCTTAAGTGTAAATATGATTATACTAATTTCTGACGCAACACAATATCTGATCAATGCAGGATTTCTACTGAAAGAATAAAGATGCAGCAATACATTTTTATTAGGGAAGCGGAGCCTTACTTTGGGTTTACATAAAACACCATTACAGTACAGTATTTTTTACCATAAAATTGCATTATAACAAGGTATGCAAATTAATTCTTGACACCTCTCAGCTGTGTGTTTCCCGTGAAGACATTAAATAAGACGTCATTAAAACATAGTTGTTGTGCACATTGTTAATAGATACCCTGAGAATTTGTACAAGAAACAAATTGCTATCTGCTTTCTTTGGATCTTATTTACTAAGCTCTAAAATGGACATGGATTTTTTTTCAGTTATTTTGCAATTTGGAGGGTAATTTATCCATTTACCCAGAATGTGCTAGTATAGATTCTAACAATTCTACATCTACAAAAATATTTATGAAAATGTCCATAAAAGTGTTGGAAATCCCAAATTTCCTAAATTCCAAAGAACCCAATTTCTAAGGCTCATTCAGAGATTTAATTTTGCAGAACTGAAAAAAAGGTATTTTATCTGCAGCCGGGACACAGTTACAAACTCCTGAAGAAAAGAAAGAAGGTAAAAGTTGACCAAGGTGGATTAGGGGATATCACCCCTTTCATTCCTTCTCTATGGCAGTAATGTAAGGATTAAAGGGATTCTCCAGTGCAAGGAAAACAAACCCGTTTTCCTGGCACTAGAGAATCCTGGAGTGCCCCCCTCCCACCCCCATTCCACATCGCTGAAGGGGATAAAACCCCTTCAGACACTTACCTGAATCCAACGTCGATGTCCCTTGGTGCTGGGTCAGACTATGCCCACGCTCCTCCCCCACCGAAGTCCTCCGGCAGGGGAGACCTAATGCGCATGCGCGGCATTGGCCGTTCGCGCGCACTAGACCTCCCCATAGGAAAGTATTATTCAGTGCTTTCCTATGGGGATTATTCAATGCTTTCCTATGGTAGACAGCCACTAGAGGAGGACCTAACCCTGCAAGGTAATTATTGCAGTTTATAAAAACTGCAATAATTACACTTGCACGGTTAAGGGTACCGGGATTTGGCACGCAGACCGCTTCAATGGGCTGAAGAAGTCTGGGTGCTTGAAGTGTCCCTTTAATAAATGGTTTGGTATGCAGCCACTCTGGAGGTCTTGGATAATTGTTAAGTATTTAACTTGTGGGTGGATGGGCTTACTTTAGCTTACTGTTATTTTGCCAATTTTAATCTCACCTATTATGATTCAAAAAGCAGTTTAAAATAAGCCACAGTACCTGCAATGCCCAGGAGCAGGGGATTAGTGTGGGCTATAACAGTAGACGAGTGAAGAAGTGTGAGCAGCTATTGACCAGATCCTTCTAAACTGAAGGACCCAATCTTCCTGGCATGAAAAGTGCAATCCTGTCCCCACCTATCATTATAGAATAGCGGGGTGGTATTATCCGATATTTGGTTTCAGTGATGGGTGCAGTATAGTCACTTGTCTTCCCTTCTCCTAGCTTCCTCTTTAATTTGACCCAGAATGCTCACCTTTCTAAATAATTTACATAAAATACTGAATGCAGTTCAGGGACAGAAAGAACTTCAACGTGGCTTCCCCACATCGACCTCTAAATTTAGATACTGGAGTTCTAACTTTATTTACATTGTATCTCCTGTGCTATACATTGATTGACCATTGTACACTATGTACAGAATGCATAATTTGCATATTAAAACAGGATGCTCTCATACTATACATCACACAATACCAGGTTTTCCTAGTTGTTCCCATTAAAGGAATACCTGATCAGTACCCAACTGCCAAAATCAATGGCATGTAAACACACTTTATACACTCAAATAAAATAATAGGAATTATTAAATGTCAAAATCCAGGATCACACATGTACAGATACAATTTTGATATATATAACTTAAGGAATACCTCGTCATGGTACATGTTCTATCTGACAGATTGTAATATTGAAAGTGTTTCAATAGGTAGAATCATAAATACAAATATGTATTTATAACTGGTGAAATTATTCAAGAAAAGTAATGAAAAAACGAATTCCACTAAAAGATTAAAAAAATTAGCATACAATAATGTCACTTTATTTCTTATTTATTTATTTATTTGCTTTTCTTTCTTTTTTTTTAACAGAAATATAAAATAAGCAAACGTTACATACATTGATTGAAATGAAAACCAATAGGTCATTTTAAGGCCAAGATCCTGAACTGGATATTTTTTTTTAAGTGACGGGATTTAGGATCAAAATGTGCAAATAGGTTTTCGATGCACATTTCACTATTTAGTGAATAATCCCCTGAAATCTTTGTACAATTTCTAGATGGAACTAAGATTTTGCCGCAGTGTAAAACTAGCTATGGGACATTTCATTTCATTGGTTTATTTACGGAGGGACACGATACACAATTTAAGAGTTCTTACCTACGTTTATGTATTTTCCAAATGGCAATATATTTATCTCATGCGCTCACCTCCCATAAAGTACTTCAGAAGGGTTAAGTGACCAATAATCAATTATTATTGAGAAGCAATCAATTGCTAATTTCCATAATTGTGCACATCTAAACACTTTGCACATAAAGAAAAAACAAAACTGATCTCCAAGCATTGCCTTGTTAGCAGTAATTTGTTAACATGGGCTCTATAAAAAGCCTCAGCAGCTGGTACCACAAATGTGTTTCCACTATTCAGACCATCAACGTGATTCGTCGATAAATGTATGGAATCAGCTTCTTGCTAAAAACTACAATTACAGGTGATATACAGATTGAAATCACAGGGCTGGTTTGTCGAAGAAAATTGTCCTAATGATGGGTTTTCGGATCAGCAACGCAGCTCTTTTCTTTCTCTGTGACGGGAGCTGCAGACAGCTGCACCTGCCTCTATGCTGTATTCTGCCGCACTTAATGATATCATCAGATATCATTAGGCAAAGTGTTCCTAAACAGATGTTGAGCTTGTGCCTAAATGCTGTCAGATGAGCGGGTGCTGGCCTGAAACAGTATTATTTATATAGAACATGTACGTTTGTTATGTTAATAACCCCACTATTAGCTCTCTAGATGTTGCGATAGGAATGTAAATGCAGTTAATATGAATAACAGCCTCTTTACTCTTTGTGTCGTAGTTGAGTACAACTTTTACTGGGAAACAAAGATTCACCCCAAGCAAATCTGTTTTGGCTCCTTCATTTTCTTGGCTGGGTTGGATTTTTTTTCTATTTTTTTTGACCAGAAGACCAATTGTCTATGCTGCCTCCATTATTTTAAGTGTAATGATAATGTACGGGTAAAGGATTGGCCTTAGGGGATTTGCATTGGAAAGTAAAATAAATAAATGTCTTATTAAGAGATACGTCTTTGGGTAATGGACTCACCCCTGATGTTGGGTCCTCTAAATTGATTGCATTTAATGGTAGACTTCAAAGTAAGTTTATTTGTCTTAAATGTTCTTATTCTCTGTTTGAGGGATTGTATGTCATCTAGGCCTTAGAATGATAGTAGGTCACGATGAAGGATCTGCCTTAGATATACAAGTATGTGGAGAAAGTTAACCCCTTCATCACCAAGCACCAGACATGTGCAAAAATGTGGTTTATCTGTAAACAAGCTGTATCGCCCGAATCAAAATCCTTTTAATCCACACCGAACCGATCGATTCACCTGGAAAATAAAGGAAAATTGATTAGGTGTGGATTAAAATAATTATGATTTGGTTTGATTTTGGTTAATTTAGGGATGGATCGAATATTGTACATGTCTAGCAAGCACTGGTTTATTTTAAGATATATTAGCATATTGTTTACCAAAAAACACGGGATGCATAGCTAGAACATAAATGTAGGGTAACATGAATTTCTGCTAGAGAAATTTGCTTCCATTAACTCTGAACTTCAGTTCTTAAGCAGAGGCTAAGGTATGTGAGCCTTTTTTATTGCTTTTAAAAAAAAAATTTAAGTAAAAATGTTTATTGGTAGTAAAGAGGTTAACTAATGGCGTCCTATGTCATCATAACAATTTGGTCTTTCAGGATCTTATTCCAGAAATAAAAGTCTTGTTTATTTACCTACAAATTCATGAATGTCTCCAGAATTCTGAGATGACATTTTCCCCCTTGCGTTTTGCTGGCTAAGAATAGTGGTAGTACATACATGTTGCAACATGGCTGAGATTTGTTGGGATTAAATTACCAGTCAGCACCTGCTATTTGCAGCTGCTTCATTCCTTTTAATGATAAGAGGGAGAGGAGCTGGGTTAGGAGAATAGGAGAATAGCACTGTCCCTCTCTCCGTAGCTCCTGGTAGTTTTGGAAGGGTGACTGAATTAACGGTGGTAGCTGCACATTGCAGCTTGTAGCAGATAGTGTATCTCTAACTGATACTGGCAAGATGCAACATGTATGTCTCTATGCTGGCTTGAGATCAGGAGGTGTTAGTCACGCTATGTATTACCATTACATTGCAGGTTAAACATTGATATGTGTTCCCATTTTAAATGGCAATATGGTAACTATATAAGACTTTGGAAAACGTGTTAGGGGCCATATGAATAAGCCAAAGACAGAACTTTGAAAATTTTAAATAAGTGAAAAAGTCGGTAGCTTGCTTTTGACCTAATCCCTGCTGATGTTTCGTACAAGTGTTAACTCACTTGTGAAGTTAAAAAACAAACAAAAGGGACCAATTCATTTGTTTATGAAACTGATACCCCAAAAAAGGGCAGTTCAGCATTGAAATGTCAGCATGTTCCCAATACACGAGAGATGTAGTACCCCCAGATAATCATTTTGCACAGTGAGAGTCAAAAAGATTAATAGCATAGCTACTGGGTCAGTAATGGTAGTATACAAGGCAGGACCAACAATTTTACTTCAGGGCTGATTGCAAATCACCAAATGTTGGGGGTACTAGAAACCCCCTGATGGGTGACATGTTATCACAGTGAAATACAAATGATTTTAGATTTCTTTTGGAGTAATCCAATTTCAGACTCCAATGTCAATGTAGAGCGTTAGAATGTACACTATGTGCATTTTGGGCGATGCATTTATCCCCCAGGATGATTCCTCTGACACTGCAGTCGAAAAGCACTGACATAAGTAATTAGAAATAATGTAACATTGCCAGTAATTCCAATAATATAAAGATGCATGAACTTTTATTACAATTGCGTTTCAACAGTGTCATTCCTCCTGCATCGTAGTCTCAGTGTGACCTACATCAGTAAAATTATATTTAAAAAAAATACAAAAGGCAACACACAGAATCTATTCAAAGTAAAGACTGATAAAATAACATTTCCAGTTTGTTTGTGTGTGCAATCCCATTATTGTGTGAAGGGCAGGATTAGATAGTTGTGCTTCTGTACAAGAGAACTCATAGTGTGAGCCGTGATATTGTTTATAATTTCCTCCGGGGTTGTTTGAAAAGATCACTCTTCAATCATGCTGAGTAATATCTACACTATATTACTGTCCTACAAGGGTTTGGCAATCACAGTTGACATTATTTATTTATACAACATTTTAGCAGGAAAACTACATTGAGTGGCATGTTCATGCAAACTATGTCCTACGTAGAAAGAAATAACTATATGGTTAATTAAAAACAAAAAACAAAAAAACTAAAAGTAAAAGAAAAAGAAGAGAGGCAGCATTAAATAGGGAGAGAACAACAAAAATTAAATTGATGATTTGTTTATAACTTTAATAATTTTCTCTCAAGTACGCAATCAAGTAAACAAATACAGAAAAGACAAGTACCCTGGGATTCATTTAATTGTTAAAACTGCAAATATTTTCATGATTCCACAGAGTCATCTTATCGGGAAATTGGCAATTAATGTAGACAATGTAACTTAGTGATAACTGAGCTTCAGATCCCAGAGTTTGCAACAAGCTTTACCCAAGATGAACCGGCCGGCTGAGCATTGTAGGAATTGTAATTCTCGGTTAGTTTAGTTACCAAGAAGAGAGGTCGTTCTACTGGTTAACCCCCTCAGTGCCAGAAATATAAACATCATTACGTCATTTTTCATTGGATATTCATTTTGAACCTGTATGCTTTTTATTGGAATTGCAAGCATTGTTCTCATTTACCCTGACACTAATATGTGTATTTCCAGAGCTCCTTAGGGAAAAACAAGGGTTTGGGATTGGAATAAAATGCATTCATTTGCTGTTTGATGAATCCAGCTCATAGAGTTTTATATATTGATATTGTCTAATTTTCTCGTGCTCTTTTGACTCCAGTTATGCCATTGATTACTTGTGCTATTGCCTTTTTTATTATATAGATTGAAAACATTTATTTTGCATTTTCACAAAAGCAGCAGATATATTAATATTCAGGTATTAAGCTCTATGAGACTGAAACCCCCTATCATTGTGTTTTGTGTATCATGTATTATATATCCCATTAAATTTCTATAACATTACTGCACTTACTGAATCTTCCTTTCTACTGTAACATAACATTTGAGCACTGTATAAAATACAATATATATATATATATATATATATATATATATATAATAACTATTGCACTTACTGAACCTTCTCTTCTACTGTAACATAATATGTAAGCACTGTATAAAATACAATATATATAAATATAATAACTACTGCACTTACTTTCTACTATAACATAATCTGTAAGCAGTAAGCACTATATAAATACAAAATATACGGTGCATAACTACTGTACTTACTGTACCTCCCTCTACTGTAATGTAACTTGTGAATACTATATAAATACAATATGTATATTGTACATATCTGCTGTACTTACTGTACCTGGCCGTGATGTGACATATTCTGCAAGGACTATATAAATACAATATATGGTGTATAACTGCTGTACTTACTGTGCCTCCCTCTCCTGTAATGTAACTTGTGAATACTATATAAATATATATATATATATATATATATATATATATATATAGTACATAGCTGCTGTACTTACTGTACATGACTGTAATATGATGTAATATGATGTAATCTGCAAGGACTATATAAATACAATATATATGGTGTATAACAATTGTACTTACTGTATCCACCTCTACTGTAATTTATAACTAAAAAAATATTCACAATGTGTATCTACTGCAGTTTCTGGACTTCCCTCTACTGTAACTTAACCTGTAAAGTGCTACTGCTTAGTACACCTGTAAAGCCAAACAAACATACAAATTACGTTGTACTATGATTAAACACAATCTTAATCAGGCAATGCAAGTTTATCTGTTCTAGTATACATAAAATCAAACATATCCATGTAAATCAGAGTGTTATAATTTATTCAGATTTCAGCGGAAGTTCTGTTTCTGTACATCCAATTTCACCTGTTGCACTCCAGGCACCCAGACCATTTCTGCCCATTGGAGTAGTCTGGGTGCCAACTCCCACTACCCTTAACCCTGCAAGTTTAATTATTGCAGTTTTTTTTTTTTTTTTCAAACTGCAATAATTACCTTGCAGGGTTAACTCCACCTCTAGTGGCTGTCTACTAGACAGCCACTAGAGGGCACTTCCTGGTCCATAGCACAGAAAACCTGTGCTAGAGCATCACTGGACGTCCTCACGCTGTGTGAGGACCTCCAGCGTCGCTCAATTTCCCATAGGAAAGCATTGAAAAACATTTTCAATGCTTTCCTATGGAGAGCTCTGATGCGCATGCGCGGTATTGCAGCGCATGCGCATTAGGCCTCCACGGCCGGCTGGCAGGATCAGTCTCGCCCACCGGCCGACGTAATGAAGAGGAGGAGCGGCGACGACCCGAAACCACAGCTGAGGGACATCGGCAGGGGGTCTCAGGTAAGTGACTGAAGGGATTTTCACCCCTTCAACAACCGGGATTGGGAGGTGGGAGTGAGAGGGGACCTGCAGTGCCAGGAAAACTGATTGTTTTCCTGGCACTAGAGAGTCCCTTTAACTTCCTGAAGTGATTTATGTGTAAAGCATGTGCCCTCTTTTTCCATTTACAAAAGTGCAGGTTTCAATAGACATTGGCACTTTTATAAATTAACCTTTTTAAACCCCTCTGTCTTTCAGTCAGACAACCAGTCCTGTTACTTACTGGTTTGGTTAGCTCAGTGGAGTTATACTCAAGAGGCAGCAAATTGCCCAGAGAACCTGATTTGCAAAGACTTCTCAATAACTGCTTTGGGAAGCCTGTGATTGGACAGTGATGGAAGTTTGGGTGGGATTAGAAGGGGGGGGGGGGCTTGCAAAAGCTTGAGACAAGAGATTTGCAGCTTTAGAAAACTGTTTTTAGACATACCTCCAAACAAATGTATAATTAAATGCATTTTTTATTTTATTGATGGTATATAAACAGGGATTTTTTTGTATTTGGGCACTGGACAGCAATGAATGTATGTCTCATCAAACTGAGTGCAAGAAGTCGCCTACTCATTCTAGACTCCTATCATGGTCACTAGACATGTGCAATTAGTTTTGTTCCGAATGTAAATTCAGCCGAATTTCAGCAACTCGGACATTCGGATGCTTTCAAATGACCGAATTGCTGAATTTTTAAAGTGCCAAAGTGCTGAATTTTGTAAGTGCCGAACCGAACCGAATTGCCGAAGTGCCGAATTTCGGAAGTGCCAATCTGCTTTGGATTTCTGAAAAGTAACAAAACATGAGAGGGAGGGAAAATTACAGGAATAATGACAGGAATCTAACCATAACCCTACCCCTAACCCTAACCCTACCCTTTGCCCTAACCCTACCCCTAACTCAAATCCAAGATGTGTAAGTGGTTGTGGTGGTTAGGATTAGGGGTTAGGGTTAGGGGTATGGTTAGGGGTAGGGTTGGGGTTGGGTTTTGGGAGTAGGGTTAGGGTTGAGGTTGGGGTTAGGTTTAGGGTTGGGGGTATGGTTAGGGGTAGGGTTATGGTTAGAGGTAGGGTGAGGGGTAGGGTTAAGAGTAGGGCTGGGGTAGGGTTATGGTTAGAGGTAGGGTGAGGGGGTAGGGTTAAGAGTAGGGTTAGGGGTAGGGTTAGGGTTGGGGTTAGGGTTAAGGGTTAGAAAATTGCAGAAGTCCAGAATAGCCGGTGTCGAATTGCTGAATTGCCGAAGTCCTGAATTGCCAAATTTCAGAAGTGCCGATCCGAACCGAAGTGCCGAAGCCCCGAATTGCTGAATTCCCAAAGTCCCGAATTTCGGAAGTGCCGAACCGAAAAGAAGTGCCGAATTGCCCAAGTCCCAAATTGCAGAAGTACCGAATTTCAGAAGTGCCGAACTAAACCAAATTTTTTGCCAATGCAGATCCCTAATGATCACTGAAATATTGAGATTCATGAGAGTTACACCATACAATGAATGTAGAATAGATGTGTCTAATAAATTTTAAGTACACAATAATAAGTAACCATTTTAATGAACACACAAAAATTAATACTTGAAAAAATCACAAGATCTAATCTAGTCTTAAAGTATGTTTTCTATATCAATCCCTATATCTCAATAAAACCACCCATATCTGTTATAAACTTTGGGGACTGGAGATTTGACTTCAATACTTCTACCTACAAATTTCAGCAATTCAGACATTCGGATGCTTCCAAATGTCCGAATTGCTGAATTGCCGAATTGACAAAGTGCCAAAGTGCTGAAATTCGGAAGTGCCGAACCGAACTGAATTGCCGAAGTATCAAATTGCCAAAGTGCCAAATTTCGGAAGTGCAAGGTGAGGCAAGTAAAATACCTGTTTTATTCTCTGCCGGTGGGTGTCAGAGACCTAAACAGCCAACAGGGCACTATAGCCAACATTTATATTCCAAACACTATAGTGTTCCTTTAAAACTCATATATTCACTAAAGCTGAAATTCTTCTAAATAGATGTGTGCTCTTTAGTTCAGTACAATGTGTGCTATTTGTCAAATTAATTTAGGCTTTGCATCTTAAAGGACCAATCTCACCTTACTCAAGCTCCCTCACATCATATCTGTGAGATTGTTATGGTGGCAAGAGTGCCGCATCATTCCTTCAGAAGTTAAACCATTTACAAATAGTTTAAACCCAAAGTTGGTTCCCTGGGCACCCATAATGTCTGACGAGCTAAGCAGACACTCTCTGGAATGTTGATGATTGAAGGGAGGACTGAAGGACATATGACTGGGGAAGCCCCTGAAGGTAAAAGGGATCACAGGCATTACTGCCACCATAACAACTTAATAGAGCTGACGTTGTTATGGGTATGAGGCTTTTCATTTATGATAAAACATAACTTTTCTTAGTATAGTAGCAATAACAAAACCTATAGGGCAGCAATGTCATGATCAGAGACAGGTTTTATATTGGGCATAGTAGGAAACCACCTAGAGGCACATGTCCTCTAGGGAGAGCTTTTTTCAGCACTGATAAGGTACATTTTATTAGCTCAAGTGAGCTGTTGGTAGAGATAACCACTAGGAGCCTTGGCCAGTGCCCTCGCTTGTACTACAGGGCTAAAGGGTGTACAATGTACTGCTGTCCCAGCTCCTCCAGTGTCTGTGTGTGGGGCTGGACAGGAAATCCAAGGTATAACTTTCCATCTGCCCACTAGTAACCTCACACATAGGAAATGTTTTGCAGGAGGAAAAGGGTCAGCACTGAGTGATGCACACTGTATAAGACTTCCTGCAGGTCTACTATTAATCACAGGAGGCAGGCTAGACTAACAAAGACATAAGTGGATGAATACGTTGCAAATAACCTTTCTAACTCTACTTGCCCTTAAGATCAGTTTGCCTAACCAGAAATTAACCCTTGGGTAGCCTCTGATGAAAGTGCCACAAAGAGCATTTAAACACTCATCAGGTGAAATTAGCATGTTAGCACTTTAGCACGTTTAGATTGTTTTGTAAGTGTTTTTCTTTGTTGCAAGCAGAGAGTTCATAGGTGTGCCAAACTTAGTTCTCTTCTTAGTACATTCTCTTAAAGCAGCACTGTCAATCCCAGTCAAGAGAAATACAAAGACAAAGTAGGGATTTCTATGTCTCTGTATATTTCCTCTGCATTACTTTCTTACACACTTGTTTCTACAGTGTCAATCACAACAGCTGCCACCAGTGATGACTTCAGGGAACTGGCTCTGTTTATGGAAAATTCTGCTATCTCACTATATATTTTATATACCTCAATGCTGTGCTCTTGTGCATGCACAAGGGTAAAGCAGTGATGTCCGCTTCTGGCATTGAAGCACCAGGAGCTGAATAGGACCTGCCTGTGAAGGACATGTTCAGGAAAGTAAACCTCACCTTTACCCACCCCCACATCCCCCCACCCCTCTCCACACACAGAATTGCTTAGTTCAACAATATCAAGTTTGAAGTTATAAGATAGGTTTGTTGAATTCATATGTATAGTATAAGCATGTGGACCCCTAGCAACTGATATTGGATACACTGCTTGTCTAGTAATTTTATGATCTTTATCAGCCTAGGTAAAGATATCTCTGATATAATAGCATAAACAGTGAAATCGAGACATTTTGTTTACACAAGTCTAAACCTGAAAAAACCCTCTCTTTATTCTAATTCGAGGTTTAACTTCACTTAGCTAAACACCCCAATACTGAATGTAATCCCACTCTAACCCTAAACCAATAATCCTAACACCCCCTACTAATACTACTGTAACCCCTCTCGAGCTTTTAATCCTCTTAATGCCTTATGCAATCTAATTCTGAAATGTACCCCTTTCTAGACACCCTTTACACTATTTTTTTTTAATCCCTGCAAAGTCCAGTCAATACATTTATTAAAATCAATTTATCTGCCTCTACCTTTTTTTTGTGGGGGTGGAGGAGCAGAGGGTTGCCCTATAATTCTGTTTTTACAGGCACCTGACATGTGTCATGGCAATAGTAAAAAGCAAACACAAGATGCCATAAAAATGAGGATATGCTACAGATGCTCACGCTGGTGCAAACAGGATCCTTCAAATCTGCTTTACACGTTTAATATGTTCTAATCATTTAGAGGATCGTGTGACAGGGAGGGAACAGAGGTGTAATAGGAGGGGTAGCAAACATAGAAAGTAGAGAACCCATTTCATGGGGGAGAAAGAGTAGCGCATGTATGAAGGGAAAAGACAAGGGGAGGAGAGATGTGAAGGGAAGAATACGATAAAAGATAACGGCGTAATTACATATAGACAAAGGGTGAAGTGCAAATAAAGTGTAAATAAAGGAAAATATGAGATATGACATGTAGTGTTTGTTTTATATAGATAATAAGTTTTGTTATATTTTATATATTTTTGTGTTTGTGTATCTAGGCCCACTCTTTCTATATATATTTCTCTATATGAAGAAGAGTCAATATCACTGTGTGCTTTGGGTCCAAAACTTATCTCACCCTGATCTGATCATTTGTACAGCGCTACGGAATGTGATGGCACTATATAAATAATGAAATAATAAAATAATAATAATAATAATAACACACAACACTTGACCATGGTGTTGTATGTCGAGCCCATCACTGAAAAAACTAAGTTGAGGCACTGTATGAATGTATGAATGTATGTATGTGCATATTGTATTACGTATGTGTGAGTTATTAAAGGTTGCGAACAGTATATCAATTTATATCTAAATGTAGTGTTCTATCTATTTCTTTCTTTTTCTTGCAATTTGTTTATTTGTTTCTTTTGTTTCTTTTATTCCTCCGAAAGTAACACCCTCCAAAATAAATAAATACAAATCGCATAAATGTAAAGAAGGACAAATGTAAAATGTGATTAAATTAGATATAAATGTAGACTGCAGTGGAGTCAGTATAATCAAGAAAAAAACCATAATAGTTTAAGTAAGGGGACAGGGGGGGGGGGAGCACCGTTCCCACTAGTTTGATAATCGCAGAAAGCAACTGAAGAAACACGTTTAATGAGATCCATTTTAAAAGGAAATTGAAGCATAAAGAGTTTTTGCTGAGAAGAGTATTTGATACCAAAATATTAAATGATAAACACAGATTGCTTTAAATCAGACAGGCCATTTAAAGAAAAGCATTTTAGCTCATCATGATATGTAGCACCTTATTTAAATTAGGAGGTGTTAATTTGTAGCTTGAATAATATATTAATATAATATGTAAAGTGAATGGCATTGTTAATCACAGTCGCGCCTGGAACGACTTAGCTTCTGTGCACTGAATGTTAATTTTGCAAAACATTAATTTCAAAGATTTTTCAGCAGTGCTTTTGTAATTAAATATTAATGTCACATGTTATTGCAGTAGCATGTTTATGGAAGCTGGGAACACTTCAAGTTAACTCATTTCTTTTATATTTATTTTGGTGCACCGACAATCTCTCCTATTTCAAATTTTTGAAAAGGGGTATGCCGTTCTAAAAAAAAAAAATCTAAATGGGAACATTTTTCATTGTAAGCGTTTTTTAACATCTCGTAAGGTAAATATTTAATGTAGTGTTTTAAGATAGTGTCATTTATCAACAAATTAGCTCAAACTTTCTGTGATTCAAAAGGTGCCTACACTGTCTGCTCATTTTCTTAGGTGTACACCAAGATATAATCCTGGGTAGCTAGTTTTGCTTCTTCTAAACTGCTTCTGACGGGAAACATAGAAACATAGAAACATAGAATGTGACGGCAGATAAGAACCATTCAGGCCATCTAGTCTACACAATTTTCTAAATACTTTCATTAGTCCCTAGTCTTATCTTATAGTTAGGATAGCCTTATGCCTATCCCACGCATGCTTAAACTCCTTTACTGTGTTAACCTCTACCACTTCAGCTTGAAGGCTATTCCATGCATCCACTACCCTCTCAGTAAAGTAATACTTCCTGATATTATTTTTAAACCTTTCTCCCTCTAATTTAAGACTATGTCCTCTTGTTGTGGTAGTTTTTCTTATTTTAAATATAGTCTCCTCCTTTACTGTGTTGATTCCCTTTATATATTTAAATGTTTCTATCATATCCCCCCTGTCTCGTCTTTCCTCCAAGCTATGAATGGGGTATCATATTAACATTTTAGATCCCAAAAGAGTGTATAACCACTAGCAAATCACAGCTTTCACGTTTAAGGTATTAACGGCACTACCTAAAAAACTTTCAATTTTTACAACTCATTTATTTAGTCCTAAATTTTGCAATTTAGTCGTCAATTCACGATTCAAATAAAATTAAAACTTAACTATTATTAAATTAGGATAAAATATTTTACATCAACAACCATACTAACTATATATATATATATATATATATAATTGGATGAAATAAACTACAAAAGTGGAATGTACAATATAATATACTGAACGAACTGGACTATCTACTAATTGGTGTTCAGTTCCATTTAAGAAAGTAACAAACCAAAGATAAATACAATGGGATTCGGGTGGATTAGCGCTAGTAATAAAAGTTAAAAAATACAGCAACCCTAGTGTCTATAGTCACTCATAAGACACCATAAGCAGTAATAGAGAATAATATACAGTGCAGGGTGTGCAATGGCAAACACCAAACACACAGTGAGTGATACTTATGTCAAAGATGACCTGATGTTCTACCTCTGGTTTACCTGCAAGATATAAATAGCTTACATAGCATAATGCTGTATATGTAAAAAACTGCTTAAAACACAAGCTTGGCTCACTCACACTATTCAGAGCCAAGTTTAGCAGGCTCTGGCTATGTTGGCTTTTCAGCAAATATGATAGCTGCAGTAGAATCTCCCTCTCCCCTATTTCATTCCTGTTTCTCCTATTCAGTTATTAATTTATTTCTCTCCTTTTTCAGATGAAATCTTAATACACATATAAAATGTATATCTGCTTTTAATGTTTGATTTAGATTCTTTTAACATGTGATTGTTGTGTTTACAGCATTATGCTATGTAAGCTATTTATATCTTGCAGGTGTACCAGAGGTAGAACATCAGGTCATCTTTGACATGAGTATCACTCACTGTGTGCTTGGTGTTTATCATTGCATACCCTGTTCTCTATATATTATTTTATTCCCCATTTAAGAAAGTGCCTAAAATAAGCTCAGCATCATCTGTACACAATCATTTATTTACCACACCAGGAGTTGCTGAGAAATCAGATATTTGTAACTTTTAGGCCAAAATAGTTACATTATAGCTAAAAATAGCTAAGTTGTTTATATGGCTTTAGAATTTTACTATTTTCATGTTTACATTTTCACCATTGTAGTTTGGTGAATAATCTCTAATGTCGAAAAAGATTTTTTTATGAAAATGTAATTTCTCACAGTAATAAATAATGCGACCTGTTCTTTTTTGAAATTTCTCATTACCTAGTGTTAAATCAAGAAGTTCCTGTAGCGTTACATTAATATTTATTAAGTATATTGGTGCAAAACATTTTTTATTGAACTGAGTTGTGCTGCTCTACCATTTCCAGTTTGTAAATATAAAAAACAGATAGCTTTACTCTGTCATCGGCTACACTATTTACCTGTCTATATTGTTTATTACACAAGATATTTTATACCAACCTGACAAAATATATAATAAATCCATTTTGGGTATGAGTGTTATTTGCACCTGATGTTATATGTTAACGGCTAATCTTATTTGACAGTAAAGAAATTAAGGGCCGAACAAGAGAATGAAGCAAACTGCCTTTTTACAACAATGATGGGATTCCAACAATACCATTTAAATAGTATTTGTCACTATTTAAAATGAACCTTTCCCCTTTAAGCTGTGCCATTATGCTCATTTTTCCTGTCATTGCTGACAGTCTCTATGACTCACGAGCAAAAATGGTCATTAGGTAGCGCATCTTTATCTTATTTAAAAAAAAAAGAAAGCATTCCAATGCCACTAAAAGCCTCTAATTATTTTTATCTAAAGAGATAGTGTTGCTCGGAAAGGTAATTTAATAACCTTTGCATGTACCTGGGGAATGCCTCTCAAGGGAAACAAGGTGCTGACATGATTTCAATTGTCAAAACATGACCTTTTAATGGCTGCTCGGAGAAAAGTAAAAAATATGGAAAAATGGCAACAGGCGGGTTCATTTTATTTTCTAATGTATGCAAAATCGACTTCTTAAGCAGTGAACATTATATGATGAATTTATAGGAATTGGCTGAGGAAATACATAGAATATATGATGTTTGTTTATCATTTTGTTATTCTAAAATGTATTTATTTAGAAAGCGCGTCTCTGTTACGTACTCTGTTATTTTTGCTTAAAGTACAGATGTGGGTATTTTGGATCAATCATCTGAGACATGAATACTGAGTTAGAAGTATGTTTTTAATTAATTAATGGGCACCTGATTTTTATATTTATATAATCTTTACTAATACCCTACGTTTAAAGAATCATAAGCAGTCCTCTGGGAAAGTTATGATGGCAGGAATACTCTGGATTGGTTCTCCGATAACAAGGAAAAAGTGTACACTTTTGCCTGGGTCACTGCCAATGTCTGAGGCTCCTATTATGCAAAGCGGCAGAAGTTGGAAGCTGAACCAGTCGCTATTCATTGACTGTGAGCATCTATTGACCCCTCTCAGCCAATAAATGGCACACTCTGCATAAAAGTGTGCATATAGTTGACATTAGGCAGCCTAGAACTTTTGTTTTGGGTTGGCCGATGACACTCCATGATGCTGCCAGAGGTGTAGTTACGGAATCTAATAGGTTAAACTCAGTATGTGCAGCACTTTCATACTCCATCTCCATGACCACTTTAAATCATGAATGTTTTATTTAATCTTGTAATTTCCAGAGAAGTCATTTTTCTTCCCTTAATCTAAGTCATAGTGCATTGTGCCATTTTGTGAGGATTTATACTCAAAAAGATTTAACATAATGAGCAATATGTTGGCACTTTATAAATGCCAGTAATAAATAAATAAATACATATATGTACAGTTGCAAGAAAAAGTATGTGAACCCTTTGGAATGATATGGATTTCTGCACAAATTTGTCATAAAATGTGATCTGATCATCACAGTCTGCTTAAACTAATAACACACAAAGAATGAAATGTTTTTATTGAACACACCATGTAAACATTCACAGTGCAGGTGGAAAAAGTATGTGAACCCTTGGATTTAATAACTGGTTGAACCTCCTTTGGCAGCAATAACTTCAACCAAACATTTCCTGTAGTTGAAGATCAGACGTGCACAACAGTCAGGAGTAATTCTTGACCATTCCACTTTACAGAACTGTTTCAGTTCAGCAATATTCCTGGGATGTCTGGTGTGAATCACTTTCTTGAGGTCATGCCACAGCATCTCAATCGGGTTGAGGTCAGGACTCTGACTGGGCCACTTCTGAAGGCGTATTTTCTTCTGTTTAAGCCATTCTGTTGTTGATTTACTTCTTTGCTTTGGGTCATTGACCTGTTGCAACACCCATCTTCTGTTGAGCTTCAGCTGGTAGACAGATGTCCTTAAGTTCTCCTGCAAAATGTCTTGATAAACTTGGGAATTAATTTTTCCTTTGATGATAGCAATCCGTCCAGGCCCTGATGCTGCAAAGCAGCCCCAAACCATGATGCCCCCACCACCACACTTCACAGTTAGGATGAGGTTTTGATGTTGGTGTGCTGTGCCTTTTTTTCGCCACATATAGTGTTGTGTGTTTCTTCCAAACAACTCAACTTTGGTTTCATCTGTCCACAGAATATTTTGCCAGTACTGCTGTGGAACATCCAGGTGCTCTTGTGCAAACTGTAAACGTGCAGCAGCAATGTTTTGTTTGAACTGCAGTGGCTTCCTCTGTGGTATCCTCCTATGAAATCCATTCTTGTTTAGTGTTTTACGTATTGTAGATTCACTAACAGGGATGTTAGCATTTGCCAGTGACTTTTGTAAGTCTTTATCTGACACTCTAGGATTCTTCTTCACCTCATTGAGCAGTTTGCACTGTGCTCTTGTAGTCATCTTTACAGGACGGCCACTCCTAGGGAGAGTAGCAGCAGTGCTGACTCCATTTATAGACAATTTGTCTTACCATGGACTGATGAACAGCAAGGCTTTTGGAGATACTTTTATAACCCTTTCCAGCTTTATGCAAGTCAACAATTCTTAATCGTAGGTCTTCTGAGAGCTCTTTTGTGCAAGGCATCATTCACATCAGGCAATGCTTCTTGTGAAAAGCAAACCCAGAACCGATGTGTGTTTTTTATAGGGCAGGGCAGCTGTAACCAACACCTCCAATCTCATCTCATTGATTGGACTCCAGTTGGCTGTCATCTCACTCCAATTAGCTCTTGGAGATGTCATTAGTCTAGGGGTTCACATACTTTTTTCACCTGCACTGTGAATGTTTACATGGTGTGTTCAATAAAAACATGGCAATATTTCATTCTTTGTGTGTTATTAGTTTAAGCAGACTGTGATTGTGACTTAGATGATGATCAGATCACATTTTATGACCAATTTGTGCAGAAATCCATATCATTTCAATGGGTTCACATACTTTTTCTTGCAACTGTATGTGTGTTAGTGTGCTTATGTACATGTGAGCGTGGGTCTGTAGAAGTGTTAGTGCATCTCTGTGTATGTGTGCTAGTGTGTGTATATATGCCTGCTGGTGCATATTTATAAATGTGTGCCAGTGTCTGTGTTTGTGTTTGTGTAGACCCTGCACAGTGACCAGGACCCTGCAAGTAGTAAGAGTAGCCCTGCTCAAACAGGACTAAGTTTATAGAATGACCAGGCAGCATTACTATTTTCTGGATTTGACTACCTGCGAGTGGTGTTAGCAGGGTGCAGCCGGTGCATGTGTAAATAAACTGAATGTTTGTATTTGTTTAAGTACTACTAGCTCTATTTATTCCAAAAGGCAAAAAGATAATTAAAGAATTGACAGCAAAGTTAGTAAAGGATACACACACCTGAAGATCTCCTGAAGATCTGTGTCCAAGACGGCTACTGGAAGTGGATGCCATCACTTGAATATTAACTTACAATGCACCACAAGTGCACCTTGCAACCACTTTTGGCAGTCCTCTTTGTGTTTTATCTTTCTAAATGCTAGCTGTCGATTATTAAAATGTGCTTTTAGCTTGATTGGAAAAAAAGTCTCAGCACTCAGCTCACTGTCAAATTTGTTTTAGAATTTACAATTTAAACCACTACTGGATCTTCTAATTTCAGCACATCAAAAGGGAATTTGACTTCAATTCTTAGAGCTATTAATCTAGCTGAGGAATAAACTGCTCATTTGGCTTTGGTGAATAACTTAAAGGTAAAAATAAAACGAGAATAAATTGGTAATATAAGCAAATTATAATTTGTAACCTGACATTGCACTCCTTTTCTGGTTTCCATGATAATTTCCCTTTTATTACTTCTGTAAAAGACCTAAGCAGAAAGCAGATGCCATGGCTTGAAACCATAACCCTGACATATGCCATTTATCAACATATTAGCAGAAAACCCTCACTGGGGAAGCCCTGTACAAGATATAACCCCTTACTACTTTCTTTTTGTCTTTAAAGAGCCATTAATTCTGAGTTCACCTCTTTCAGTCAGCATTAAAGATTTATACTGGGCTTTTCAGCGCCACACCTGAATATAGATTACTTAAATGGACTGTAAATAATTCATATCTCGAAGTACATTTCCATTACTGACTGATAATGTAACTTAATATACCGTTATATGCTGTAATAAAAGATTACAGACTGTTGACTCTTTATACAATGGTCTTTTTGATAGGAAGAGATTAACATCAAAGAGATATGGCATAAAGAGAACTCATGCCATCTATTACTATACATGTAATAAGACTAAAATATTCTCCATCGTATACGAGTATATAAACAACATTTTTCTCTCTTTATTTGAATTCTTCAGCAACAGAGTGGAAATAAATAAATAAAACCAACACATCAAGGGTCTATTTGAGGGTCTCTCTGTTTTATTCTTCATTAAATAAACACATAAAAGGTCTATTTGTGGATATCTGTACCAGTATCTGTGTACTCTTGCTCATTGTATTTACCGGTCAATTATATTGCAAGACGCTGTCATACTGTTTTCATATATTCAGAGCTATCTGTGTGTCATATTCTTGACGCAGACAACCCAGTGTCACCCAGTGCCAGCACACATATGTTTTGGGCATGCAGGAATGATGCAAGTCAATCAGCAGACAATATAAACTATATAAACACTCATTGACTCTGTCATGGATTCCTGGTATTCACAAAAGCGCGTTCCTGAGTCAGTTTAGCTCTTTTCTTGCTATCTTTATTATTATTATTATTATTATTATTATTATTATATTTTACTTATAAAGAGCCAGCGCATTCCCTAGTGCTTTACATAGATACAATTGGTACAAGTAAAAAAGACAAAGGTACAATACATCTGAGAAAATACAAAATGTGACTTATAAATACAGGATGAGTTGAGAGCCCTATTCCCATGGGAACAATCTAGATGTTTTTTGCTATTTGACCTAGCTTGTCTTGTTTACGTGGTTATCTGACACTGTTTAACTAGGACTGGCTTATTCTTTGTGTCATTTCTGTATTCCCTGACCTTGGTTTGCTTTCTTACCTCTCTTTAGTCTTTCACGTTTCTATAGGCACCACATTAAACCTGAGCATACTAAGAACCAGTACATTCATCTGTCCTATATTAAATTTTTTTAGGATGCCTTAGATTCAAGTTCTGCATGTTGGGTCATCAACATTAGTTAACAATTCACATATTTCCCTCTTTATATAGCTAAGTGTAACAGATCACCTGGCACCCTGACTGGGTACCACTGTTGAAGGATGCTCCTAGCGCTTCCTGAGGGCTCCAAGCACTTCACCAGAGACCATAACCACTGCAGCCTCCACAAACCGCCCCAGCTTGGTTGGGGTCTTGCCGTCTCCTACCCACCCTGGACCTATGACAAGGCTCCAGGTTCCAGTGGGTGAACCTCTCTTTCCCCAGAGAGTGAAGCAGGACAGGAACAGGAACAGGCTCTTACAAGAGCTTAGTGATTATTCAAGGGAGTATGAAGATCATAGCAATGCCTTGTAGCATATTCCCCCAATATTTCATGACCAAAATAGTTCCAAAGATTTAGGCTGTGCGGCCAGTATATCTTCTCCTTCCCATACTGTATAAATTGCATGAACTGATCCGTTCGTGCAGTACTTTATTGAAAGCGTCTCATTCGTCAGTTTGTTCTCCAGAAACAGTGCTCCGTTCGTATGGATTCAGCCGAACGCGCAGAAGGTGGAAGTCTCATCGGCGTTCATGGGAAATAGTAGCCCATTATAGTTCCAGGCGTTCGACGACAAAACACCGCTGAGCGCGTTCGGCTAAACAAAATGGCCATTGCCACTTGTTCATTCATACGAATGCCGGCCACCCATCCGTTCGTCAATTAAGCTGTGGTTAACCAGAGCTTCTGGGTGGTTAACGAGCAGCACACTCCACATGCAGGGTGGTCGGCTGTTCTCCAGTTTGTTCGGTAAACTCCAAAAAGGCACAAACAAGCCTTTTTACAGTCTTGTACCAGAGTTTTAGCCATGGGCCATAGTCACAGGGCAGGAGGCTGTCAAGCAGGCCCCTCCAAAAACTCATGGCAAACTCCCTAAAAAAGGGGAGTCACACCAAGATACTAGGATAGTTTGGAACATTTGCATTAACATCTGACTAGCAAGAAGGACTCCTGATTTTGGTCAAATAACTTGGAGATGACTACTAGATTGGCATATAATGTTTATGGTGCCCATACTGCTCCTTTAAACCAAGATATAGGGTGTCCCCATCTAATTTATTATGAAACCGAGATTCTGAAAGTATGTTTTGGGGCCTCTCTATTAATTTCTATTTCAAACAAATATGTGGGGGGGGGGGCTCATAGGGGGTTTCTCTATTACCTTTTTAATTAACCCAAGTTGTTAGGGTTTGTTAGTAAGTTTCTTTATTTTTCTCTTTATTAAAATAAAGTTCTGGGAGTCTGTTAATAGACCTTTCTGTTTCACCCCTTACTAAACTGTATAGTGGGTCTGTTTGTGGACCTATTTCTTTTATTTAACAACAATGTTGGCCCTCTATCTCCCTCTTTATTAAACTAAAATACTGATGGTATGTTTCACTATATATTAAATGATATGCTGAGGACTGTTAGCAAACTTCTTCATTTCCATCCTCATTAAAACAAGACACTGAGAGTCTGTCAGTGAGTTTCCCTTTATACCAGGCATCGCTATTCCCACCATTCTAATGCAGCATTGCATATGTCCAATATCACAGTAAACATGCAAACATATATTCCTGACACTATAGTTTCAAAAGTGCTGTTTGGGTCACTGGCCCCTCTCATTATTTTGATGTTCTCAGTAAATCCAATGCTTTTCCATAGGAAAGTAATGGGAGTCTATAGCGTATGAGTAGAAAAATGCTGTGTTGTGTCAATCAACATCTCCTCATAGAGTTGCTTTGAATCCACGCATCTCTATGGGGAGTGTTCAGTGTCTCCAGGCGCTCTCTGGATAGAGGGGAAAGCAGAGCTAGGCTTTCCCCTGCATCAGGCTTTGCCCCTTGCATTAGGTTATACTCAGCTCCTGGGATCACCAGGGATCATGATCCCCCCTCCCTAACCAAGGTAAGCCTCAGGAAGGGGGGAAAAATCTATTTTCTTTTCTTCAGCCCCATCCCCATATTGCAGCATGTATGCCCTACTATAGCACTAACCCCTTCTACTACAGTCTCTTACCCCTAATTGCAGTCCCTAACTATCTACTACTATCTACTACAGCCCTTAACCCCCCTACTACAGCCCTTATAATCAAACAGCAGCCCCTACCCCACTGCAGCCCTTATATCTACTACAGCCTCCAATACCCCATTATAGTCCCTTAACCCCACTGCATCCCATATCCCACAATGCAGTCCCTTCCCCCAATACATTCCCTACCCTACCAATGAAGTCACTATCCTCCCAGTACAGTCACTATCATCCCAATTTTAGCCCATATCCTCCCCACTACAGCCCCTATCCGCCCACAATAGCTTCATCCCCACTACAGTCCTTTCCCCGACTTGCAGTTCTTAACCCCTACTACAGTCCCTATCCCCCTTTTCACTCCAACCCCCCACTACAGCCACTATTCCCTTACTACCAAGAGAGAGAGGCTGTAGTGGGAGTTCCTATTTTTCTCCCCCGAATCGTAGCCCATATATATAAAAGGAAGGCCCCTTTTCCCAACTGCATCAGCCCTTAATTCAATACTACAGCCTCTAAGCCCCACAATTGAAGCCCCTATGCCCTACTACAGTCCCTAATCCCCTTTTCTCCCCAATCCCTCCACTACAGCCACTATTCCCTTACTACAGTACCTATCCCAACTTGTCCCTATTTTTCTCCCACTACAGTCTCTCTCCCCCCAAGAGAGAGAGGCTGTAATGGGAGTTCCTATTTTTCTCCCCCCAATAATATCCTAAATATATAAAAGGAAAGCAAATTTTCCCCATTGCATCCCCCACAATTGCAGCCCCTATGCCCTACTACAGCCCCTAATCCCCTACTACAGGCAATATACCACCTACTATAGTCCGTTTAATCAAACAGCAGCCCCTATTCCTCATCTGCAGCCTCTATTCCCACTTCAGCTCCCTATCCCTCTACTATAGACCCTTATTCCCACTGGAGCTACTGCCCCTCTTTGCAACTGCTTTCCCCCACTACAGTCCCTTCCCCCCAACTACAGTCTCTCTTATCCCCTATTAAAGCCCCTAACCCCTTTTTCACACCCCATACCTCTCACTACAGCCATAATCCCCTTACTACAGCCCGTACCCCCGCTACAGTCCCTATTCTTCCCACAAAAGCCCTATTCCCCCAGTAGCAGCAAAGGCCGGACTGGGAAAAGAAAGCAGCCCTGGAAAAAAAAAATATTCCAGTCTTATCTCAATGTGCTTTGGGAGCTGTTAAATAGTTTCATACCCCTCACTCCATATGACCCATGGGTATTACAGTGCTGTATTACCCACCCTCCGGGCTGACACACACAAGCTCACTACAGACAAACTAACAGACACACACAAGTTCTCTTACCCATACACAAGCTCACTACAGACAAGCTTACTAATACACACAAGCTCGCTGAAGACAAGCTCGCTGACACACACAAGCTCACTCAAGTCAAGATCACTTATACACACACGCTCACTAAAGACAAGCTCAATGACACACACACAAGCACGCTATAGACATGCTCACTGACACAAATACAGACAAGCTCATCTGACACACACAAGCTCACTACATACAAGCTCACTGACCCAAATAATCTCACTGTAGACAATCTCTCTGACACACACAAGTTCACTACCAGACATGCTCACTGACACACACACGCCCACTACAGACAAGCTCACTGGCACACACAGAAGCTCTCTGACCAACACAAGCTCACTAAAGACATGCCCACTACAAGCTCACTGACACCAGCTCATTACAGTCAAGCTCACTGACACACATGCACACTACAGACATGTTCACTGACACAAATACACACAAGCTAACAATAGACAAGTTCACTACAAGTTCACTGACACACACAAGCTCACTACAGGCAAACTCTCTAGAAGCTCACTGACACACACACACAAGCTCACTACAGACATGCTTACCACAAGCTCACTGAAACACACAAGCACAATACAGACAAACTCACAGGATCACTGACACACACCAGCCCACTGCAAGCTCCCTGACATACACAAGCTCACTGACACACACTCAAGCACAGTACAGACATGCTCACTACAAGCTCACTGACACACTGGCTCACTACAGACAAACTCACTGCATGCTCACTGACACACACAAGCTTACTGAAACACACACAAACTCACTATGAACCGGTTCTCTGACACACACAAGCACAATACAGACAAGCTCACTGACTCACATATAAGCTCACTACAAACTCACAGACACACACAAGCTCACTGAAGACATGCTCACTGACACACACATAAGCTCACTACAAACTCACTGACACACACACACACAAGCTCACTACAGACATGCTCACTTCATGCTCACTGACACACACACAGGCTCACACACACACATAAGCTCATTACAAACTCACTGACACACACAACCTCACTACAGACATGCTCACTACATGCTCACTGACATACACAATGCCACTATAAGCTCACTGACACACATATAAGCTCACTACAAACTCACTGACACACACAAGCTCACTACAGACATGCTCACTAAATGCTCACTGACATACGCAATGTCACTATAAGCTCACTGACACACTCAAGCACTCTACAAACATGCTCGCTTCATACTCACTGACACACACACAGGCTCACACACTCACACACACACACACACACACACACAAATAAGCTCACTACAAACTCACTGGCACACACTAGATCACAACAAACTCTACACAAATACACACACACACACAATCACTTTCAATCATGGGGATGCTTAGTGGATATATAAGTACCTGTAACTTCATTGTAACTGGAAAAGTGCAGTATGAGAATTTTTCATGAAGCTCTTCCACTTCCTGTATGAAAAGGTCACCAGGGTGAGGCAGGGTGCGGAGCTCTAGTGCGCGGGCTGGATCTGCCAGACTGTCCATGCAGAGCTGGAAACTAACAAGAAGCCTTTGTGAGGGAGTGATAGAGACTTTCAGTGCTCTCTCACTCCTCTCTGTTGCAAACCAGCTGTCACCTTTTTTTGTTACCTTTTTTGTTACCAGAATTTCCCGGTATCCCGGTGGACCAGTCTGGCTCTGGTAGCAGCCCAAATACCCCACACTACTATTGCCCATATTCTCAATTGCAGCCATCTCCCCACTTCAGTCTCTAACCCCCCTACTACAGTACCTATCCCCCGCTACATTTCCTAACCTCCCTAATTATGGCTTGTACCCTCTACTACAGCCCCTAACCAATCTACTACAGTCTCTGCCTTCCTACAGCAGCCCCACTATCCCCTCTACAGGCACAAAGGTGGCAATGGTAAGCATTTGGTCACAAAGATGGCACTGATTCACTATTTTGAGACAGAAATGGCACTATTTTTGGACAAAGATGATCTGTATGAGGACAGAGATTGCACTGATAAGCTTTCTGGGGGCAAAGCTGGCACTGTAGAAAGTGTGTGGCATGCTACCTAGTGAAGCTGGGGAGCCCAAAGTGATGAAGTGATTTCCATAGAAAACTGTAGTGGTTAGAAGTGCTATGTATGTGTGGAGTTAGCAATATAACCACGTGACCTGGGGTGGGGGGCACCACAAATATTTTTGCACCTAAGCATCAGTGGCCTTAGGATTGGCCCTGTTAGGTACCAAGAACAAACCTATTTTACTACTGAATAACATGTTTATATAACTCTTCATACATTGGTTTTGCTGTGGTGTTGTTTGTTTGGGAGACCTGAAAAAAAATATTGTGTTCTATAGCTTTTTTCTGCGGGAAAGAATCTGTAATTTAAACAATCTGCATGTTTTGAAAAGAAAGGTAAAAATATTTCTTACTTTGAGAAGAACCATTTGAACTATTCCGACAAAATGGAGTTAGGCTAGATTTAATATGGCACACAAAATTAATTATAAATTAGTCAGATTGCATTTATGCAGTCACATGAGATAATGAATTTAAAAGGAATAATTCAAAAGATGAATAAAAAAATGTAGAAATTAGAAAAGAACGCCAACATAGACTAGGGAAAAAACATGCTGTGAATAAAGTCTTTTAGATCTTGAAGTAGGAGACATATTAAATAATGCATGGTTTTATTTATTTTTTTATCATTTGCATAAACCTTAAGAGAGTATTTATTTATGTAAACTTAAACTTGGTATATTAAAGAATTAAAATTAAAATGAATGTCATTTGTGTTGTTTTCATTTTTGGTATTTAGGAAAAATATTCTGTTACATATGGACTACTTAGACCTAATCATCTGATTCAATATGATTGGTTTCTTGAGCCAGGTTGGAAAGGTCTGAATGGAACACAGCACCCCGGCTTTGCTGAAGGCAATGCAGGTTGGCCCAAACTCTGCTGGGGAGCAGATGGCAAGCCAATGCTTACAGTCACACTTACCTTCCTTGCTAAATCCATAATCCCTTACTGGACACACAGCCAAGATAGGCTTGGAGGCAAAAAAGGAGGTTACAATCTGGACTTGTTTGTTGACTGCCAACACTGAGAAAATAGCTCAGAAATTTCAAATGCTTAACAAGTTATACGTTTTGTTCCAAAGCCAGTGTAACATTTTTTAAAGTAATTAAGACATGATTGAAATTGTTCATGCCATATAAACAAATAAAATGTAGCAATGATAATAAAAAAAAGTATCACATGAGAAAAAAAAATAATCGAAAATCTATCATAGCTGTATAAACCAAAGATTTAATACAGCCCAAATAACTGAAAATTGAATAAATTGGAGGTTTAGGATCAAATACAAAGTAAACAGCGCTTTAATCTCGTTGCTGATATCATATTTTCTTTTGTTTGTGTGTGTGTGTATAATCTGCCAGTAACCTGTCTCTGATATATTTGCAGCAAAATGTAAACAATTGTATAAAAAGTATAAACAATTGTATATAAAATAAAAAAGTGACTGCTTTTAGAATAAATAACAAACATACTGTACAAGTAGAGTACGTAATGTGGGCAGCTGAATTCTGTTCACAGATAAAGTGTGTGTATGTAACTCCATCTGTTGGAGTAAATATTGTTGGAACCAATCATTACTGTACACCCCAAAGATTCCATTCATTGCATTAAATGTCCCTGAAAATACAGCATTCTTGCTACAGTAAAATTGCTAAATATAGACGTGTCAGTCTGCAGGAAACTGCTTGAGAGTATCTGTTAACCCTTTAAGGTCAAAGGAGAGCAAAGCAATGCTTTGTGTCCCCCCACCCCCGACTCTCCCCCCACCTCTCATATAGTTAAATAATATATGTTGAGAGTTAATTTTAGGTTAACAAACTGAAATTGCATTAATTAAAATGTGATGTTTGTTACTTTAAGTGAAAGGGCTGTCTTCAGGGAGGCATTGCTGAGAGCTACTCTCTTATTTTAGATAACTAATTGTACAAGATAAACAGCTGCCAACGTACAGCCAGCATGTGGCAACATTTTGACACCCCAAGATTGCCAAGACTTTACAATAAAAGAAGCAACTTTTGGTTTTAATTGCAGTGGATGTCACAATGGCTTTGGGATTTAAAGCATGATTTGCTTTTGTGTCCCCTTGTTCAGCATTTTCATGGAAGTGAATTTAGTGTGGCCTTATATACTTTTTAAAATTAATTTTTTATATAAAAATATATATATTTGTTGAGTAATTTTCTAAATTACTTGAAATGTGTTTGATGTATTTTTGTTTAATAATGATATCATAAATAAATACAAGTAGTGCCATAGATAACGTGATTCTACTTCTATAATCATGTTTGATTTGCCTTAATAATTAATATTCTAAGACTCTTTATTATAAATATAATTAATAATTGGTGAAAAAATATTTTACACAAAATGTTCCCCACCTGCCAACTTCCCACATGTCAAGTACCCATACCATGATATGAAAACTTTTTGCCCCTGGGAAAACATCTTCTATTACTAACAAATGGATTAGATAATTTTGTATTTGGACAATCTTATTTTCTCCTAAAAAAAATAAATATAAAAATACTATATACTGCACAGGGGTAAAACTGTTTATTGAAATGGGAAAAAAACTCCCATGAGTTAATAATTTAAATTTTTTTGCACCTCTGATCTACCTGTGTCAGCAGCTGTTTAGTTATAGAATACCATGTTCCATTAGCATGACTCGTGGAAAAGAACTTTATACAGTGATATGTATTTTTAAGATTGCTAAAGGAGATGAGGAGAAGATTGGGGCCTGATATTAATCACCATTCCTATCTAGAATTCTACCTTTAGTTTTCTTGAACGTCCCCCATTTTGACCATATTTCAGATCACTTTTCATTGATATTCTTCTACGAAGTATTTTTTTTTAAAATAATTCTTTTAAGTATTGAGTAGGAAGTCATTTGAAATCCTCATTCTAAAAGACATTTTGGAGATAAATCTTAAGCTAGCATATCCCATGATGGTATAAATGTAGAACATGTCGCAATTTTGAAAAGGGCTAAAGCAAGCTACCAGATGTACAGCGCCCCCTGTTGGCTGTAGATAAAGAAGTGCGAGAAAGACCTGACAGGATAATGTTAGTAATAAACGCTGTATTGTGAATGGGTATGTGTTTAAATGGTTTTTACCCCTTGCATAGATGTATCAGTTCCTCATAAAATATAAAGAAAATGGTTCACCTAAAGAAATTATAAATAATAAAAAAATAAGGTGCAATTATATATTTTACTTAATCTGCAAAGTGGATGTTCCGTTGCTTATATAGTAATCACATTAATATATCTGTCTTGCTGATCAACGAACTTGAAGAAAACATGCATTAAATATTCAAACCGTCTGAAATTAGGTCTTACCTTTGAGACTTTAATGTAGACATTATGATTTGTCTAAATATATGCTAGTCTATTTGTTTTAAGCCCTTGATGGTCTTTTTCATTTCAGGGCATCTATAAATATTCTTCTATGTCTATCTTATCATAAAAAAATTATTATTACTTAAAAAATGTATAAAATCCAATTGTCATTACTAATGACAGGAGCTGCATCTGATTTCTGTTAGAAAAGGAACGTTGGTTCTCAAAAGATTTGTAGAAAAGTTATTAATATTAAGGAAAACAGCATTTATTTAAAAGAATAAGAGTTAACTGTTGCAAAACTATTTGAATACTAAAATTTAATTTTAGTATGAAAACATCCTATTTTTATTTATATGCATATTCTGGGAGACAGAGTAGTCTGATTAACAACAAAAGACGTCAATGTTTGTGACGAGATGTTCTGATGTAGCATTACCCTGATGTTCTGTGCTGAGGAACAAATAGGTGTGCTAACTTTGTGCTAACCTTAAAGGACCACTATAGTGCCAGGAAAACATACTTGTTTTCCTGGCACTATAGTGCCCTGAGGGTGCCCCAACCCTCAGGGTGCCCCTCACGCCGGGCTCTGGGGAGAGGAAAGGGTTAAATCTTACCTTTTTTCCAGCGCAAAGCGGGGAGCTCTCCGCCTCCGATCCTCCTCTTCGCTGTATGCGCATGCGCGGCAGGAGCTGCGTGCGCATTCAGCCTGTCTCATAGGAAAGCATTCATAATGCTTTCCTATGGACGCTGGCGTCTTCTCACTGTGATTTTCACAGTGAGAAGCACGCAAACTTCTCTAGCGGCTGTCAATGAGACAGCCACTAGAGGCTTTAGAGGCTGGATTAACCCTAATATAAACATAGCAGTTTCTCTGAAACTGCTATGTTTATAAAAAAAGGGTTAATCCTAGAGGGACCTGACACCCAGACCACTTCATTAAGCTGAAGTGGTCTGGGTGCCTAGAGCGGTCCTTTAACAATAACCTTTGTCTGCAGGTTGAGTTCTTAGCCATTAACAGACATTAACTGGTTGGAACTGTTTGTTAAACTTTGTTAACAGAACCCAATCAGTATTCTGATTGAAGCTTGCTGCAGTAGTTTTGGTGCCAGTAGTGCCATGGAATCCCGTTTGAAGTCTTTCTTGGGGTTTGCTGGCTGTTAATCCCCACCCGAAGGAAAGCCGGAAGCTTTCTATCTGTACTAAGTCTGGCGGTACAGGATTTAGCTTGTTGGCTCTCATCCAATAAGCTAGCCCTGCACTGCAGGAGAGCTAACTGAGAGCAATGCCTAGTTATTAACTTTATTTGACTTCAAAGGTCTCATTGCTTTCAATAATTTTGTAACCAGGTAGCAGAGTGAGTCTTAACTTTTTAAAGGGACTTTCTGCTGAAACCTCCATCCATTTGTTTGTGTCTTCTCTCGGCAGTCCTGCGTCATCCTTATTCGTTTCCAGTTTTACTGGTTGTTGAGTTTTGTGTTCAATCAGTTTGTGGCTCTTTCTGGTACTTCCTTCTTGTAACTGTGGGCGTGTTGATGGATCATTTGGTTTCTAGCCTGGTTACTGTTTGTAGTCTCCATTATAAAATTCACTCTTGCAGGTCCTATCTCTCCTTGGTAGTGGACTCCTGTTCTATCGGTTTCTCTGTATTTTGATTACCCACCATTCAATATACCAGGTGTATATCTTCTCTAGCTATTGCTTTTATCATATATGTTTATATACGGGCTCATTAATGGTTTCTGTTAGGATTTCACTGCATTCATTAGCCAAATTGACAGTAGGCTCCATTTTTGGTTTGCAGTATAGAAAATATTTTTCAAATTAACCCCAGTTGTGTAATGTAGGTAATTAATCCATGAACATGTGGAGGGTAGTCAGACAGGCCAGGTGGGTAGGGTGTTGGTAAGGGAATAAAAGGTTGTAGTAGGCATGTAGTCGATGAATCACTGGACCACACACAATACATAGAACTATACACAGACTTAGGAGAAACAATATACTTGGTATGAACTCTTGCAATCTTTACACTGTATGAAGTGACATGACACAAGGAAGAGCTCCTCAGTCATTAGCATACCTGGTGCAATTATAACAATTCTGCTTACTGTACTGGGCTATAATGGATTGAACTTACATGCATTGACCTTTTAAAACATTGCAATGGTTATATTATTATTGCAAATACCTCCAGATAGAACGATAATCACTCACACTTCCTCTACAACCTGAACACAAAGAATGTACATGGAAGAGCTTTATGTTGGGAGCAAAGTATCTAAAGACTCGGTGAGGGTTACTATGCATTCTACCTAGGTAGTCTACATAGATGAAGTAGCTGACATCTTTATTCCAGTCCTTGCTTTCCTACAGGTTTCCTGGAAGGTGTTAGTTAAGCAAGAGTTCTATTTATCAGAAGATATGAATGGAACTGCTGTCCAAGCTGATTACATCTGCATTATGGCTGCCATAAACTTACTTTAAGCTCTTTTCACAGTTTTGATGAGATTGCTTAAACACCTTCACAAAAGGCTGTGACAGGGCCTGTCATAGGAGGTGGGGCTCAAATAACTGGAGAACTTGGTGCCCACGTGCTTAGACAGGCAGGGGATAGCATAAACTGCCTCCTGTGAAATCTCTGGGTTAGGAGTTGGAAATATAAGTGTTTCAGTTACAAGAAACTGTAAGCAACAAAACAGAGACAGAAGATCTTGTTGCACCATAAGATGGGCATGTAGCATACTTTTCTATGGTGCTTGGAGTGTCCCTTTAACAGTTTGCCTTTACAAGTTGCCAGTGTTACCTAATCTCTGTCGGAATTGTCCTACTTCTAGACTGAAAAGAAAATAATTGGCCATTTTGAATAGAACATTTTGCATGCTTGCTAACATTAGCTGCAGTATGAAAAGCAGTCAGGTATCCTCCATTAGAGTTTAGTTATTTAAAAGTAGCTTGTTCACAGATTGAATATTCCTATGTTTCACTTGAGCATTAAAATATAAAAGAGATATGAGACTATATCTGACACCATCAGGCATATTATACGAAAATTTATTAACATCTTCATCAAAAACCACTTTCCCTCTCCTGCATAGAGACAGATTTGTTCTGACATAAACGTTACATGCCTGGTTGCAGCCTCAGATTAATGTGAGGGCCCCGGCGATTGCTTTTAGACGTTATTTTATGAAATAATACCTGTCATCTGCTGCCTGATCCCAGAAAAGGAGGCAGGTTTTCCAGGTCACCCTACCATCTGTCAGCCAAAGCTCATCTGTCCCTTTACATTACCACCTAATCAGTGCTAACAGCTCGCAAAGGAAGGCCTGCTTCATTGGTCCATAGGGAGCCAGGGAAAGAGACTGCATGAGGACATCACCTGTGATGCTGAGATTTAATTATCGCTCCAGTGATGAAGATGTGCGCACAGATTGAAACGGTTTTATAGATCTGCTCCTCTGCACATATGCTTGTTTTACAAAGTGTATGAAAAAGCCACAGGTCCTACTGTTATTAACCTAACTGGTTTCACAAAAAAATAAAAAAAATAAAGATAAGATGCGTTTGTACTGCCTGGTGGCATTATTTTGCTAATTAATTTAGATAATGCTTAAAAAAATGATGGAATGCAAATCTTGGACAGCAATTTTATTCAGGTGGCCAGACACATTACGACTTTAAAGTCGTCTAGGTAAGAGTTAAGGTTAAGGCTAGAAGATTATTTCAATAACTTCAACAAGGATAAAGCTGCTACAAATGAGTCAGAGACACAAGCGAAAAATACAAAACTAAAATGGCTGCATTCGTAACTATATACATCATGGTGGCTTAAGAAATATCACACAATATTATTCACTACATAGCCTTTTAATGCCTTTCCAGTTTAAAAGGAAACTATAGCATTAAAAAAAACAAACATGTATCCCTCCCTATATAGGTGTCCAGTCCCTCTTGCAAGAGCTTAAAGGGTAAGTATTATGTACCTTACAACCTGCGGTGTGCTGCTCTCCTTGCTGCAACTCTGTGTTTTTGACTCAGATTATCAATGTTAATGATCTCAGACAATCTAATGCTCCCAATAGGAAGGCACTGAAAGGCTAGTGTGCATGCACGCGGATGTGCAGCATCAATTAAATGGTATATATGAGAGTTATTTGAGCTACAACCAAGTTTAACAAAGTTATAGCTGTGGAAAGACCTTTCTTAACCCTGCAATTAAACCATTGCCATTCCTGCAAAACGGCAATAATTTCAGCGACAGGATTAAGATAACAAGTACATGGCATCCAGACCACTTCTTTAAGATGAAGTGGTCTTGCTGGCTATAGAGTCCCTTTAACTCTGGCAAAGCATCATGGGAAATGGTGTTGTAAAACAGCTGAGAGATCTACATTTGGCACACATCCTAAATAAAGATGAGTCATGTGTTCCTCTTTCCTGTTCTTGTGTACTTCCTTTCTAAGGACTTAGCAAACTAGTCATTCACAAACCTAAATTGAGCACCTTGTCGTGGTGCAATGTCTACATTTTGCAAATGGGGATTGAGAGGCTGGAGGCTAGATTGAGTTGGTCAAAATAAATATGTATGTGGTCGTGTGCGTGCATGCGTGTGTGTGTGTGTGTGTGTGTGTTAGTGTGTGTAAAATTGACATTAGTTTTTAAATTAAAATATATACTTCAACATTTACCAAAACGGCTGCCGCAGCAGATATGCTTAGTGATATTCCCACAAAGCTCAAAGGGGGCTACTATTGTGGGAGAAAATGCATGCACACACGTCTTGAAAGATGGACATATTTGTATTTTTATCTCTGTGTTTTCAGCAGTCATCATTGTATGTTTAGCTCAAACCTAGATCTAGGAAAAATAATACTCCACCTATGCATTTTCCAGTCAGTAATTTATCTCTCACAATATACCGATAGCGTATTATCTATTATTTACTATCATGTATTTTGTTAATAAAATAGGTACTTATGGGTAGACTAGCAAACATTTGTTTTATTTTGTTGTCAATTGACTTGTTTCTTAGTAATATAGGTTCTGTACAACAGGCAGTGCAGCTGATCTATAAGAACACTCCATTGTTATGGCTAATTATTATCTGTGATATCAGAGTGATTCAATAATTCTGAACTGATATATATAGTCATCTTTTTCAAAACATAAAAAAAAATCTAAAAAAAAAAAAAAAAAAAATCAAAACAGATGGCCAAGCAGTTCCTCACAACCATATGTCCTTATGCTTGTCTAGAAAGTGAAGACTCGATTATCGCTAATAAAGCAGTACCAGTCTTGATAAGCATTGTTTAGGAGCATAATTTATTATTATTTAGAAACAGTTCAGTGTACATGTCTATTAATAAGGGCATGTTAACTTGGGTGGCTGAAGGGTCATTGTCCCCTGAGCTGGTGTGATTTTAATGAAATAAGTTACCATACAAGGTCAACTCTCATTCTGGCCCAAGTTTGGCCAAAGTTCTCAGATATTCTCTAAGGATGCAGATATATCATAGAATGTTCTGCTTCATTATTTCTACTATATCTTCAAGAAGCCAAACTGTATCACTGTGGAAATCACAGTATGTATCTAAAATTTTTTTAGCATAACACCACCCAGAAGAGTTTATGCATGCCCTGAATTCTAGGCCATTGGGAGCTGTAAGAACCCTATTGGTGGCCTACTAGCCAGTCTATTGCCACTGATTCATTCTGTGTCAAATAATTCATCATTTAAATTGAGTGCACAATTTCATTCTTATATTTCTCCTATCATTTTTAATTGTAATGTGCTCAGTAAAGGTTTTTTTTTTTACAAGAGAACTCCAGTGACCACTTCAATCAGGCTTTGTAATGTTCTAGCCTTCGTTTCAGAGCTTTAACATCTCAGCGTGTGGTGGAAAGTGTGTCGTGTTACCTGTGGTCAAGAGTAAAGACTAAAGGAACCTAGTGGGACTCTTTTACAGTATTAAAAGGTAAACCTTCATACAGAAAATCACTGCGAGCTAGTGTGAATTGCATCAATTTGGTTGCATCAATAATGTCGAGCAAAGTTATATGTTTAGGCCTTTCTACTTCAAAGCAGCTTAGGCTGTATGTGGCATTAATTCCCTCCTGTACAAAAATGTAGTTGATAATCGCCCAGCTGAGGGAAGGATTTAGGCCCAGAACAGCAGATTTCCTCACAGATTACAGACTAAAACCTAGTTTCTTTGGGATAAAACAGGATAATTAACTCCAGTGAAATATGTTAGGTTTGCTGCTTCATTCGTCTGTGTTTCACAGTTTCACAAAGACAATACACGTGCACAAGGTCCTGGGATATTTTGATTCAAGTAACGGCTATTCTTGGAGCAGAACTCCCATCACAGATATTCAATCACAGTGTCACAAACAGTTGGAGTGTTATCAATGTTGCCACGTGCTGTACATTTCTGCACAGTCAGATAGAAATCGGTGATAGCAATTGTGTCATTATTTCTAAGGAACTACTCTCAGCTTATTGCTATGTTTATGGTGGCTGTGGATTGTGAGAGTTAAGGTCCAGAAGCTAAGAAAGGAGCATATCTGTCTGTTTGTGTAATACAGGGAAAATGAATGGCATTTCAACGAGTCCAGCTATTCATACATTGACTTAAAAGTGATTATGAAACATTAGGGCGCAATAGCCAAAGTGAAAAGATTGCTGGCTTGTAGAATTTTTCCTATTCAGCTGTTTGGGCAATTGACACTTTAGTGAATAAGCTTGCTTATGGGGGTATGCTGAGGAATAAACTGTCTCAGCATGAAAATAAAAATGTGACATTGACTTAGTGTTCCAATTAGTACAGGGCAGTGCCATGCAATAGCAAAAAAGGTGCCATCATTACATATCCCATCTAAAGCATCCTCACTCATCTCTTCCATACTTCACCATACTGACCCATCTCACTTGATAATACCCCTTTTCCACCTCCTTCCAAATAAATCATACCTAATTTTCTCTATACCCAGAAATCACACTCACTGCTTGGTGTAGGCTGAATGGAACCATGTTTTTAGAACAACATGGATATTTAATATTGAATGACAGTCAAATATAAAGTTGGGAGACACAAGAGAAAAAGTCCATGCTGAAACTCCCCGATTGTCAATATATTTAATAGACACTTGCCTAGTGCAGTGTTTGGCAATTTTCAGATCTCCAGATCTTGTGGACTACACCTCATCTGATGCTTTGCTAGCACTACCTCTGTTAGAACATTATGGGGGATGTAGTTCACAACATCTGGAGGTTGCTTTCCCCTGACCTAGTGCCTAAAAATATAATTACAAAAAAATGTAACAAATATTTTACTGATACATCTCTAAAAGTCACCTTTTTTCCAGTTTGAGTATTGTAGTGTAAGCATGATCCTAAAGAGTTGTCTCACTATTTAGTGAATAGACTCCCCAGACCTATTGAATGTTTGCTCATGTAGGTAAGTCACTGCAATGAGCAACATTTTAATGCTTCGCTAGAAGCATGTGTGACTTTTTATTAAACTCCTACAGAAACAACAGATTAATTGGAGGCTGAGTCACTGTGGAACAGGCTTTACAAACAGAAGGACCTTCTCACATTTTGTTCTGTTACCCAGGCTTGTAGCATCTCAGGTTGGCAAGAGGAACTCACACAGAGCATTTGAAAGACTATTTGATAGAATAACAGGTGGAAATGATTTACACCGTGTATCCAAAATTAATTATGTTATTCGAGTCTGAATCATTGCCTACCTTGTATTGGAAGATATTTTTTTTAACTCTATCTCTCTCTTTCTTTCTCTTTCTCTATATAAATACACATATATATTACACCCTCTGCCCTTTATTGCAACCTTGATTAATCTGTTAGAGGTACTGCATAGCTGGTGGCATCACCTGTGGAATTTTTACTCTTAACAAATGGAGAGTAGTGAACAGATCACCCGTGTGCAGTCTGGGGGTCCTAGCCCGGGGCAGGTTTAAAATGACATGGTAAAAAACACAACTAAATGGCTGTAATATGTTAATAACGTGCTATGGAGTATGTGTACTAAAAAAAATAAAAAAAAATATTTGCAGTGAACTGAAAACTAAATTGCACAATTTAATAATTTTTTTGAAAAACTTGGCTATAGTTACAGCTTGACAGTTTTTACATTTTTTTTAGGAACACCAAAGCATTAGAAATACTAATCTGTATTATTAACTCTTTAGTGTCCATGTCCATAGTTATATAGGTCTACCCTTATGTGCCATAAAAAGATATTTTACAAAATATTTTTTGCTCACTTTTTTCCAGCACCCAGGCTCCTTCAGTACTGCTCCATCAATAGCATGGAGGAGGCAATATCTCCTGCATTGTAGGTTCAATTCACTATTAAATGGACACTATAGTCATCAAACAACTTTAGCTTTATGAAGTAGTTTTGGTGTATAGATCATGCCGCTGACGTTTAACTGCTCAATTCTCTGCCATTTAACCCTTTAAGGACAGAGCTTCAGAAGCTTGTCTTTCACATAATGACAACATAATTTTTTGCATTTTTTTGCTGTTTGCGTTCAACTGCAATTTGCATTTTACTAATTTATTGCACCGACATATTATATACCGTTTCTTAAAGGACAGAAAGGGCTTTAATTTGATGTAACACATATATATATATATATATATATATATATATATATATATATATATATATATATATATATGCTTATTCATTATAAAAAAAAAATACAAAAAAAGGCAAAATAAATTAAGAATTTTGTGGGGGTTTTTTACAGTTTTTGCAATAATAATGTGTGCACAATTAGTGCAGGTTAAGGAAAGTAATTAAAAATAAATTAATTTAGTTGTTCTGATTTACAGAATATATAATGTGTCTGGGATTTTAAGTTTTTTTTTGGTAGTTACAGGTCACAAAGCACAAGGAGTAAAATAGACTTTTAATGTGGAGCGATTTTAGAATTGGGTATGTTTGTCTTGTAAGCTTAATAGCCATAAAAGAAAACACAATTGCCACACAAAAGTATATATTTATATAAAGTAGACATCACGGGCTATTTATCTAAGGTTGTTTTGACACTTTCTACATAGCCATTTCACCGCCAACCTCTGCTAAATATTGGAGTCAAATTGTGTTTTTTTTTTGGTTTTTGGCACACAAACTTATAACAAAGGAATTCTCATGTGTATTTTGTAAAGTTGGTGTGTGCTATTCCTGTACAAAGTTTTATTTTGTGTTCAATTACATCTGCTGAGTAAAATGACACCCCCATTGTATGTCTTTGGCACTATTTCATGAAGTTACAGTGCCATATAAGATACCTGTCCTTTTCAGTATTCACAGTAGAATTTTGAGAGACGGATTTAATGAGCCTATGCTTCCATTTGGGGTATTATAGTAGTTTGACTGTTCAAAAAAAAATACCACAAAGGCCTACCATTTGTAAAAGTAGACACTCCAGGGTATCTCATAAGGTGCATATTGTGCCTTAACATGCCCCCATTTATTCACCAATGTATGCCAAAGTATGTGGTAAAAAATAATTTTGTGCATTTTTTACATAAGGATTGCATTTTTGCTAGGCATTTTGTATATTTCATATGTGCCACTAAGTTCAAACCCCCCAAATTATACTCAGCTAATTATTCTGATTAAAAGGACACCCCCATTGCATGTCTTTGGTACTATTTCGTGAAGCCACAGTGCCATATAGGAGTCCTGTCCTTTTCAGTATTCACAGTAGAATTTTTGAGAGACGGATTTTATGAGCCTTTGCTTCCATTTGGGGTATTATAACAGTATGACTGTTCAAAAAAAACCCACAAAGACCTACCATTTGTAAAAGTAGACATTCCAGGGTATCTCATAAGGTGCATATTGTGCCTTAACATGCCCCAATTTTTTCACCAATATATGCCAAAGTACGTGGTAAAAAATAATTTTGTGCATTTTTTACATACGGATTGCATTTTTGCTGGGCAATTTGTATATTTCATATGTGCCACTAAGTTCAAACCCCCCACATTATGCTCAGCTAAGTCTTCTGAATAAAAATACATCTCCAATGAATGTCTTTGGCACTATTTTGTGAAGCTACAGTGTCATATAGGAGACCACGCCGTATCAGTTTTTACCGAACTTTGCATTTTGACGCTGGGCCTATGTGCAATTTCCAAGCATCTTTGCAGGTTTTAAATTAAAACTACCCTACAAAGGCCTACCATTTCTTAAAGTAGACACCCCAGGGTATTTCAAAAGGTATATTTTGAACCTTAGCGTGGGATCATTTTTCCGCTAGCTTGTACCAGGTGTAGTGGTAATAAGCGTTTTTTCTGCCTTTTTGACACACAAAGTGAGTTTGCACAGTATATTTTGCAAACCTTATGTGTACTACCACTGTATAATACTTCATATGTTGCTCAGCTATGTGGTCTGAGTACAGCAATACCCCCGTATGTACCTTTGCCAGGTATATGTGGATGTTGAAGGGGCACATTTGAGATGCAGCCATTCAGTTTTTTTCTAACTTGTTCTAAACTAAGTTTTATGCTGTGTCTATGTTCCAATTTGGAGTAGTTTAGATGGTTGGTTATTGAAACTTCCCCACAAACACATACTAATTGGGGTAATTGGGGTAATTCAAAAGGCATATTTTGAACCTTAGCGTGGGATCATTTTTTCTCTAGTTTGTTTCAGGTGTAGTGGTAATGAGCGTTTTTAAATGTTTTTTTTTACTTTTTTAAACTTTTGTTTTGCTTATAAATTTTTTAAACTTTCCTAAACTTTCTTAAAACTTTTTTTTACAGATTTAACATTTTTCTAAGCTTTAAAAAAAAAAAAAGAAATAACCCTCAGGGGTTAAAAAAAATCAGATCATCTTAAAATGTAATCTATGCCAATTGATCACTGTAGTCAGTGATCAATTGGCAGGGAAGGGGTTCATTTTTTATTACAATGGGTAAAGAGTGGTGGGATTTTAAATTAACTTTATTTATTTTTTCTAACAAAGACAATATCAGTGATGATCCGTCTCCCTGCACTTCACACAGAACCAGGAAGTTCAGGGAGGCGGAAGGTGAGTATACTGATCACATGTGCTCGCTCTGACAGCCTGTCAGAGCGAGCACCGGTGCTGGGGCAGCCAGAGGCAGACCGGAGCACCATTAACCCCGCGATCGCCACGATCACTGCGATCTGGGGTTAATTTTACCGCGTGACGGACAAGGTCCATCACTCGTCAGTAAGGGTTTCCCCTGAGTGACGGACTTTGTCCGTCACTCTTCATTAACGGGTTAAATCACTTTTTTTTGTTTCTGTTTATGCAGCCCTAGCCACATCCCCCCTGGCTGTGACTCCTACAGCCTGCATAAAAACAAAATGGTTTCATTTTCAATCAGATATAGCTTATTTAAAACATTTTTTATCTTCTTCTCTACAAATTGAACTTTGATTACATACAGGAGTCTCCTGCAGGGTCTAGCAAGCTATTAACAGAGCAGGAGATATATATATATATATATATATATATATATTATAATTTATTTTTTTAATTAAGCAGAATTTGCAATAAACAAAGTGTAAACATTAGATGACTCATTACAGGAAGACACTTCTGATGAAACCCCCAGGGTGAAACGCGGAAAGTGTGGCTCTGTTTTCCATATATATATATATATATATATATATCTTGTTTATCATAATAAAATTAATACTTTTAAATATAAATGTAATTTATTTTGAAATTTTTTATTTTTTTTGGCTTCCTGATACACATATATCCCAGGTGGGGATCATACCACCAAAGCGCTCCATGCTCTAGTTCATGTGAGTAAGATACCTACCTTTTCGTATATGCACTACCACTTTGACATACATATTGCACTACTGGATATTCCAATTTTTGTCTTCACATATTCGAGACACAGATAAAGTCTACCACCACTGTGGCTGAAAATATATCCAGTGAAGGGGATTGTACCATCTATGCCCTACACAGCAGAGCTCTTTGTAGCTCTATAAATTGTGTGTGAGTTTTTGCTATATCACTCTATTTCACTGTGACCGGGTGCCCGCAAACTGCCGGGGCCACACGTTCAATGGGCCCTTCAGGTGGCCCATGCTGTTTGGGTCACCCGATAGAGATGAATTTCCAGGGGTCAGCGCTGCGGCGCTTTAACAGTGCGACCGGGCCCCCTGTGATGACATCACAGCTGGGAGAAAGTGACTACTCGTCACTCTTCCCCGCTCTCGGTGAGAGTCCATGTGGGAGGAAGGAGAGGAAGTCAGAGTGGGAACTCTGACTCCCACCAGCCTGAGCCACCACTGGACCCCAGGGAAAGTCACCCTCCTGCACCTAAAAGGTACGAAACAGTAAGGTGACTTAAACATTTTGTATATGTCTGTTATTGTTTGTATGTGTTTGTGTGTATGGGTCTGTGTGTTTATGTGTATGTATGTCTGGTTGTGTGTGTGTGTCTGTGTGTGTGTGTGTCTGTATGTATGTGTCTGTGTATGTCTGTCTGTATGTGTCCGTGTGTCTGTCTGTATGTATGTATGCCTGTCTGTCTGTATGTATATGTGCCTTGTGTGTGTATGTGTCTGTGTTCCTGTCTGTATGTATGTATGTATGTGTCTCTGTATGTATATGTGTCTGTGCGTATGTGTTTGTCTGTCTGTATGTATCTGTCTGTATGTGTCTGTCTGTATGTATGTGTCTGTTTGCATGTATGTATGTGTCTGTGTGTATGTATATGTCTCTGTGTGTCTGTCTGTGTGTCCGTATGTATGTGTGTGTCTGTACAAATGTGTGTCTTGTGTGTGTGTGTATGTGTGCATGTGTCTGTCTGTGTGTGTGTATGTGCCTCTGTATGTACATGTGTCTGTGTGTATGTATATGTCTCTGTGTGCATGTATATGTCTCTGTGTGTATGTATGTGTGTCTGTATGTATGTGTCTGTGTGTGTGTGTCTGTCAGGGGGCGCAGGGGGGCATGGATCAGTTTTGCACTGGGACCCCATGGATTGTGTGTACGCCACTGGTTGTCCGTTTGGCCTTTATATCCATATTGGGGCGTTTTCCAGGGGCTTATTGATATGGATGAAATTTTGCATCTTGTTCAGATCCTGCTTAATCTTCAGATTTGGGTAAGGAAATAGTTTGTATTGTTTTCGGTCTTCTTTGCTGCAAATGCCCCATCATTGTCAGAGCTGCCCTGTAAAGCAATAATATAAAATATAGGTTTATATAATCCATTTAATATGGATATACATGATGCCGGGCAATATTAAACAAGACCTGAAATGTGAATTCCTCATATACTCGTCTTTTAAACATGTTATGGGAAACTTCATTTACAGGAAATTCAGATAATTTTAGTGGATGATAGGAAATTTTCTGGGATTTCTTAAGGAACAGTTGCACATTAATGATATGCTTTACTTAAGTTGAAACATAAACTAACTCTTCATTGGCCTATCACCCATAAGATCATTTCTGAGTAAGTCAAATGCACTTATACAATACGCTGTCAATTCATCATCATCCCAGCAGTCTTCTAACTTGGCCATATAAAATACCATAACTAACATTATATTATAAACAATGTCTCCAATAGACTAAACTAATATACAATGTGGAAGATATGGTTACAGGTGGTGCTTAAATTGAATGAGCAGTTGGTTCCTGTGAATTGACAATTTATTAAAGGGACACTCCAAGAACCATAACCACTGCGTCTGAGTTTAGTCGTTATAGTACTGAAAATGCTAAATGCTTACCTTATAACTCCTTGACATACTTAATGTAACAGTTGACATAAACTAATATGTATATATATTTTAGCTTCATGTGTCCCTTTATCCATTTAGATTTATGAGGCCCAACTACACCCTGGTCCTTGGCTGTGTGATTGGGCTCTTAATGGATACATTTTGTGCTTGATCATGCATGCTCAGAATTTTTCTCCACCATGCACATCATGTTATGTGCATACAGCATGTGCATACAGCACAGTGAAAGTTAACTAACGTATGTACGTTGCTGTCTTTGGCTGACAAAGTATGTAAGTAAAAACTGAAAGATAGAAATAGAATTTTTAAAAATGCAGTACACCCATTAGCTAACTTCTAAACATCACCATTTCCAGCTTATGTTTGTAACAGAATTGCATGCATTAGTACCCTCAATTAAAATAATATGCATTAGAACACTAATATAGTTATTACAGTGAGATTTGTTGTGAAATAAAAGAAAATTCAAAACTAATTTTAAATTTTACACCAAATTAGCTGAACTGGAAGCATAGCTGAACCTGAGAATATTGTAACTATATAACTATTTAATAACTGGAGAATATTTCCAATTCAGCTATTTTATTCTGCAATTTGAGATTCACATGGATTGTTTTTGAATTCCTGATAATTCTTACAGGTAAAATCACATGCATTAAAACATTTATTAAACGTATTCGTTTTTGGGGTCAGTATTATTAAATGGACACTCCAGACCCCTGAAGCATTTCAGCTTTATATGTGAAGTGTGTGTCCTCTTTTTTTCATTTTACAAAAAGTATGGATTTTAGTAGAATTGGCATTTTTATAAATCATCCTTGTTACACACCCTGACTGTCAATCAGACAACTGGTTATTTTACTTCCTGGTTTGGTTAACTCGGTGTAGCTAAACTCAATAGGCAGACAATTGCCCAGATCACCTACTTTGCAAAGACCTCTGATTGAGCTGCACTGGGAAGTCTGTGATTGGACAGTCAAGAAAGTCTGGGTTGGTGATGAAGCTTGCAAATCTCTTGAGAACCGATCTACATATGCTTTTAAATATAACTCAATGAAAAAATGCAAATATTAATTGCACGCATGTTTCCATTAGGGTTCTATCTACTAAAAGGTGCAGTAGCATGTCCCTTTCACAAGTATCCCTTTTCATTGGCATAGAAATGACTCTGAAATTCACAATTCACCAACTATGGTGCCTTGATGACCTAAAACATACAGATTATAAAAAAATATTAATTTTTAAATCAGTTCAAAATATTAGACTTCTGTAAATGTAAAACACTTACATTTTTCATTATATCCACACTATTGCTTTGAGAGCAACTTATCTTTTACACTTTGCCAAGAAAATCTATTCGAATAATAACAGATTAAAATGATAGAAATAATAAGCAGTATGACACTAATTAGCAATATATAGATATGCATTATTTTATCTGAATACTGTCTCGTAGAGCTCATGCTGAGATTAAGAAATAGCATTTTTGCCAAAAGAAACTATATACAGATTAACTGGTTAATTAGTGGACAACTAAAAAAAATATAATTATTAACAAAAACAGTAAAGTTGGCGTAAAAAAACAATCAAAACAAAGGAATATAATATTAACAAAACAAAATGAAAAGTACCTTTTGCAACACTATACCACTCAATGATAGCCAACATTTAAATGTACAAAGATTTTTCTTCTCTGAATTTAAATAAATTTGACAAAAAAGTAAACTTAGCTCAACTTCACATGAAGAGATTGGACACCATAATAGTAGAGTTTGATTAAATAACTATGGTGCGCTAGATAGCTTGGACTCAGGGACTTGGCAGAAATTTGATCAAGTCAAGAGAAGAAGGAATTTGATAACTTTACTCTGCCAAGATCTCCCAAGTTGTTCTGCTGAGCTGGGTTGAATTTTAGGTACTCCATATGTAGGTAAAATGCTAGCTGTGTACATACATATCTAAAAAGAATGAAATACATGATTGTTAATGAAAAGATAAATAAATGCCGTGTACAAAAATATATGAGTGACACTATATGGGATAGTGTGTCAGTCAACTGCAGAGTAAACAGAATGGTATAGTCCATTGCAGAGTGCATCATTCTATCACAGATTGATGGCAATACTATATATTAATGGAAATTATTCAACAAAATGCAAGTAAATGTAATGGTGCATACTGTCCATTGCAGATTGATGGGAGTGGTGAATTCTGTTTATTATGGATTACTTGGAGTGGTGCATACTGCTTACGACAGATTGTAGTGAATAGTGCATACTGTCCATTACAGATTGCTTGGCATGGTCAATCACAAACTGATGAGAATAGTGCATCAACAAAGTAATATATTGCGGGAAACCTCAAGTCCAAAATGTAGTCACTAAAATGTATATAGATTAGGATGCATACAGTCCATTATATAGTAAACATCATGCCACAGTTCATTGCAAGGTGACCAGTGGCTATGGTGATTCATATTATTCTTTGCAGAGTGTCTGTGATGGTACCTACAGTACTCTGTAGGGTACACACTGATCAGGATGCATAAAGTCCATTGGCGAAAGTTGGTTCTCTACTAATATTTTGCACAGAGTCTAAAGAGTTTCTTTGTGTTGCTCAAAGGTACAATCTAAGCACAATAACCATTACAGAACACTGTTGTGGTTATAGTGCCAGGAGGGTACCATTCAGCGGTCATCTGTCAAACTGTTTTACTGTTTTACACTTATCTTGCTATGTTGAGCACCCATGGTCCTTCTGGTCTGAGTTGCTATAAGGGATGTGCAGCACTTCTGAAATTCGGGACATCGGCAATTCGGGACTTCGGCAATTCAGCAATTCGGCACTTCGGTTCAGCACTTCGGAAATTCGGACACTTGAAAAAGCATCTGAATGTCCGAATTGCTGAAATTCATCTGAATTTAAATTAGGAACAAAACAAATTGCACATGTCTAGATGCTATTATAAAGCAGATGTACGTATGAACAAAAAACTTAGTTTGTAGGAATGTAGATTTTTTTTTTTATTCATTACAGCTTTATATTACATAATTAAATAAAAAGATAAATTAAAAAAATATCTACAATAATCATTCATTACATTGGTAAAACTGTTTTTGATGGAGAAGCCATAAATATTGTTTTAGTAGTGGTGGGTTATCTACTAAAGTGAGAATTCAAAAATGATTTTTAAATTTAAGGCCAGAGTAGCCAAGCTAAAAGCATAGCTGATTTAAAAATGTTTTCAGGGTTTTTTTTGTTTTTTTTGCAGGTTTTAGACATGTTTCCAAGACATATACATATAGTCTCTGGGTGTGTCATTATGTTGCTGCATATTAGATGTATAAAAAAGAGAAAGAATTTTTCCAGTTCAGCTTTTTTTTAACCTTATTTTGACCTTAAATTGAAAACGTGCTTTCCATCCAGTTTGAATTCTCACTTTAGAACATAAGCCTGACTGTAATATAATGACTGTAATGGACATAAAAAAAAAGAAAATGCAGTTTTATTTGTATAGTTCATATATGCAAATATTGTGAAATATCTCTAACATTTGTCCTATAAATAGTGCTGTGTGATAATAATCTCTCCTGCCCTCTTGTATGTGAGCATCATTTGATGCTTGCAAACCACTCAAATGGTCCATCTAAAGCAAACATCACACTAACACCATTTCTTAATCATAACTTTAGCCTGTGGGATTTCTGCTGTGTGATAGAGAGTTGCAATTCTCACATTGCCTCCTAGGAAATTACTTGCAACATAAAGAAAAAAGAATATAAAGTAAAACAATCTATTTATCTGTCAATTTACGCTAATAAACCCCAAGGACATTAATGGGGATTTTTAGAAGTAGCCACTTGATTAGCCAGTTCTCACATTATGAGGCATTTATCATCTCCTTTGAATGTATTAACACTGCTCAAACATATCAGAGGATTAATATAATTTGCATTATGTACGACTTAGATGTTGGGTGATTGTCCCGGAGATTTTCAGAATCATGGAGCAAAGAGTCGATTAGTGTTAACATATGAAATGAAATATATTTCAGCACCTTAAAAGTACATATTTAGTGCATTGTATACATATAAAAAAAAATCTAGTGAAAATATCCTGACTAGCATATAATTGCAATGACGTACGAGAAAGACTTATGTTTAGGGTGAAATGTTACCTTCGTTGTCATTAAAGACATGACTTAATATACATGGAGATTGTGAAACATCCTTCCAACAAACAACGAACCATAATACCCAGAAGGATGTTGACACAACTTTATTATAATTTATAAACTTAAGCCAGCTTAACTTTCTTTAGCGTAAACAATGGACTTGTTTTAGGATTGTGACTTAACAGATGGGAATGATTCAAAATGTGCTTCAATCAACAGGTGCCCCATCAAACAGAGAGCTATTGAAATAAGTTATAATGAGTTGTAGTAGCCACATTCCACATCAGACAAGTAATTACCAAAACTAATCACCATCAGTTCTACTGGCAATATGTACCATCACCTACCAAGAAAATAAGGCTACCCCAGTCAAGAGTACTGAAACTGGAAAATGACCAGAACTGACCATAAATGTGATCTCAAAGATGACAAGAAAACAAAAACAAAAGGATTATTGAGAGGGAAATCAGAAAAAGTTGGCAAGTGTACCAAAACCATTATATATTAACCTCCTAAAAGATACATTTATTATAAAGATTAAAAATCTGAATATTTGGGCCAACAATCAGTTTTTTTCATCCACATGCACATAATTGGCCTTTATATTGAAAACACAAATATTTGTTTGTTTGTTGTATTATAATCACTTATTTCATCTCTGTTGTTTGAGAAGAAAATGAGCCGCTCGTTTTCAGACTTTTAAATCTTACTAACGTGTTTTATAGACTTTATCTGAATCATGTGGTGCAATCTCTATAAAACATTATAGCATCATTGTATATGTGAGCCATAGTGCAATGCTGTTTTATCAGGAAAAAATAGCCAAATTACATAATTCTGAGCCAAGATTTTCTTGTTTTTTTACAACTATCTAAAGTACAAAAATGTTTGTGGCACTAGCCCAATTGGAATTATAACACTTTATAATATTGTTAGTGAGATTACTCAATTTTTCCACACATGAACAATTAGCTACCCATTGTACTGGTTTTCTTTTTCCACAATCAGGTAAACAAAAGAGCAAAAATACTTTGAAATGGACTTGTGGAGCATCCAACTAAGTTCCGTGAGGAAATCCCATGAAAGGTGTTGATTTATATTAAAAAAAGTTAGTCATACATCTCAGAGATCAAAGGCTGAATACTACGTGAGTGTGGTTCAAATCTTTTATCTAATATAAAAAAACGAATTCTTTCTTCTTTTTTGCTTTAATGCATTAACTTGGCTCACCCAAAGTTAAAAGGGTAATCCAGACGTGGACCCCGTGCTCACTGTGCCTAGAGGGATATCAGCTACACCTCACTGACGAGGCCCTAAAGAAGGCCAACACGATCGTCTCATGTTGCTGTATCTCTTGTGCAGATGGAACTTGCTGGCATTTCCAGTCTGGACTGCCGTACGGGTCGTACCAGTCTGATGTGCTTCTCTGAGCAGGGATGTACCAAAGGGCAAGCTACTGAGTTTCTATGAGCTTTTGTCCATTCTCAGAGTTCTTACTCTTTCTTCTTTTTTAATACAAACAATTATATCTAATGGTTGGAATAATAGATAAAATGCAAAACAAAAATGCCGGCCTTTTCAGGACTTATCTGAGAAATCGTTTAAGAGATCAATTTCAAGAAAGCTCTTACAGGCTTATCCACTAAAGATGGAATTCATAGTAAATTTCAAATTTTAGACCAAAATAGCCAAAATAAAATCTTAGCTCAAATGAAGAATGTTTCCAGTTCAGCAATTTCTACCTTAAATTTGGAATTCACGGGGGCGTGGCTTGGAGCCTGAGCAAGATGGCCACGTAGTGACTGAGCTCCCTGTCGGCTCTGCACAGTTCTTCACACACAGCAAGTCAGGTACCAATATGGGCAAGACGCATAGGGCATCCCTAGCCCTTAAGACTGCTGACGCTCCGAGCGGTTCACCAGCCTCCTCCCTGCGGCAGTACCTGATTACCCTGGTGGACCTTGCCTCCCAGGCCTCCCAGGCCTCCCAGGCCTCCCACGACTCTGAGGCCATGAGTCACCCGCCATCACTGTCCCAGACGAGGGAAAGAAGCAGCGCAATCTCACATACCGCCGCTCAAGCGGACTCTCAGCCAGACTGGGTGGTCTTACTCAGCAATCTGCTGACTAAAGCAGACCTCTGACAGGGGAATGCAGATCTTAGAAAATTCATCATGATGGAGCTGCACTGGAAGACATCCAAGGCCTGCACCACAGGGTCTCCCAACTAGAGGCATACTGCAACCACGTGTCATCGGCGCAGTCTGTGAACACAGATGCCATCCAAACTCACACAGACCAACTTAGACAGATGGCCTTCATATGGATGACCTGGATAACAGGGGTAGGAGGCAAAACATAAGACTGAGGGGAGTCCCTGAAGCTTTGGATGACTCTACACCCTTACAGGGGACCCTCACCGGACTATTTAACAGGCTCCTAGGCAGACCAGCATTTACCACAACTGATTTTGTGTGAGCACTTAGGGCCCTGATGAATATAGTGGCGCTCCAGCTATATCTGGATCTCTCACCGGCCACTCTGACTTACCACAGGGCTATCCACTCAGGAGGATCCTACAATCCAACATATTGAGTTACTGCTGGTGCTTTCCAATGGGTCTACAAGTTTTAACAGTGACAGACGACCTTGAGACTTTGGTCCAGGAATTCTGTGCAAATACTTACACCACAGGACCCCAAGAACTGACACCCAGAGGCAGCAGAGATCCCAAGTACAGGCTACGCGACCCTTTGGAATGTGGTCTAGCTGATTCACACTGAACTGAGAACTGTGTTGGATGCAAGTCTCCACTTGATCTTCTTTTCGCCTGACTGATGCGCCCCGACTCTGATCACAGAAGGCAATTAGAGACCCTAAGGCTCTATAGAGGATTTTTGCTAAGCCTCGGCATTAGATATCCAGTGACAATTAGGAAACCCACCCGCAAGTATCGCACTCACACATGCTTATTACATAGGTTACTGTGCACCTAGACCTATGCACACGTGTAGAGAGGGGCACATGAAGGACTGAGGAAGGTATGTACAGTCTGCAAATCACCGGTTGGGAAGCTATATTCCCTTTGGGGGGTGGGTAACACAGTAGATAGGTTGCAAGGAGGTACTGCATGGCAGGGAGAGGTGGGTGGGGAAGGAGGGGGACTAATGCCCCTACCGACCTGGGCTGCCGGATGCCTAGACTGCTTGTCATGACATTTTTAGTAGCCCAAACCCAAGCCCGAACCCAAGCACTGGCTCGGCCCGCTCGGGGTTCGGGCTCTTGCTGCGCTGCTGTTGGGAGGGGGACTGCATATTGGGAGGGGGGTGTATGGGGTTTGGAACTCGCAGTACACAATATATAAAAAGTAATATAAAAAACACAAAACACTCATAACTGTGGCAGGGAACACATACTGGTTTTTAAGCAAGAAACATATTTGATGTCACTTAAAATTTTCACTTAGAATTTGCGACATGTAACTAAAAAAAAACCACTTTCTATTTGGGATTTTCTTTAGCACACTGTACAATAATCTTACATTTAAACCCTTGTTAAAGAATGTTAAACTACAAAAGTAGCATTTCTACAGACGGGAAAAGCTACTTTTTGCTGTTCATTAAATATGAAGCATTTGCAATTTTTTTTAGTAATTGGCTTTTATTTTTTTTAAATAATAAGGTGCTTTGAACACTTGTTATGTGGAAAGGTCTGATGTTACATTCTAGGAATCCATATGCCATACAGACAGTACTGAAGAAAGATATATTCACAAGCATGTCACAGATTGGACTAATCCATGCCAAAAAACCAAAGTGCTATGGTATCAACAATAGCACCAGATTTACTGTCACGATTGCAATCTGTGCTGTATCACAGACAGAAGGAGAACTTTTGGTAGGTAACACCTCAGTGTTTTTTAAATCTTTTTGGCAACTTATCATTAATCATTATTTTCTCTCTGACTGTCATTTTATACAATATATCTAGCACCAATAGTAATGAATAGATCTTTATTTAACGTGGGGGAGAAAAAAAGAGTCTTTATAATCATATGCTGAGAATTGCCGACTCCTAATAAAAGCATTCAAATTTTAAGAAAAAAAGTATTATTATTTTTTTAGATTTGATTCTTAAATAGATATATAAATATATCTATTAATATTTCAGCAAAACTCTGTCTTTTCAGCAGGAGTTAATAGTGCACAAAAACAATTATTTAGAATATTGTTTTAATTATCCTTTATATACTTTTTCTGAACTCTACTTATAAATAGAAGATCTGAAAATGATTGGGTTAAGCACTAAACAGTGAATTGACTCAGGGATAGGCAACATTCGTCACTCCAGATGTTGTGGAATACATCCCCCATAATGCTCTTACACCCATAATGCTGGCAAAGCATCATGGGAGGTGCAGTCCAAAACATCTGGAGTGCCAAAGGTTGCCTATGTCTGGACTAGATGATGTAATGTTTTGGGTCAATTTCTTCAATTGAGCTAATATTCCAGCTCAGTTTCTTTGGTTTGAAATTTGAAATTCCCAGGTCAATTCAGGACAATTCAGGTACACATTTAGTGAATACATGATAAAGCCCAGAGCACACCATTTAATTGGAAAAATAGATTTTATTAATGCATCCTATATCCCAAGATTAAAGGACCACTATAGTGCCAGGAAAACATACTCGTTTTCCTGGCACTATTGTACCCTGAGGGTGCCCCCACCATCAGGGTCCCCCTCCCGCCAGGCTCTGGCAGGAGGAAGGGGTTAAACTTACTTCCTTAGCCAGTGCCGGGCGGGGAGCTCTCCGCCTCCTCTCCTCCTCTTCGGCTGAATGCGCATGCGCGGCTGGAGCTGCGCGCGCATTCAGCCAGTCCATAGGAAAGCATTCACAATGCTTTCGTCTTCTCACTGTGAAAATCACAGTGAGAAGCCCTCTAGCGGCTGTCAATGAGACAGCCACTAGAGGCTGGATTAACCCATTTATAAACATAGCAGTTTCTCTGAAACTGCTATGTTTATAGAAAAAACGGTTAACCCTAGCTGGACCAGGCACCCAGACCACCTCATTAAGCTGAAGAGGTTTGGGTGCCTATAATGGACCTTTAATACAAGTATAGTGCATAAAACAGGTATAGATATCTATAAACATAGAAGGAGCAGGGATACTACCATATACAATAGATATAAAGTGCATACACATAAACCCACAAATCTGACCACAAGCTGGAGAGTAAAAAAAGACAAAATTTCAGTTAGATCAGACTGAGATTCCCTTGAGGAAGGTATCTAGCCGAAATGTTGTGCTTTTTTTTGGTCTCCACATTTGTGGGTTTATGTATACTTTATATCTGTTGTTTATGGTGGTATATAGATATCCATACCTGTTTTATGCACTTTACTTTAATTAATCTAGAGTCATAAAATCAATTTTTCCATTAAATGGTGTGCTATGGGCTTTCTTCTTGTATGAAACCTTTCCTATATTTGGTAATAGTAATTACTCACTTAGCACCCTATAATATCTTGCACATTTATCATAATTACCCACTTGGTTGAGCGCTTCATATATTTGTTTATTACAATTTTAGTGAATAACAAAGACTGCAACACTCCTAAAACGAGATGTGGGCTATGTAAATGAGCACAGTCGGTATTTTGACTAATGTTCACCACTACTTAATTAACACCTAGCTCACTGTTGAGGATGAGATTTTCTGTGAATCGATATCCAGTTCCAGGCTAATGAAATCCGGTAAGTTGAAATAGTTGACGTATGTCATGTTCTACTGCAAGAGACTTTCAACTGTGGACCAAAGCACAAATAATGGGACACACACTAATGAGTTCCTGGCATTGGGTTTACTTAGATACTAAGCCATGCTCTGATTCCAGAATTATGTTTAAAATGAAAGACAGATCCCATAGTAATGTCAATGGTGGCCATTGGAGGGAATGCCCACCTGCTACCTCAAGGCAACCCCCCTCAGGTGGGTCCTACATTGACCTTTCACCTTGCTTCCTTGAACTTCTGGCAAATATATCTCTAATGAGACAGAGAGGGGTATTTTTTATATACATCCATCCAAATCATGAGAACATGGATAAATCCATCTACAAAAGGGAAAGATATATCTGAAGAGAAGGCTAAACCAGAGAAACTGGGAACATAGGTAAATGGCAAACTGTTCAAAAACTGTTTAACTACTTACTGTGGGACAGCAACTGGGGACTCCTTGCACCTTAACTGTGACAACATACTGTATTGCTAAACTGCTTAGACTGATCCTGTAACAGTGATCTCCAATGGCATATCCAAACAAAAAGTGTTAACTTATTTGTCCACTTCTTGTATTACTGTGAATAGTAATAATGAAATAATAGTAATAATAATAATAATAATAATAATAATAATAATAATTTATTATTATTAATAAAAAATAATGGCATCTATCTACATCCCTTAAGGTTTAGTTTGTACTCTTGTGTTTGCGAAGATATACATTCTTTACTGAACCTGACACTGCATACATTGTTAGCACTATATAAATAAGTAATTATTTTAAAAATAAATTATTCTTGGAAGGAATTTCTTGAGCAACTGAAAACTTTGTGAGTTTTAAGACTTATTCTCTTCTAGGCATATTCATTAATAAGTCTACGCAGAAATTGAAGTGAAGGGGCTATTAATGACCAGCCAATATCTGAAACAGTTAAACTAGATCTGTCCCAGGGAAATATCACCCAATCCCAGTAGCAATAAATAAATAAAGAAATAAGTAAAAATAAAAAATAAAACCAGTCAATATAGTGTTTCTTCTGTTACATTTATTTTTGAATTGAACAAGCAAATTCTGTGTTCAAGCTTTGTTTGGCAAAATAAAAGACAAAAAAATGACTCTGATTATATTGTTAACTTCCATTCTGCATTACCTTAAGTTATTCTAAATTCATTTTATATTAAAAGAGAAAATGTTCTTTTTTTTCTGGGAACTGAACAAAGAATGTTGTTTCATGTTTGACACCCAAGGTAATTTGTACAAAGATATGTTTTTACTAGGATTACATTCCTCAACTTAGACGTTCTGCAAAGAAACACATTGCATTGTAAGTTTTATTTTAACAATGGTCACATATCCATATATTAATAAAACTTCTTAATAGTGTAGATTTCTTCTTTTAATCATTTTTTTTTGGAACTGTGATTGGTAAAGATCTGCATCAGTAACCTCCCGGGGATTTAATTCCAACACAGCCGCCGAATTAAAAGTGCTCTCAGAATTCAATGACACCAGCTAGAGCATGTTAACAGGAGTTAAGAGCTTTTGACTTGGTAAAAACAGAAAGCGAACTGCTAGTAGCTCTGAAAATAATGTAGCATTATTGCTTAAAAATATACTAGATCTTGGGGTTGATGGATCTTAAAATAGACTTACAGCTAAGGAAATGTATCGGCTGTTTAAAAGGGCTTAAACTATAAGGATAATTATATAATAACTACAAAATTATGAAATCAGATAATAGACTTGTGTATTTAGTTTAGGAAGAATTGCAGTGTGTCCATATTTAGGCTGTTCGGCAGTTTGGCTGAATTCCATATCTCCAAATAAAATAGCAAACGACTAGCGTGATGGACAACTATTTGTCCATCGTGCCACAAGTGCCAGAAAAAGTGCTGATTGAAGGGAAAAAAGATGATTGATGGCTAGGGACCAGCCACTAAATGTTAATTTTATTTGCAGATCGAGTGAGAAGTGATAGAGGGAAAAATGGAGGGGCACTAAAAAGAAATCTATACAATATATAAATAGAGATTCTTTTTTACTACTCCTTCCTTTTTTCTCTCTTATTGGTTCCTGTTTTCACTTGATTTGTGAACCAAATTGCAGGAACTACCATCTTTCAATAATAATAATATTATTATTATTATTAATAATAATAATAATAAGCGTAGTCAGTGAGATTCTACCATATGGTATGCATCAGAAATGGCAAATCTCCAGTGAGAGACTGTATTGAATGTTCATTTATTTTACCTACTGCTTGTTTCCTTCCTGTTTTTTTTCAATAGAGATATAAGATCAACTTAAATAAACCCAATCACATGCAATATATGCTACTCTTTGCCTCTTAATATATATTTCTGTAGATGAGATACAAATGAGATACATGCTACTTGAACAGGAGTCTTTCTACTTCAATATTAAACATGCAGCCCAGTTGCTGAATGTTTGTCTTTCTATCTGTCTGTCTACCTATCTGTCTGTCTGTCTGTCTATCTATCTACAAATAATTATTGTCAAGTTTATATTGAAGTATATTTCAAATCCCTTCAAGGACACATGACGGAAATATTCCGTCATGATTCCCTTATGTTATTAACTTCAATTGGAAGCTAAAAGTTTGCCCCAAACATAGCAGAATGTCATCAGCAAACTTGTAAATACAAAATGTGTGACTGGTGCAGCTGAGCAGCAAATCCAACTGTCAAAATCATGACAGCTGAAGATGAATACACAAGTATAAAATATATCTAATGGATGCTCAGATGTGAATAGACAAAGCTTATTGGCTTGTCCTAAAGAATATTAAACACTCAGGAGCTCTTCAGGCTGGTCTTACTTGCCTTAGCTCCCTACGTGCATCAATAAACCTTGCCTGGCTCAGTGCAGAGAGTGAAGGGGACTGAATGGAATGGCAAGACTGCCTTAGCATGCTCAGACTGCACAAATATTTAGGTTTCTGACTGATAGACTATTTAATATTAAATCAGTGGGTAATGATTGATTATAAAGCTGCCTCCCCAGACCAAAATCACTTTAATACACAGGAGAGGTTATGGTGTTCACTTTAACCAAATCATATTTTCTTGACACAAAAGAGGTTATGCTTAAAGACTCAATCTGGGGTAAAGTTCTAAAATCTAAAATCAAAGCAAACATGAGGCTCATTTGGTCTCCATGGTGAGTACTCTTCTTTTAGAACTCTGCCCTAGAATGAATATTCATTTTTAATCCCCCTATGTCTATGTAAAGGATCACAATAGCTGAATTTAGGAATACACTATGTTGGTACACTTACCTGGACAGGGCCAGATTAAGAGCCCAGTGGGCCTGGTGCTGACAATTATGACGGGCCTAATTACAGAATCATATCGACCAAAAACAGTAAAACACTCCCAAGCGTCATGTATCTGATGGAGATGGTGCTGGAGAGAAAGAAAATTGCAGCTATAAGAAAACACATACCCTAGGCTAATCGCTCACTAATTTATGTTTTCATCTTTCAAGTAAATCCATAACCCCTAACAGCAGTGTCCAATCAAGCAGGAAGTCAATGGGCACAGTAAAAGGGTGTGCCACTGACACAAATCACGTTACCTGCCAAAAGCGGCGAACATGCCCAAAAAGAGAATATGTCTGCCCAAAGAATTAGAAGGGCAGCCTGGTATGAATGCATGTCAGGCTGCCTGCCAATCATGCATCTGGCCAACTAAGGGCATACTATGCAGACAGCACCCTGAGCTTGGCATAAATGCATCTAATGATGCGCTCGCTCAACGCTTTCTAAGGACTGTCCCCTAGCACTTGCTGGTCCACTTGTCTCCTTACCTTCTTACTAGCAGGCAGAAGCTCCTGGTATATAGTCTGGGACAGAGTAAAGCTGTATGTAGTGAGTGTAGCAGAAAGGGAACATGCCACAGTGTTAGAGAGACCAAAGTCAGCATTACCTTAAAGGATCACTATAGGGTCAGGAACACAAACATGAATTCATGACCCTATAGTGTTAACACCACTATCTAGTCCCCCTGGGCCCCTCATGCCTCCATAAATATAGCAAAATCTTACTGTATTCAAGCCTGAAGCTGTAACTCTGCATGTAACTCTGACTCAGAAAAACAAGCAGTCTGCTGACATCATTAGAAGTGGTGGCCTAATCCAATCACAGTGCTTCCCCATAGGATTGGCTGAGACTGACAAAGAGGCAGATCAGGGGCAGAGCCAGCATGATTTAAACACAGCCCTGGACAATCAGCATCTCCTCATAGAGATGACTTGAATCAATGAATCTCTATGAGGAAAGTTCAGTGTCTGCATGCAGAGGGAGGAGACACTGAATGTTTGGATGCATTTTAGGCAGCCATGACCCAGGAAGGATCTCTAACAGCCATCTAAGGAGTGGCCAGTGAAGTTATCACTAGGCTGTAATGTAAAGACTGCATTTTCTCTGAAAAGACAGTGTTTACAGCAAAAAGCCTGACGGTAATGATTCTACTCACCAGAACAAATTCAATAAGCTGTAGTTGTTCTGGTGACTCTAGTGTCCCTTTAACTATATTCATTGTCAGCCAGTCCACACAAGTTTTGTTCCCATACATCCCTCTTAAGTTTCCATACTTAAGTAAGAGTATGTGAAAAGTAGTTAGGGTTGCCACCTTTCTTGGAAAAACATACCGGCCTTGCTAATTTGCATAATTAAATATGTATGGGTGACATCACATGATGTAAATCACAAGGAGTGACATAAGAGAAAATGCTGTAAAATCACCAAAAAACTACTTAGTTTGATTCTGCTGTATAGATGGATTCCTCCCAATGGCCCCATGTGTCGATTACTCCAGGTCTCAGTGTTCCTATGTATCAGTGTCTCAGTGCTCCATGTCTCCCAGTGTCCCCTAGTGTTGTGTCCCCAGGTCTCCCAGTGATCCTATGTATCCCAGGGTCCCCATGTCACTAGGAAGACGGGAAGACCTGGGGACACGGCGAGACCTAGGGACACGGAGACACTAGTGACACTGGGAGACTAGGGGACTCTGTCTGGAATGCATGGGGACACTGGGAAAATAGGGGACACTTGAAGACATGGGGACACAGACACCAGGGACACAGACACTAGAGACACTGGCTGGGGTACATGGGGACATTGAGACATAGGGGCACTGGGAGACACCAGTGACACCGGGAGACTAGGGGACTCTGGCTGGGACGCATGGGGACACTGGGAAAATAGGGGACACTTGAAGACATGGGGACACAGACACTAGAGACACTGTCTGGGGTACATGGGGACATTGAGACACTTGAGGCACTGGGAGACATGGAGGCACTAGGAGACATGGGGACAGTGAGACACTGGCAGACTGGGGGCACTGGGAGACTAGGGGTCACTGGGAGACTAGGGGGCACTGAGACACCAGGGACACTGGCTTGGAGACATGGGGACACTGGGAGACATGGGGACACTGTGTCCCCATGTGTCTGTGTCATAATGTCTCCCAGTGTCCCTTAGTGTCTCAGTGTCCCCATGTCTCCTTGCAGCCTTTCCCCCATCCCTTATTTCCCTGAGCTGTAGGCTGTCTCTGCAGGGTGGGAGTTGCTGTCTGGACTCTCTGTAGCTGCACCCCTGAAAATCAGAGAGTATAGATAGGCAGGGAGGGATATGCTGGAACTTCCTATCCCTGCCTGTCTTCACACACAGTGATCCCTACTGGCCAGTGCAGGTATTGCATAGTAAGTTTATACTGAGAAAAATACCAGCATTTGTATTGCCAGTATCACTGCAATATTGGCACCACCCAGGCAGCCTCAAATACTGGCTGTGCCAATAAAATAAAAGCCAGGTGGAATCCCTAAGAGTAGTGTGTGAAAAAAAAATGTAAAAAAAAATATATATATTTTATTTTTATTTATTTATTTATTTATTTATTTATTTATTATTTATTTTTTATAAATCAATGGGCCTATTCCATGGGCCTGGGCCTGGGCCTGGGCCTGGAGCTGCAGCTCCATCAGCCCCTATGTTAATCCGGCCCTGTACCTGGATGATATAAGGAGAGCAGTAAAACCTTTATGGAGGGTTTAATATGTGTACATATGACTGTTCGGATCTGATGGAACTATTTATAATGTTAGAGGGTGGTCCAACGTTGTCTTCTGTGTCAGATATACTAATGGATTTTTTTTCCAATTCTTTATTTTTTTATTTTTTTTAGAATAAAATACTACATATATACATAATCACACATAATTTGACATTTATATAAAGAACATTGAGAGGTATAATCCTCATTACATGGAAATTAGAAATTTGAAAAACATGAATATGAATATGTTCCTAAACATGCAGTACTTATTTCTAATACTCTCATAATGCACTTAAACCTGAAATTCCATCTACAATAACACTCCAATAGCGTTAGAAGAAAGGAATAACCTCAATTATTTGTATTATTTGTTTATACCTTAAACAGTAGACTTTATTTTTTTTGATATTCCCTTTTAATTTGATATACTGGGTGGGCAAAAATTCACAGTAGGATTTGACAGGTGAATAACTTATTTGTTAGTAGTTAAAACATTTTTTGCAGATTTATATTATAACTGAGTCTTGAAAGATTCATCATTGGTTATTTCACAAAAGATTGAGTAAAAGTAGTGGAATTTTACTGAGCTTTTTATGACCTGTAGTGGAAAATCATCCTGTAATGTGTTTTGAACAGGATGGGGATGCTGCCCATACAGCCAGGGCCACAATGGACCTCCTGAGACAACTGTTGGGCGAGCAGATAATTTCAAGAAATTCCTAGATTAATTGGCCACTTCATTTGTTTGACCTTTCAGCTCCCGATTACTTCTTGTGGGGATATCTGAAGGAACAAACCACGTACACTTGAGCAGCTCAAGCCATGCAGAAATTTGAAGCCTCAAACATTAACTAAGGTTATAAGCAATCGAAAGAGCCCGAATTTGTGAGGCGACAAATGGAGCTCATTTAAACTGTGTCATCTTCCATACCTAGTCAAACAAATCTCATTCTTTAAGCATTCATGTAATATCATTGAAATTGGTTCATTGATAAAAAAAAAACAACAAAAAAAAAACATACTGACTCCTCAAACCCTACTCTGAATTTTAGCCCATCCTGTATTAGCTGGTTTTAGACTATTTTCCAATCAAGGTATTTAGAAGATCTTCAGTTCTGTTACTGATTATTTTTGAGGCTACCTAACAATGTCATACCAAAAAAAAATCTATATCAGAAATTATAGACCAGTCTATAAACATCAACTAAACCTCTGCTAGAGATCTTTAAAGTTTATAAGTGATATGCTTAATACTTAACTATTCAAAGGTTTTATCTGATAAGATTACATCCCACCAGGTATGCAAATAGATGTTGACTGTTTCATTGCATCTACAACATATGTTAGATTATGTGGAGTGCATGTTTGCTAGTCTTGAGGGTACCAACTATTACATGCTAGAAACCCTATATTGTAATTTATTGAGATATAGGCATTGAATAACCTATGTTTTTTTGTAGTTGCATAGACCAATCAGAGTTATCTAAGGAGAGACCAAGTTCATGTTCCCAGATACACTTTGCTGAAAAATAAAATTTCATTTTAGAATATCTAATCAATTAATAGGATTTAAAAACAATTTTGGTGTGAATTTGGAATTTGGAAAAATTTGGCCTGATTGGATACTTTGTATGAATTTATTAGATTCATTTTCCAACACCATGAGAATTCTGACTATCTCCAGTCTTTTAATTTATGATTAGTTAATTTTAGCAGGTCCATAAACATTAATTCCATTATAACTTGCATGTTTCTAGCAACTTGTATTTTACCACATTTAATTTGATCAACTTTTTCCAAAATTTTTGTAAGTAAATTAATAGGAAATAAATTTGGAAAGGATATGTTAAGGGGTGTAAAAAGCTTGATATTTATTTTACAGATCAGTATTAAGTAACGGCCTTCTGGGTCTAGAGTTTGATGAATAATTTCTACTTGAAGTTGGTTAGAAAATAGATTGTCATGCCACGTTATTCTTTTTCTAAATTAGAAGCATGGATCATGAAAGGAAATTTCTTACCATGACTAGGGACCTTATCAGTTGATTTCCAATGTGTTTCCGGCATGAAGCATACCCCACATATTCTTTCAATAGATACCTGTAAACTACAAATCTTTTAGTTGCTGAATTTAAACCCTGCACGTTAACTGATATAAGGTTAAACATGGTTTGTCAGAAACTCTTTCCTGGCTTCATGAAATCAGTTCAAAATGCAACAAATAAACATATTAACATAACACTACGCAAACACAGATAAGTCCTCTAAACAAAGGACTTCCATTTCCCAAATGTTGGGATAACCCTACCCACTTGCACAGGTCCAAATTATTTTTTAGTTAAAACTTAAAGCAACACTGTGGGCAATAAACAACTTCATCGTCAACAAATTCATGATATTGCAGTTGTTATAGTGCCTGCAGTCCTCCCCCTGTCCTAAACCATAAAAACTCAATATTAAACTAATTAGAAGGCTTGGAATCGTGGCTTCAAGCAACTTTTCCAAGTGCTCTGGGTATGAGAGCTGGGAATCTTAATCCCAACTCTTGTACTGCAACATACCGAGACATCACGTGCATTATTTGTTCATTGCCATCACAGTCAACCATAGAGAATCATTGAATATAATGATACAATGAATACAATGATTCTCTATGGAGGAATTGTAGGTGCATTGCAACGAGCACCGCACATGCACCTACATTCCCCAATGCTCCTCTATAAGGTGCTTTGGATTAGTCTGTCATCCTGGAGGCATGCAACCTGAGGAAAAGGTTGCGAGGCTGGGACAGCGATGAGGGTGATTTAGCCCTGGAATTTTTTTTAGTAATTTTAAAATTATTTCAATTGTATTTTTGTACAATTGGGAGGTGGCAAAATGGTAAGAAGCACCACAACTGTGGTATTAGGAATACAGATATGCATTCTTAACACTACAATGTTCATTTAAAGTGGGGCTGGACTATCATATGACCAGAGAATAATAAATTTATCAAATACATTATATTTTTAGTTTTTCCTTGCACTGCTCTCTTAGTCATTAAAAAAAAATGGTAAATAAGGTCAATTCTGTCTCTCAAGCTCCTCACCCATCCCAAAAAAATAATACAGACAAGTAAAAAACCTATCAAGAGTGATATTATCTGGGGTTTTTATAACCTCATACTCAAAAATATGTATTATTAAATTACAATATGAATTACATTAAAATTACCTTTAAGACAATCTTGCGTGAACCAAAGTTTCACTAAACTAAATTATCTATAACGAGTTAGCAAACTCAACTTATCATGTATTTGGTGTGTTCAAAATCTAAACATATTCGTGTTAAAAAAATCTATATATGTTACAATTTGCCTTAAACAGTTCAGAACAAAATATTGAATTACCTTATATCTCTTGTGAGATAACAAGCTCATTTTATCTCGTGGGAGAAAACAATAATCTTTATATATACTAAAGTTTAGTGTGATGGATTGCTTGAAGTTTGGTGAAATACATTTTTATTTATCATGTTATAACACAAAACCTATAGTTTAATATAATATCTTGATACTTCACAATCTTTACTAAAATAGTTTGACAATAACATACAAACAGTCAAGATTTCTATCACTAGTGTGAACACTTTCTAAAGTCATGCATCATTAGACTTCCACCCTTACCTTATTTCCAAGTCAGGTTTCGCCAATAAATTCTGTACCGTGAACTGATTGTGATATTTTCCGACACTCAGTAAATTTATCTCTATCTGGTTGACAAATCATAAATGTTTAGTCATAAAATATTACTTGTATTTCAAGATTTGAAATGCACACAGATACGTTAGATTAATGCATACGAATATAGAGTAAGATCGATTTTGAATTAGATGTAGTTTTTAAGAGGCAAATGCAAGATCACTGAAATGTATCATAATTCTTTTGGCATTCTTAGACTTCTCATCATTTCTGAATTTCCTCCTTTGGTGCAGATAACACTGTTTAATGTACTAATGTTTTCAGTTTTAGAACTCATTTGCTGTAAATATATAATTTCTAATAAGAGCCAAGAAGACACATTCAAAACATCTCACTGTTGTTTGATAGCAAGCAGGTTTTCGTCGATACCACATACTGTTTTGTTTGAATATATGCAATCGTGTCTTGCTTCTCTATGTACGATATTGTGCATTAATTTGTAATGAAAATAAATAGATTGCAAATTAATTGTTTATTTTTAGCTAATGGAAATTTTTGCATAGCTTAATATATTTTAAAATTCCTAGCTTGTGATAATTTTAAGTCAATCGCAAATTTGTATGCTAGCTGCAATAGAAACAGGTGTGTTTTGTAAGGAAATACACATTTAAGAAAATAAACCACCATTCTAAACCAAACATCATGAACTCAGCAACCTATTCAAATATTGTAAAAAGTTCCCAATAAAAGGAAATAATTAAAATATTGATTCAAATATCCTCTGACAGATGCCGGAGTATAATATATAATAATATGTGAATTATTACATCTGTGATATTGTTTTCTAAAATCTGTTTTAATGTGGAAAGAACATATCCAAATTCTGCGAGGCATTCCAGCTTACAAATTCCAAAATACAAAGTCTGTGTGATACTGCACGGATTCCATTCAGACAGGCAGATATTTGAGATGCTGATTAACTTTTAAGTACAATTCTCTATAAATTTCTGTCTATCAAAAAGTGACAAATGACATTCTGAAACCTGGATCTAATGCAAATACGTCTGTGCTGATAGAAAGTTAGCAGGTGTTCTAATTAGTGGAAAAACACAAGAAGCAATTTTTGAATGCAATTTTAAGGCCTGTAATTGGGGAGAAAAAAAAAATCTACTGTTGCACAAAGATTTTTTTTTTTGGTTTTCCAGGTGGCAGGAGTTAAAGATTTATTAATACAAAATGTATATGAATATTAGCAATCTGCAGGAAAACCTGCTATTTCAAATGATTGACTGTAATGAGAGTTGGGATGCTAATAATACCTTCTAATGGCTATTCATTATTGCATTCAACACTCACACAGTCACTTTACATTACAAGTCTTTGAGCAATGCGTTATGTTATTCATGTCTAAGAGAGATTATTACATTATGGCATAGAGAGATTAAGTATATTAGGAGAACATGACTAGCATGATGAAGTTGAAAATGTATGGTTTAACTTTTTATTTAGGTACAGTAAGTTTGGCTGAGTGTGTGAGATTGAATGGGTTTAGCTAGTTGGGCTGACTTGTGCAAGTCAGGTGACTTAATGATTATTTTGTTGCCTAATGATGGGTTCCATTCAAGGGTAGACTGACAGTTGGGCGGCTAGGTGCACATTGGCAATGCATTCCACATGTCACCTGCTGTGGGTAATCCTTTAATTTTGTCTATGCTCTCTTCTTGTTACTGGTTGGTCAGTAGCTTAGGAGCTTCATAGTGCTATAGGAACTTCTACACCAGTTTTTGTCCAGTAGATAAAAATATATTCAAAAACTACATGGTGAAAAATGTACTCAGTTATCCACATTAAGTAAGGAGTAATAAAAAATACTCACATTTTTAAATATAAGTCTGACTACCTAGTGTAAAGTATCATAGATATCAACCAGTTGAATCAATTTATATTGAATTACTCTGTAGATTTGTCTGAATTGTGAATTGAATCACTGTTTGGCTGACTTCTGTATCTCCGAAGTGCCATGAAGATGTTTACTGATCAAACAACCAGCATGATGGCTGAACAAACTTGTTTGATTTAGTATTTGGGGTTCTGGCTATAGCACCAAAAAAAGAAGAGATTATGGAAATATCCAAGTTGATTGATGGCTAGGGGACAGCAACTAAATGTATGACTTTATTCACAGATCAAGCAAGAAATAAACTAAAAGAATGACTGCTTGAAATTGTATCATAATTATATTGTGTACTATTAGCCTGCAATTGAGAAAATTGTGATCTAACTATTTTAAACTGGGTCTGATTATTAAATAACATCAGTTGCCTCCACTGGATTTCATAAATATTAGATAATTTATTTGAAAATATATTTTTTCTCTTAAGAAGGAAGGGCTGTCTATACATTTTTAACATTAAAGGGGATTACCATATTTGTATTATTTAATGTCTCGTATCAGATCATTGTCTCTTCCTTTTCTTTTGACATAAGATTGATGGTGGGTACAATAATGTCACTGACATCACGCACCACCTTGCACTTCTATAGGCAAGTCATTGGATCCATGGTGACTGAAGAATCCCTGGCACTGTGCTTAGTAGTGGTGGGTAGCACATTTAGGTCCACTGTGATAGAAACATAATTTGAATCAAAGCATTCCCACTCAGCTTATCATAATGTTGTAAATAATTAACACAAAAATGGTACATTGCACTGGTAAATTAGATAAATTAATATAAAAAGCCAATAATTATCTACAGTCTGATGATATTTTGCTATGGTGGACATATTACATCAACAATCAAATGTTCCCTTGTCTATTTGTAAGATTTGCTAAGTACAATTTATTGGGTTATTTTTAAATAAAAAGGGATAGTGCAACCAGACCACTTAATTGAACTGAAGTGGTCTGGGTGTCTTTAGTGGTCCACTAAAGGCACCCAGACCACTTGATCAATGAAGTGGTCTGGTTGCAGTATCCCTTTTGTTTTAATGGGAAACTTTAGTCATCCAGACCACTTCAGTTCAATGAAGTGGTCTGGGTGCCAGGTCCCTCAGGTTTTAACCCTTCAGATGCAAACATAGCAGTTTTAGCGAAACTGCTATGTTTGCATTTGGGGTTAATCCAGCCTCTAGTGGCTGACGTCAGACGGGGAGGAGAGGTCAGCAGCACCGAGGGAAACCAGTGCTGGATTAAAGTAAGTAACTGAAGGGGTTTTAACCCCTTCAGCGCCACGGAAAGGGGGACCCTGAGGGTGGAAGCACCCTCAGGGCACTATAGAGTCAGGAAAACCGCTTTGTTTTCCTGACACTATAGTGATCCTTTAACCCTGAAATGTAGCATTACAGTTTTGCAGAGGCTGCAATGTTTACATTTAAGGGTTAAACAAACCTCTAGTGGCTACCTTCTAGAGGTGCTTTTCCTGTGAGAGCCAAGTCAGACTTAGTTCTCAGTCAAATGCTACTCTAAGAGAACATTCAAATGGTGTAGCTGGGTGATTTACAGTGCATTGGCATGGGCACTAGCCTCACATTGATTCCCTATGCACGAGTTTGTATTGGCTGAGATTATCAATCCTTATGATCTCAACCAGGGAGGTAGAGTGACTGCCGCAGGACAAGCGCAGTGAAGGAAGAAAGGTAAGTAAAACTCACCTATCAAACCCTCACAGGGGGGCACCTTAATTGGTAGGGGAAAATGATAGTGTTAGCAATATATGTTTGCATTCCGAACACTATAGTGTTCCTTTAAACTTATCTTTGTAATAATAGTACTAATAGAGGCACAGTGATTGCCATTATGCTCCAGTTTTAGAACTTTGCTCTTGAATAACTGTTTCTATAAACTAACTGAATTGTTCCTTAACACTTCCAAATATATATTTTGGATGTTTATCTATTTTAATTATTTTGTTTATAAGCAAAGATTTGTTTTCCATGTAAAGACTTTATACACAGATTCCCCCTGGAACAATAAGGAAGGGGGAACATGACTGCTGCCCAAGATTGTGGGATGGATCAGGGAAGATACAATGTTGCTAATGTTGGGGGTTCTTAAGGAAAGGGAGAGGGAGGGGACTTACCAGTCGGCAGGATCAGTTGAGGGCTCCTGACTGTTTTCCCACCCTCCCTCCCTGTTTTTGGTGTTGTGGCTTGTGTCTCGTGCTGTTGTTTTTGTGTTGTGACAGCTTGGCGGTTTCCCTGGACAGTGCAGAGGAAGAAAGGAACATTGGGGAGACGACAGCCGGCACAGAGCTTATGGCGAGGAGCTTGCTGTCGAGGCTCATGGTACCGAATGTGTGTGAGAACTGCCTGTTGGTCAAACACCCAACAGCTGGCAGATTTGGACTGAGTTAAAGTCTTAATTTAAATAAAGCTGTGGTCGTTGCCCTTATCCACAAGAATGAGGTGTCACGTGTATTATTGGGGGGTAATGGGTTGTTGGTTGGGACTGGTTAGGTCAGCAGTCATGCTCAATAGAGGCTTGTAATCCCCTAAAAGAAATATTAATCATATAATCAGCAAGTCTTTGAATGATACCTATTAATAAAACTTAGAAATAATATTGAGAATTAATATAAAAAATCACTTGTGCTGACTCTTGGTTAACACATGTCACAATGTTTTATGGTTGTGTTATGATTGATATGGAATCTGTATGGAATCTGTTTTAATAGCTAAATGTAGTTGTTATAGTGGCTATATGACTTTTTATAGTTCTGTGGAAAACATGAACCTAATTACATAAGTTGTGATGCACTGAAATCTCACCCCAGTGTTTTTAGTGATGAAAATGATTTTCCAAGTTGATCAGAGGTAATAATTGGTCAAGCATTTAACATTCAAAGACACACATCTAATTTTAAGTACGGTGCCAGTGACCTTGCACTATGAAGAGCACATTTTCAATTTTGTGTCATTTATATATTTTTGGGAAAATTCTATTTATTTTGCATTCTTGAAATCTAGTTCCTTTTGGAAGCCATATACATTTCATAATAATATTACAAATCACAAACAATTGGTCGAAGATGGCAGTTCAAATATTATTATTTATAAAGCATCAACAAGTTCCATAACGCTGTAAAATGGGTGGACTAATAGACCTGTATTTGTAACCAGACAAGTTGGACACACAGGAACAGAGGGATTGAGGGCCCTGCTCAGTGAGTGTACATGCAGAGGGAGTGGGGTATAGTGATTCAAAAGGTAAGTGTATGGTAGAAAAGTAGGTTGCTAGGATAGTATTCACTGAGGGCTTAGTGTTTTTTGTGTTTTTTTTTGTTATGACACTTTATGGAGAGGAATCAGGGTGTGGGGGAGGGGAGAATTGTCAACAGTTTAATTGATATGCTTTCCTGAAGAAGTCAGTTTTCAATAGTTTTTTGAAAAAGTGGAGACTGGGTAAGAGTCTAACAGATAAGGGAAGGGAATTCCACAGGAACAGGAATGTTGTAACACATTCTATTGATTTGCAAGTTGATCTTTATTTAGTCCATTGCACCAGAATAGCACTTGTTTTTACCTAGATAAATCTCCCCATTAGCCTACAAATCCTTATTATATCAACTTGGCAAAGATCATTAGCCTCCTGCACTTTACATGTGTTAAATAATATTTGTTTTTTTATATATATTTCATTTTTTATGTATTCGGAATATTTTATCCTCAAAAGGGATATACAGTACCTTGTTTTTTTTTGTTTTTTTTTAAACAGAGATTAAAAGTTCTTGATTTAAGATATATTTCTATCTCTGAAACAAAAACAGAAATATAAGTACTTAAGGTTTGTGGAAAAAGAAAGCCCACATTGTGACACTCCTATATTATCTTGATCTTTATAATAGATGAGAGCGTATATATTTGTGAGTGCCAATTAAAACAAATATGGTTCCCTAGTGCCCTATTCTTCATGCAACTACTAAAGATTGCTATTAGTGTCTTCTCGCAGAAGTCAGGATAATGTCAGGATAAAACAAACTTTTCAAAACTTTCACAAGAGGTAAAAGCTATGATTATGTTTTGTGAGAATGAACAAAATTTTTTCTTTTTTTGCAATTAGTATCTATTTAATTAATACATTGCAAATACATGCCACTTTGCAGCTTTCTTTGTCACTTCTAACTTTATTATAATGTCCCGTTTTGACAACAGTATTTAGCAATCCGTGTTCTATTTGTCTGTATATTGATTGTTTTGTGTCGTACTTAAAAAGAATGTATTTTTTTTCTAAATGTTCATTTTCATTTAAATAGTATATCTATCCAACTCAAAATTGTTTAAATAAATGTCACACACATATAACATTTATAATTATCCATGTATACCATTTATTTATTTATACAATTTTGAGTTGTTGGTAATGATAGGCAGTGTATAAAAAAAGCAAAATATGAGTAAAATAAAATTATATGACACAATAATTACATTTATAATTGCTTTTTTTTGGGATTATTATTATTTTTTTTTACTATTAATGTTACAGTTGTCTCAACGCAGTTATTTTTTACATGGCAAAGGACTGTGTGTTATGTCACACTACAAGAATGTAATCTGATTGGCTGCAATATCCATTTTTAAACTCAATAAGTATGTTCGTCTAATTGTTGTAATTTAATCTTTTAGTCTGAATAATCATTTGCATAGTATCTGATAAAATAAATATAAGCTCTTGAATGTGTTATCGATAAAATGTGTATCACTTGTTTAACCCCTTCAGAACCAAGATTAATAGAATGCCTTGTTTTTAGAAAATTGCTGGGATATAGTTCATCCTCAAAGAATTAAAAGTACTAAAAATATTTAAAAGACTTCAAAACAAACAAACAAAAAGAATTTCACGTACAAATAAAATAAGTCAGTATTGTTAGCAATTTACTAGAATTGAGTCTCACTAGTAGTGATGTAGTAATACTGTAATAATAATTTTTATTGAAAAAAGCACACTCTACGTGAATTTTAACAAAAACAAAATGATTAATTATTTAAGTTCAGTCTTATCAAAAATATTAAAAAAATATGATTTTTTTAACCTACTAAAATTGAAAATATTTGCAACATCTCTTCATAATATGTATGGAACGTCCGCATGGTATAAATGGCAACTAAAACCTTTTGTTACAATGTTTATGATTTAACATTTCTCGGCTACATCAAAGGTCAGATAATAATACGCTTTACATGTTCTATAAACAATGTTTCCTTCTGTAAACACACGCTGAAAGATTAGTACATGCTTTTTTCGTTTTCTTGCTATACATTCATTGCATTTTCAAGTGCCTCTGAAAGATTATATCGCCTCTGGTAACTGTGATCAGGCAATTCAACAGCAGTTACTTGCTCAGTAACATAGTTTGTAGCACCATAGGTATTCATAATAGTGCCAGTTAAACTGTGGTGGAATTAATTGAAAGTGAAACAATGTTGGCCAACTTATCAGGGGTGTCCACTACCCTTTTAAATTGTATAATAGGATCTTTGACATCCAACTGAAAAATCACCGAAAACATGCAGAGAAAACCTTGATTTAACATCTCATTAACATTTAATTGGAAATAAAAGACATTTCTAAACTAACAGAAATAGTTTGAATACTTATTAAATATAAGAGATGAGCGAAACCATACTTTAGCTTCAAGCCAGTGGTTAAAATTAACTGAACCATATCAGTAAACATTAATCCACATTTTATAATCAGAACAATTGTTAATAAGAAGTCGGATGATTTAAAACTAAGAAAAATAAATGGACGTATTTAGAAAGTGCCCAAGAAATAACTCGCTTAAATAAGGAATTAGTTGTCTGATAGTGAGTGCCTTGACTATTATGGTGGAGGCACTTGGCGAAATATAGTCCACACAGCTGGAGTGCCATAATGTTTAAAGATGATAAAGTACTGATAAAATATATAATTGTCGGGTACTGGTGATATTTTCAATATTATTAGTCCTGGTCTGTTAATTAATGGCGAGAGTTTAGCTACTTTCACAAGAAGGTTTGTTTCTTCAAGACTTATGAGTAGAGATGTCGCGAACTGTCCGCCGAACTGTTCGCGAACTGTCCGCCGGCGAACAATAGCGTGTTCGCGTTGGGCGAACATATCCGATTTCCGGTCCGCCCCCTATACGTCATCATTGAGTAAACTTTGACCCGGAACCTCACAGCCAGCAGACACATTCCACCCAATCAGCAGCAGACCCTCCCTCCCAGTAAGTGTCTGCTGACTGTGAGGTTCCGGGTCAAAGTTTACTCAATGATGATGTATAGGGGGCGGACCGGAAATCAGATATGTTCGTCCTACGCGAACACGCTATTGTTCACCGGCGGACAGTTCGCGAACAGTTCGGCGGACAGTTCGCGACATCTCTACTTATGAGTTGATTTTTGTTACACAAGTCTATCAGTTATTTTCATGTTATTGTTGAGTTGTTGAATTTCTGAGAATGATTTTTGCATTACACATCATACTGAGCAGTATCCTTTTCATGATGGTGTATTGGAATTAAGTTCTGCATCACAGAGAACAACTATTGTATCTCCCCCATTCCAGAGTGAATGGGAAAAGAAAAACATATGTGGACACATTTCTTTCTGCTGTAACATGGTTACCTGAAAACATCCAGCAGTATTCCATGATCTCAACAACATAAACACTGAAGAGTTATTCCAAGCACAATTACCAGGGATCTGAAGTGGTCATGGTGCTTGGAGTTTATATGTGAAGCATTTTCCTATGCATATGTAGATTTTACTTCTTCTGTTGGCACTCTTTTGGACTTATTTTTTTGGACTCTTGATAATTATTCATTATCCATATTTCAAACTCTTTTTCATTTTTTTTATCTTGTATGTATTTTCTCTTATCTGGTGTATTGTATATGTGCTTATATAGTTAATAATCAGGTTTTTTTTTCACCTGTGGTGCCACCTCCCCCTTCACCTTTTTTTTTTTTAGTTTTGTCCTTGGCACTGGAATGGTGGTACGTTTGTGCTATATTCTGTTTTTTGTTATTCATTCATATTGGTTAGGATCAGTATAGGAAGTGTTTTCTTTTTGGTTATGGTTGACGTGACCTATAGAACTGTCACCTCATCTATGCCTGAAATTATTTGTAAACAGCAGTCACTTTAAACCACTTTCATTCCTGTAACTACTGCCTATTCCAGACCTCTTCACGCTTTTCCTGTCCCTGATCAGTTAAAAGAGCCCCTTGTCCACTGAGCTACACACTAGCAGGGCAATAATATGATAACTAATTTGCATGTCTCCTGAGAGACCTGCTTCTGTAGATAAGACTCAAGCCATTCAGGTGGCCGCACAACTGGACACATGATCATCAGTGCTTGCTAAAAGTACAGGCACATTACTTGTTTGCCCTTCTGTTACATTCCTCCTACGACTCTTCTTTAGGTATGACAGGCAACAGAGGATTGTTGTCAACTGAATATATTTGAAGCAAGGTCTAGTTACCAGTAAGGTACCTCAGAGATCTGTACTTGGACCCATTCTCTTTAATGTTTTTATTAGTGATATTGCAGAAGGTCTTGATGGTAAGGTATTTTGAATATAGAAAATAATCCAGGCACTCCAATGAATTCCAAAGGCCCTAAGGGGTCGAAACTTTGTTTTCTGGTTCTTGGGTCCAATAAAACTGCCTATTTTTTGGTATTCGTTGGAGTGCCTGGATTATTTTCTATATTCAAAACTCTATATTTGGTCCTTTTTGGTACTGGGACTTATCCAGTAGAGCACCCAGGATTCCAGGACGAAGGGTTGAGTGCACTTCCACTATCTATATATGGCTATCTCGATGGTAAGGTATGTCTTTTTGCTGATGATACTATGTAACAGGGTTGATGTTCCAGGAGGGATAAGCCAAAAGGCAAATGAATTAGGTAAACTAGAAAAATTGTCAGAGTTGTGACAACTGACACTTAATGTGGAAGATAATGCACCTTGGACATAAAAACCCAAGTGCAGAGTACAGGATATTTGATACCCTACTAACCTCAACATCCGAGGAAAGAGATTTAGGAGTAATTATTTCAGATGACTTAAAGGTAGGAAGACAATGTAATAAAGCAGCTGGAAATGCTAGCAGAATGCTTGGTTGTATAGGGAGAGGTATTAGCAGTAGAAAGAGAATAGTGGTCATGCCATTGTACAGAACACTGGTGAGACCTCACTTGGAGTATTGAACGCAGTACTGGAGACCGTGTACTGGAGACAGGATATTGATACTGTAGAAAGAGTTCATAGAAGGGCTACTAAGCTGGTTTATGAATTGCAGGATAAAACTTACCAGGAAAGGTTAAAGGACATGTATAGTTTGGAGGAAAGACTAGACAGGGGGGAAATGATACAAACATTTAAATACATAAAGGGAATCAACACAGTAAAGGAGGAGACTATATTTAAAAGAAGAAAAACTACCACAACAAGAGGACATAGTCTTAAATTAGAGGGGCAAAAGTTTAAAAATAATATCAGGAAGTATTACTTTACTGAGAGGGTAGTGGATGCATGGAATAGCCTTCCAGCTAAAGTGGTAGAGGTTAACACAGTGAGAGAGTTTAAGCATGTGCGGGATAGGCATAAGGCTATCCTAGACTTAAGATAAGTCCAGGGACTAATTAAAAGTATTTCAAAATATTGGGCATACTAGATGGGCCGAATGGTTCATATCTGCCGTCACATTCTATGTTTCTACGTGATTTTACCTGCAGCTAGCAAAATCCCATCATGGGTTCACCATCTCTGTTCACTTCTGCTCATTCTCAATAATGTTACCTGCTGCTAAATTAAAACTGACAAGAGTTTATCCCCATGTTTGTACGTGAGTGATAACTGTCAGAGTGTAGGTTAGTGGGTGTGGATATATGTATCTCTAGGTATTAAACTGTTAGTGGAGGTGAGAGAGTACATATTTGTTTGAGTATGTGTGTAGGTGTCAAATTGTTGTGTAGGTATCAATGTAAGTGCTGCAGCAGTTTATGTGGAGGTGTCACAATGTCACAGACAGACAGATAGATAGATAGATAGATAGATAGATAGAAAGATAGACAGACATGCAGACAGACAGATAGATAGAACAGACAGATAGACAGATAGATAGACAGATAGGAATATTGAATTGATTTATACTCCTAGGTAGCAGCAGCTAATTGCAGCTGCCATCATTAATGCAACTCTTCTCCTGATGCTGATGAGATGACACAGAAGCTGTGGAGAGAGACATTGAAGTATTGTCTCCCCTGTTCCTCTTTTAGCATATCACTAAGGGGAAAGGAGCTGAATTAATATCAGCTGCTGCCTGGGTGTGTATCCCCCACCAGTCTTGGACAGAGTGGGAAATATATGTCCTGGCTCTGTCCTAAGATTAATAGATCATTAGAGTGAACCCTAACAACCTAAACTCTAACCCAAGCCTTATCCTAGTCCTAACCCTAGCCCTAGTTACAACACTTATTTAAAAAAATAAATTATAAATCACGCAATATAACTTATGTCTAATGTTCAAGTTGATATTGTGGATAAATAATAAGAGTTGGGAGTTCAGCAGTCACTCATTTAATATTTTTTCCTGAATATATACTTCACCTTTTATTATTATTATTATTATTATCACCATTTATATGGCGCCAACAGATTCCGTAGCACTTTACAATATTATGAGAAGGGGGATGTAACTATAAATAGGACAATTACAAGAAAACTTACAGGAACAATAGTTTGGAGAGGACTCTGCTCAAACGAGCTTACGGTCTATAGGAGGTGAGGTATAAGACATGTTAGGACAGGAAATATCAAATAGGGTTGGAGTGAAGCAGAGCTGGAGGAGAGAGTAAAGCACTGCCCTATAGGAGAGAGCAAGAGACAGGTATGTAAGGTAGAGGTTACTCTGGGAGGCCATAAGCTTTCCTAAAGAGATGGGTTTTAAGGCGCTTGTGACGAAGTGCCCTTCGCCACTTGGTCCTGGAAAGGCCTACTTGCCAGCCTCCTCCCCTGTGACTATGACTCTTTCATGTATCTGGCTTTAAAGCCCCTAGTCTACCTTCAGACAGACTATTTATGTAGGCTGCTTTATTTATCTTATGTTTTAGTCACCCTGTACCCATTATAGGTGCAGGGTGTGTGTAATGTAATTGTTTATAGTGTGTGTGTGTGTGTGTGTACTGTGTTTAATGTATTGCCTGCTCTCTTGTACTGCTGAGGTTTGCTACCAACTAGGTGGGTTTGGCTATGGAGCTTGTCTAGTGCCCTCTGTTGGTAGCAACAGCAATATGCACTACCTGAATTGCAAGACTGGTTAATTTGCATATTCGGGTAGATTTGCATATTGCTAATTCTGCAGGCAGGTGAGATATTTACTATTAAATATTGTCTCCCCCCACCCCTTTAAAAATGTGTCATTGTGTTGTGATAAGTCACTGTGTGTTGCCTGCTGTGGTTTGACTGTTTGTGAGTTTATTGAGTTTTCACAGCAATGTTAATGTTGTGACCCTATGGGCTGGTCCCAAGGGAAATAAAGGTTTAGACAGTTCTTCTTGATCCCTCTAAACATAGCCTTGTCTCGTTATTGGAGGGAGCTGTTATAATCACACTGGGGATTGCTATGCTCTGCATGCTCCCCTGAGCTTGAATCACTTAGCTCTTTTAAGAGCTTGTTCCTGACACACTCTTCTTGGAGGAGGGGTCTTTACCACACAGTCCTGGATGCTGGAGGTTCATACAGGGTGGAAGGTAGAGTTTGTTCCCACACAGTCCTGGAGGACAGAAGCTGATCCAGGGTGGAAGGAAGACGGCGAGACTCCAGTCAAGATACAGTGGTTGCGGAGTCTGTGGTGGTTGTGGTGTCTGCTGCACTGCTTGGAGTTCTCAGGAATCGCTAGGAGCATCTGTCAACGGAGGGTACTCAGTCGGAGTACAAGGAGCTCTGTTACAGCCCTTCTTAAACGATTGAAAACTAGGGGAGAGTCTGATGGGGTAGGCAGGCTCTGTATTATCTCTAGAAAGATATGGTTAGCATAGCACACCCCTCCAGGATCTCAAAGGTTAACTACTGTAAAGCTACTTAATTTAAGGTTGTTAACAGTAAATAGTTATACTGTTAAATGCCTTAAGTGCAACAAATACCCAGAAAAGCTTTCAAACTTTATTTAACTAAAGTAGACAGTGATCCAAATCAGCGATGACAGCTCTGTGATTTCTTCTATTCTGTGAATATTCCTTACATATTGATCTTCAGCTCTTAAAAAATGGGCAGGCAAGCAAAAGGCAAATTCCGAGTTCTTATGTTCTATCGACACTGATTCAATAGAAAATGATTTAAGCTCATTTTTACTTATAGATCATTTAAGTGTGTGATCATAAATTGTTCAATCACTGGCTAAACTCAAAGCTAACATTCTTCACTGATGTGTTTCCCTAGGGGGTGTTAAAAAGTTGATAGTACAAAGATGTTTTAGCAAACCCTTCCAAGAACCATTTATCTGAAAACCCATAGAGTCAATATATAAAAGTGAGCTAAGATACAAATGCACTAAAAAGGATTTACCAGCCGAAGACTCCAGAAGAGCTTTGCTGCGAATGACTGCGACAGAGGAAAACAAAGTCAATTACCATATGTAATTAAGAAGTGGATGCTTTTAAACTGTAGAGAGCAGTAGCAGTCTTTAAAAGCAGCCTTGCCTAGTTGCTCTGAAGATGAAAGTCAAGAAAGAAGAACAACACTTTTAATGTGTAGAACAGAAATCATACCTTTTTCTTTAGTGTTAATCCTCTAGATTTAATTGTCTACAATCAGTTACGTTTTAACCCTTACACTGTCATGGGCCTGTAACAATGTAAATGATCAACGTAACCCTGTGAAATCTAAATGCTAATGAAGAGCCCTCTTGCAGCTATATAAATTCTATAATGCACATGTAACATAGATGGAAGCATTAAACATAGCTCATTATTTTATAATCCCTTAATATGATGATTTAAATTCGCTTGAGCAAATTTATTATGTTGAATGTTTAGAGAAAAATCAGCAGACAGATACATTAATAAGTTTTAAATCAGGAGGTCACAGGTGGACATAATATGAATGCTATAGTGGCATGACATCTTCCGCTTCTCCAAAGAACTTCTAAACCTAATAAAAATATTTAATTAAAAATAAATGCCAACACATATTTGCAGGTATAGATTACGGTATATAAATATTAAATGGATTCTAAACATGTATTAATTCTTATTTAAAATAATATTACTAATACAGTAAAAATTTATTTTTTTATATCAGAGGAAATGCTGGTACTGTATTTTTTTAACAGACAAATTATATGCAGCCTGGGTGCTGCGACAAACATGCCCAGATATTATTTTGGATTTTTATTTTCCTAGGATACAGTCTTTGTACCCTCTGTGTTATTACACCTATAGATACAATTCTGAGAAATTCCAAAAGAATTCCTGGCTAAACAGACTAACTCCAATGTAGAGAGTTAGGTTCTTGATGGATTGTATGGGAGTGGGAGAATTTGTTAGAATACTGCTTGCTTTCACTTTTGACTTAGTGTGGTGCATACCTTAAGATACATTGACCTATCAATCTTATCATTGGACTTACATGAGAGTGCTGAAAGCAAGTACTGCCTAATGCTATGTCTCCATTACCCTTAGCCTCCTAACTCTGGGGATCTCTTCCATAATGCCCCTTAACCATAAGACTCCACCAATGTTTCCCCAACCCTAAATCCACATAGCTGCACCTAAGTAACATCCTTTTGAATACCATGTCTTTTGGGGGCAGTTAAATATAGTAGAACTTTCGTGGTCACAGTGTCATTTTGGGTCCTAATTCAGGGGTTAAGACCATTGTTGGAGGCCATCTCTGGGATGTCAAGCTTTAGATCAACCAAGAGGATTTTACTTGCTGATCATACTTTAATACACTGGTATGGCACAAAAATACTTGTGATATATCTTTGCCCAAATCCCAAGTTCTTCTGAAATGGATGCTATCAATATTCGTCATTGGTGGAGAATTCAGTGATGAATATTGATAGAATAATTTTAAGAAGTAACTTGCGCCTGAAAATGTTGTTGTTCTTCCATATGCTCCTAAGAGATAGTTATCACAAAGTAGCAGATCTGTGCTTCCAGTGAAATAGACCACCTCTGAATGGATAATTCCATTGACCATAAGATACATTGCGAGGTGACAGAATTGTATAATCACTGACTGATTCCATCCATCTCTGACACTAGCAATGGATATGAAATAACAGAGAATTGTGACACAGATTTGTACTGCCACACGGGCAACATGGTATGCGTGTGAAAGACTTCAACCCACAACTGAGAAATATAACAATAAGCAAAGTTACGGAGAAATGTTTTAGAAACATATTGTTATACTGATGGTGATAATGAGGATGATGGTTTTGGTGGTGTTGTTGATAATTAATACTGTTCTTTTTGGTATTGTCTTTGTAGTTATAGTTATTATTTTACTCAAGTCCTCTAACCATGCTCCTGATGCTGAGAGCTCAAACAAATGTAGATTCTGGCATCAAATCTGGGGAAGAAAAATATATATTCTTAAGATTCTTTTTGTACTACAGGGCTTTTAGTTCTTATTTGAGGAAAAAGCAGCTCTTCTTAGAAAGTATCTTAAATATACTATGCTTAACAGCAATATAAACTCTCTTCCTGTTATTGCTGTTTTCATTACTATTGTTATTAAAAACAGATTTGGAAATTGAATTTAAAGTGCAGTGTGAGACAGGGAGTTTTATCACTATGAATATTTTTTATTTTTTTTAAATACACAATGAAGGTTGGAGTGGCATCAAAATATTTAGCAATTCCATGGTAAAAGGTGCCAAAAGAAATTCAAGCCCACGGTGCCATTTAACTAGAAACACCTCTACCCATGTCCAGTTTAAATAGAGGAAGCAAATTATTTAAATAAAGAGTCACACTCTTATGTAATAGTAATTGGTCAGACAGTTCATGTCCAACAAACATTCTCTGGAAGTGAAAGATATTGTGATACTAATGCAACGATTTGGAAAAAGGGTACAAACTAATTTCCATCTGAGCTAGATCAATAATCAGGAAATGAGTTCTGGCTCCACTGTCTACGCACTGCTAAGTAAAGAACATCCTGTAGTCCATTCACTACCAGTGTACATTTAATATAACATAAGATCTTAAGTGGCACTATCATCATCTGGGGACTTTGCCAAATTTGCAAAGACCCCCAATGGTGACTTCATGTCTGGGGATCCAGTGGCCAGTGGGGCAAGCAAAGGTGAAATTTACTTAACTGAATCTATCCCTCAAAGGAACCACCATCTTCCTCACTCTGCTCCTCTTCAGTGCTAGGAGCTGACGTCATTGCTGTACTCTTACGCATGCGCAAGAGCACTGAGGTACAATTCCCTGCAACCTTCATTGGTGACGGCTGTCGGGATTTACATTGTAGCTTCACCCAAAGTCTAAGAAGGTCAGGTGGAGAAAATATACAGAAACTTCTTTCTCTCGGTATATCTCTCGACTGGGTTGGAATTTCAGAGAAACTCCTACACAGTTTAACTAAGTATTTCATAAAGAATAAATCTTTAAGACATACAAAATTTTTAGAGGAGAGAGGGGTGATAGTGCTGTTTTAATATAAAAAAAGAATGGTATAAAACAGTAATTTAGATAAAGTTAAGATTGCTGTTTAGCAATATTTAAAGATTAAATATATATATATATATATATATATATACATACACACACATATATATATATATATATGCATTTACAGAAATATAGATATGCATTTAGATAAAACATATATTTTCTCCACTCTTGCTATATTTTCGTCTCCTGACCCTTTCTGCTCCTTGCAGACCCTTCCTACTCCTTGCTACCTCTTTCTACTCCTTGCTGACCTATCCTGCCCCTTGCAGACCCTTCCTACTCCATGCTGATCCCTCCTACTCCTTGCTGCCTCTTCCTACTCCTTACTGACCCCTCCTGCCCCTTGCTGACCCATCCTACTCTTTGCTGACCCCTCCTGTCCATTGCTGACCCCTCCTGCTCCTTGCTGACCTTCCCTGCTTCTTGCTGCCCCTTCCACTTTTCCTATTCCTTGCTGATTCCTCCTGCCCCTTGCAGAGCCTTTCTGCTCCTTCTATTTTACCTTCCTGTAGGCTGTCTCCCCCATCCCTCACTTACCTGATTTGTAGGCTAAACTCTGTGCTGCTCCCCTGCGGATGCAGTCAGGAGAAAGAAGCAGGGATAAGCTGTAGCTTCCTATCCCTGCCTTTCTCCATTCACCTACTGGCTGGTGCCGGTATTGCAGTTTATTTTCACACAAACGAAAATCAGTGTCTGCTGCTAAAATATAATTTTTGTCGTATGCAGTAGATTTGTGACTAGAGTAGATGAATACAAATGGTTATATATCTTGCTTATGAGAATTTGTAAGAAGCTTGGTTTTTGGTGAGAGAGGTGAGTCACTTGCCATCAGAGGTGAGATTATGTGTAGAACAGTCAGTGCAGTGGCAAAAGGCAGATCCAACCATCCTGTTGTTGTCGTGTCTAGGTAGGAAGGAATGGTGGGAGCCATAAACCTTCAAGACACAGATTTTATGAACACTGAGATTGACCATTCACAGTAGTTGTTATTTTAATATGTTGGCATTGGACAATTGCACATTTTGTAAGATAACATACAAGATGAGCACTTAATTGCACAGTCCTTAACCACTTCACTACATAATTCACGAATAAGCGAATAAGGATAATTACTATCCTATAGAGGAACATATTTTATTGCCAGGAGCCATTAACCACTCATTTAATGCATGCAAACGTTATGAAAATGTAAGTTCATCCCTTGCTTTCAAACAGTACATGAAGATTCAATGGGTCATATCATTACTACATTCAGAGGGAGGTGTAGTGAAAGAACTATACCCTTTCATGGCCAGCATTACATTACCTACCCAGCGATTGATAAAGATTGCTATAGCAGTTTTAAATAACTTTATTTTAGAAATAAGTGATTTTACTGTAATCACTGTATGTGTGCATTCTGCTCAAATACAGACATTTTTTTTGCCATATTTAGTAAGCTGTGCTGCTAGTAATGCCTCCAGGGTTCTTACAAATACCTATATTGTTTGCAAGTAAGGTCTAAAAGCCACATGTCCACAATGACATTAAATGGTACGGAGGTGTTGAGTGGATAGTGCATTAATGAACCATTTCAAGAGAAAATTTTAATTGTATTGTAAAAAAAATCAGATATGGAAGGTATTGCCCTGTGAAGGAAATGTCATTGCTGTCATTCAGATAAGTAGCTTACGAAAAGCTGTTTAAAATGTAGATATTTAGTCACCTTCATAAGGAAAGCAAGTCAAATGTGACAGAATGTATGCAACCCACACTGGTTTTCCTGAAAATCTTTAGACATTCTTCTCAGTAGAGTTTAAGGTACATTTTTGTTCATGTGTCATTAAAGAGATGCACTACACGTATGTCACATATAATCAGAATTTGGCTTATATTTCATAAAGTGTGAGGCAGCACATATAATGGTGTTACTATAGACCAAGTTCCCTGTGTGGAGTACAGTGATTATTTTGCTTTTTTTAAAATACCTCAGGACAGATTGTAGAGTTTTCTTTATATTTTACTAATTCCATCACTGTAGGATTGCTTTAAAATGGTCTCTGTTTAAACTGCTATGTGATCTTTATAATCCTATAGTTTTATCATGCTAAAGGGTAGGAAATATACCCCACATCCTAAAATATTGCATACGTCTATATAGACTCTTGGGAGAATATTTTCTGAAGAAAAATGATATGACATACAGGGTTATTCAATAAACTCATCACTGAAAAGAATTCAGAGTGAATTTCACATTTTAAATCAAAATAGCTTAACTGGAATCACTCTAAATTCCAGAGAATTCTCACTTTTGCAAATTACCCTTACGTCTTAATGCTATATTAAAAATACAGTTCATCTTATTTAGGTTTTACTCATAGGCGTGCGCAGCCTATTGCATTAAAAATACAGTTCATCTTATTTAGGTTTTACTCATAGGCGTGCGCAGCCTAAAGCACAAGCACACGCCGCGTATATATATGTATGTATGTATATATATGTATATCTATATATATACACATATATACACACACACATACACTGCTGTGTGGGTGCTGTTAGTGTGATGTGTGAGGGTGCTGGTAGTGTGCTATGTGGGTGAGGGTGTTTGTGTGTGTGCGCTTGTGAGGGTGCTGTTAATGTACTGTGTGTGAGGGTGCTGTTTGTGTGTGTGTGTTTGTGTGCTTGTGAGGGTGCTGTTTATGTGAGGGTGCTGTTTGTGTGTGAGGGTACTGGTAGTGTGCTGTGTGTGTGTTTGTTAGGGTTCTGTTTGTGTTTGTGAGGGTAGTGTTAGTGTGCTGTGTGTGTGTGAAGGTGCTGTTTGTGTGCTGTGTGTGAGGGTGCTGTGTGTGTTTGTGAGGGTGCTGTTTGTGAGGGTGCTGGGTGTGTGGGTGCTATATGTGTGTTGGTGCTGTGTATGTGTGTGGGTGCTGTATGTGTGTGGGTTCTGTATGTGTGGGTGCTGTATTTCTGTGGGTGCTGTATGTGTGTAGGTGCTGTGTATGTCTGTGGGTGCTTTATGTGTGTAGGTGCTGTATGTGTGTAGGTGCTGTGTATGTCTATGGGTGCTGAATGTGTGTTGGTGCTGTGTATGTGTGTGGGTGCTGTATGTGTGTAGGTGCTGTGTATGTCTGTGGGTGCTGTGTATGTCTGTGGGTGCTGTATGTGTGGGTGCTGTATGTGTGTGCTGTATGTGTGTAGGTGCTGTGTGTGTGTGGGTGCTGAATGGGCGTAAGTGCTGTATGTGTGTGTGTGGGTGCTGTATGTGTGGGTGCTGTATGTCTGTGGGTGCTGTATGTCTGTGGGTGCTGTATGTGTGTGCATGTCTGTGGGTGCTGTGTATGTCTGTGGGTGCTGTATGTGTGTGGGTGCTGTGTATGTCTGTGGGTGCTGTATGTGTGTGGGTGCTGTATGTGTGTGTGCTGTATGTGTGTGTGCTGTGTGTGTGCTGTATGTGTGTGTGTGCTGTATGTGTGTGTGCTGTATGTGTGTGTGTGGGTGCTGTATGTGTGTGTGCTGTATGTGGGTGGGTGATTGTGGTGGTGGAGGTGGGGGTACATTACTTGCTATCCCCCCTCCCTTCTTACCTTTTGTAGGGAGGAGGGATCGTGCTGCTGCTTTCCCTGGGGGTCCAGTGGAGAGTGAACTCTAGCCTGTGGGGCTAGAGTTCACTCTCGCGAGATTTGAGTGTTGCCGAGGCAACGCTCATATCTCGCGAGAGGAACCCGGCGGAGCTGCCGGCAATAGCTCCGCCGGGTCTTCTCCTGCCTCCCTCCCTGCATGTGGGTCGGTGGGGAGGAAGGCTGAGAGCAGAGCCCAGCTCTGCATGAGCCGACAGGGTAGATCCTGAGATCTCCCCTGCTGGTCTCAATATACATAGGCGTGCCGCGGGGATTAGGGTGTGCCCAGGCACACCCGGCACACCCCGTGCGCACACCTATGGTTACAAGTACGCTCGAGCTTAGAATTCCAGCTGCCTGACTAACAGCTCTGAGGGGTTGGCTTAGAGTTGCAGAGACTTATACAAAGCTGAGAATGATTCACAGATTATTCTCTAAACCATGGGTCCTCAAACTCCGGCCCTCCAGATGTTGCTGAACTACAACTCCCATGATTCTCTGGCTATGTAATTCAAAGAATCATGGGAGTTGTAGTTCAGCAACATCTGGGGGGCCGGAGTTTGAGGACCCGTGCTCTAAACCATCTACTTTGCAATCAGTCATGATCATGCTGAGAGTGACCCTTTAACTTTGGCTTGTATTCTTCTATTACATAGCAAAAGATTGATTCACCAGCTAGTAATTTGTATTGAACTACCAATCTGTAAAAGCAGGGCAAAATACAAGCTGAAAGCATGATGGGAACTGTGAGTATAATAAAACAAGGTGTACAATGACGCATAATGTGTAACTGATAATATGTGGTTGGCAGAGAGTATGTAAAAGGGGTGTTTTATCAGCCATGCAGCGCACATGCAGAGCACTACAAGAACATTCTGTTAATGGGCAAAAAGCCCTGCAATAGCCTCTTCCAGTTCAAAGTTTGTCAAATGATGTGATTGTTCTGCACTTTGTATAATATGCCAAAAATATGGACATATTCAACGAGTAAAGATAGTTATGATGTACCTTAAGTGTCTTGATATTTAACACATTCTTAGTGCTAGCTCTGTACTGTGGAATCATGGGTATTTTGCAAATTTGCAAATTAAAAAGCACAAACAGTGCTGCATAATCACAGCAAGTTAGGCAGACAATGTAATAGAGCAGCAGGAATTGCTAGCAGAATGCTTGGTTGTATAGGGAGAGGTATTAGCAGTAGAAAGAGGAAAGTGCTCATGCCATTGTACAGAACACTGGTGAGACCTCACTTGGAGAATTGTACACAGTACTGGAGACTGTATCTTCAGAAGGATATTGATACCTTAGAGAGGGTTCACAGAAGGGCTAAGTAAACTGGTTCATGGATTGCGGGATGAAAATTACCAGGAAAGGTTAAAGGATCTTAACATGTATAGCTTGGAGGAAAGACGAGACAGGGGGGATATGATAGAAACATTTAAATACATAAAAGGAATCAACACAGTAAAGGAGGAGACTATATTTAAAAGAAGAAAAACTACCACAACAAGAGGACATAGTCTTAAATTAGAGGACAAAGGTTTAAAAATAATATCAGGAAGTATTACTTTACTGAGAGGGTAGTGGATGCATGGAATAGCCTTCCAGCTGAAGTGGTAGAGGTTAACACAGTAAAGGAGTTTTAGCATGCGTGGGATAGGCATAAGGCTATCCTAACTATAAGATAAGACCAGGGACTAATGAAAGTATTTAGAAAATTGGGCAGACTAGATGGGCCGAATGGTTATCTGCCGTCACATTCTATGTTTCTAAGTTTAAGTAAGTTACTTTGAATCTGCATTAACTAAAAAAAAACAGTTTATGCAGGATGCATTTTTTTAAACAAAAAAGCTGTTTTCAGATATTTTATGATTTGCCACTAATTCTGAACTTTAATTATACCCCACAGGAGCAGCGTCTAGTGATAGATAACTAAGGGAGATGAGATACATTTGAGGAGGATTGAATAAAATGCTGCAGTCACTGCCCCTTTAAATGAATAAAAATGTCAATTTCCTGCAAAAATAAAGTGTTATATTAAGAAATATGTATAACGGGTTGCAGATTCATAAACAGCATTCACATAAAGTGATGGTGAAACTGCTCTGTTCACACAGTATAATTGGAGTGCAAGCACTGAATCTTGGCATAAATCTCAGTAGGGAAACTGCTGCTTTTGACTTCCAACTGTGTCTCTATTAGAATAATTGTAAGTGTTTCGTATCAGAGAAACAAAATAGCAACTACTGTCAGTGCAGCCTCTAACCAAGGAACAAAGACAGCAACTACTGTCAGTGCAGCCGCTAACCAAGGAACAAAGACAGCAACTACTGTCAGTGCAGCCTCTAACCAAAGAACAAAGACAGCAACTACTGTCAGTGCAGCCGCTAACCAAGGAACAAAGACAGCAACTACTGTCAGTGCAGCCTCTAACCAAGGAACAAAGACAGCAACTACTGTCAGTGCAGCCGCTAACCAAGGAACAAAGACAGCAACTACTGTCAGAGCAACCTCTAACCAAGGAACAAAGACAGCAACTACTGTCAGAGCAACCTCTAACCAAGGAACAAAGACAGCAACTACTGTCAGAGCAACCTCTAACCAAGGAACAAAGACAGCAACTACTGTCAGTGCAACCTCTAGCCAAGGAACAAAGACAGCAACTACTGTCAGTGCAACCGCTAACCAAGGAACAAAGACAGCAACTACTGTCAGTGCAACCGCTAACCAAGGAACAAAGACAGCAACTACTGTCAGTGCAACCTCTAGCCAAGGAACAAAGACAGCAACTACTGTCAGTGCAACCGCTAACCAAGGAACAAAGACAGCAACTACTGTCAGTGCAACCGCTAACCAAGGAACAAAGACAGCAACTACTGTCAGTGCAACCTCTTACCAAGGAACAAAGACAGCAACTACTGTCAGTGCAGCCTCTAACCAAGGAACAAAGACAGTAACTACTGTCAGTGCAGCCTCAAACCAAGGAACAAAGACAGCAACTACTGTCAGTGCAACCTCTTACCAAGGAACAAAGACAGCAACTACTCTCAGTGCAGCCGCTAACCAAGGAACAAAGACAGCAACTACTGTCAGGAGCAACCTCTAACCAAGGAACAAAGACAGCACCTACTCTCAGTGCAGCCGCTAACCAAGGAACAAAGACAGCAACTACTGTCAGTGCAGCCTCTAACCAAGGAACAAAGACAGCAACTACTCTCAGTGCAGCCTCTAACCAAAGAACAAAGACAGCAACTACTGTCAGAGCAACCTCTAACCAAGGAACAAAGACAGCAACTACTGTCAGTGCAGCCTCTAACCAAGGAACAAAGACAGCAACTACTCTCAGTGCAGCCGCTAACCAAGGAACAAAGACAGCACCTACTGTCAGTGCAACCGCTAACCAAGGAACAAAGACAGCAACTACTGTCAGTGCAGCCGCTAACCAAGGAACAAAGACAGCAACTACTGTCAGTGCAACCGCTAACCAAGGAACAAAGACAGCAACTACTGTCAGTGCAGCCTCTAACCAAGGAACAAAGACAGCACCTACTGTCAGTGCAACCGCTAACCAAGGAACAAAGACAGCAACTACTCTCAGTGCAGCCTCTTACCAAGGAAGAAAGACAGCAACTACTGTCAGTGCAGCCACTAACCAAGGAACAAAGACAGCAACTACTGTCAGTGCAACCTCTTACCAAGGAACAAAGACAGCAACTACTGTCAGTACAGCCTCTAACCAAGGAACAAAGACAGCAACTACTCTCAGTGCAGCCGCTAACCAAGGAACAAAGACAGCAACTACTGTCAGTACAGCCTCTAACCAAGAAACAAAGACAGCAACTACTGTCAGTGCAACCTCTTACCAAGGAACAAAGACAGCAACTACTGTCAGTACAGCCTCTAACCAAGGAACAAAGACAGCAACTACTGTCAGTGCAGCCTCTAACCAAGAAACAAAGACAGCAACTACTGTCAGTGTAGCCGCTAACCAAGGAACAAAGACAGCACCTACTGTCAGTGCAACCGCTAACCAAGGAACAAAGACAGCAACTACTGTCAGTGCAGCCTCTAGCCAAGGAACAAAGACAGCAACTACTATCAGTACAGCCTCTAGCCAAGGAACAAAGACAGCAACTACTGTCAGTGTAGCCGCTAACCAAGGAACAAAAACAGCAACTACTGTCAGTGCAGCCTCTAGCCAAGGAACAAAGACAGCAACTACTGTCAGTGCAACCGCTAACCAAGGAACAAAAACAGCAGCTACTGTCAGTGCAGCCTCAAACCAAGGAACAAAGACAGCAACTACTGTCAGAGCAACCTCTAACCAAGGAACAAAGACAGCAACTACTCTCAGTGCAACCACTAACCAAGGAACAAAGACAGTAACTACTGTCAGTGCAGCCTCAAACCAAGGAACAAAGACAGCAACTACTGTCAGTACAGCCTCTAGCCAAGGAACAAAGACAGCAACTACTGTCAGTGCGGCCTCTAACCAAGGAATAAGGACAGCAACTACTGTCAGTGCAGCCGCTAACCAAGGAATAAGGACAGCAACTACTGTCAGTGCAACCGCTAACCAAGGAACAAAAACAGCAACTACTGTCAGTGCAGCCTCAAACCAAGGAACAAAGACAGCAACTTCGAGCAACCTCTAACAGGAACAAGGCAGCAACTACTGTAAGTGCAGCCCGCTAACCAAGGAACAAAGAACCCGTAGCTTCTGTCAGTGCAGCCGCTAACCAAGGAACAAAGACAGCAACTACTGTCAGTGCAGCCTCTAACCAAGGAACAAAGACAGCAACTACTGTCAGTGCAACCACTAACCAAGGAACAAAGACAGTAACTACTGTCAGTGCAGCCTCAAACCAAGGAACAAAGACAGCAACTACTGTCAGTACAGCCTCTAGCCAAGGAACAAAAACAGCAACTACTGTCAGTACAGCCTCTAGCCAAGGAACAAAGACAGCAACTACTG
>OW240918.1:19873096-19935689 GCA_933207985.1 Pelobates cultripes
TGCTGTGTATGTCTATGGGTGCTGTGTATGTCTGTGGGTGCTGTATGTGTGTAGGTGCTGTGTATGTCTGTGGGTGCTGTATGTGTGTTGGTGCTGTGTATGTGTGTGGGTCCTGTATGTGTGTGGGTGCTGTATGTGTGTAGGTGCTGTGTATGTCTGTGGGTGCTGTATGTGTTTTGGTGCTGTGTATGTGTTTGGGTGCTGTATGTGTGTGGGTGCTGTATGTGTGTAGGTGCTGTGTATGTCTGTGGGTGCTGTATGTGTGTGGGTGCTGTATGTGTGTTGGTGCTGTGTATGTGTGCGGGTGCTGTAGGTGTTGGTGCTGTGTATGTGTTTGGGTGCTGTATGTCTGTGGGTGCTGTATGTGTGTGGGTGCTGTATGTGTGTGGGTGCTGTATGTGTGTAGGTGCTGTGTATGTCTGTGGGTGCTGTATGTGTGTTGGTGCTGTGTATGTGTGTGGGTGCTGTATGTGTGCTGGTGCTGTGTATGTGTGTAGGTGCTGTGTATGTCTGTGGGTGCTGTATGACTGTGGGTGCTGTATGTGTGTGGGTGCTGTGTATGTCTGTGGGTGCTGTATGTGTGTGGGTGCTGTGTATGTGTGTGGGTGCTGTATGTTTGTAGGTGCTGTGTATGTATGTGGGTGCTGTATGTGTGTGGGTGCTGTATGTGTGTAGGTGCTGTGTATGTCTGTGTAATTGAAGTGGTTTGGGTGCACTGTCCCTGTTCCCCTTAGTGCAGCAATGTAAAACACTGTAGTTTTAGAGAAACTGCAATATTTACATTGCAATACTAAGACTGCCTCTATTGACTTTCTAGTAGACAGCCACTATAGGCACTTTCTGGAGTTTCACAGAGTTTAACTCATTGAAATGACACTGGAAATCCCATAGGAAGGAATTGAGGCAATGCTTTACTATGGGGAATGCCTAATGTGTGCATGGCGTATACCGAGCATGTGCATTAGGTCCCTTCCCACCTGCTACTTTGGAGGAGGTGGAGTGCAACCCAGTGCCAAGGGAAAGTGGTGCTAAAATCGGGTAAGTGAATAAAGGGTTATTTAACCCTTTATAATTCTGAGGGTGGGGCCATGGGGACAAAGGAACACATTAGTGTTAGAATCTTTCTATTCCTAATACTTAAGTGTTCCTTTAAGTACTAATTGAATACCGTATATACTCAAGTATAAGACAAGTTTTTTGGCACATTTTTTGTACTGAAAAAGCCCCACTCATCTTATACTCGAGACAATGTCTGTATTATTGCAACTTACATTGCCATAATACAGACCAGGACCACCGGGCTCATCACAAGCCCGGTGGTCCTGTTGTGGGCTGGGAAGGAGCTGTTACTTACCTTTACAGCAGCTCCGTTCTTCTCCCTTCTCCTTCGCGCCGTTCAGCTCCACTGTAAGTCTCGCGGTCTGTGAATTACCGTGGCAACGCTCCGCGCGGCACGCAGACCGCAAGACTTACAGTGGAGCTGAATGACACGGAGGAGAAGGGAGCTGAACGGAGCTGCTGTAAAGGTAAGTAACAGCTTGCTCCCAGCCCTACTCCTGCCCATCCACTGGACCACCAGGGAATAATATAGCCTCCCTCCTTGCCCAGGCAACAAGCAGGGAGGAGGGACAACAAAAATAAAAAAAATTAATAAATTTTAATATTATAATAAAATAAAAATTTAATAATATTAAAATAAAAATGACATTTAATATTAAAATAATAATAATAAAAAATAAATAATAAAAGTGCCCACCCCCCACCAAGGTTACACACTCTGCATCACATACACAAACACACTCTGCATTCATACACACACACACTGCATTCATACACACACACACACTGCATTATATACACACACTGCATTCATACACACACACACACACTGCATTATATACACACACTGCATTCATACACACACACACACACACACTGCATTTATACACACACACATTGCATTATATACACACACACTGCATTCATACACACACACACACACACACACACACTCTCTGCATTATACACACACACACACACTGCACTATACACACACACTGCATTCATTATATACACACACACTGCATTCATACACACACACACACACACACACTATCTGCATTATACACACACACACACACTGCACTCATTATATACACACACACTGCATTCATTATATACACACACTACACAAACAAACACACACTCTGCATTAATTATATACACACACTGTAAAAAAATTATTCAATTAGTATAATTTTTGGGGGATCTAATTTTATTTAGAAATTTACCAGTAGCTGAGGCATTTCCCACCATAGTCTTATACTTAAGTACGTTTTCCCAGTTTTTTATGGTAAAATTAGGGGCCTCGACTTATATTCGGGTCAAACCTACAACTGTATTGCAGTAATTAGGTCAAAACAGCAAGTTTCAACAAATACTTCAGTTCTGTTATTTTCACAACTTGATTATTTTATTCTTACTATTGTAATTTAGTTTTCAAGTCACCGTAGATCACTGTTTAGTAAACAGATCCCTTAGTTTATAAAGTAAATTCCTGTGCTTTTTGCTAATGTGGACATAATTACACCGCCATGAGTATGTTTGGTATAAATAAATAATCTTTCAACAGCGGTTTGCTTATGTGAAATTCTCTCCTCAGATCACAACTCTATCAGGAAATGAGTTCCTTCTTCAGTCAGATGAAGACTTTGCTGTTTTGGACTGGTTTCGCACAATCAAAAACACGATTGACAGCTTGGTATGTATCCGTTTATAGCAAACACTAACTTTTTTCCTCCAGTATAATGCGCATGTTTAGATTCTGTGCAGTTAAATGACAGATTTGCAGACAAAGGTAAACAATTGAAGAAATCAATAATTAAATAATACATCTTGATTATTTGGATTTTTACAGTCATTTGTTATATTTTCTTTTTGAGAAAATTAAGTACTGTAGGTAACCCCCAAATTTTCATTTGATTTTTATTTGGGCAATGGAACATTTAATCTATGACATGTCAAATTTAAGTCCACTGAAACTGATGGTCTAAAATTGTATCTAAACTGATCTGCACATTAGAAGCTAAAATGTTTTGCTTCTGTTGGTTTCTATGTGGTGATAAGAGGAGGCTCCCATTTTCTCGAGGATGTGTATATTTTTTTACTTATTGGATCAATTGAAAGCTCTCCTACGAATGCAAGCCAAGAACAAAATCTGGTTTATTTTTAACATGGAGTTCCACACATGACTCTCCGCAACATTCTGACTTATTTCAAAGGTTTGAATAATGACTACAATGCATGTTTTTGAGTACATTGTCCGCTTAAAGTGATCTTTGAAGCAGCACCATTATTATGAAATGCATGTTCTGGATGTGCACTCAATTCAATTTGTTTTACTCTGGATACTGTGGATGGGAATTTTCAAGAATGAAGCTTTTACCAACCTGCTCCCAAACGGATGTCTTTAGAATAGTAGTTGCAAAAAACAGATAAGTCGTACTTGGACTTTCTGACCCCAAAGCACCCCTTTCCCACCACCTTTTTCCTATTCTTTCCCACCTTAAATCTACCAAACTCTATCTGAAATAATGACTTGTGTTTGCATAAATAAAAATGTAAATAGCAAATCTTACTTTCATGATAATATATGCAAAGCTAAATTTCCTAAAAACAATTATGTCATTCTACCAAAATTATTTTATGGTACAAAAGTCAGACTCTATATTTGACTTTATTTATTTTTTATTAGTAGATTAAAGGCACCTGTGGTATTATAAGTATTTGTTTTAATGTACAATAATTAGTTTTTGATGCAAAGAATGTTTTGTAGGTAAATGGAGCAAGTTTAGTTTAGTAGACAAACTTTAATTTAGACACTTGCAGCAGATCCCAAATATCCTTAGATTTAAGTTTAGATTTATTTTCATATTCTTACTATTATTTTATCATTGGTAATGTATTTTGTATGTTAGGAAGATGTAGGCTATGTTGTGTAGGAAGGAATGGGGAAGTAGGCAAGGGCACTGAGTCCTATTACTATATATTTACATGTTTGTCCACTTGGCTATTTGACCTTAAAAGAGTACTCCAACCCATTTTTTAAAATCTGTGAATAATGCCCTATTGGCATTTTTCTTTACACCCCCCCCCCCTCTAAAAGAACCCTTGCTAGGTGTTTTAAAAGAAGTTCACCTGGGGGCTGGGCGGCCATGCTTGCAGGCTGCAAGTCACAATGGCTTCTGAGGAATTCAGCAAATAATAGGCACAAACCCACTCAATTCAGCCTGAAACACCCTGGAAATACATGGAACAAGATCATGGAGTGTCCTGGTGCTAGAGCCCCTGATATCAGGTGGTTCTGGATCCTGGTGAGATGCTCTGGGGCTGGGGGCCTGAGGCCTACCCGGCAGGGGAGTGGAGCAGACAACCGCTGCCTCACTTTCCACCCCTGCTAAAGAGAACCACAAGGTGGCTGGAGCCCTCCCGGCCCTGTTCACCCCCCCCCCTTTGGACCAGTGGGGGTTATCCTGGTCCCCACCAGGCAAGCAAACACCCTTAAGTCGCTCCTGGGTGACTCAACGCCGACCGCCAACAATTACCATGCGGCCCAAACAAAATGGCCAAAAGTGATGCAACTGCCCCACTGGCCGCGGGAAGTGGGCCGCGCAGGCCGCGCCAAAGCAGACCTTACACACCACGCAGCCGAAATTATGAACACCCCAGGACAGCAAATGGGGTAAAGAGGGGAAGAAAGCAGCCTACAACTCACGCAGCAAGCTCAGTACATGCCCCAATTGAGAATACCTTACCTCAGCCCCTTACCACCAACACCGTAGACCATCACTGGGGGTAGGCCCGGAAAAGTTATCCGCTTATGACAGCTCAAATACACTGCCACCCGCACCTGGACAATGAGGTCTGTGCAGCACAACAACCGTACTCACCCCACGACCGGGTAATGCGACCACATCAACCCCCGGACACTATGCCCTGTAGAGGGCCGTTGGGACCCAGCGGACTTTGGGTGACCTGCGGAGTGTATCCCCATGTCCAAGAAGAGGATGCCTATTTCCAGCATTCACAACGCAAGAAACGATGGCTGTTCCAACTTCTCACAACGGAAGACACGAAAGGCATAAAAAACGCAGACAGCCTCACCAATGGACACTCTGACGGCATTCACCACTACACGGACATATGTGTTGGTAATGTCACACTCTAACTTGCAAAACATAGCGGTCTTTAACACCCTGACTTCCGCAGAAGATGACCCAAAGTGCCGAGATCTGCCTGGTGGCACTTTTACTTTAATTTACTCTATGTTACCTTATTTGAATAAACACCCTAGCTAAGCTATTTGTTTTATAAAAACGTGTGTACACATGTCTGATTTTCATATAATTTTACTAACTCCACACCCAGCTTCAGAACCTAAGCAACCCCCTAGTATAAGGGTCCAGATTATGCGATGGCCCCTCTTAACATAAGCAACAGGATTCACGAGTTTAAAATGTATAATGTCTAGAAAGTCCAACAAGTTAAACGTATAGTGTAAGCATGAGCAACGAGCATAAACGCATAATGACTAGTATGTATAACGAGTTTCCATGTATAATGTTTAGCATTTGCAGCGAGTGTAAACGTATACTATTTAGTAAGTGCTATATAAAATAGTTCTTGCAACACAAAAAAAAGGAAAAGAAGTTCACCTTATCTTGATCCAGTGCCAGACAAAGCTCCCAGCACTGCTCGTCATTGGAGTCACGTGGAGGTCTAGTTAAAGACTTCTCATAGAGAATCCTTTGATTAGACCATTTAACCAGCTCAGATCATATGGAAGCACTCTTAGCCAACTAGGGGAGGACAACAAAGTGAGGTAGAGAGATAAAGAAAAATAGTTTGGGGCAGAGAAAACAAAATATATTGGATGGGAGGTGAGAGGGTTACAATTTCAGAGTGAGTGGGAAGATTTTTCCATCTGTCAGCAGTGTGGTGTGCAGTGTGCACTGATGACAGATGTAAAATATGAAAAAAACTGACATTAGGCAGCCTAGAATAAAGTTCTCGGCTGCCATCTCACTTGTGCTGAGGGTGTAACTAGCCCCCAGCACACAATACGATATAATATATTCATGTAAGTTTGTAGTGTTTAAAGGGACACTGCAGGCACCCAGACCACTTCTGCCCATTGGAGTGGTCTGGGTGCCAACTCCCACTACTCTTAACCCTGCAAGTATAATTATTGCAGTTTATCTATAAACTGCAATAATTACCTTGCATGGTTAACTCCACCTCTAGTGGCTGTCTACTAGACAACCACTAGAGGGCACTTCCTGGATCATAGCACAGGAAACCTGTGCTAGAGCATTGCTGGACGTCCTCACGCTATGTGAGTACCTCCAGCGTCACTCATTTCCCCATAGGAAAGCATTGAAAAGCATTTTCAATGCTTTCCTATGGGGAGCTCTAATACGCACCGCGCATGGGCATTAGGTCTCCACGGGGAGGAGCGGCGCGGAGGAAGAAGCAGCGATGTGGGACATTATCGCTGCCTCAGGTAAGTGACTGAAGGGGTTTTCATCCCTTCAGCAACCGGGGATTGGGGGGTGGGAGGGAGAGGGGACATGCAGTGCCAGGAAAACGGATTGTTTTCCTGGCACTAGAGTTTCCCTTTAAGATTCTCTAGTCTACAGTACTAATCCAAGCACTCAATGTAATAAGTGAATTAATTTTAATATTAACTTGCCAAATACCTTTTTTGGTGCTTTGGTTACTTGCCCTTGCCAACAAATATGCGGTTGTGTTAGAATATCTTAATTTTGGCAATACAATTTTAAAAGTCCTTATATTACCCTAATATCATGCTTTACATTCATAAACAGCAATTGTTTTGTGAGACTTTAAAATAGAAACACGTGTATAATAATGTAAATTTATTACCAATTGTTCCAATTGTCTCAATTACAACATGTTTAATCTTGCATCTTAGTATTCCGAAAATAACTGTTTTAGCATTTTCCATTGTTTCACACTAGTCACATGGAAAATAAATAGCAAGTCCCTTACCACTGCAGCAAGAATGAGAAATAAACACATGGTAAATGTAGTAATTTATTTGAAAATACTCTATGACTTCTTTTCATGTGCTTTTTCCTGCACGAAAATGTAATCTTGGTTTTTATCGCAATTAGGGAATTCTGTGTTGAAATCCACTTCTCTTTTTTAATGCTTATGATGTACTGTAATAAAATTTAGCAGTTACGAAACTAGACTATATAACTGGCCTTTGCTAGACTCGCCAAAAGCCTAACTAGGCTAAAGCTTAGCTGTGCTCAAGACACTCCAACATAAAAAACTGTAACCCTACAAATTCCTTTAACTCTACATTGATCAGCCACAATATTAAGCCAACATCTTAAACACTTTGTTATGGTCCTCAAACCGGTCCTGAACAATTTTCGCAGTGTGGCAGGCTGCATTATCCTTCTGAAAGAGGACACTGCCTTTAGAGAACACCATTGCAATAAAAGTGTACGTGGTCTGTATCAACCTCTAGGTAGTTGACGCATCTCAAAGTAACATCCACAAGGTTTCCCAGCAGAACATTGCCGATAGCATAATACTGTCTCCTCCGGCCTGCCTTCTTCCCATTGTGCATCCTGCTGCCATCTCTTCCACAGGTAAATTATGCTATCCACCTGATACAAAAGAAAACATGCGTTATTAGACTAAGAAATCTTCTTTCATTGCTCCATGGTCTAGTTCTGATGCTCATATCCCCATGAAAGGTGCGTTTGGTGGTGGACAGGGGTCATCATGGGCTCTCTGACTGGACTGCGGCTATGCAGCCCCCATACACAGCAAACTGTGATGCACATGTTTTCAGCAATTTGATCTACAGTAGCTCTTCTGTGTGATCGACTCAGGTGGGCTAGCATGTGCTCCCCACATGCATCAATGAGCCTTGGATGCCCATGACCCTGACACCAGTTTACCAGTTATCCTTCCTTGCCCCACTTTTGGTAGGTACTAACCACTGCATACTGGGAACACACCACACAAGACTTGCCATTTTTAAAGATGCTGCGACCCAGTTGACTAGCCATCGCTATTTGGCTATTTGGTTATTCACTTCACCTGTCAGTGGTTTTAATGTAGTGGCTGATCAATGTATGTGTCATACAGTTGACCGTCCTTGTGGAGTAATTTTTTGCCCACATGGCTGCTGTCCTCTGCTTGTTAATGATGTATAATAAAACTGCTTCATTAAATCCATCATGAAATAGAAGACAGAGAGAGACAACAGACATGGAGAGATATTCTTACTATGTCAGAGTTATTCACTGATGTGATGATTCAAAGTAAATTCAAAGTGAATTTCAAATTTAAGGTCAAAGTAGCCAAATTGGAAGCATACATGAAAATGTTTCCATTTTAGGTATTTTAGCCTTTAAAGTGGATCTATCACTGTTTGGGGACTTTCGAGCGCACAGCATGAAGGTCTATGGAGGATCCCATGAGTCCAAGGGATCTTCTGTAGAACAAGCTTAATTTCCCTGCTTCCAGCACTGTTGATGGCTGGGGGAAATGACAAGCATCACGGCGGTGTTTCCGCCCAATGTCAAGCTTTGGCTGGCAGAGAAAATACTGAGACAAAGTAGTCTCTATTTTAACACTGAAATTCCAAAAATATAAATCTGAGCATTTTATAAAGTTTCTATCTGTGCTGCTTTATTTCAAAATCCACTTTGAATTTCCTTTGGATTCTCAATATAGTGAAAAATAGTGTGCGTCTACTTGTCTGTCACCTTCTTCTAATGCAAGCTGCTTGGCTCACCCAGTGCAGTCAGGGGTTGAACTGTGTATGTAAGTATACTGAAAAGGAAGTACATTTTGTAGAAACAGTGTAGCATAGTGAAAAAAAACATTTATGGTGCATAGTTTAAAAAAAAATTAAAAAAATAATTATTTTAATAATTTTAATATGCTAAAATGCAGCACATCAATTAAACATTCTTGCAAAAAATAGTATATTTTTGAATGCATATAATTAATTATTGCACAAAATCTACATTTACCAATATTTGTGCAAACATTTCCTAAGCACTAAAATTATACCCTTCTTAATCTGAACAACTGGCCTCATTAAGGACAAATTTACTATCTAAAGGTTCTTATAGTGATAGGGGGTTGAATTGTTGTATTGTGATTTAGGAATTTGTTTTAAAAATCTCATACTTTAGGGCTATACTAGTTCAAGTGCTGATCCTAAGTATTATTCTATATATAATAAAAACAAAGAAAACGTTACCTGCGCTCTGGCCTAAATCCCCATGTGCATTTAAACAAAAATGGAGGCTCTTTAGTTTTATTCTAATGGCCATTTGAATATATAAGCTCACCTGCCACATCAAGGCAAGCCTCAATAGGTGAGTTCCTAAACTAGCCACAAGAGTCTCCAGTGAGACAGGAAGGGATATTTTATAAACCCTTTCACATTTAACCCTTTATAGGGCTTCTGCACATACAATAAACTTTGCTGATATCAGACAAAGCGAGACAGAAAGGGGTGTTTTATAAACCCTTTAACATTTAACCCTTTATAGGGCTTCTACACATACAATAAACTTTGCTGGTATCAGACAAAGTGTGAACATCATTAATGAGACATGAAGAGGTGTTTTATAAACCCCTACATACTTTACCCTGAATAGGGCTATAACATACAAATCACCTTGCTGGTATCAGCTAAAAGGCAAATTTCTCTGATGAGACAGGAAGGGGTGCTGCCCCTACATACTTATAAAGTCTTAATAAGACAAACGTGGGAAGGCTGGCAGCAATGTAACATAGCTGAGTGATGCAAAATTCATATACATATATTCATATTCATATACATTTTAAAAGTTTAAATGCACATGGGGATTTAGGCCAGAGCGCAGGTAACGTTTTCTTTGTTTTTACTATGTATTTTAAGCTGTTGGATACTAAGCCACTGCTGCTGTAAGCGCGGTGCTTTATCTTTGTGTCTGTATTATTCTATATATGCCCATGAAAATAGAACTTGTTAAATGAAACCATTTTCAAAGATTGCTAAATAAGCCAATTTAATACTTGGAGGTGGAAAGTTAATGATTTGAAAAATAATAATAATTGGGGATTTCAAAAAGTTCCACTTTACATATCTGAAATACTGAATTACTCAATACCTGTTCAGAATCTGGCTCCATCCCAAAGATCATGAAATGTTGTCATCTCTACAGGTTTCAACATTTCACAAAACATATAGTCCTGTCACTATCTTTTCATCAATCTCAGTATCAGAACTACTCTTATTATTTTCCTATTGTATATAACAAGTGTAAATCTGTATTTTAGGGATCAGAACAACGATTTTCAGCACTGGGCATTAATATTCCAAAATCTTCAAGCACAGAATTATTACACGTTGGACCTGAAGTGAAAGACCAGAAGAGTGAACAAAGGAAGTCAATGCGTACGTATTCGGTATATCAATACATTTTAGGCACAATATCTCAACTAAATGATAGTATGAATTTGAGATCATATAAATAAATAGCTAAACATCTGAAGGCAAATGGAAAGTAAATGAATGCCATAGGGGCTGGGCTACTATCCTCATTCATCTCCTCAAATATGTCCTGTCCAGAAGACATGAAGAGAAACTTGAGAGAATGTGTGAAAGTGACACAATTAGCAACAGTATTTAATTACTTATCATGATGATTGTTCCTCTTTTAGAACATTGCCCCATGCTACCTTTTTATTATGACTGTTATGATAGTTAGAATGTTAATAATTTAAAAATAAAATATATACCCATCTTTATGGAAGCTCATGAACTAATGTGTACATGCAGATTACTAAATATACTACAAGAAGGAACAGACATATATTATGAGATGCATTAGCCTCATGTGTGCATCATTGGCTATCCATCATTCTTGCTTCTGTTAAAAATAACACTGGAGAAAGGGGAATTGGGTGCACACCCAGAACATGCATTTCTAAGTAGTGGTGCTGTCTAAAAGACCAAAATATATACAAAATACAGATTAGAAAACAGAGCAAACACACAAACACAAAAAACCCCACAGTTTTTAATTTTATAAGGCTACTTAATGTCGCCTATCTTAGCAAACAAATATGGGAATTCGGATAAATGTTTTCATGCAAGGGAGATGTGGCTAGGGCTGCATGGACAGAAATAAAATTGATTTAATTCAAAAATGGCAGAGAATTAAGCAAAGAAACTGCAGGGGCATCATCTATACACAAACACTGCTTCATTAAACTAAAGTTGTTTTGGTGACTATAGTGTCCCTTTAAATACAATTTTTAATGAAAAATAATTAAGGAAGCAAATATGGAAAATGTCATGGGTTTTACTGGACCATAACTACGATGATGTCTACATGTGGATGAGTCTGTCCATTATGCAGTGTAAAGGGTCTACTTGGCCACAGATGAGTGACAGAATGTTACACCCACCAAAGCAATCAAGGCCTCAAAGACTGCCGATTACAGAATATGGTTGCAAACGTAGATAGGTGAAAAATGTTATAACCTAATTTGATGAAGTCAAAAAAGGAATAGGAATAACAAGGAAAAATAAACAAATACACCCACTTGTGGATATACAGAACATTTACTATGACTAGGACAAATGTATGCTGAAATGCAGGAATAATTATTTCTGAAAAATGTCCTGCTGAGAACTGCTGAGAATCTTGAAATATGAGAGTCTGGAAAGTATTGAACCAACTGACTATGTACTTCTTGAGAGGGCATTCCAAAAACCATGCACGTTTCAGCTCTCTGTAGTGGTTATGGTGGTTGGAGTGCCCTGAAGCCTCCTCATGTAAGCAGTTAAGTAGGTGAGAGTCAATACTTCTATGAGAGCCAGTATTGGCTCAACAGAGCAGAAGAGGAGATACAGGGAGCAGCACTCGGCAGACCCGGCCAGAAAATCAAACCATTAGGTAATATAGAAATATAGAAACATAGAATGTGACTGCAGATAAGAACCATTTGGCCCATCTAGTCTTCCCAATGTTCTAAATAATCTCATTCGTCCCTGGCCTTATCTTATAGCTAGGATAGCCTTATGCCTATCCCACGCATGCTTAAACTCCATTACTGTGTTAACCTCTACCACTTCAGGTGGAAGGCTATTCCATTCAACCACTACCCTCTCAGTAAATTAATACTTCCTGATATTATGTTTAAACCTTTGACTACTTACACCAGGGGGTCACAAGGTCGCTCCTGCCACCATAGTCACTACAGCTGGCTATAGCAGTTATAAGGCTTGGAGAGCTCCTGTTTCTCCAACCTCATCTACAATGGCAGGGTAATTAGTCTACACAATACATTTAACAATAAACGTACATATTATTATTAACACAAGCATTTTCTTTAAAGCACATAAATGTTCACACAAAAAAAGATACTTTTCTTGACAAATTTCATAAAAATCTAAGTTTAAGTTTAAAGTTAAATTATTTGTGCTCATTTGGGGTTTACAAGCAATGTAGTATACCAATTGTATTACAAATGTAGCTTAAAAATATTACATTGTACTATGTGTAAAAAATAGAGATGTTATTATTATTATTATTTTTTATTTTTTTTCTGTTTGTTTCTTTTACTGTCAAACCAATTTTCCTAGCCAGGACCACAACGTGACTGAGCCAAAAATGACTTTTGAAAATTTGGCATTTAAATGCGAATGAAATATTGTTAGCTGTTAACAGGTGGTCCTTTCATTGTCCAGTTTGCCTACACAAAAATAAAAAAAATAAGATACTTCTAAATACGAATTTACAGCATCACAGATTTTATACAACCTACACACGTAGCAATCGCTGAACACATGCCTGTTTTATTTTTTTATATGAAATAATAGGCTAATTAATAGTTTTGTTTGTTTTAACCCTTACTAGATAAAGGGCAATCAAGCTTTCCTCTTTGTCCTTTTTGTTTGTTATTTTACATTTTAAAACTTTTATTTTCTTTATTTATTGAGTACATGTATTGTTGCTATTAATAATATCTTCTTGTTAACATTTAGCTTTATAGTTACAGAATGTCTTTATTCGATGTATTGGCAGACTTTGCAAAACAAAATTATACTATTGTTTATAGATTTTTCTCTCATTTAATGAAATATCAAATTTTGTATTAATTGTGAATTTTTTTAAAAAAAAAAGTGTTTCATTTATGATGCTAATCTGTGTATTTCTATCTTTGGGTCCTTAACAGTTTTGAAAAATAATCTGTTGAATAGGTCATACACATACTAATTCATAAGGATGGTTAAAAAATGCAAAACCCATTGCAGATTACATAGAGAAATCATAAAAAAATGCAATATTACCAAAAAAATGCAAACTCTCTTTTGAAACAATAACTAGGAATATTGCCACGTTATTTTTTATTATGGAACATGGAAAAACTTTGAAATATTTATTATTTTTATTATTTAAACAAGCTCCATGTGTTAACAAAAGAAAATATTGACTAAATCACACAAGTGGTGTCAAGAGCCACTCAGAGAGATATTAAAAGAAAATTATCAAACACCACAGAGACTCTATTTCTAGGCTACATTGATCTGTTCCTGGGTGGGCTAATTTAACTGAGTACATACACGTAAAATATGTCAGATTTATTCATTGAAAATAATAGGGCCATATTTGTATTTTTGTTGTTTTAACTGATATGGTATTGTGCAGATAGTGGCAATAAAAAAAACCAAAAAAAAAAAAACATTTTTTAAATTTGATTATAATTTTTTTAACCACACAGTATTGGTGGATAATAATCACAACAAATAGTCTGAAAGGTGTTCGAGATCTCTGTGCTAACCTACCCTTATCACTCAGCAAATCGTCACTATCCACGTTAGATGAAATTGACACTGATAGTGTGAAGTGCTAATTCCACAGTAACAATGCAGACAAGTTGGGGCTGTCCCAATGCATCAGGAAACCAAACCAGCTGATTTCAGATTATTCTTAAAAAGATCGATATCAGACAAAGATACAATGCCAGTGAACTCTTGATAGCATAGCTATTATAGGAAGCCGTAGTTGTTATGTTTTTTCATATTGCTCCCTTTTAAATATCCTATTATAAATTACTTTTATGTACTAATATATCACACCTCACCTTGTTCCAAGTGATTTCTATTTAAAGAAATCTCCAGACCCCTAGAGCACTTTAGTTTGATGAAAAGCTCTATGTGTGACGAGTAGTGTCCTCTTTTTTCATTTTGTCAAAAGTGCAGATATCAATAGAATTGACACTTTTATAAATTACGCTGGTTACACCTCCTTGGCTTTCAAGCAGACAACTGGTCCTGTTACTTCCTGGTTTGATTAGTTCATTTGAGCTAAACACCAGCGGCAGCAAAGTGCTTAGAACACCTGCCTTGCAAAGACTTCTCATTGAGCTGTGTTGGCAAGACTGTGATTAGACAGTCACAGAAAGCCAGGATGAGATCAGCAGGCAGCAGGCAGGATAACTATATTTTTTGCAAACTGTTATATAATAGAAAATACCCAAAACGGAGTGCGCTATCAACTGCAATAAGTACAGTATTTCCAAGTATACAATCTGGAATAGATCCCTCTCAAGTGGAGCTATTCAAACCCAGAGCCAGGTGTGATAGGGCTCTGGTACATGTGAGTTCCTTCCCAGACACACTCCTGTATCTCTATTTTGGTATAATCAGATAGTGTTATCACTATATATTTTTATTACCTATTCCAGATTGTATACTTGGAAATACTGTATTTCTTGCAGTTAATAGCGCGCTCCATTTTTGGTATTATTTTCTATTGTGTGTCACATAGTGTCACTTTGGGATAGTGCAGCTGTACTGCATATATTTTATTATTCTCAAGCGCTTCTATATTTTTTGTTTTTAGATATACCCCAATTAAAAAAATGCATAATGAAATGTATGCTTGTTGTCATTTGGGATATAGCTACTAAACAGTGATGTTTATTTATTTTGTATTTGGGCAGTGGATTGTCCCTTTATAAAAGGAAAAGTGTTACCATCATATATTTTTTGACCTTGACCCCACACATGGGTGTGTCTTGCTTTATGAGCTACTATCCTTTTGAATTAGATCTCATCCTAGTTTTTAGTGTACCATAGAAGTAGATAATTTTTATGATTCTTGATGTGTTCGTATGGTGGTTTACTACACCGTGAACATAACAAATAAAGCAATATTCAAAATAAGATGTTTATCTCTCTTTTCATTAATTCCAACAGCCCACAGGATGAGAGAACAAGAATAGTTTGCTATACCCCATTTTGAACAAATTCACCTTCGTGTCTGAATCATGACAGTACAAATGTTTATAGAAAATAAGGTCAACGATGTGGGGATTTTTCTGCATTACATATTTTTGTGCATAGCTAATGGCACACAGAACCCATCTAAGTGTCGGCTACTATAGATAATGTTGTGCCTTTAAGGGTTTGAAAATGTAGAAAAAATATTATTTTCTAATTCATGTTTATTCATATTCAGAATTACAAATCTGTATTGTTGATAATGTCTGGGGCTCTTTCAAAGAAAAAAAGTATTATTAAACAATATTGAATAAAGATTAATATTTTGACTTAACTTTATATGATTTATTCAATTAAAAATACCAATATACATAATATTTTTTCAGTAAAATCAGATATTGTCAACCATTGAAATGTATTATGGGTTTTGGCTCATTTTTCAAAATATTGCAAGAGCCAAGGAGTATTGGCTGTGACAACTAAATATGTTGCACCATACAGATTGGCAAAATGTATTTGTTACTTATTTTGTGTCATTTCTTTTTCTATTAATTAAAAAAAAAAACTGATTACACTATGAATACAGAGATAACATAGGAATCCTCTGCTGACTTCAACTCTCTTTCTCTATCTGTGTATATATATATTTTATTAAAAGTTAACCCTGTCTGTTTTATATAAAATAATGGACCCCTCCCATCACAAGTGCCTCTTTATAGATCTATATTATCAGACCCCATTTCTACCTTCTGCCCTGCAATATGCCAGAGTGGGATTGTGGCAGCGAGCTCTAATTTTCTCTACCCGGTCTCTGAAGCTGAAATTATGTTGCCGGATGCAGGGTGAGCCATTAAAAGGCGGGATATAACACATCTTTCCTCTCCACGCACACAGTATACCAGAGGGGACATTAGTGTTCAGTGATCTCCCTTCACTCCCTCAATATGCCTGCAAAATCAGGGAGGCCACAGTCACATACTTCCAGCATGAGTTTGTTTTAGGGACAATATAAAGCAAAATCCAGGGATTCAACCAGTAGGATGCAAAGTACAATTTATTTCATCAGTGATCACAACAAAATAAATTTTTGGCCCAATGGCCTTAATCAAACAAAATACGATGTTTGGGCCCAATGGCCTTAATCATATGCATGAGTAAGGGCATTGGGTCAAAACATCAAATTTTGTTGTGTTCATTTTCTAAATAAAATGCACCTTGCATTCTACCTGTTGAACCTGTGGGTTTTGCTTTATATTCTACCTATTGAGATGTTGTGAGCCTCTACAAAGGAGTACCAGGAGGTGCATTGATTCACACAACTTTTTCCCAAGAGTGCCACACCATTTCAACTTCTTGTTTAAAGGGCTTTCTGTTATAGGTGGCAACTTCCTCTGTCACTGCTCTATTCATGATCTACCCTTAGGTCTCTGAGATTGACTGGTAGCTCATGACAGATAATTAGCCACCACAGCCATCAAAGAGAATTTTGCTCCCTGGTGCTGGAGGGCCCTAAGGCAGATACTTGTGCTGCTTTATAGTAACACCTCCCTTCGTCAGAAGATGCTTAATGCATCTATTTTTGGCCAGATTTTACAAATATTTAATTGGCAATTTCAAGGAGGATAAGGTGCCTGTTTGGTTCCATGAATACAACAATTATGCCTTGTTTCCACTGAGCGGTATGGTTTGGGTTGGTACGGTTCGGAAGGGTTAGAATGGTCCAGCCTATTGAGGTGAGTGTTTCCACTGCAAGTCGAACCACCAGGGGGCATGCAGGGTTTAGACCAAATGCCTAGCGTGTCATTTGTTGTGAGCATTGATGTTTTCCAATCAATGGATTGTATAGTGTGACGCCAGTATCTCAGCCCTTACCGTACCATACCATTTCCTATGAATCTATAACTGAAGGGGACCCAGGAATGGTGCGGTTTGGTTCAGTTGTATGGGCCACTTTCATAATGGAAACATTCAAAATAGCGTACCAGACCATACCGACCCGAACCATACCGCTCAGTGGAAACAGGGCAATAGTTCAGTATACTCCAATAGTCTTCACAGTCACCAGACCTTAATTCACTAGAGCGCCATTGGGATGCAGTGGGACAGGCAATTTGCTGCATAAATATGTTCCCAACGAATTGGTAGGAACCAAGAAGTATATTTAAATAACAGATGCTGAAATTGAATTGTTTTCCAGCGTGGTAATGTTGGACGAATGTTACCAGCTTGGTCATTATACTCTCTGTTTAGCAAAGAGACCCCATAATTCAATATATATATATATGAAACATTTATATTAGTGCAATTGGCAGTTTCTATCAATGTGCAAGCTTTGACAGGTAGTTTTAAGCTTCTGAGGCTGAGTGATAGAGTGAGTGACCTTTAAAACCAACCAAACAAGAAGAGGGACTCTCGTGGATACCTCTTCCACCCACATTGCATTGTTTCTATTTAAGCACCGAAGAGAGTGGATCTTGCATTTGGAAGCGTGTATTGTATTTGTCATGCCTAGTTCTATATAGTGTGTAAATTTCTAATTAGACTTAAAGATTTGCAATTTATCAGAATTTGGGTGAACGTTCAAACTCCTAAACTGAAATGTAGACAAATTACAAACTAAATGATACACGCAATGGCCGAGCATGTTCGTTTTAATGTGTGGTTCTGAATTCAGTCCAAAAACTAAGTGATTGATGGGGAAAAGGATGACAGATGGCTAGGGGACCATCAATAAATGTTGATTTTATTCACAAATCAAGTGAAAAGTGACCAATAGAGAGAAAAAAGGAGGAGCAGTAAAAATATGTATTTATATATTTAATAAATATATAATATATAAATATAGATATTTTTTTACAGCTCCTAATTTTTTTTCCTCTATTTCCTGATTTGTGAACGAAACAGTGGGAAGATGCTCCTATCAGTATATTACAAAATATATACACAATATATATATATAATATGTATATATTTTTCAGTACATTGCGTACCCCATTTATGGTCCCTTTTGTTTTATGTGAATCATTTTCCAAATCAGTTTTTCATCACTGAAATTCTCCTGAGCTGACCGAAATATGTCTGTCCCAAAAAAAAAATGGGTCAGCCAAAATGAACTTTCTCACCATGCACTAGTTTAATCCTTGTCACCTAAACTAAGATTGTGTAACTGGGATGGTCAATGAATGTGTTTCCATGGTGAATATGTGTGATTGATTTCTATTAAGATCAGTATATAAACAAATAAATCATACCTGTATATAAATAGTGCATGGTCATGAAGCATGTATACAATACATATTACTGATATAACAGCATGCTCAAAGTAAAACACATGTTCTAATAACATAACAGTTATTTAAGTGATAATCTGGACAAGAAAATGTCTTGAATCTGGCGAGAAGGAGCCCGAGTTAGGATGATTTGGTATATGAAAATACTGTTCTTTGAACTAGGTTTTAAAATATCTTACTCTTTATACAAGATGACAAATCTATCAATTGCACCCCTGGCAGGTCCTAATGTTTTCTAAGCTAATAATATCACATAATGTAGGTTCAGCATATTTTTGAATAAGGACTGACAGGAAGCTAGACACTTAGTCTTTCGAGGCTCTGGTCAGTGGGAAAGTACTTGACATTAGTTTTCTGTGGGGTGGTGACTTTGAACTATAAATAATAATCTGCAGTATTATTTAAAAACTTGTATTAGCTCTAAATGTTCCAACATTGATATTAAATATCATAAAGTGACTCAAAGTGCCAATTTCATAGGAATGCAATGATGGTAACGCAATAAATAGGTAGACAGGCTTAGGAAGAATACTAGGTATGCATTTTTATTACATTGGTAGAGAATAGAAAATATTTAATGCAGAAGTCAAATTGATAGAGGTATCTAATTTCTTTTATTTCCATGGGCTTTTATTTTGCTAGCAGATGTTAAATTTAGTGCAGTCATATCACAGCTGTGTGGCATCAAAGCTCAGTCTGGGTTTGAGTATGCAAATCGACAAATGAATATACTCATAGCTTCCGCTATTCTCCAATCCAGCACACTAATATATATTGTATGTGCCGTATGTAAAGAAGCTCATATTATTAAGATAATGCAGCCAAGTAAGTAATGTAGGCGTATTCTCTACGTCTCGTGCACAAAGGAGGCTAAAATTTTACTTCCCAATTTCGTTTACTAAACAAAGCTTCGATGCTCATGCAGAACGCTTGCACATAGAACTTCCATTCTGTTCTTTCAAACACACTTCAAAACACAGCTGTGTGAGCCCACAGACCATTCTGAGCATTGGCATGCAAATCAGCATAATGCATGAAATATTCCACTATCTTTCTTAAAAACCTCTTAGGCACGATTGTTACAGATTTTGTTTATAATCCCATCATATCAAACCATTTTTACAGCAGAGTCAGGAACACAGCAATAATCTTAGTCGTAATTTCATTCAAAGTCATTATTCTAAAAATCAGGTTGTTACTGATTTTGTCTTTGGCTGAGTGTAGCGTAAGCAATACGTATGAATATACTATTATATTATTATATAATATTGTAAAGTGCTACGGAATCTGTTGGCGCTATATAAATGGCAATAATAATAATAATATAATTGTTTAAAGGGACACTATAGTTACCTGAACAACTTTGAAGTTGAAGCGTTTTGGTGTATAGAACATGCCCCTGCAGTCTCACTGCTCAATCCTCTGCCATTTAGGAGTTAAATCCCTTTGTTTATGAACCCTAGTCATACCTCCCTGCATGTGACTTGCACAGCCTTCCATAAACACTTCCTGTAAAGAGAGCCCTATTTAGGCTTTCTTTATTGCAAGTTCTTTTTAATTAAGATTTTATTATCCCCTGCTATGTTAATAGCTTGCTAGACCCTGCAAGAGCCTCCTGTATGTGATTAAAGTTCAATTTAGAGATTGAGATACAATTATTTAAGGTAAATTGCATCTGTTTGAAAGTGAAACCAGTTTTTTTTTCATGCAGGCTCTGTCAATCATAGGGGAGGTGTGGCTAGGGCTGCATAAACAGAAACAACGTGATTTAACTCCTAAATGACAGTGAATTGAGCAGTGAAATTGCAGGGGAATGATCTAAACACTAAAACTGCTTTATTTAGCTAAAGTACTTTAGGTGACTATAGTGTTCCTTTAATACTTTCAGTTTGAATGAATGTTGCACAATCGCTTTGCATTTAATGAGTATATTTGATATAGCTGTACTTATTCAGGATTATCACTGGTCAGCTTGCGATCATCATTCTAAACAAGTCATTCACTGAGATTGATAGACGTTTTAGATCACAACATATGAATAGCTGTGGGTTGGGTGCACATGGTTAAAGTTAAAAGTCGAAAGTATTGGTGGAACATTCCTTAGTAACTCTCCTATTGCATGACCATGACCATTAGCAAGCTATTTCCCTTCTTTACTTTCAGCTGTTTTTTTTGTTTTGTTTTTTTAAGAACATCAATATATAATATATAAACATTTAGACATCTTTTATATCATCAGTGATGCAATTCTAGTCATTTTATATCAGTCTAGAAGTCTACATATGATCTAGGTAAAGTTGCTCCTTCTTGGGCAATCTTCTCCCTAGCAGTCAACTTCCTCCCTCTTGGACCAGGTAGAAAGCCCATTTGAGCAGGGTCCTCAATACCTTGTTCTTTTTTGTTAGTATTTGTTATAGTCTGCTTCTTATGTGCTATTATATCCTCGCATTACTATAGTAAAGCTCTGTGGAATAAGCTGGTATATTATGCATGCCACTAATAATAAGTAATAATACTTTTCTGTGTAAGGCATAATCTCATAATCTCCTTCTGCATGGTTATTGCCATTAACTGATACAATCTGCCCTGTCTTTGTCTATATTCTCAATTTACAGTAGACACTCTTGATGCTTACGAAGGTACATCTTAGTATGATCTATTATACCAACTTTATGAATTTTTCCTTTTTCTGGTTATTCTCTTTATTTATTTTCTGTATGTACTTTCACTAGAAAAGCGATATATAACATTAAAGGTACACTAGGTACCTCTATGGCGAAGATGATCAATCTTGATCATCTCAATGATCTTGATGATCTCGATGGTCTTGATGATCCCATAGGAATGCATATGGAGGCTATTAAGCATGCTGCTCTGCTCTAATCAAAATCTTTCCAAAGAGATGCATTGATTCAATACAATGTATCTCTATGGGGAGCATTTAGCATCTCCATGCAGAGCTTGGAGACAATGAATGTAAGAAGCACCTCTAGTGGCCTTCTGAGTGACTGCCACTAGAGCTGTTACTAGGCTGTTACTTTTTCTCTGAAAAGGCAGCATTTACATTGAAAAAGCTGCAGGGACATGCTATAGACACCAAAACCACTACATTAAGCTGTTGTGGTTCTGGTGACTACAATGTACTTTTAATGCAATGCGTTGTTTCTCTTTTCTATATAATGTCTTCTACTAACGAAGGAAAGTTTACAATTTCACATAATAACTATACTTCTTTCTCTGATATCTGCCAGGTCAGTATTCAAGGACACCTGTGCTTTTTAATTCAACCACAAAGTTGTTAGAATTTAACATGTATTCCTAAGAATTTCCATCTTTTGATCAACCAGGAAAATAGTATTTGGTTCTTTTATGATGTCTATCTGTTCCACCAACATCTGATTTTATATTCAAAGAATGGATTTTTAAGCAGGTTACCGTTTCAGTTGCGTAATCAACTTTTTTCTTTTTTTTAAATCATGCTACAGTGCAGAAATCATTTGCACATCATTTAAGGACTGTTTGCTTTGAAAGACTCACCTCAGGTCCTTTCGTATAGCCCTTTTCCTCTAAAGATTTGTATTATTTGTTTTGTTCTCTTTGCGTTAAAAGTCCTGGGTAAAATAGATTGCAGTTGTTTGAAGATTAATAACATAAAATGCATATTTATTCAGTCGAGACTGAAAAAGCCCTTGTTAAGATGATCATATAGTTATCCCCTGGGCATGATATAATACAAAATGTCTATCTGAAAGTCTCCGAAGAATTGTTCAAAACAGCACTGAAAGGCATGAGTTCAAGGAACTGCTCACAAATGTGGTTTTTATAAACATTTATTCTTTGTTGTAAAGAAAGTAACCACATTTAAAGAATAAACAGCTATTGTTGATATAAATTGTCCTATAGTTTACAAAAAGGTATCAAAAGCACAAAAGAATTTCTTTCAACATATATTATATAGGGATATTTATTCTCATTGATAATCAATATCATGTTGATAAAATGCTTGATGTTTAGGAATTATCTGTTATAACATTGAAAAAAAAGTCAAAAATAGCAATTCTTTCTACATACCTGCTTGAATAGTGCAGGTGGATATTCAATAAACCAGAAATTGTCAGCAATTGACCAGGGAATGTTATTTTAGCTATGTTGGACTAAAATAGTTAATCTGAAAATATAGCTGTTCAATATTTTTGCAAATATTGTTTTTACATTTTTTTTAAATTCGCTGGTTTATCCCAACAATTTGATAAATACAGAAGCATAAGTATATATATATATATTATTAAATCATATTATATATAATATATATATATTTCTAATAAATGTATATGGTAAAAAATGTGTATTGTTGTAATACTTTAAATATCTTCTTGGATTACAGTATTTTGTAATGAGTAAAAGTTGATTAATCTCATCTACAGCATTTAGAAATGATTTAAACTTGACAAATGGAGCACCTTTTGAAAGTTCATATTTTTGCTAATTTCTTTACTATGAGAATGTTTAGTGGATTAGCTGTATTTGAAGGAATATGTTCTCACTTGCAGGAATTCCCGTGGGATGGAAAAAGTGCTACATATCTCCTGTTTTTCCTTCTGAAAGTTAGATTGTATCCATTCCTGGTGACAAGGATCTCATTCCTTGGTTTACTGAAGCTATAAATGACTATTTAGGAATTTAAGGTTATAATGTTTGTTGTTGAAGTCACTCTGCATGGAGACAGGATTCTAGACTCATTAATCAATGGGAAAATTAGTTTTGTTAGCAAATACTCCATTGTATGGTAGAAAGAATATCAATCCTAAAGGTGAGGGTAAATGTGGGGGTTGATACCTCTTATTCTTTACACAGAATTTTGCTCACTGTATTCCTATTATATCATACCAATCTGTTATTTGCTAAAACCACTGTCCTATCTCTATGTAAATGTACATTAACTGAAGATGATAGACAACTGCTTATGATAAAAACTGTAAAGTGGAAACATGAGAAAAGACAGGTATCTTACAAAAGAAAAACGTGAAAGAACAAGCATGTTACCAGTTGCCTGTCAAATGCGATTTAAAATAGCAGTCCTCATTCAAAGAGCTGTAATGGAAGTGATAATAGTATTGCATGAGCCTATGGCTTGTTGCAAATTATACTGAGGATTACAGAGATTTATATCCTGATGTTGCTACTTTACTCAAGATTGGTTTCCAAAGAAGATATGGCTTTTGTGGTAATCACACCATACTTTGAAACTAACTTGCATTGAACATCTACCTAGAACCTAATTCATTGAAATTTAGAGAATAGTTTAAGATACTGGTCTGTATAAAGGTTGACCAAGATATGACCATATATCAGAGAAAATGAAACTACAGTGCTGTTCATGGTAATAGAACACCATCCAACTTATTAGGGTGGTGCATTGTGTCTTACAATGAGGAGCTAAATGAGAGGATCACATTTAGCATGTACAACAATCAACTTTAGAACATGGTACTTAAAGCAAAAAGGCAAAGAAAGCCAAGTAGTTATATTTATGCATCAACTATACAGGAGAAACAATGAAGCAATTAACATCTCATTAATATCGGTGCCAAACAGAAAACAGCTGTTTGACCAGACATATTTTAAGTGCAAATATTGATCTCATTTTATTTTTTTTTCCTCTTCCGACACCTTCCTGATACATTTGTTTCTAGAGACATAGCTTCAAGGTTTACAGATCAACCCATTTCCTAAAGTCATAATTGTCAGTAAAAAGAATTAACAAAAAACAAATCTATAAAAATCACTTTACTTAGAAATGGTGGAATAACTAATTTACAACAAAAAAAAAGTTAAAAGGTTACCCCAATCAAATTTTTTTTCCATCAAAACACTGTTTTTGGTTGTAGTAAAGTTTGCTTACATGGTTCCTGGATGTAAAAGAAAAACAAAAAATTGAAAAAGTTACTGGATATGCCATGCCGAGGACAAATGTTCCCTGCAGTCCGATCCTCCTCCAGTGATGTCATTGCTCGTGGCTTGAGATGGGAAGGGGTGAGGGATGTCCTAGAAACTTGACTGATTGATGGACTTGGATGGAACAGGTGGTCAATGCCACCATTGGTCATCAGTTGCCAGCATGTTATGCATGTTGGCTAATGGCATATAAGGTATACGCTTATTTTAGTTTCTGAAGGGGATTAGTTTTTTAAAACAAATTATTATTTAGTTGTTGATCAACTAAAAACTGCTGACACTTGGAACCTACTGAGCTAGTACTTAACATTATAATATATACTGCTCTAAATATTACATTACAGTTAATGAATGAGGTAGAACATATTTAAATAATTATAAAAATATGATTTTCAGAAAATATCTACATGATTATCTAACAGTATTAAACAATAACCTATCATTAAAAATAGCATTATTTATTCCACAGAAAAAGAAAGCAAATGTCTATTACAAACATTTGTACCCAAAAGGTGTTTGGCAATATTATGTTTAAACTTTGGTGAAAAAAAATCCCCATGCATTGTTTACAGCAATTTGGATGACTCTTTAAAGAATGATTGTAGGTGTAGATCTGCTATAAAGAATTTTAGAATGAGTCCCCATTGTCAGATGCAGTAACATAAGAGTATACTTTGAGTATATGTTTGGGAGACTGCAAAATTATAAATAAAGCACAAATTGAACTTCTTGTCCATGTCTTTAAATAATCAACTTCAGTCAACTTGTAGAACAGAATTCCATGGTACTCCTGTGCCCCAAAATAAACAGCAGAATAAAAGTTTGATGAATTTATTAACTGGACATTGTAGGCATAACAATATCTAAAAAGCATATATTGGTATATACACATATGTATGCATATATGCACATATTTCAGCTTGTATTGTGGTTAGGGTGGTTGGGCTAAAGACTGGTTTTACATCAGAGTGGGGTAATGTCAGAATTCAATTACAAAGGGCAATGAAAGTGGTTATTGTCAGAGTTAGATTACATATGGTAATGAGAAGGGTTATAGTAGTGTTGCATTTTGCTTTGGGGTACATGGGGTGTTTAGTTTCTCAGGATTAGGCATTGAGTGCTTAAAAGAGGGACTATGGTAAGGGTTTGTTTAGGTTTTGGGAAGGGTTACAGATAGTGCAAAATAAAGGTGTATTTAGGAAATGTGGAGTTTAAAGGGTTATTTGCAAAGTAATGACTCTCATATGTCTTCTGTGGTTCTTTCAACCGCCTACGATTGAATTCAGATGCTGCTCTACAGTGTGCATCCCTTGATGCTGCTCTGCAGTGTGATCCCTGCTCCTCCTGCAAGGCATTTCCTGTGCGAGAGGCTGTAGGTGGACAGATGCAAAATGACCCCTTTTACTTCCTGTCCAGACTCACACACAGACACTGGAGGATCGGGGTCAGCACTGCAACACCCACTATGTCTGTTCCTGCAGCAATGTGATCAAACATAGAGGGAATGATGGCTAAGGTGCTTATCTCTGTCTATCAGCCCACAAAAAACACGTTATAAATGCTGAAAATGGGTACCCTTACAGGACAGATGCCTATAGGCTGGTGTCTACCATGCCTAACTGGAAATCTGGCCCTGCTTGTAGCCTGTCTAGACACATGCACAAACAGACTCATTGACTTTAACTTCTTAAGGACTGCGGACTTACTAGGTACATCCGACAAAAATGGTCCTTAATTACTTACCCGATTGCCGCCGTTCCCTCACTGGCGATCATTGTTGCTCCCGGTCTGGGGGGACTGCCTTACAGCAGTATATCTACATATATACATATATTAATATAAAAACACACTTACAATTACATTACACACGTATATATATATATATATATATATATATATATATATATCATCCAGTGGTACCCTGCACACACACTTTAAAGTATTAGAAAATGCCGGGTGCATAAAGAAGCCATAGCCAAAAATTACAAAAATTATATAGGAAATAAGGCTTGCACTCACGGTCTGTAGTAATGATAAAATATTTCTTCTTTATTAGAATATTCTTAAAACATGTCTGTTATCATCGACGTTTCAGCCATCGTTCGTGGCTTTCATCAGGATCAGTTCAGTACAAATGGTACTGATCCTGATGAAAGCCACGAACGATGGCTGAAACGTCGATGATAACAGACATGTTTTAAGAATATTCTAATAAAGAAGAAATATTTTATCATTACTACAGACCGTGAGTGCAAGCTTCTATATATATATATATATATATATATATAATATATATAATAACTATATATATATATATATATATATATATATATATATATATATATTATAAAATGTAAATAATAAGTAAATAAAAATAAATTTTAACCCCTTAAGGACCAAACTTCTGGAATAAAAGGGAATCGTGACATGTCACACATGTCATGTGTCTTTAAGTGGTTAAAAATGTAAAAATAAAAAAAAATTATATAATTTTATTCTAACTGTATTTTAATTTATAAATAAATAAAAATAATATATACATATACAAAATTACATAAATAATTTCATAAATATACACATAGACTTCAAATACATAAATATGTGCATATTTATATAGTATTTTTACATAATTAAGTCATTTAATTGATTGCAATTTGAGGGAACTGCCTGACAACGCAGGCCGAAAGTCCAGAGAATTTAATTTGCTGGCAGGGTATTTAACCCTGTAACTTTCTATGACACCTTAAAACCTGTACATGGGGGATACTGTTTTTATCGGGAGACTTCGGTGAACACAAATATTAGTGTTTCAAAACAGTAAAACATATCACAGTGATGATATTGTCAGTGAAAGTAAAGATTTTTGCATTTTTCACTGAATATATCATTGTTGTGATACGTTTTACTCTTTTGAAACACCAATATTTGTGTTCGGCAAAGTCTCTCAAGTATAACATTACCCCCCATGTACAGGTTTTATGGTGCTTTTGGAAGTTACAGGGTCGAATATAATGCTTCATTTTTCATTTTTTCACATAGAAATTTGTCAGATTGATTATGTTGCCTTTGAGAGCGTATGGTAGCCCAGGAATGAGAATTACCCCCATGATGGCATACCATTTGCAAAAGAAGACAACCCAAGCTATTGCAAATGGGGTATGTTCAGTCTTTTTAGTAGCCACTTGGTCACAAACACTGGCCAAAGTTAGCGTTCATAATTGTTTTTTGCATTTTTCACACAAACAAATATAAATGCTAACTGTGGCCAGTGTTTGTGTACTCCATATTGAATACCATTGGTTGTCTACCAATGTCACTTTTGATAAATTTAAAAAATACATATTTTGAAACAGCACTTGTACGTATAGCTCTATACCATGTTAACAGTGGGTATTTCTAAACTCAGGACAAAATTTTGAAACTATTTAGCATGGGTGTTTTTTGGCTGTTGGAGATGTGTAACAGATTTTGGGAGTCAATGTTAGAAAAGGTGTGTTGAAAAAAAAATTATATTGAATTATCCGATATGATGAAAATAATGGTATCTTTAGAAACACCATTTAATGGCGAGAAAAGCTGTATATAATATGTGTGGGTATAGTAAATGAGTAGGAGGAAAATTACAGCTAAACACAAATACCGCAGAAATGTAAAAACTACCCTGGTCCATAACGGTAAGAAAATTGAAAAACGGCCCGTCACTAAGGGGTTAAATATGAGGGTGGCATTTTATTATTCATAAATAAGTGACTTTGTTCCTATTTCATTTTGGATACATATCTGTAGTTTTAATTTCAGTCAAGCCTACAGCCCTAATATCTTTCAATTAAGACTTTTGGAATTTCTTATCCTACAAATAAATCATGATAAGTAGAATATGGAAAAAAAAATCCTTTTTTTTTTTTTTAACACATTGTGTGATTAATTTTACATGAGATGTTTCTTTTGTAAATAAACCATCTCAAAAGAGGTGAATTAAAAACGCAATTTAGTCACCTGTTCGGGAATCAGTTGCAAAATGTTCCATTAGTAAGTACCCTTTAGTGCACTTAATTTACCGGCCAGATACACATTCTGGGCACAAGACTATCTTAATCGCTTTGAATATTAAACATTTCCGAATGCTTTGGGAGAGTACAATCTGATATGTGAAAATGATGAATTAAACAAACGTTTATATATCTTTCTCTGTAGCAGTTACTAAATACATCTTCTTAGTGGATCTCTACAAAACACGTGCATGTCATGCAAAAAGTTCTATTCATGCATCTTTAGATGATTGCTACTTATTCATCGATTTCCATAATGTGGTACAATTTAGGCACAATGAATACGTCCCTTGAATAAAACGACAAATAACAACAAGCACAGAAACAAATGTAAATTTTGTTACATATTATCTTTCAAGGACAATGTATCACTGTACTCTCTAATTTATCTGGGGAAGAGCAAGCAACACTCTTTTTTGTGCTGATATTTTAAACATATTATACAACAGGTGAACACAAAGTTAGTTTTGTAATGGCAACACCTGCAATGATTCATAAAAGATCATTTGAATTTGTCTCAAAAATGAGGATAGCTGTTAGTGGAATTGGATTCACTTTGTGTATGCGTCGCACATCGTTGAGAAATGCCTCAATAAGAGATTTTATTTTGTGTTTTTGGAACGAGTTCATTTTTGGTGCGTTCGTTTGCCTGTTTATTTTTCTGTGATTTGAATTTAATTAATGACGATGGGAAGCAGCTGTGAGGAGGAAACTGTGGGCATTAGGTAGCTCTGCTGATTTGGAGAATTGGAATGTATTTAAAAATTGAGACGCTACCTTTCATTGGAAATGAGACCAAGAAATATATGTTATAAAATCACCTTATTAAATGTTACCTCTACATGTCCTACTATATTTTAGATGTCTAAGTTCAAAGTAAATTTAATATGCACTGTACATATCTATAATTGTTTATAATTTTATGTAAACTGCACTCATTTATTTGAAATGATGGCCAAAATTGTGTAATTTCATTTTCTTATATAAAGTCAGCAATAACATATCAACTAACATTGTCATGACACTATACGTTAGGTAAGCATTTTCTCCCACAGTTAATGTCTACACATATGTCAGTGAGGTAAAATAAATATGCAGAAATGCACTCACAATGTGTGGAGCCTGCAAACTGCTCCCCGAATACAGCGTAAAGTGGCACAATCACTTAAGAATCTTGTTACCTATCTGATGGTCTAGTGATGTTATATGTAGATAAAAACAGAAAGAAAAACATAGTGCTCACTCTGAAATGTAGGCAACCATAAAGGTATTGGAGAGGTAAAATGGAAGCAAAATAGAAGTTTTACTTAATCCTCCAGGCCCATGTGGCATGTTACCAACCAAAGCAATAGTTGTACAGACTCCAAAAGAAGGTCAGTATGGTCCAGGAATGTTGTTTAAAATTCACTAATTTATTGAAATGATTATATCATAAAAATAAGAACAAAAGTGAATGAAACAAATGAAATCGTAACACTGATGCATTTTGCCTAGAAACATAGAAACACAGTAACATAGAATGTGGTGGCAGATAAGAACCATTCGGCCCATCTAGTCTGCCCAATTTTCTAAATACTTTAATTAGTCCCTGGCCTTATCTTATAGCTAGGATAGGCTTATGCCTATCGCATACATTCTTAACCCCTTAAGGACCAAACTTCTGGAATAAAAGGGAATCATGACATGTCACACATGTCATGTGTCCTTAAGGGGTTAAACTCCTTCACTGTGTTAACCTATACCACTTTAGCTGGAAGGCTATTCAATGTATCCACTACCCTCTCAGTTAAGTAATACTTCCTGATATTATTTTTAAACCTTTGCCCCTCTAATTTAACAATATACGCTCTTGTTGTGGTAGTTTTTCTTCTTTTACCTAGGCTTTCTTAAAGTGTTACATGTACCTGGACATACACAGTATATATACAGTATATTTATATATATGGAGCACAATTTCAAATTCAATGCTCACATGATATCATAATCAATTATAGTAACTAACAGTAATACATATATAAACAATATTTTGACATCAGTACATAAAAGATAGGGGAGCACTAGACTTAAAAACAGATAAAAGTGTAGAAACAATGTTTTTTAAAAAAAAAGAAAATCAAGATGGTGCCATAGTCATGACCACGGGATAGGTACGACCACAAACATAACTGTATAACACTTGTTAAAAAGCAATTTGGGAAGTTAATACACATCTGAGGGAATGAGGTAGGTAAAATTTAACCATAATGAGGGTTCTTAGGTAAAATAGGATTAATAAAAGAGTAAAATGTGAATCCATCACAAAGGCACCAATGCCAGGAGCCACAGTAGGGCCTATTAAAAATTAATAAATAAATAAATAAATTAATTAATTAATTGAAATATGAGGGACAATGAAGTGGAGGCTCCTAAGAGGGAAAAAAACAAGGGCTGAGCAATAATGGATCGCCTTAAACAGTGTGACAGGCAAGAATCGAACATAATTACACCCTAGTCACACAAATTTATGTAAACTGAATGGCAAGGGAAAAAAGGGAAAGTAAATGCTAAAACACCAAATAGGAAGGGAAGTGTACAGTTATCAGTCAAAACAAGCCAGCATTGATATTATGGAATATAAATACAATAAGTAAAAGGGAGATTTGATATAAAAAGCATAAAAGACATGCTGTGTATAAAAAGATTACAGGTAACAAAAAAATATTGTAAATATAAAAGCAATGACTGTATTAAGGAGAGAAAAAAAAAATGAATAATGATAAAAATGAGTACAAAATAGTGAGTATAAATATTACAATAAAAAAATAAAAAGATCAAAATCAATATTAAGACCACAAGGGACAAGATTATTTAAATTTAAAACCCATTGCATTTCTTGTTTTCCTAATATTTCTGAGAAATACTTTTTAATGATGTGAATGACAAATATATTATTTAATGTGAAATATTAATATTTTTGCTTGGATGATGGATCATTATTTTGGCAGCAGTAAAATCCCTATTAACACATATAATTAATGTAGCAAAAGTACAAAGAGGCAAAATAACATCAGATTTTACATAGTCCTTTTAAATCATGTTTTAAATAACAAGTGAAAGCTCAAAGATTTGAATCATCTACTGACCCACTAGGGAACATTCACCAAACTCCGATTTCATTGATTAAAACATAGAACAGTGGTTTGAACTTTTACACTAAAATACTTAGATTCATTTATTTTCTCTTCTGATCATGGATAACACAATAAATCCAGTTATTCCTCTCTTGAAAATAACATGTTACATATAGTATATAGCCATTCAGCATTTGCCAAAAATGTATTGGTAAGAGCTACCGACTCATGTTTCAAAGAGCCATCATCTTGGCTCTATTTCAGGATCAAAGTAGATCTTGATCTAGTAAAACACAGGCAGTTTTTTCTGATGGCACCAAATCTCCATAGAGCCATCAGTCATCATATTTTCTCTACCATGACATGCAAATAAGTTCCTTCTCCATCCCCAGCTGGAACTCACACTCAGGTGATGCCTGGATGCTTTGGGTTTTCTATGGTTTTCTTACATGCCATACCTGGAGTCTTCTGATTTCTAAATAAGTTGACATTAATTGTTACTAGGCAACTTATGTTGATAATTTATCTAAATTAAATTATGTTAACCCCTCATTTTACCCTTCTCCTCTTGCTCCCTTTTATTCCATTTTCCTTGTCTTTTCTTTTCATTATGATAACATAGCATGGACAAAGATTATTCAGAACTGATATTTGTTTAGCTTTTAAAAAAATGATTATTATGGTGTATAGGCAATAGTTTATCTGTTGAAATTACTCATTTTCTTTTATCAATAATCCAATGTTTTTTCTTTTTTTCTGTGAATTTTTATTGTGGTCTTTTATCAGAGATAAAAGTAATATTCCTTTTTAATTTTGGAGGTCCCTGCTCCTGATTTGATCAGAGCTTCACCTTCGTAGCTTTTACTCCAAATGCGTTTCAAGGGATGTATATGTATTCTGTTTTGCTTTGAATAATACTCTAGATTTTCCTTTCTTTTCTATTGTATGTTTTTTATTTTACTTGCAAAGTTATGTAAATTTGACTTATTATTATTTTCAATAAAACTGTTGTCAAAGAGCAGTAAACTGCTAGGGTGGTGCTCAACTCCATGCAAAAGACAAGAGGAGCTTCTAATATTGTTAATATTATTAAAATGACAAAATTCATATAAATTGATCGCTAATGTCCTATACAAAATTTTCATAAACGTGGCCTCCCATGTAGTTAAGCAGGTGTCGACCACGTTATGTGCCTATCGATTATTTTACTTGAAATTAACTAAGCCCAAAACAAGAAGCAGAAGTGATTTAAGCCCAAAACAAGAAGCAGAAGTGATTTAAGAGTGATTACAATTTTATGATTATTTTTTTAAATTTAGGATACATTCCCGCGAATATCAAACATGTACAAGTTTGAAAAGCATTGGATAGTCATTTATTTTGAGAATGCTAATTGGAGATTTTTGAAGTAGCTATTGAAACTTCAAATGGATAAATTGTCTTTTGTAATGCAAAGTGACATTTGAAATTTCAAAACAGCTATTTTGTTTGATAACCCTCTTCACATATATTTTCTTTCATTGTATGAACTGAATTCTACTTCACCTTAAAAAGAATGTTATTGAACTTAAATTTGATGACACAATCAGGCATTTCCCTCACATTAAAGTAAAATCCAGCCCATAAGCAACATTTGTCCAAAAAAGTCACCTTCATTTGAAGATGACCCATGTATTGGAAAGAAACCATGATGTAGTCATTGGTTTAATTTCCAGACAAAATCAAGCCCTTTCATCTACTTTTTTCATAATTCTGAGATATGTAAAATATATCTTTGGAAATAAGCTAGACCTTTTATCTACCTTTCCTGGTCAAATACGGTAATGATTGAATTATTCATTTAATTTTTAAAACCTTTATTGGATAGCTTATTAATATATTCATTTTACTTCAGCCTACTTGTCATCTAACCATAATATATTGTAGCATCTTCTATCTTCTATGCACTTAACAATTAGATCAATTAAAAAAATAACTACAATGAGCATTTATTTATAATTAGGTAGACTCATATGTTTAAGAGTATATATCAGATTATTCTAAAAATATATAAATGAGGAGATCAGTAAATCTATCGTTAAGGTTCTTGTGTGCGTCAATATATTATGGACCTCTACAAAAACTCACTAGTGTTTTCCTTGGTGTGTTTATTGTCTTTGCAGAGTTATTCTACAATTATATGGTAGAGTCTTTGTTGGGAAATGTGCAGTTTTTCCATCATACACTGAAGTGAAGACTCATTGAAATGGTCTTTTTGTGACATAGAAATTGTCTTCTTGTCACTCGCTGATGAAGGTGCTGGAGAGTGTCTTCAACATTTTTATTTGGCAGTCTGTGAAGAAAAGCCACAAGATGTAGAGTACAAAAATAAAATAAAAAATTAGGGTAGCAGATAAAGGCACACCCTTAAACATTTGTATATTAATGTGTCCTTCATATAAATTCTGTTAGCACTTTTGTGTGCACTTTGCCTCTTACAGCGATGCCCTCATGGTATTTTTTTGTTCTGTATTTCCCTGTTGAGAAACAGTAGGAGGTGCATACTTTACAAAGTGAGCTTGCGTAATATAAACGTTTCCTTTTTGGTACTGCAGTAACCATACCTCTACCTATATATGACAACAATATGTAGATTTTGATGGTAATTTTTATTTTTATTTTGGGGGGTGGGCGTTTCTGACTGCTTGACTGCATTATTTAAGGTAAGGATGCTTTTGCAATATGAATTGAACCATTTTGATTGATCGCAAGTGCAGTAATGTTGGTTGTATTAATAGTAGAGAAGGGAGCTGAAGTCTTAAGCATTTATCACCATTGACTAATGGCCAGGCTAAATAATTCTACTGAATTTTATTTTCAATGAACCTAAAGCTGTCTAGTTGGAACTCTCTGGCTATTCTTAAACAGCCAACTCCACTAATTAATAGTTATCTCGACAATGCAATGATTTATATTTACTGCAGAATTTGTTGGTTGATTGTCATTAAGCCATTTTTCTGGACTGGGTTTGGGCCTTTAAAAGTAATAAAAATTAATACTAGAATAAGTCATCGAAGTGTTATATTCATAAGTGTAGGTGAAACTGCACCTTTAATTATCACTTCTAAATATGAAAATAGATTACTAAAAACACTACTAGCATGTATTTCGCATACTGAAATATTGCATATTTTCAAAGTGTGACTGCATTGAGGAATTGCTTTTACTTGGAATTTTAAACAATGTTCTTCAATTGATTTCTAGAGTTCATTGGGTTAATATTCATAAGGTTGCAGGTGTCCAATCTTTCATTGGTATAATGACAATACTAAGCACTTAAACCATTAGATTGTCATATTACAGTAAAATAATTGGCCTTCTGGAAGAATTATTGTTCTTTTTACACGTTTTTCTAGTTCAGTGTACCACATTTGTCTTTTTTTCTAAAAGAACCTATACTTTACACAATGGAAAATAAATTTGTCTTTTTCTATATAACAAAGAATGCAAAATCTGCTTCTGTGTTTAATGACATAACAAAATGCTATCAATCTGTTATCACCAATTACATAACAATATGCATACTATTTCTAAAAGAAACAATATAATTAGCATTTCAAGATTGGTTTTGTATTTACATTTCACAAACTGAAATACTCCTGTTAATGAATGAAAACATTCCGGCATTTAATTATGCATTTTTTAATAATTAAGAATATGTGAAACTAAATTGCAAAAGCTGCAGATCCCTTGTTTGCAGCCTTTGCAAAGCCTCTCCTTCTTCCCCAGCCCAAACTTTATGTGGCTGTCCTAAAATAGCTCAATGAGAAGTCTTTGCAAGGCAGATGTTCTGGGCAATTGCTTGAGTCATGCTCCACTGAGCTAACCAAGTAACATGACTGGTTGTCTAATTGACAGGCTGGTAGTTAATGTTTTTTGCTTTTTGTAAAATGAAAAAAAGAGAACACACTTTTCTGCTTCAGGTTTTTGGAATGTTTCTTTACTTGTGAAACACATTTTATTATCATTTTTCTGATTTTTTTTTAAATAAAATCTGTGTGCGGATTTAATATATACCATAACATAGAACGCGCTAACAGTAGGCAAGGGTATTTCCTCTTTTCAGATTGTAGATTCATTTATTCACTGTGAGCCTTTTTTATAATGCATTATATTGTATCACTTTGGCTGTTATGATAAACTGATAGGAAGCCTATTATAATGTATTTCAGTTAGGAAGAAGCACTTGAAAGAAATTGGTTTTGCTATACACATGATGTGAAACAATCAATAGTACTTTAGTCTGACAAGCTCTGTCAATATTCATTGTTACAGTTCAGAAAGTCGTTAATAGATAGTTCTTCTACAACCAATGCTTTCAACACATGTGAAAAGTACTAAAATTTACCCTAGCAAGAATTAATTATAGGTAAACCCATGGGATTATATATAAATGCTTTATTTTTGGGGGGGAATGGAATAAAAGTCATAAGAAGGTCTATATTGTCCCCTGAGACATCATCGAAGAACAAGTGATAAATCTGCCTAATGTTCAGTTTCATACAGAATGTGATCTAATGCAAAAACTTTTGCAGACTTTTCTTAAATGGAATGAATGCGACTTTCATCTCAAGTACTTAATATGTTTTCTAATGAAATGGATCAATAGCTTTGATTTAAGATATTGATTGATTTAATATGACTAAGTAGAGGAAATGAGAGAAATGAAAGAAACTGTTCACTAAGTTTATGGACTGTGGTATTCACAATACAAAATCCTGCTTTAGAAAAAAAAAACATTTAATCTTAATTGGTTATTTATTGTTTTAATTTGGATTATATTGAGAAACAAAAACAGGCACATTTATAGTTGATGGCTTCTTATCTTCAGTGGAACAATAAACTCAGCATTTTACAATTAAGAGCAATTAAGAGATGAGGTGTTTAATAAATGCTCTATTTGTCAAGTGTGTACAAGGTTCCAAGGGACTTGTGGATATTCCAGTATAAGTCACATATGCTTTAAATATGTTTTATATTGAGCTTCTTTAAGCCTAAGGTTGTAAGAGACCTTTGCAAGATATTCTCCAAGTTTATTCCAAACTCGGTTCTTAATTTATAAATAAGACAGCTTGCTAAATATGCCACAGTAAAAAAACAATCAATGGGAAAAAGGGATTGACACATCTGAAATATTTAAGATTACCAACATAAGTTAGCTGATGAACATGATATAAAACATAACATTTATTAAAATCAGTATTTAGAATGAGAGACTATATAAGTGACTGTGTAATTGATTAGAGTAAATAAAAACAAGCAAATCCTTCTGGGGTTTGCAGTTTCATAAACCATATCTTAAAAGGAGAGAATGTAATACTACCAAAATATATTTGGAAAATCTTATCAATATTGGTCATTAAATCCTCTCTTGCTGGGGGCACGTAACAGGATCAGGCTACTAATTGTCCTACCAAATTCTGATAACTGGTTAAACTTGTAACCTGTACTATGTGAAATTCACCAAATTAATTCAGAAAGTGGTGATAATCTGACAGTGTACAACACAGTATGTAAAAACAATCATACAACACAGTATGTATAAACAATGATACAAGAATAAGCTATTTGAAGTATCATGGTGCCAAAGGCAATTAAGTCACTCAAAGTAAAAATCGAATATGGATCTCAATTTTTGGTTAATATCTGGACTACACATGGGCTCTTTGTAAAAATCTTATTAAATGCACAATTCATTACATCAACTTCCCTGTCTACTTGCCAGATTTTACCTGAAGGTTACCTGCCTAATTGATGGGTCAATATTTTCTTCTCTAGTAGAGGGATTGGTTTGTACCTGTATCCACACCTGACGCAAAGAGGAGCTGTCCACCTAGAATCATAGTCGCAGTGTCTGTCCAAAAATAATACCTTCCTAGCAGGCAGTTTTTCATCAAAATCACTTTAGGCTAGTAGCAGCTATTTCCCCCATTTCCAAAAACACCGATGCAGATAGTTTACATGGAACTATAATACTCACTTACATAGAGACAGACAATGCAGTCTCATCTTTGGTCTTTTATTTATTTGCATGGAAAGGCTGGGATCTTGTTTAAGCTGACCTTAAAACCTCTGATAGAGCAATGGAGGTGACTTCCTGCAACTTGCACAATTAAACAGAAGTTTATTGCACACCCAAATGAACATTTTATATATTGTTTAACTATGACTCAGTCACACACAGTCTATTGTCCTAAATATAAGACATACATTCAAATTGCAGTAGATAACCTCAGCAGGACACAAAATCTCAAGTCCTACAATACTAGAAAGCTGTAAAAGTTACTCGCCATTGCAAGCCTTCAGGATCAGTGGCACACCAACTAGAGGTAAATGTCTATTTGCCAGGGCAGAATTTTTATCTGTCCACATGATCTGGGACCATGGCCTGAGGTTCATTCAAGTCCAAATCAAAGATACCCACAGTTTCTGGGCAATGGACTAGCCCACAAGCCTCCATGCATACCACACAGTCTTTCCCTGGCACGTGAGTGTTAAAAAAGGAGCAAAGTGTCTGTCTCTGGGACCCTGGCAAAAGAGACAATCTGAGTATTCACAAGATGGGGAATGGAGTGTATGTTATACCCTATGAGTGCAATAAACATTGTGTGAAACTCAGACCTGTTTTATATCCTCACATCTTTATGATGTAGGCTTGCCCAATCTAAACACCACTCAAAATTTCGCAAAATTTGCCACCTTCCTATTCAGCAAGAACAGTTTATAATATCAATAATAAATTTCATGACAAGAATATTTATTACAAGAAAACGTTAAACAAAAATAAAAAAAATACACAATCTGTTTGTTTCCTTGAGTGTATCTTATGTATTTCTAAGCCTGTTGATGAGCCTTGAATTCCAACTTAAAGTCCCAAATAATGCTTTGTCTTTAACATCGATTAAATATCATCAAAGACAATCAGAATGTACAAGCTCCCAAAATTACATTTGTTTGCCAGGTCATCTCTTTCATAATGTCAGTATTATATGTTGCATAAAAATTATTTATAATGATTATGTGACAAGCAAATATTAAGGATTCCCTGTAAATTTAGAACGATAAAAAAATGTCAGGCCTATCTCCTGTGACCATGTGGTCATTTTAACTGGAAAGATATTTTTTTTTATAAAGTAATGGATTAGTAAGTTATGTATTTTCCAGTAAAAAGCATCCTTTTTATGTGATTACGAGTTTATGAAAGTATGTGTGGGGTCATCTGGTGTTATGGGAAAAAAGAAAACGGTCCTGTTAAAATCAGTAGTGAAATGAGAAGCAAAGTTTGCTGTTATTATTAAGGGCATGTGTTTAGAGTTTACTTTCCTTAATTGGTTATCTTTTATTTACTTTAAATGAACAATTTGGCTAGTTGAGCTCCCATGATAGCAGTAAGGCACATACTGCGTTAGAAGTTTGGATTATAAAGTCATATATCCAAAGCTTCAAATCCAAACATCCCCATGACACCACGGAAATAATTGGCTAGTGTAAATGAAAAGCAACTTGGTACAGTTAAGATATATTTCATCTTGTCTCTCAGGAAATTAATGAGTTAAGTTTAACTTTAATGAGTTAAGTTAGACTAGTTGAACTGTTACTATAAAATGAAAGATTCAATATACAATATTTTCTTTAAAATAAATGAAGATGTATATGTATATATTCAGGGCAATACATTGTGAACAATGTGCTATTGAATGGGGATATTTCACTCCTGAATACATTTTTCCCCCCTTAAGATCCAAACCAGGTAAGGCAGTCCTTACAGATATTTTTTCCAGGTGTCTTACTTTTGGGACACCATAGAATAGTCTATAAAAAAAAAAAGCACATATAGTTATTTGCTTACATTTGGAAACCCAGGTATTTATAGATACCTGGGGCTCCCTTCTAATAGCTGGGGCCGTTGTTAGTGGCCTTGGACCTACAGTTTACTGCCTACCCCTACTTCCTCTAGCTTCCATGTTTCTAGAATAGTTTTCACTGAGGGCTAAGTGTTTTTTTGGTTGACAGTTGCAGGAGAGGAAGCAAGGTGAGGGGAGGAAAAGCTATTAACAGTTTAATTGATATGCTTTTCTGAAGAAGTGAGTTTTCAATTATTTTTTGAAGGAATGGAGACTGTTGTGTATTAGGGAGATTAGGTAGGTTGCAGTGTTATGTAGAGATTTGTAAGCAAGTACCTGAATTTTAAATTAAGCTCTATATCTTATAAGAAGCTAATGTAGGGACTGACAGAAGGGAGAGGCCTGGAAAATGCAGGCGGAGAGGAAGGTGAGCCTCACCTCTGCATTCATGATAGACTGTAATGGGGAAAGTTGGGAGCATGTAAGGCCACTGAGAAGCAGATTTCAGTAGTCAAGGCGAGAGAGGATATAGGCATAGACCAGCACCTTGGCAGCATCTGGAGTTAAAGAGGGGCAGATGAGCACTATGTTATTGAGATGGAAGTAGCAGGATTTGTCAAATGACTGGACATGAGAAGTGAAGGAAAGGTTGGAGTCAAAGAGAACAGCTAGACATTGTACCTGTGAGGTAGAACTGGTGATAGTGCCGTTAACTTGGAGGGAGGGAGACACAGGAGTAGCAATACCTGATGGAGGAAACACAATAAATTCTGTTTTAGACATGTTAAATTTAAGGAAATTAGCAGTTGTACAGTTAGAAATAGCAGAGAGGCAGTCAGACACGAGTAAAGAGGGATGGCAAGAGGTTGGGAGAGTACAGATAGATTTGCATGTCATCCGCATAGAAATTATGTTGGTGCCAAAGGAGCTGATGACTTTACCAATGGAGGCAGTGTATTTATTTATTACTCAAATTTCTAAAGCGCCAACATAATCCTCAATGATGTAAAATTAGGGGAGAACATACAATATACACAGATCAAGAACAGTAGGGTACCAAGGACAGAACCTTGTGGAATACCAAGAGAGCGGGTTTGTGGAGACCAGCCAGAGAAAGAAACTCTGAAAGAGGTGGGAGGAACACCAGGAGAGAGCAGTATCTCAAAGATTACGGAGAATGAGAAGAAGGTGGTGATGATCAACAGTGTCAAAACCAGGAGAAAGATCAAGGAGAATTAGGATAGAATAGTGACCACTACATTTTGCAACAATTTTATAATTGTATACTTTGGTCAGAGCAGTTTCAATAGAGTTACTCATGCAGAATCCAGACTGAAGCGGGTTAAGCAGAGTGTTGGATTTGAGGAAATTGGTCAATGTCAGGTACACAACTATCTCTAGGATCTTGGAGGCAAACATAGTAGCGAGATAGGTGGCTTTAGTTCATTACCTATCCAGAGAAAGAAGAAAGAAAGGGGAGCCTTCCATTGACATCCTGTATGTTAATATCTGGAGGAGCGACAATTGAGCCTTACTTCTGCTTAAACCAAGAAGTGACACCTGCGTTTATGCCTCTTTTCACTTGTCCAAAATAAACACATTGCTGTTATACATAATCTTCTAATTAAACCTTCTGCCTGTTATTCAATTAAATCAAGCAATCTTACTGATTTCTGCAAAAAAAGTAGAGGGAAATTCTTCAAATGTTTGTTGACCATTCAGTTTTCTTTTGGTTACAAAAGTTACATATAGTATCTTTAAGCTTTAAACACAAATATAGCATATGTAACAAAATGAATATAACATGCTAGGGGGCTCACAAGGAGCACAACAGCATATCTGCAAATATAGCTTCCTAAAACTGCTGCCTTGGTGTTGAGCTTTTATTTGCTTGTGGATGTAATGCATATCTACTGCAAGTACAGTTTCACAAAACATCTGTACTATAAAAAGCACTGATAGTTTCTATTGCAGCCCTCCTCCTAGTCATGTAGTTTGACTTTCAAATATTTATTATAGAGTTTTGAAGGAGGAAAAATGGTTGTAACTAGCCTTTCTATAGAGATATCAAAATAAAGGGCTGGATTCTGCTAGTGGTGCAAGGATTGACTTTGCTCACTGAATAGCAATTTCTCCATGAAGTCAATGGGAAGAGTGTACAGTGTGTTTCTCTGCTTCTATGCAGAGGTACTGTTAATACAATAATAATTTCAGCCCTGGCAGTGAAATCAGTTTCTCTGTAGAATGAAGACTATTGTGGGGCCGTAGGGGAATGTGATTGGAGAATTTTGAGCTAATTAAAGTTTTACTTTTGTTTGTAATGCAAAATGAAAGTTATTGTAAAGTATACTCATCATTGGGAAGAAAGTCATTATGAACATTTGTTTGTTTTGTGTTGAATTAAATTCACACTAAAATTAACACAAAGTTTGAACAATATAGTTCTCAGATACAATAGTTAAATGTTTGTTAATGGTTTCAATTCTTGGTACAGGCTGTCCTTGATATGTTTAATCATAATCTAAATATGTGTATCCTTGTCAAAATAAAGCCAGGTACTTTGCATGCAAACTGCACTGCATAATCACTCTGTTCAACAAGTAATTACTACAGAACAATGGAGGTAATATCCTACAGCTGTTATTTAATCTTTAATGAAACACATTATTCTAATAAATGAAATTTTGTTTGTTTGCAGTATTTAAATTAAACTACAGTGCGTCAGACACCTGTGACAGAAATCGAGTGAGGACAAGATTAAAGAAGTTTATTTCTCGTAGACCATCCCTGAAAACTCTACAAGAAAAAGGACTTATTAAAGGTATATATTTCATAATCAGCAAAAAAAATGGTATTGTGTAGAAATTATGCAAGATTCACCTTTCTGTATTATCTAGGCTATCTACACAATTTATGTGGGGTCCATCCAGGGGTAGGCAACCTTTAGTACCCCAGATGTTGTGGAATACATCTCCCATAATGCTTTAACTGCCACAATGCTGGCAATTCGTTAAAGGACCACTCTAGGCACCCAGACCACTTCAGCTTAATGAAGTGGTCTGGGTGCCAGGTCCAGCTAGAGTTAACCCGTTTCAGAGAAACTGCTATGTTTATCAATCGGTTAAGCCTTCCCCTATTTCCTCTAGTGGCTGTCTCATTGACAGCCACTAGAGGCGCTTGCGTGCTTCTCACTGTGATTTTCACAGTGAGAGCACGCCAGCGTCCATAGGAAAGCATTATGAATGCTTTCCTATGTGACCGGCTGAATGCGCGCGCAGCTCTTGCCGCGCATGAGCATTCAGCCGACGGGGAGGAGAAGAGGAGGATCAGAGGAGGAGAGCTCCCCGCCCAGCCCTGGAAAAAGGTAAGTTTTAACCCCTTTCACCCTTCCAGAGCCGGGCGGAAGGGTGAAAGGGGTTTTCCTGTCACTATAGTGGTCCTTTAAGGGAGGTGTAGTCTACAACGCCTGGAGTACTAAATATTGCCTACTCCTGTACTAGAACATGCGTTGTGGCAGGAATCCACTTAGAAATTTTTTTATGTAAAATGTATGACTTTTTTAACCTCTGCTATTTTGTTCTGTATGTTCTATCTAGATCTTAAATCTCTAACCATTTGGTTACAGGAAACATAGAAACATAGAATGTGATGGCAGATAAGAACAATTCAGCCCATCTAGTCTGCCCAATTTTCCAAATACTTTCATTAGTCCCTGACCTTATCTTATAGCTAGTATAGCCTTATGCCTATCCCATACATGCTTAAACTCCTTCACTGTGTTAACCTCTACCACTTCAGCTGGAAGGCTATTTCATGCATTCAATACCATCTCAGTATAGTACCGGTAATACTTCCTGATATATAGAAACATGGGACTCTGATGCTAACTTCTTCCCTCCCACTCATGTGCATGAGTCAACCTTCATTTTGACTTTAAAAACAATGTAAATTTAAATTAACTCATAGAGCCCATATTATCTTCCTATTTATTGCGGAATTGTGTTTAGTTCTCAAAAAACAACCTTTTTTTTCTGCTAGGTGACAATCCCTAAGTGACTAAGGCTTTTCCTAATATCTTTGCATTTGGGGCTGATGCAATTTTGTTATGTTTGGCCCATCATCATTTCTCCATCATCATTTTGCTTTTTAATGAATTGTTTTGGCTTTCTTTTGATGCCTTATATGTATGTAACTATGTACAAAAAGTATGAGTATAAAAAATGGTAAGCAAAAATAATTTAGGAAATATATAAATAAATAAATAAATAAATATATACCTATAAGTGTAATAATTGATATAGAGGTTGTGTAGATATGCAAAATATATGTATTTCTTTGTCCAGAAATGTTGGGTTATATGACCAGGAGGGAATTAGTACTTCAAGTTAAAGATTTTAAAATAATTTATGACACGCTAGAAAGTTTAATATCAATCACTGCACAATCTTTACATTTATAGTGACCAGACACTCTTTGTCTATTCCAGCATGTGGGTTCACAAGTGGTTTCAATTCACTGTTTATAGAATATACATATATCTGATCAATTTACATGGTCTGTGTCACTACAGTAAACTGTAACACAAAAATTCCTTCACTCTTTAGATTTTTCCTTGGCTGAAGTTTCCAATAGCGATCCAATATTGATAATGATCCAATATTCAACTACAATTACAAATGCAAGCTTTTATGCAGTGCCAGTTGCATCATGGCATTTGACCCCCCTACTAAATACTGACCTGCTTGCAAAGTTCCCCTAAAATAATACTTTGACCCTAATTCTAACCATTACCATTACCTTTATAACATTATGAACTGTCAGTTGAGGCTTGCTGTCTCACAGTATAATGCTATCATATCCCTTGTTGTATTTTATCAGTGGTTTTATCAAAGTCCATACAGATGTTTAAACTGCAATTGGATACATACTTGCAAAAACATAACATACAGGGATATAATTTCAAATTAGTGCTATTTTGGGGTCAAGAATGAATTTTTTCCTAGTTTGTTCCAAAATTGGAAGCGCTTTAGACTGGGTTTTTTGCCTTCTTTTGGATCAACAGCAAAAACATATGTGAAGAAGGCTGAACTTGATGGACGCAAGTCTCTTTTCAGCTACGTAACTATGTAACTATGTATTCCTTGTGCATATAAGTTTAGACTTCTCTCAGCAGAGTAAGGGTATACTGCACTTACTGCATAGTAATTTATATTTTCAAATCTTTGTGAAACTTGCTGTGTCCTTCGCTCCTAAGAGAATTCAGTTCTTTGTCCAGTGGCTGTTATTTTTGGAGCCCATCACTTCACTTGCTCCAGTTCTATAATATCTGTAATACTGGTCCCCAAAATTACACGTATTCCACAAATTCACAGTAGAGTCTCAATCCTGAGTGTAGTTTGATTTTGATCCTGTGGAACATGTTTTGGTGTTTTTTGAGTCTTCTAGTGAAGCCTTATAACCAAAGCATAATTTTGTTTTCGTTCTTTTGCAGCCTTCTCAGAAAACAGCATTTAGAGATGCCCCAATGTATTACATTTATATGTTTGAGTGAACAGTGTGGGAATTTCATTGACTTTAAATTGATAACAGCTGACAAAATGAACAAAATGAAAGATCGAGCTGAATATGGGCATAAAATGCAACCTTGTTGAAACGTAGTCTTGTGAAATAATGGTTTTGCATGGGAATTGTAAGTGATGCTAATGAATTACATTTCATTAGAATCTATATAAATATTTTAATGATGAACAATAGCTTTCAGAAGTCCAACAGAATATGATTTCCTGAGAAAATTTAGAATATTTGTAAAAAGCATATCATGGATGCTGATTTATATGAGAGATTTTAATGTAATATTTTATTATAAAGTATAAAATAGATATATTTCCCAGCTATAAATATAAAAATTCAATGGAACAATTATAAAGAAAACTCATTCATTGCACTACCTAGTCACTAAATGACTATCTTTTGTTAAAAAATAATCAAGCATTTATTTACAAGTTATACATTTTAACATTTTGATGGTCATGAGGATATGTAAGAAAGACACTCAGTCCTATGACATTTAAGGAATTAGATCTGTAGTGGATTAGTAATCTATTCAAAATTATTGATTCAATAAAATTGGAAATTCTATGCAAAAATATCAAAATTGGAAAAACTGTTCAATTTACCTACTATTCCAATTAATCTCTTGTGGGTAATTTTCTCCACAAGAATCCACAATTTCCAATTTTGGAAATATATGCTTAAGGAGAGTTTAACTTTTTCATATAGCCATTATAAAACTAGCATGAAGGTGGTCCTTCACTATATATGAACATTTTTGGAATTAATATGCAAATATTGTGTAGAAATCAACCTTACATATTGTTGATACTACAACCTAGAGCTGTCTGTCTAATTAGCTGCGATGACAGTAATTAGCAACAGCAGTAAATAGATTGATACATCATTTTAGTTCTAAGGCACAATTAGTCATGAAGATGAATGTTTGCTATTTACAGTAACTTCTACGTCTGTGCCATATTATTACACAGCAAAATGTGGGGTGTTTGCAATCAAGTCAATAACCTTTAAAGAAAAACAAATATAATGAAGAAAAAAACATAGGACTGTAGCTAAGATATCTTTCTTAGATCTATATAATTCTTGTATTTACAAGTAAACTAGGAGAAATATAGAAATATGCATTTCTTTATTACTAACTATAGAAAGACCATTGCCTACATATCACACAGCAAAGAAAATATATTTACCATATACACAGCACATTTGAAAGACCATGCTTTCTAAAGGCACCCAGAATGCAATGTAAATATGATAATGAGCACAAACAGTATTGTCAATTGGCCACATTTTCTAGTGATTCTCTTTGCTACAGAGTTGCAACTGTGATGTTTAGACAATGGTTTAATAAGATAATTTCCTGTGCTTTTAAGAAACAAGCTGAGTTCCAAATAGCAAACTGCACAGAACCTACAAGAATGTGAATGGGAAGCCTGAATGTTTGGTAATGCAGCTTGAGATTATTTGCATATTTTGCACGGCATTCTGGGTGTGTTGTGGAAATGCAGTTATTGAAAACCTCTTTACAGAGTTACTGCGCATGCAGTTATTGCTTCTGTTATGACAGAGAGCTAAAAGTGAAACAATCATGTAGAAATCAATAAAATGACCCAGATTTGGAAATTTTCCAGAGGCCAAATAAATGCACTTCATACATAATAACCAAATTTTATGAAGGGAAATCTGAGAAAGTTTTAGGTGCAAACAGCTGAATTCTTAAACAGTTGCTGTACATATTGAATTGGTTTCTACAGTAATTGCTTCAGAATTGACCAAGCTTTTCTTTATTGAGTTTCCTGAGATAGTCTAAACTGGGGAAGGGTCAGTAACGCTAGTAAAAAATGCTCAGTAACTCACCATGTGCCATCTTGCTTAGCATTGCCAATAACTCTGTTATTGTTGCTGCACAGAGGAGTGAAGTGCTACAGTAATTTATGGCACAGGCAGTCTATATCTAAATAGATGAACTAACTAAATGCCATAATGCTGGAAGACTCAGGGCTTCCAGAAAACCAGAGCAAAGTAGATCATAGTTATATGGCACTGGTTCCTTAGAACTCTGTTGTAGCAGAGAGGGGGCTTGTCAAATATATTTTCTTATGTCATTCCATATGTGGTGAGCTTACGGGCTAATTCACTTATTGATATGGTAAATGATTCAATGGGCTCCATAATATAAATATAAGTGACTCTATACCTTCCCCTGCCTTGTGATTGAGTGGGCACACTTTGCAAGGTTGTCAATGGGGTTTGCTAATATTTCCTACCACAGACATGAAAGCTAAGCGTTGAAGCATAAAGTGATTAATAAAAATAATAATAGTTATTATTTATATTATTATTATTATTATTATTATTATTATTATTAGAATTAATTTTTATAAAAATCTAATTACACAACCCTCCTGCTTACCTACTGTTAGGTGGTATTGTATGAGGTAGGAACTGAACTGTTTTATTTTCCACATATGCTTTATTCAAAGGAGAATATACACTTGCTCAGTCTTTGAGTATGATTTCTTTAATCATCATTCTGACACTGTACTTTGGTGTTTTTGTGGCATGCTTTGCTCCAGAGTTTTTGGGTCATGGATTGGGTCTCCCTGACATATTTCCTATAGAGGTTTTTGACTTACTTAGTGGTAAGAGGATTTAACATTCCCCTGTCATTATACTTGGAGGTGTTGGTCAAAATTAATAGGAACAGGGAATTTGAAATGCAATGGCCCATTCATTAAAAGTAAAATCAGAGGGAAATCAAAGAGACCAATAGGGTGAGAATGTGTGGAATGAATCTGCAGGTTAGGAAATGGGGAGGACAAAGAAAGTAAAAAAGAGTAAGGGAAAAGTTAGCAGATTTCTGATAAAACAGTAAGGTTAGGAGAAAATAGAAAAACAAAAATGGAATATATACAGGAAGAGGGTTGGAATATCAGTTGAGCAGTGGTTGAGATATTTGAGGTAGCTAGAGAGACATATAAGAGAAAAGGCTAGTGGGAAAAAAATAATTTTAGCCAAAGAACAACAGACAACCAAAAGAGATTTAAAGAAAAAGAGCATACAAGTAAACAGAATAGTGAACGAGATGGAACACATTTGGCCAAATCAAACGTGATCTTCACTTAGAATAGAATATTTTAAATAACACTGGCTAGGCACTCAAAAGTTATAGTATATACGGTTTCATTTCATAATGAGCTAACAATATAAAAACCATTAATTCACAAAACAAAATATCATGAGATCAGAACTTTACAATTCCTGTCTAATTTTGTCTAACATTACTCCATTATCAAAAAATTATTACAGAACTTTATTTTATCAGACAATCATCACGTCAGGCTATTGAGCAGATTGAAGCAATTTTTCTGTCTTTATTCCTTGCTTTGATTAATCAGATCTGTCTAATATGAACCCATTAGATTTTGTAAAGCTAAGAAATAACTTGTTTGGCGAGAATGATGAGTATAATTTAGGATCTAACCCTTTGAAAACATATCACTCCCTGTTCTACTTGCATTCAATAGCTGCTTAAAATGATTTGACATATTTATAGAAACTAATGCAATTAACATTACAGTCACTTTTCTATAATTTGTCAAAATATGGTGAAGAGAAATGAACGTGAATAAACTCATAGGAAATTGGTGAGATCTCACCTGATGCACTGCTATATTTTTAGATGATCAACATGCCAACCAAAGTACTACAGCAAAAATAATTTCATGCTAAACTGCAATACATTATTTAAATACGATTACATAATTAGCAGGTGGAAACATATCAGATTTATGCATCTTTCATGCAGGAAGTCTTAGGGCTAAAATTAGAAAGAAAACAGAATATACCAGATTCTCACCTACACACGATTTATTGAACAACATTAATTTAGACACACCACAAGAATAAATGCCACTGATGTGTCTGAGATTTATATTAGTTTAATTAGCATGTATTGCCACATCTTGACATGCAAGCAAGAGGTGTTTATGCATAATTAGTACATTAACAAGAGAAATTAACCAACTCACTAGTAGAAGGAAGATGAAATATACATACAGGTAGGCTTCTCAGAAAGGTTCAGTAAATGAAATATATTTTCTGTAGATATTGTGTTTATATTTTAAAAGGGGTGAAAAACTCAAAGGTAATTCAAGAAATGTGAGTTTAATGTTTACAATGGAGAAATAGTTTGAGGGAGTATTAAAGATACACAAAGATTGTTTACAAGAACATAATCAGATGGTTTGGTGAAAGACGTATCATATCAAACTTCATTGCCTTGTGTGAAGAAGTGAGTAACAGTACATATCAGGGTGTCGCAGTAGATTGGACCTACTTGGAATTTTCTGAAGCATTCAGCATGGTTCTGCAGAATCCAACTGTATCCATTGACAGTGACTGACTTAGAGGAAAATCCTTGTGCGTGGATTGAACACTAGACTATCATGCTGAACTTGCCTTTCTCCTGTTGTTTCCTCTACTCTTTCTCTCTCAGAATCTGTTCTTCTTTTCTTTATTTCCATTCTAGTTTTCTGTAAAACATAAGACAAAGTAAGGACGACTTCGTCGTATGTATTTTTCCTACGTCTGACTTTCTCTGACACAAGGAGGAGCTTAAGTCAACTCCATTTCCTGTCTCACGGAGAAGGTTGAGTACTGTCTCTGACAGGAAATGGAGCTGACTTAAGCTGTTCCTATGGTGAGAATGACAGTGCCGCTTTAACAGAAAATATACAAGCTGGACACAAATTTTATAACATGACAGGAGGCGAATATTTGCTTAAGTCTCTCTTTACTAGAACTCCACAGCAGCACATTAACATAGAGATAAAAACAACAGAGACAAAAAAATCAGGAATCTATAAAAGGCTTCTCCCAACTAACTATTTCCTCTTTCTTTGCTGCTCCACAGTCAGTACAGGTCAGAGTACCACTGCCTCCTTTTATATATGGGTGGTTGTGGATAATTTACTGTATGTATATGTTTATTACTGTATTGATTTATTTGTTTAGAGGATATTTTTGCATCTACCTACTTAGTGCTGTAGTGATTGATTTATTTAGCTATACTGTATTTTCTGCATCTATCTTCTTAGTGCTCTAGTGATTGATTTATTTAGCTATACTGTATTTTCTACACCTACCTGCTTAGTGCTGAAGTGATTGCTTGATTGATTTACTCTGTTTTTCTGCATCTACTTTCTTATGGCTGCAGGGATTTATTTGTTTAGAATGTGTTTTTCTGTCCCTACTTTTTTGCTGTAGGGATGTATTTTCTCTTATGACTTTTCTGCATTTTCCTGTTTTGGGCCCCCCTGTCTGGGGATCGTTTTTTTCTCGGGTTTAGGGGGGTTTCCTTTTTCCCTCCCTCCCTCTACCTTTTCTGGGTGGCTTTGCCCCCTTCACTTTTCGTCCATTTGCGGCCGCCGGAAAGCGGTCCTCCGACTCCGGCGGTCCCACGTGTTGGATCCCGCCTGCCGGCTCCGTCCGCTGAGCGAGATCCTCTGCTTACCTTCCTATGCAGTGCAGCGGCCCATGGTCGGGTGAGAGCGGGGCCGGCCAGTTTTCAGACTTACCACATTAGTTCCGTCGATGGCAGGCACATGTGCTGTAGCTTTGACTGGGACTCAGCTATGACTTGGGCGCATTGCACCCTCAGGCTGTCCTGGCTTTGTGCCCCATGTGGCTGGCAGGCTAGGCTATTGGGAACCATAGTGGATGATATAGATCACAGGCATGCTATATAGAGCTGTGCACAACCCCTGAGGGGTTACAGGCACAACTGGCAGTGTTACCACTTATACTCATCCCCCCCTTTTTGTTTGTTCAGATGATTGCTTGCAGTGCTCTGTTTTATCATATTGACCAATGGAGCACCTCTTGTGAGGTAACTCAGTTGGTGAGTTCCCTGACTACAGGTGTACTCAATATGCAGGTTCACTATTTACGGAGTGTCAGGCACTATTTAACTGAAGTGCGTTATCTACAGTTACACAATGGAATGCTAGGTACAGTCACACAGAAGAATGTACAGTCACACAGAAGAATGCTATCTACAGTTACACAGTAGAAGGTTATGTACAGTTACACAGTAATATACTATGTACAGTTACACAAAAGAATGCTATGTACAGTTACACAGAAGAGCGTTAGGTACGGTTACACAGAAGAATGTATTGTATGTTTACACAGAAGGATGTTATGTACGGCTGCACAGAAGAGTGTTAAGTACAGTTACACAGAAGAAGGTTACGTACAGTTACACAGAAGAGTGTTAATTACAGTTACACAGAAGTGTGTTATGTGCTATTAATCTGAAGAAGTGTTATGTACATCTTATCTGAAGAGCGAAAGGTACATTTTGTCGGAAGAATGGAATGCGCAGTTCCTCACCTGTACATCTCTGAAGGTTCTGACTTGTCTGTGCCCCAGGACTTGGCCGGCTTTGTCCGTGCCTTACTGATTGGCCTGCTTTGTCTGTGCCCCATTGATTGGCCTGCTTTGTCTGTGCTCCATTGATCTGGCCTGTGCTGTCTGTGCCAGAATGTCTGCATGCCAAGCCTACTGCCACATACTCACGCTTGTGCATTGCATGCGCTGCCCAACTTGCCTCGGTCACTATATGGGGTGCTGCCCCTATCTTCCTGCCAGTGACACTTGTCCTCTATACTCCTTGAGGTCACTTTGCCTGGAACCGCTGCACAGGAGAACCCTTATCCGGGTTAACAGCGCAGACAATGACTACTATGGCAGTGACCGCCTCTGTGGAATTAGGCTTCAGCCAGGGTCCTCCCTTAAGCTTATCTGGAGCGTAACACTAGAGCGCCCACCTTTAAAATGGCAGGCAACTTGAATGAGTCAGACTCTCCTAGAGGAGAGCAGGCAAGGGCACATGAGTGCTACTGGAAGGGTGAAGGACCTGAACCAGTGATTTGAATGAGACAGACTCTCCTTGAGGAGAGCAGGCAAGTGCGCATGAGCGCTACTGGAAGGGGGTGCAATCGTCCAGACGGCCTGCCTATATGGCGCGGGGGAGGCGATGACCACCGGACGTGGCAGTGACCACCTTCTTAAAAAGGCAGACGATTTGAAGGAGTCCAACTCTCGGAGTGGAGAGCAGGCAGGGGCGCATAAGCACTACGGGTAGGGTGAAGGCCCGGAACCAGACGCCCAGAAAGATTGGACTCCGGAGAAGTGTTTAGCCCTGATATGATTGGCCTTGACGGCCAGACGACACTGCCTATGTGACGCAGGGGTAAAGGTCCCCATAATTCTCCCCCCCATGGCTGCCCTAGCGGAATGGCAGGCGGACCGGTTCCCCTCGGAGGGAGAGGACAAGGGGGTGTGGCACCATGAGATGTAGAACAAAGTCCACTACAGGGGCCCCAACGACCGTGGAAGAAGAGGTCATCTCGTGGATCGCCTTAAACGAACCACTATTCGACCCTCGATCCCTTGCTCACCTGGTTTCTTTGGAATGGTCTCTGCCCGATCACCTAGCACCATCGGTGTGTTTCTGGGCCCGTAGACCGCTGGCTTGAGAGGCCCGCAGAATAATTCGAGCGGTATTCCCAGCCGGGCTCCCGAACAAAGTAGCCGCAAACCCAGACTTAGACCCTGATGGGGCACTGCGATTTTGCTGGTTAAGCACCTGTCTAGTATTCAGGAGATCCTGAGTGCGGCCCACTGCAGTGCCTATACTATTAAGTCCGCACTGGCAAGCCGATTGTTCTCTGCTACACGGGTGAGTTGTGCTAGCGGAACATATGAGGAAGTATAAGATGTGTCCTTTTTTACATGGAAATACTTGACGGAGGCTTATCTCAGCTCAACCTGTACCTTTTATAGGGGATTGGACCCTTGACCCAGATTTTCACACTTGCCTCCACTTTCGGATGACATCCCAGACGGGACCCCGAGTCTGGGGTGGCAGACGACCCTATCCTAAACGCAATTTGGACCGCTGGAGGTGCTTGGGATAAAGGGATCTGAGCCCCTCGGAGTCCCTGCACGAGTCTACGATTGAACGTATATTCATTAGTTACTTTGAATTAGACATGGCCCTCAAGAAACTGCTAGGGACCGCGGGGCCCAGTTCTGGTAAGGTGGCCTCTATTTTCTCCCTGGTGAGATAGGTATCTTGTGCATCAGTCATTTGGGTGACAATACAATCTGGTTGGCAGGTTGGGAGGAATTGAGGACATTCAGGAATACCAGAACTATCTGAAGAGATCTTTCTCGTTTTCCCGAGCGTTGGGACCCGGACGCGACTCTTCATCGATATGGGACATCTTGCTGTACGGTCTACCTGGACGGGCTTGACGGACCCCCTGCAAGGTACCTCCTAGACCGAAAGGTCAGATGCTCCCTGTGTTGTTCGAGTCCCTGGATTTAGTTTTCAACCAGGGAAATATCGACCTCCTCTACATCTCAAGGAGTGGAGTCCTGGAGGGCAGATTGGACGCAATGGAGTGCCTCCTATGCTCTCCTCTGCCCGAGTTCTCGTACGTATGGAATAGTTTTCTCTGGGAGGACCTGGCGTCAAGACTTTAGTCCACGGAGGAGGACCCATCAGGCCCGTTTGCTCAGCGATGGACTCTTCCCTGCAGGAGTGTTCGACACGGAGACGCGGACCAGTCTCCTCCGTTTGTTTGGTCTCAGGACCTTTCTACAGGTGCCTCGGTCTGCTGGTACTTTGGAATTATGATCTCCGCTTCAGCAGAGTTCGGGTATTGTTCGGTTACTTTGTTACCATGGACTGCCATATTAATTAGATAAGGTAGCGCGTACGACTGTTGTCGACTGTTCATCTCCTCAGGGGGTACACGCATTTTTGTCATGCTCTTATGGTGGGTTCTCTTGGGTTTTGCCCATTCACTGATTCTGGATTTATTTCCGTTATTATACCTTGTTTTTCTTTCAGATCGGTTCAGCGGTTCGGACCTTAGTTGTCTATCAGCCTTAGTCGGATCCGAGGGTCATATTCTTACTTTGGTAGCGCTCCCACCTTTAGGCGGTGTTCGACGTCACCGTTTATTTAAATGGTTCTTACCTTTTTCTCGCCCTTCATGTACCGCTTGGTTGTGGTTGGCATTGGCAGGGCCTATAGGTTTTTTCGGTTCACTTCAGTCCATAACACTGCGACTTCAGGTACCGACATGGCAGGCGTTTTTCTCCAAGACATCGTACATTTCCTGCCGGTTACGAGGAACTATCTACGCAGAGTTTAGGTTGGTACGGCGGATCGTGTTTCTTTGGTCTTTGCTGTCCGAGCGTTAAAACAGCAAATATGAAGCCTCCTGTCATGTTATAAAATTGTAGATTATACTATCTTTAGTGTAACTATAATCTTAATTTTATTAATGACAGGAGGCGAATATTTCCCTCCCAGTTTCTCCCTCCCCTTGTTGTTTGTTGGTTTGACTGACTTGTTGTTTATTCACCTGGTCTCCTGGGCTAGGTTGGTTATCTAGGGGAGTTGGGGTTTATCTGGGATATGGTACCGTAAGTATTTTATGATGGGGATTCAGGTTTTTTCACTATCTGGGATATTATACTGTCAGTATTTATGATGGGGATTCATGTTTTTTCAGTACATTTCATTCGCTAATCAGTGTTTTCGACTCTGTTTATCTCGTTTAAGTTTAATGGTTTGGCTACAGTTCTTAGATCCGATTACTCTACAGGATAAAGGTCAAGGCTTCACTCACTGGTTCCACAGTTTCAATTTCAGATGGCATTCATCGTTATGTTATGTTTGTTTCTCCTGTTATTGTATTTGTGGTGTATTGTTTATGTACTTTATTTGTCGCTGCGTGAAAGAGGAAATAGTTAGTTGGGAGAAGCCTTTTATAGATTCCTGATTTTTTTTTGTCTCTGGTGTTTTTATCTCTATGTTAATGTGCTGCTGTGCAGTTCTAGTAAAGAGAGACCGCAAATATTCGCATCCTGTCATTAATAAAATTAAGATTATAGTTACACTAAAGCTAGTATAATCTACAATTATATCAGGGTACGAAATTGTGCCTGTTGATGATAATGTTAGGTGAGTTAATACAGTCTGAAAGGAATGTTGCAGCTCCAATGAGGGATTGGGATAATATAGCAGAATGGGCAGTCTAAACAGAAGATTAGAGATTAGATTCTAGAAGTCTATTGTGGGTCAGGTCAGTCTGATATGCCAGCTCCTTCAATAATAGTGTTAGTGAGTAAAGATATTTTACCTGAGCAACACTAATCAAATACATCTACTGACTTTTTGGCTGCTCATTTCATTCTCAATTTTTATTTATATCTTAATCCAGACGTATGGAAAGGAATACGTTTTGTGACATAAGAGTGTCTATTGTTAAATAATACATTTCTTTTCTACTATGCTTATACTTTCATTAGAAAGTTCACACAATTTGTTCAAATACTTTTTTTAATTAAATAAGGAATTTAAAAATCTAGTATTAAAAATGTATCTCATCTGCAAATATCTATTTGTAATGCATGGGAAATAATTAAGTGGTATACTCAGTAAACAGTGACTGGTGGCAGGTAAGAAATAAATGGCAAAATTAAAAAAAAGAAAAGGGCAATGTCGAAACTGTAAAACCTTAAATTGAGTTGTGTAGAAAATATTAACATTTTTTTCAATAAAATTTTGGAAATGTGCTCTCAAGTCTTCTCAACTTGCTGTCTACTTATTCCAACCAAAATATATTTTTTTATTAAATGACTGTATCTTGTTTTATAGATCAAGTATTTGGTTGTCATTTGGAGACCCTCTGCAAACGTGAAAATACAACAGTGCCAAATTTTGTTAAATTGTGTATTGAAGCTGTTGAAAAAAGGGGTGAGTACCTTTTAATGAGATGTCTTCCTGTTCTATGACACATCTAGCTGTTTTCAAAGCAGAAACATATGTGTGAAAATAATGAAGATTTACAAATTATGGAAACAACTTTGAAAATACACACATATATATATATATTCATCATTAGCTGTTTTTAAAACTCTAAGTAAATGGGGTGATGTTGAGAAAGAGATACTCTGTCAGCATATTAATAATAACTAATGATAATTATTCTTAATAAACAAGATTACATATCACTGTGAAAGAACTATAAGGGAGAGCATGTATTTAGTGCAGAGCAAACATTTTTTTAAAGAGTACAAAATGTTGTTTAATGTTAATGAAGCATACAAATACAAAAATTACTTTCTTATAAAATTACATAAAATGGAAATTTGTAATTAGAATCTATCGTGTGGATTTTTAATAAGTAAATAAAAGTGCATGTGTGTATATAAAAAAGGTAATAGACAGACAGATTTTATTGAATACGCACATTACATTTGCATAGGTATCTAATGGACTTGGCAAGAAAATTCTGCTAATTCGGCCCAACCATTTTATCTGAAAAAAAAAATTATTTTGTGAGACATGAATGAAGTAAAACAAAAACTATATTTGGCGGATGTGCTATGCCGTCCTGAAAAATGTGGGCTTTAACACTGGAAGATGGCATATCATGTCCATGTGATCACTGCCCACAATGATCCTGGTCGGGGGGACTGCCTGAGAACCCAAGCAGTGCTCCAGAAGCAGATTTAGCCCTTCCGTACCATGTGACATCACAATCACATGGCTGGATCAGCTGTCCACAGCTCTGCCAGCAGGGGGGTGGCCTGGGTTGTCAGTCAGTCCCCCATTGCTGGAAAACATTTTTGAAAAGAACAATGAAACATATATTTTCTACATATTATTTAATATTATTTCATATTTTACAGGTGAAAAAAAGAAGCAAAAAAACAAACAATATATATATATATATATATATATATATATATATTTGTGTTCAGAGCCATTTCAGTATAGTATGAAATAGCTTGTGAGTATTCTTATCACTATAATAAAAAAGTCGGTAGAGGTGCGCCGAAACTGACGTGTGTGGTAGGCCTGTCAATAAGCGGGCCTACCTTGAATAGTACTGAATAGAGTGAGAGGAGGGTGGGCCAAAAGTACATCTGGAAGAGTAGGTAAGTTAGGTGGGAGGGGGAGTCCTTTTTAAAGGGACATAGCCCCTCCCACAACTTCAGGCCCCATCTTCCAATTTGTGTTCGGGGCCATTTCAGTATAGTATGAAATAGCTAGTATACTTATCACAATAATAAAGTCGGTAGAGGTGTGCCAAAAACGACGTGTGTGGTAGGCCTGTAAATAAGTGGGCAAAAAAGAATACACATATAGTGTAATCCAAGATGTTTATTACGAAAACACAAGACATGTCTTGGTTGCGTACACTTTAGTCACCTACCAGTACCTTGATGAAGTAAGAATTGTACTGGTACGTCCCCATACTGTAGAATCCAATGAGCCAAGTCAGTCTATGCTTGGCGTGTGGAGACTGTAACCCATGTGAGAATAGGTTATGGTAGTATAGTAAATGTCTGCTTGGTACCGTTGTACCCGGCGTACCTTTATGTATTTGTGGAATGAGTGCCGTATGTATCTGAGTAATGACACGTATGATTTGTAACGTATCTTGCCCTTACCAATGGAAGGAGACCCAATACGCTTGACTTTGTCTAGGTCTCTGAATCCTTCAAGCAGATCCTGAGATCAAATGACAAATACAGGGTTTAATATATACCGTTGTATGTCTACCATGTAAGACTTTAGAACTAGTGCTTGATACCCGATGCACATACCTGTCATTTAAGCAAAATTCTGTGCTATAAATGACATTTCAATATGCAGGGGTATGAAGTTACTGTAGGCGAAGTGCAGCATGGCCATCAGGTGGCGTAGTGCTGTGCACCATCCTGAACTTTATATAATATATGTGCATATATATATATATATATATATATATATATATATATGTATGTATGTATGACATACCTGTAAAATACCTATATACCTTATATGAAACCAACCACTTATGATTATTCTTATTTTATAACCAGCCATATATTATTATTATTATTTTATAATCAGCCTCATATTTGTAATTTCTATTTATGAACCAGTCACATGTTATTATTCTTATTTATAACCAGCCACATATTAATTATTCTTATTATTACCAGCCACATAATTTATTCCACTTTGAATGCCTGAGCGTGATGTGAGTTTGATTGACGTTTGAGTGTACAGCGTGCTTTACGGTTGCAGTGCTGTACTTGATCGTGCTTGCCGGCCGACAGCAGACTTGCGCCTGTGGACGGAGCTGCCGCCCCTGAGAGAGAGTGTACTATGGACGGGTGAATAACCCCTTATGTGCCCCGGTTGTTGGGGGGGAGGTAGGAGGGGTGAGGGGGGTTAAGAGCCTGTTGGGTCGATTGTGCAATGCCTCCGTGTCACCACTTGCTGGGGGGTGAGGGGGAGGATGAATGTCGGCAAGGCCGGTGTGTGAAATATATAATCAGATAATGAAAGACATTAAACAGAAGGTCGAAAAAGTTGAAAAAGAAACAATTGAGATAAAAAAGAGTAAATACTTGAGGGACACCAATGATTACAAAATGGGAAAAGTCAATGCCCCCAAAAGACAAACAGATCAAAAATTTCAACATAGGAATAGGGATAAGCGCTCATTCCATTCACGATTTAGAAAATCCCCAGAAAGAATCAGAACACCATCTAGAAATAGATATAGAGAAAGATATGAGAGACAGGAAACAACCCCCATATATAAACATATGAGGAATTATAATCAAAGACCTAGGAGAGAACAAGATAAAACATACATTCCAAGAGAAAAACGAGAAAATTTACAGTGGAGAAGGCAGAAAAAAGACTTCTCCCCTATAACAAAGTCTCCTAGATATAAAAGTTATAGCGAAGCCATTAAATCAAATCCAACCCAAAGAGGAGAAAGAAGGAATTTTACACAGAACCCACATGAACTCAATAGAGAAAGAGAAAGACACCATAAAGACGAAGGTGAAACGAGTAAAGAGTCTAGAGAATTAAGGAAATATTCACCAAAAATACAGAGGAAGAGATTAGAGAAGGGGCAGGATTTGCCACACACTTCCAATCAGAACCCTACATCTCCTTTTTTTCGGAGGGATCCAGTCAAGGGAAGATTGAAGCAAACACAGCATACCAGTATATGGGAATCCCCGGGCAAACGCAGGAGATCGGTAACACAAGAAGGAGAACACGAAGAAGAAGAAGAAACGAGATACAGGGAAAAGAGAGGCAAGAGATGAACACGGAAGGTATTTTTAATTTAACAGATCAAGAATTATCGAAAGAAACAATGGAAGTCTTACAGAAAGGGCTAAAATTTGCCCCGACTGTAGATTTAAATAAATTTGATCTGTTTATAGATATTAATAAATTCATTAGACAGTTATGTCTGAAAAAGTTTTTTGCCAATCAGAAAGAAACTCAGAAGGAAGAGGTTGTAGAAAAGTACAAGCATACTGATTTAAAAACGAAATCTAATTTTTTTCCCAAACACCTTATCTCTGATGAAATCAAAGCGTTTGAGATAATGGTCATGAAAGAGATAAGACAAATTAAACCATTGAATAAATACCAACACAATATGTCAAGTAAGGAAAAAAATGTGGTTAAGGGATTAAAACAAAATAGAGAAATGGTTATCAAACCGGCAGATAAGGGGGGAGGGGTTGTTATATCTTCAAGGTCTAGTTATGTACAAGAAGCTGAACGAATTCTATCTGACCCTCTTACATACCAAAAACTGGATAGAAATCCAATTGAGGAAATAAAAAAGAAATTTGATGAATACATCAAGAAAGGTCTAGAAAAGGAAATTCTAACAGTAGATGAAGCTAAGTATTTGTCCACCCCACACCCCAAAACTCCAGTTTACTATCATCTACCGAAGGTGCACAAAGATAGAAAGAATCCACCCGGTAGACCAATAATATCTGGGATTGATTCCGTTTCAGCGAAGGTATCTGAATACTTGGACAAATTGTTACAACCTTTAGTAGTGTGCAATCCTGCTTATCTAAAAGATACCATACATATTTTAAAGCTTTTAGAGGAGACCACTTGGAAAGAGGGTAATTTTTTAGTTACGTGTGACGTAACCTCCCTCTATAGTATCATACCTCACAAAATTGGATTGGAAGCCGTGCAATATTTTTTAAGAAAACATAGTTTTAAAGAAGAACAAACTCAATATATTTTAGAAGGGATCCACTTGATTTTAACAAACAATTTTTTTTGGTTTCAAGATATCTTTTATTTACAAATTCGGGGAACGGCGATGGGCACCAAGTTCGCTCCCAGCTATGCGAATTTGTTTATGGCGTATTGGGAAGAACATTTTGTGTATGGAGGACATGCCTGGGGAGCGGACTTGGTGTGCTATCATCGTTTCATCGATGATATATTTTTTATTTGGACGGGAACTAGGACAGAGTTAGATATTTTTATCACCTTTTTAAATAACAATGAATGGAACATCGTTTTAACAGCACAGACAAGTGAAGAGAACATCAACTTCTTAGATCTTGACATCAATATTAAGAATACCTGCATTACTACGAAAAATCATTTTAAAGAAGTGGACGCAAACGGATACATTCAAAAAGAGAGCTGTCACTATACACCCTGGCTACAAAATGCACCTAGAGGACAATTTTTAAGAATTAGGCGCAACTGTACGAATGATGAGGATTATTTACTACAGGCAGGGAGAATAAAGACCCAATTTTTACAAAAAGGTTATACAGAAATAGATTTACAGACAACTCTAGAAGAGGTCCGTTCAATTCCCAGAAAAAATCTTCTAATATATAAAGATAAAAAGGGGAAACAAAAATGGAATAACGATGTTCCGTTCATTTGCAATTTTAATGGAAATCATAAAAAAGTCAAGAAAGTTATAAATAGGTATTGGCACATCTTGCAAGATGATTCGGTCCTAAAAAGTATCTTGCCAGATAAACCTAAGATCATTTATAGGGGAGCAAGAAATTTAAGAAGCACTTTAGTACAAAGCAGTGATAAACAAACTTTGGTTGGAAAAATTTTTTTAAAACAAAGTAAAGGTTTTTATGGTTGTGGCCAGTGCTTAGCGTGCAGAAATACTAAAAGTAGGAAACGCCACATAACAGACATGAAACCATGGATAAACCAACAGTTCCAAATTCGAGATCACCTAACTTGCTATTCTGAAGGAGTTATTTATGTCCTGAAGTGTCAGTGTAATCTCCTTTATGTAGAACCATTAGATGTTTAAACACGAGAATAGCAGAACACACGAGGAATATTAAAAATGGATTGGAGTCACATAGTGTCTCCAACCATTTTAAAATATTCCATAACCAAGATCCTGAAGGACTGTTCTTCTGTGCAGTAAAATTGGTTAAAAAAGACTGGAGAGGAGGAGATTATATTAAAAAAATAGGAATAGAAGAAATGAAACTTATTTTCAACTTTAACACCACATGGTTTAAACCAAGATTTTGAACTATGCCATTTCATGAACTAAGCTCCCCTACATTATTGAGTATATTTTTTAATATTTTTTTAATATATTTTTTAATATATTTTTTCCCGTCTATTATATAGGTTTTCCAATACATTTTAACAGTTTCAACCATAATATATAATTTTACTATTATATTTTTCATATTTTTTATATTTTTATAATTTTTAGTTTTTGAAATGGTATACACTTGAACATTAATTTTGAAACACCATAAGAGCACTTTAAAAATATATAAGAGCACTTTAAGGTACAGGACCACTTTAAAGTTTAGACCACTTACACAATGGAAGAGTATTTTAAAATATTGATATCATGCTCTTCTTGTAAAAACATTGTTAGGCAATATGTTTTGTATATTGCTTAGATACTTCCAGAAGCTAAAATTATTTGTAAGGTTAATTATCTTTGTATGACATTTTTACAGTATGTAAAGCAGAAATTTTAAATGCACATATAGAGTTCAGTAATAGATATATATATATATGCATAACATATTGCCAGTATTAATACATAAATACATTGATGATAAATATATACATTTGCTGAAAACTATGCAGTTTGTTTTAAATATAACAGAGATGCTGAGAGATGACGTCAGTGGAACGCATTATGCGTTCCAACTGACCGGGACTGGAACGCGGAAGTGATATAAGAGGAATAAATGCGTTCCATGTCGACGGAAAATAGGAACCGGAAGTGACGGAACCGGAAGTGACGTCACTGGAACGCATAATTGCGTTCCATAGAGACACAACCCGGAACCCGGAAGTGAAAAAAAGCGGACTTTTTAAAATTTGAGAGACTGAGCAGAGGATTACAAAGCCGACTGAGGAAGCCTGTTGTATCAGGCAAAACGCGTTTTGGCAATTTTAAAGGACTTTAAAGGACTATATAGCCCTATTTAAGCTTTTATTTATTTT
>OW240918.1:19935789-20118289 GCA_933207985.1 Pelobates cultripes
TCCGTGTCCCCACTTGCTGGGGGGTGAGGGGGAGGATGAATGTCGGCAAGGCCGGTGTGTGAAATATATAATCAGATAATGAAAGACATTAAACAGAAGGTCGAAAAAGTTGAAAAAGAAACAATTGAGATAAAAAAGAGTAAATACTTGAGGGACACCAATGATTACAAAATGGGAAAAGTCAATGCCCCCAAAAGACAAACAGATCAAAAATTTCAACATAGGAATAGGGATAAGCGCTCATTCCATTCACGATTTAGAAAATCCCCAGAAAGAATCAGAACACCATCTAGAAATAGATATAGAGAAAGATATGAGAGACAGGAAACAACCCCCATATATAAACATATGAGGAATTATAATCAAAGACCTAGGAGAGAACAAGATAAAACATACATTCCAAGAGAAAAACGAGAAAATTTACAGTGGAGAAGGCAGAAAAAAGACTTCTCCCCTATAACAAAGTCTCCTAGATATAAAAGTTATAGCGAAGCCATTAAATCAAATCCAACCCAAAGAGGAGAAAGAAGGAATTTTACACAGAACCCACATGAACTCAATAGAGAAAGAGAAAGACACCATAAAGACGAAGGTGAAACGAGTAAAGAGTCTAGAGAATTAAGGAAATATTCACCAAAAATACAGAGGAAGAGATTAGAGAAGGGGCAGGATTTGCCACACACTTCCAATCAGAACCCTACATCTCCTTTTTTTCGGAGGGATCCAGTCAAGGGAAGATTGAAGCAAACACAGCATACCAGTATATGGGAATCCCCGGCAAACGCAGGAGATCGGTAACACAAGAAGGAGAACACGAAGAAGAAGAAGAAACAAGATACAGGGAAAAGAGAGGCAAGAGATGAACACGGAAGGTATTTTTAATTTAACAGATCAAGAATTATCGAAAGAAACAATGGAAGTCTTACAGAAAGGGCTAAAATTTGCCCCGACTGTAGATTTAAATAAATTTGATCTGTTTATAGATATTAATAAATTCATTAGACAGTTATGTCTGAAAAAGTTTTTTGCCAATCAGAAAGAAACTCAGAAGGAAGAGGTTGTAGAAAAGTACAAGCATACTGATTTAAAAACGAAATCTAATTTTTTTCCCAAACACCTTATCTCTGATGAAATCAAAGCGTTTGAGATAATGGTCATGAAAGAGATAAGACAAATTAAACCATTGAATAAATACCAACACAATATGTCAAGTAAGGAAAAAAATGTGGTTAAGGGATTAAAACAAAATAGAGAAATGGTTATCAAACCGGCAGATAAGGGGGGAGGGGTTGTTATATCTTCAAGGTCTAGTTATGTACAAGAAGCTGAACGAATTCTATCTGACCCTCTTACATACCAAAAACTGGATAGAAATCCAATTGAGGAAATAAAAAAGAAATTTGATGAATACATCAAGAAAGGTCTAGAAAAGGAAATTCTAACAGTAGATGAAGCTAAGTATTTGTCCACCCCACACCCCAAAACTCCAGTTTACTATCATCTACCGAAGGTGCACAAAGATAGAAAGAATCCACCCGGTAGACCAATAATATCTGGGATTGATTCCGTTTCAGCGAAGGTATCTGAATACTTGGACAAATTGTTACAACCTTTAGTAGTGTGCAATCCTGCTTATCTAAAAGATACCATACATATTTTAAAGCTTTTAGAGGAGACCACTTGGAAAGAGGGTAATTTTTTAGTTACGTGTGACGTAACCTCCCTCTATAGTATCATACCTCACAAAATTGGATTGGAAGCCGTGCAATATTTTTTAAGAAAACATAGTTTTAAAGAAGAACAAACTCAATATATTTTAGAAGGGATCCACTTGATTTTAACAAACAATTTTTTTTGGTTTCAAGATATCTTTTATTTACAAATTCGGGGAACGGCGATGGGCACCAAGTTCGCTCCCAGCTATGCGAATTTGTTTATGGCGTATTGGGAAGAACATTTTGTGTATGGAGGACATGCCTGGGGAGCGGACTTGGTGTGCTATCATCGTTTCATCGATGATATATTTTTTATTTGGACGGGAACTAGGACAGAGTTAGATATTTTTATCACCTTTTTAAATAACAATGAATGGAACATCGTTTTAACAGCACAGACAAGTGAAGAGAACATCAACTTCTTAGATCTTGACATCAATATTAAGAATACCTGCATTACTACGAAAAATCATTTTAAAGAAGTGGACGCAAACGGATACATTCAAAAAGAGAGCTGTCACTATACACCCTGGCTACAAAATGCACCTAGAGGACAATTTTTAAGAATTAGGCGCAACTGTACGAATGATGAGGATTATTTACTACAGGCAGGGAGAATAAAGACCCAATTTTTACAAAAAGGTTATACAGAAATAGATTTACAGACAACTCTAGAAGAGGTCCGTTCAATTCCCAGAAAAAATCTTCTAATATATAAAGATAAAAAGGGGAAACAAAAATGGAATAACGATGTTCCGTTCATTTGCAATTTTAATGGAAATCATAAAAAAGTCAAGAAAATTATAAATAGGTATTGGCACATCTTGCAAGATGATTCGGTCCTAAAAAGTATCTTGCCAGATAAACCTAAGATCATTTATAGGGGAGCAAGAAATTTAAGAAGCACTTTAGTACAAAGCAGTGATAAACAAACTTTGGTTGGAAAAATTTTTTTAAAACAAAGTAAAGGTTTTTATGGTTGTGGCCAGTGCTTAGCATGCAGAAATACTAAAAGTAGGAAACGCCACATAACAGACATGAAACCATGGATAAACCAACAGTTCCAAATTCGAGATCACCTAACTTGCTATTCTGAAGGAGTTATTTATGTCCTGAAGTGTCAGTGTAATCTCCTTTATGTAGAACCATTAGATGTTTAAACACGAGAATAGCAGAACACACGAGGAATATTAAAAATGGATTGGAGTCACATAGTGTCTCCAACCATTTTAAAATATTCCATAACCAAGATCCTGAAGGACTGTTCTTCTGTGCAGTAAAATTGGTTAAAAAAGACTGGAGAGGAGGAGATTATATTAAAAAAATAGGAATAGAAGAAATGAAACTTATTTTCAACTTTAACACCACATGGTTTAAACCAAGATTTTGAACTATGCCATTTCATGAACTAAGCTCCCCTACATTATTGAGTATATTTTTTAATATTTTTTTAATATATTTTTTAATATATTTTTTCCCGTCTATTATATAGGTTTTCCAATACATTTTAACAGTTTCAACCATAATATATAATTTTACTATTATATTTTTCATATTTTTTATATTTTTATAATTTTTAGTTTTTGAAATGGTATACACTTGAACATTAATTTTGAAACACCATAAGAGCACTTTAAAAATATATAAAAGCACTTTAAGGTACAGGACCACTTTAAAGTTTAGACCACTTACACAATGGAAGAGTATTTTAAAATATTGATATCATGCTCTTCTTGTAAAAACATTGTTAGGCAATATGTTTTGTATATTGCATAGATACTTCCAGAAGCTAAAATTATTTGTAAGGTTAATTATCTTTGTATGACATTTTTACAGTATGTAAAGCAGAAATTTTAAATGCACATATAGAGTTCAGTAATAGATATATATATATATGCATAACATATTGCCAGTATTAATACATAAATATATTGATGATAAATATATACATTTGCTGAAAACTATGCAGTTTGTCTTAAATATAACAGAGATGCCGAGAGATGACGTCAGTGGAACGCATTATGCGTTCCAACTGACCGGGACTGGAACGCGGAAGTGATATAAGAGGAATAAATGCGTTCCATGTCGACGGAAAATAGGAACCGGAAGTGACGGAACCGGAAGTGACGTCACTGGAACGCATAATTGCGTTCCATAGAGACACAACCCGGAACCCGGAAGTGAAAAAAAGCGGACTTTTTAAAATTTGAGAGACTGAGCAGAGGATTACAAAGCCGACTGAGGAAGCCTGTTGTATCAGGCAAAACGCGTTTTGGCAATTTTAAAGGACTTTAAAGGACTATATAGCCCTATTTAAGCTTTTATTTATTTTTAATTCATAATTCTTTTATTTTAATTTGGAATAAAATTATATTCTTGTGGAAACCCTTTGCTGACCTGACAGTTTTTGTCTGTGAGTGACCACCAACAGAGTCCTGCATGGAAAAAGGATTTTGGACATCCTGGAATAGTCCAAGGGCACACACCATCCGAGCCATATGAGATTATGACTCCAGGCTTGTGAGTGGATAACCTACTGCATATATATTTTCAATTTAATTTTTACTACTGTATTGCACTATGGTCTATATTTTATTTTACAGAATATCTGTTATATTATTATTTTAAGAAGCTCCACCTGATTTATGTATGTATATTGTTGATTGTTAAGTGGTAAAAGGGACACCACTTTGAGGTGTATAGAGGTGTATAGAGTTTCATATTAACTGTCTTCCACACTGTGCACATATTTGTTATATTTCTCTATGAAAAAAAGGGTGGGGTCGTCGGAGGTGCTTGGAAGGACCTCCATGTCCCTACTGTTAGGGCAGGGGGGTCGGGAGCCGGTGAGGCTGGCGTTACGGTTGCTTGGTTCCCAATACTAGGGGAGGGGGTTTGTGAGCCAGAAAACCGGCATAAATGCCCTCTGTACCCCTATACCGGTACGTATTTGACCCTCTTGCTGGGGTAAGGCTGTATGAAATACACGATCATAGTGAAAAATAACGATTGCATATATCAAGTCATGTAAATATGAAGTTTTAGACACTCTGTGGACCTACTGTCCATTTAGCCAATAACCGAGACCCCGGCTGGTAGTAACATCGTGCCGTTTAAGTGAGACACAGACGGTGTACTTCTGTACTCACTGTTGCTCTGCCACCCGGTGACAAGGTAAAATCAGCCAGAGGAGGGCTTGCTGGGATACCACAGACCTCCGTGACCTTTGTCCGTGGGGGTCTGCCGTATTCCCGTGGTATATGGTAGCTGTGGACCTCGGCGGTTTGGGCTATGTCTAAGTTGCAGACCGGTACAATGATACCTGTCTGCTCACTTACTGTTCGGCGGGAAAATGACCGTGCCGGGTGGCAGAGGGTTCTGGGGAGCGAAGCTATTGGCGAGCTGTCTGGAGGAGGCTGAGAGCTGCAACTGAAATCCTGCTGAGAACCAGAAGTCCAGCCCAAAAGTACGTCTGGAACAGTAGGTATGTTAGGCAGGAGGGGGAGTCCCTTTTAAAGGGACATAGCCCCTCAAATAACTTCAGGCCCCGCCTGCCAATATATATATAAATATATATTTGTGGTCAGAACTTAAATCGCACATGGAAATAGAGGATGGCATAGGTATGCAGGGGGGTAGAATTTATATAGGGAAAACTCCTCCCACAAATTCAGGCCTATGGCCTTTTACATATATATATATATATATATATATATATATATATATATATATATACACATATATATATATATACACATATATATATATATATATATATATTTATTTGTAATCAAAATTATTCAACCCCCAATGAAAATCAGTTTTGATGTCAAAATTTACAGAATTTCAGCTGTGTGCAATTAACAAATCAAACAAAAACAATGCGAAAATGCTACTTATAATGCTACTACTGCAAATATGCAAAACAGGTGTTGTCTCAAGCAGACCTTATGCAACTAATCAAAGGCTTCATTAGTTGCACCAGATGTGCTTGAGTTGGAACACCTGAACTGGCTAGGAGTTTGTTGAGTGTCAAGCTTGACTGCATGTTAGCAATATGGCGTAGTCAAAAGAACGGTCCACAAAGTTAAGAGAAGAGATCAACGCCCTTTGCAATCAAAGAACAGGACACTAAAAGTGATAGTGAAGGAACTGAATGTTCCTAGAGACACCGTTGCAAGCATATTTTGCAAGTTCAAAGGTGAATAAACAGATTATACTACCTGGACAGGGCAGAAAAAGGAAGCTATAAATGGCTGCAACCAGATTTCTGAGAACACAGGTTGTGAAAAACCATTGAGTGACTGCAAAAGACTTGCAGCAAGACATTGTGGCGATAGTCACTGAGGATTCAGTGAGCACAGTAATGCGCATACTAAACGCAGATGGTTTCCATGCCAGAACTCCAACACCACTACTGACATGAAAGCATAAAAAGAAAGTAAAGCACGGTAGAGGCTGGGTGATGCTCTGGAGCTGCTTTGCATCCTCTGGCACTGGAAACCTGCAGCGTGTGGAAGACAAGATGAATTCACTTAAGTATTAGAAAATAATAGGAGAAAACATCATGCAGTCTGTGAGGAAGTTGAAACTTGGGCATCATTGGACCTTCCAACAAGACAATGATCCAAAGCATACCTCAAATTCTACCAAGGCTTGGCTGCAAAAGAAGATCTGAAAAATTCTGCAATGGCCAACACAGTTATCTGACTTGAACCCCATAGAAAATCTCTGGTGGGATTGGAAGAAAGCGGTTGTAAACCCGAGAATGTTACTCAACTGAAGGCCATTGCTCATGAGCAATGGGCTAAGATTCCTCTGAAATGCTGCCAGAAGTTGGTGTCTGGCTATGCATCTAGTTTGCAGCAGGTCATAACAGCAAAAGGGTGTTATACTAAGTACTAAAAATGCTTGCCATAAAGGGGTCGAATAATTTTGAAACTAGAGAAGTCATTATACGTTGCATTTTTAGTTTATTTTGGGAAACCACTTGAGGCATCCATTGTATTTAGCTATTTCAATTTATTTTGTTTGATTTGCTCATTGCAAACAGCTTAAAGTCTGTAAATTATGACAGTAAAAATGATTTTCATTGGGGGTTGAAACATTTTGATTACAACTCTATACATACAACTCCATATATATTGATATAAAAATAGAATGAAATTAAATATAAATAAATATAATATAAATATATATATTAAAGAAAAAGAGAGAGAGAGTTATAGATATATCTATTTTCCATTATTTTTGCATAATTAAGTGATTTTACTAATTACAAATTGAGGGGCTGCCTGACAACCCAGGCACAAAGTCCATAGAATTTAATTTGTAAGCCCTATATTTAACCCTGTAATTTTCCAAACCACAATAAAACCTTTACATGGGGAGTACTGCTGTGGACGTTAGATTTTGCTGAACACAAATATTAGTGTTTTAAAACTTTAAAACATATAATGGCCATGATATCATCAGTGAAAGTGCATTTTGGGATTGCATAGCTCCCAAGTGTCACTATTTAGGATGGACACTTGCGACATTTAGGCCCAATTTTGGACCCAAATCCCACTGTCCCTATATTCTATCCTAATGTCCCTCTTTTTAGAAGCTTCATATTGTTGGTGTGTCCGAGTGCATTGCAGAGCTCTATGGTAATACAACTCACAATAATGTGTATTTAAACTACAATAAATGTTCTTTAGAAATTATCTGTGTAAATAAGAAACATTATACATTATTCTTCTTCTAAATTACATTTTAGTTGCATAAATTGTTATTAGTAAGTCACCAGAAATTTCTCAGAACAGCCCCAACCCTGGCTATCCCAACCCCTCACCCACCCCGCCCCCCCGACTTGCCCTCACTTGCTCACACCACTAATATTAATAAAGCGTTATACTTTGTCCATTTGAAATGTTAGGAAGAATGGAATTGGCAACTCATTGGTCAGTTGGCCAGGAGATGGATGAAGATTATTGCATCATGCTTATGAGAAAAAAAAGGAGTGGCTTTTACAACTTGTGGATTGTTTTTATTCACTGCAATTTCTTCATGTAACAAGATTTGTTTAAGTTAGTGACATTTCTGAAACATCAGAACATCAGTTTCTCTGTAGGTGTTCATGAAAAAAGATTGTTTTCATATAGCGCAGCCCTTGCCCTTGCCAAACAGTCATACTTTTCCTCTCTCATTAGTTCATGTTCTCGCAATCCCAGGCGTCTCTTTGACACCTTTTACTCTTTTCTTCGCCCTGTTGTGGCCATCCACCAAACTAACCTTACAGCTGACAGCTGCTTTACCGACAAGATTGAACAGCTAAAGAAAGAATTCTCCCCACCTTGCCATTCTGTTTCTCAACCACACATAGATCATGCCTTTCCTACCCTTCAGACTTTCTCCCTAGCTACTGAACAAGAGGTGGCTGCACTTCTCTTTTACTCTCGCCCCACCACTTGCCCGCACGATCACCTTATCAGATCTCTCGACCATTGTCTTGTGCCTTCCTTAACACACATCTTCAACTGCTCTCTCTCTCTTCTGGCATTGTCCCTGCTGACCTTAAACATGCCACTGTAGTACCTATCCTGAAAAAAAACATCTGTTTACCCGTCCTCCCCCTCTAGCTATCGTCCCATATAGCTGCTAATTTTTTCCTCAAAACTTCTGGAAAGACTTGTCTTTACCCGTATGTCTCACTTCCTCAATTTCAGCTCTCTCCTTGACCCTCTTCAATTTGTCTTCCTCCCTCTCCACTCTACTGAGACTGCTCTTATCAAAGTTACTAACTAATGACCTAATCGCAGCCAAATCCAAAGGCCACTACTCCATACTAATTCTTCTTAACCTCTCTGCTGCTTTTGACACCGTTGATCAAGTTCTTCTTCTTCAAACTCTTCAATCACTCGGTCTCTGTGACTCTGTCCTCTTATGGTTTTCCTCGTATCTCTCCCAATGCTCATTCAGTGTCTCCATTTGTAGATACCTCCTCCCCCCGTCCTGTCTCAATTGAAGTCCCCCAAGGCTTTGTCCTTGGTCCCCTTCTATTTTGTCTTTATACTGCCTCTCTTGGCAAACTTATTACCTCATTTGGATTCCACTACCACCTGTACGCTGATGACACCTAGGTATATCTCTCCTGCCCGGAACTCTCCCCTGCCATCCTGCAACGTGTCACTGCTTGCCTTCTTTCATCTCTGACTGGATGTCCTCCAGCTTTCTGAAACACAATCTCTCCTCCTAATACTGATCATCCTCTTTCGCTCTCCCTTCGCTCTCCCTTCAAGTTAGTGGTATTCACATAAGTCCATCCTTGCAAGCGCACTGTCTTGGCATAATACTTGATTCTGGCCTCACCATTGAGCCTCACATCCAGTATGTTGCCAAATCCTGTAGATTCCATCTTGAAAAACATAGGCCACATCCGGTCCTTTCTTACGCAAGATGCTACCAAGGAGCTTGTCCATGCTCTAGTAATTTCCTGCATGGATTATTGTAACCCTCTCCTAATTTGTTTTCCCAAAAGCAGTATTGCCCCACTACAGTCTGTAATGAATGCTGCCACCAGACTGATTTTCCTCTCTAGTCGGTCCTCTTACACCTTATTGCCATCAGACTCTCCAATAGTCTTCAATCGTTTAAGAAGTGCCTTAAAACCCATCTCTTTAGGAAAGCTTATGGCCTCCCAGAGTAACCTCTACCTCACATACCTGTCTCTTGCTGTCTCCTAGAGGGCAGCACTTTACTCTCTCCTCCAGCTCACCTTCACTCCTACCTTATCTGATTTCGGGTCCTAATGTGTTTTATACCCCACCTCCTATAGACTGTAAGCTTGTTTGAGCAGGGTCCTCTTCAATCTATCTTTCCTGTAAGTTTTCTTGTAATTGTCCTATTTATAGTTAAATCACCCCTCTCATAATATTGCAAAGTGCTACGGAATCTGGGGGCGTTATATAAATGGCAATAATAATAATCATTATAAAGAAAGCAGGAGCTATACAAATACTTGGGGATGTTTTCCACTATGTCTCTTCTTCCAGTAGTAAGAAAAGCAGTGTTTTGTTCAAAAACAGGAACAACATCAATTTGTTTTGATTATTTATATTTTAAACAAGTAATATTAATAGCACATACTTTTCAGTTTTCTTTCTTATTTATGTAATTCTATTGTTGTTATTATTGCTATGGTTACTTGACAAATTGCTACTATGCTCTGGCTTCAAGTATAAGTATAAATATAAATCATAGGGCTGACTCCAGTATTTATGCAAGCTCCTGATGACCTCTGATGCTGGAGAGAAAGTATGCAAAGGTGGCAGAAGTGCCTAGGGAAGGTTAAGGTTCATAAGAACTAATATCTTTTTGTTGATGTTCAACCAATGGTCAGAACATTATAATGTCATGGGAAAAGCTAAAGTTTTAACTATGAGAAGAAACGTTTATTTTAGACAAATGTTTGATACATTTTAATTTAAGAAGAACTAAAGTAAGGAACTAGTTGATTTTGAGTAATTTGGAACAAATATCGGATTGTTAACTCTCACTTGGGAACTGTTTTGATAATTCCAAGAACACTTTCACACAGAAATATATATTTAGCAATATGTCAGCATTCTGAACAGTTTTTTGCAAAGTACATAATTTCTTTGTAATATTTATACATATTATATCGAAACTAAGATTGAACCAAAAATTTTACATAATATTATGATCATTAATTACACAATGCTTTCTCTAGCATATGCCCTATCTCAAGTCAGGTTTCACAACATATCTCACCTCGTGCAAGGCCCAGATATCTTCTTTCTATGATGGTGGTAAAGAAAGGCATTTTTATACTTTGTGTTAACCACTATGTCTTTGTGTTTCGAAGGCCCGAGCTCTATACAGACTTACTTTGATTCCTTTAATAGATAAATTCATTGTTCTGACCAAAATGTAGATCCCCACATGGTTTAGAACTACAAATGATATGCCCATGCATCATGAAGTTTGCAATTCTACAACATCTGGGGATCCACTATTTGCCTACTACTATTTGGATAAACTAGTTTGATGCACATTTTCTTTTGGATTGATAGACCAACCTTGGTGGCCAAGTATTTTTTTTTTTTTGATAGATTAAATTATATATGTGAATACATTGCATTGGAGCATATACAATTTCACAACTATTCTACAGAACCTCAGTTTTGAACTGATGAAAATATTATTCCTGAAGTGTAAAATGCACAATGTGAAGGGTGGCAAAATAAACGTAGTTAACCTTTTCATTTCCATGTTATTTGAAACCAATGGCCATGAAAATCAATGTTTTCAGATTCTGAAAAGTTATGTGCAAATTTATTTCTAAAAATGCAGAAACAGTACATTATTTAATTACAAAGAGACAATATATTTGCTGATCTTTGTTTAATGAATAGTGAAAAGCCTCATAAGCTACAAAATGGAGTTAAAGATCAGAATATACTGGGAAATACTGTTGGTGAACACATTTTTTTGGAATATGTATTAGGTATTGCTAAGCAGAAAATCAAGAATAAACGTGTCTGGACCTTTAAGTAACACAGGCAAACTAAATAAACCAGTTTGCTTGCATCTGCTGTTAACTTCTATATTTTTACTTCTCACACGTCTGAATTCCTATTTTGACTGTCATCAAAATCCTTGTAAAACAGTCAATCAGATAAGGATGTCTCAGCTTTTAAACCAGTTTTCTAACACATGTTTTTTTATGTAGAAACAAACAGTTAATTTCATAAGCTAAAAAAAAAAAAAAGTTATAAATAAGAATAAACTCTATAAAAAACAAACACTCTTTAAAGCTCACAATTAATTTGGTATTGCTTTCTTCATGCAGAACTCATGTTAATAGACATATTTTTTATAATGTATCATCTTCTAAATTGTAGAAATGTATTAAGACATGAGACAAATTGTGAAGCTTAAGTTAAGCTTCGAATATGTGCTCCACTCGCAAAATAATCATCATATTATACACAATAATACATTTTTGATTCCATGCCCAAAACTCAGCCTGGAATCCATAACTTCACTTGAGGCCACTAGTCCTTTTCTGCAAAGGGTCTCTGCTCTTATGTCTTTATCTCTCAACTTTCCTTCTAAGCAGCTGTTAAATCGTTTTATTTTTTCTTTGCTGTCGTTTGTTTGACAGGATCCAGTTATAGGTTCCGATGACTGTTTAAAGAAACAAAGAGGTTGTTGGCTTAAAAACCCCCTTGCTGCTTGTGCGATCAGCTTTTTCCCAGGGTTTTATACATAGTTTGCCAAGCAAAGGGACTGACCTTTTGTAGCAAACACTTTTTCATTTCTAAATGCTCACTTTGATTTTTGTTCCATTTTATGCTCATTCCAAATTGTTTACAGCCCACGAAAATGACTGTGAATTATATGTTTGTGCAAAGGATTCCTTTTGTGGTTACAGTGGAATGTATACTTTGAACAATTAGTTATCTTTGGTTAGATTACTGTGACCTGAAAATAGCAAATTACTCAAATTATTACCTTAACTACTTTGTTATGATATTTTGTATTAGTCACGCTATTTACAGAGAGTTATGTTGCAAAGTAGACATTCACATGTATAGTTAACCATCTCGGACTTGAAACATCCAAACAATGTTTTATTTCGTAACTAAAAATGTCTAGAAGTTGACTTTACAATGTCCCATTATAAGTAGTACTAGATACCTTTACAAACATATATTGCATCTATCTCTAGCAGAAAATAAGTGGGAAATGGAGCAAGCAAAGCAGTGATATAACCCAAACAGTGATTACTTTAAAAATACTTATGGCACCACTCTCAACATATAGGAGTCCATTAGTTTCAATGTGGCATCTTGTAACCAAGAAGTAAGGCAGCAAATTGTAATATTGCTGCCCAGAAAACTCAAAATAATTTAGCAAATTGGACTCCATAGGAGGTTTGCTGACAATTAACTCTAGCTGTTATTAAAAACATCCTATTTCCCTTTTCCCCCCCAAAAAACTATTATACTTAGCAAAATAACTATTGCAGTACTAACAACAAAAATCCCCAGAAAATGCTGCATTTGTATTAATACTTAGGAATTACCTGCAAATGCTTAATGGTGCCTCTCTAGATTGACAGTACACATCTTGAGTTCCACCAATCAAAAGTGAATGTTTCTGCTACTTACGTAATCACATTTAATGGCAGTTCTGGTCGCTTTCAAAGAAGATTGTATAAATCATTGTAAATAAAGTCTTTTGGTGGATAAACACAAGCCTCATTTCTTAAAACAAACAAAAACAACATGTCAAGATAAATACACAAACTTACAGCAGATTACCGAAACAGCAAAAGCTTGTGGGTTAGTGAATCCGTCTGGAAATGTTTTTTTATTACGTTTCATTAGGTTATTAAAATTTTAAATTAGAGATAGTTCAAAATATATCTCTTTCACTATCAATATTTAGATTTTCTGGGAAATGTCAATTGGGCAGTAAAAATACATTCTCTTTTTGACCAATTTTCATATCTTCACAAATGATCATATGACACAGACGTTTCCATCTACATTCATGTATTGTATGTGTAGTCCAAATAGTCACTTTTCTGTATGTACTCTTTCTATATGAACCTGCAGATGAGAAAGAGGAAGTGATACTTAATGGATTATACATGTTTGCTTGCCATATCTTGCGAAGAAAGTAAACATAGACTTGTGCTTGTTTTTTTTAAATTGAAACAGTTTTGAGTTTTACATCTTTTTCTGTTCTGAAGAATTTCGGTCGGAATTCAATTAAAAATTCTGAGATTCCAAATTTGGTCAAAATTTTGCTGAATTCCAATTCTGACCAAATTCAATATCCATGTCTAGCAAAGGACTTTCTACCTTCAATTGATGAGGACATTTGCTTATACCTTTTTAAACCATCTCTATAATGAGATAATACATTTTTTGACAATGAGTTAGCAGTCCCTTAAAGAACCCATTGCAGAATTATCAAAAGTCCAAAAATAATATGAAAGTAATTCAGATTTGGTCCCCATTTAGCCATGAAGTTGTTTTAAAGCTTTATATATGTCCTTCCTATTCTTAGTGACGGACTTCCTGTTGCTACTTTTAAAACAACTGATCATAAAACAAAAAGGATTTCAAGACATTCTTATCACAAAATGTAAGAAATCCTTTAATTTGACCAAGAACTTTCTAGTTTTCATCCATTTCGTTTTTTAAGCTGCCCTCCCTGTATATTTTAAGGATATAGTTAAAGAACTCATATGGAAATCAGTAAAATTAGATTTGAGTAAACTAATTAGATGTCAGTTAGCTCTGAAAATTCATTAGTGCAAAGGTTGCAATCTGCAAAACGCATTCCGTTCATTTAAAACCAACACTTTCTGCCTCGTGTTTATTTTTAATGAGCTAAGATGTGAATATACAGGTAGAGATATTTTTCTTGAAGATCTTTGTACATTGTTAAACTAATAAATGGCATCTGAAAGAGCAATTTTCTTAATACAAATGTCCAATATGCTTTAATTATATTATAATTATGGAGAACACTTCAAGAAAGAAATTGCTGATTTTTTTTTCAATACTTCTATGATTCCTCTGCAAAAGACTCTCTCAAGCCATAAATTATTATATGCATTTCTCCTAAAACAAATAGCATTGAAAATTGGCATTAATATGGTATAAGTAAGATTTAAAATGACACTGATAATATGATTTTACTTAATATATAGACAGAAGGAAATTAAATTCTGAATGTTTATATCCATATGTATGTCAAATAATATCAGCAGTGCTCTAACTTTGTGTAAGTTAACGAGTACTGGGTATGTTTTATATGGTGAGTCTAGTGTCTGTTTCAGGAGTACTATCATAAAAGAAAAGTGCAAATGTCTCTAACACCTAATTATATACTATTTTGGGGACTCCTATTTTCATTTTATTCTTCAGATTTGTGGGTAAATTGGAATGCCACATAAGTATATGCCATTTTCCATATTATATACAAATATAAAACATTGTTTTTATAAGGTGGGAAGTCATTAAAGGAACCCTTCACCCTTAAAACTTCATCTTAATCAAGCTGGTTTTGAATCTGGAGTCCCTGAGCCCCATCTTATCATACGGAGTTAAACGGACTTCAAATGTTTTTAAACAGTTATAAATGTATCATCTGACCCTCTCAGCCTATCACAGGTGCCCACTGCATTCCTTTCTGCTCTCCCATGACAGCTAAGCAGAGGGGACTAAAGACACTGTAGATGGGCAACCGAGGACAAACGTAGATATTACATTGAAAACTGTTTGGCAACTTAAGGTAATACAGTTAGAGATTCAAAACAACTTGTTTGAGATGAAGTTGTTTTGTGAATGAAGTGTTCCTGTTCCCTTTCCCCTTTCCACAATAGATATGATGAGTTAATCCATATTTGGATAAAATGCATTGGTTAAGAGTGTCAACAGATGCCCTCAGCCAATTAACATCACTAATGCAGAAATGCACAAAGAAATAACATCACTAATGCAGAAATATAAAAGCCTTAAAAGGAGGCCCCAGCAGTGCACAGAACACAGAGGTAAGTGCCAAACTGTTGGGAACACGTCACAGAACTCCTGATTCCATAACTACAAAAAACTCTATTTTTTGTTGAGGTTTTTTAGTCAGTTGTCAACTTTCTAATTGCTATATAAACCCCTGACTCAGCCATTTCCTATGCACATTAAATGTTTCAAATGCAAATATAATATCTATCTTTTTACAGATGAGCATTGTTTGCCTTGCTATAAAAATACCTTTTTATTTGTACCCCGGCCTTGTCATACTTACAGTGGAAAAGTTGTGTGTTTGTTTCAAAAGCACATCAATATGTTTAACAAGAGTTACATTTTGATGGGTTTATTCTACAATATTCTGATGTGTTTTTATGGCAATAATAAGAACTGGAAAATAATTAAGAATACCTGTCACAGCATACTTGTTAAATGGGTCTTACTGGCTTTCACTCTGCACAGAGCATTCATAAGTAACTTTCACTGTTAATTTACATCATCTTTTATTTAAACCCATCAAATGCTTTCTTCTTCATTCTCTTTAATGCATATTATTGATGGGGCTTGATTATCTCCCTTTATAACAGTTGTTTAGTTACAAAATATGAACCCACACTTAAGGGCCTACTCCAGCCACCATAACAACTAAATTTTAAGCTTAAGGCACTGGGCACCATCTTACCATAAGAAGTTATACAATTTTCAAAATGGTTTACCCCCCAAACGTTCAAAGACAGCACCCATTAATAAGCTTCAGAGGCTTCAATCGGGAAACCTTGTACTGGGTGCCACTGATTGGCTGAGAGTGTCAGCTTTTTCTTCAGTAAAAAAATAAACCTTCAAGTGCTGTAAAGCAGGAGGTTGAAATTCAGTCCCAGCTGGGTACTTGGGGACTTGGATTCAACAACCTAAGTCCCTCTACTGAAATTCATGGCATCTGTAAGAGCCTCTTTGATGATGTTAAATAACCGGGGAACTTCTAAAGTATACACATATATCTCCATATACACAATATCCTCACTAATACAATTTAGGAAATTCTCAAATTCTGTAACAGAAAACCATTCTGTATCCCTCACTCTTTAATATACCTAGAAACATACTTTTGTGAACTCAAAGCTTGTGGTAACCCACAATGCTCGAACACCATATGGCTTCTATTTCCTAGCTAACCACTTCTGTAAATAGCTTGAAGAGGCACATCTTATGTTCAAGGTGCTACACTTTGCTTTAAGCTATATACTTTCTATTAGTAAATGTCACCGCCCTTGGTTATTTCTCTCCAATGTATGGGAAATCCCTTTGGATTATATAGCCATGAGATCTGAAACAATGCATGAGTTTTAAAGTACAAGGCTCCATATACGAGACAACCTACTCCTACATTCTCTTTTCTTCTGAAACAAAATACAGTATCTGATTGATAGATTGTTTGAGTGGAAAAATACTTCTTCCAATCTTATCCATTGTTTTGCCTTGATAGCATGACTCAATAATAGACTAGGTATATTTTTATTTACGCTCAGTAGATAAAAGCAGTATTAGGAAAACATCACGATGGCACATAAATCAGGTAACTGGACATAATGATAGCTTTGAATTGTTCCTATTCTCCCATCACTGAGAATTCTTTCAGAATGTTAGTCGGCACAGACTGAATACTTTTTTTTTACACAGCGTATAAAGAATGTGGAGTTAGTGATGTTTTGTTTGCGAATAGATTCTCATCAGTTCATTATGAGGTTTGTATATCCCAGGAGGCTAAGATTTTATTAGCATAGGGCATAGAACATGAATAAAGCAAACAGAAAGAAAGTTAGCTGTCTACTCAGCGGGAGGACTCCTAACTTATTTTTAGCAACCATGAAAAATGGACAGGATATAAGCCCGTGTAGTCTATTCACTAAAGAGAGAATGATTAACCAAATTCAAGTCATAGGTAAAAAAAAAAACGAAAAAACGTCACACTTTGCCAAATAGGAGATTTTTTTTTAACAATATTATTTTAGCCAGTGATTTGCAAGTCAGTTCACCAAAACTCTCCATTTAGTGAATATACTTATTATAAAAAGTAACAATAATTAAACCACAGTGTGATATTTAAATGTTAATTTAAAAGTGCAGTGTTTAGGTCCACCTATGTGCCAACCTCTTAAGCATACTATGATGTAATATTTACTAAAAAGGTATTTGAACTGGCCACAGACGCATTGACTAGTCAAGGCTATCTCAGCTATCTCTGACCATTAAGTTTCAGGGCTGAAGATCTAATACTAAATAGAATCCTTATGCAGCTCCGTATCCTTGACAACATAATGATTGTAACCCAATATGCCCAAATACACACTATTTTATTGTTAAATATAAATTCTGATACTGAGGTTTAAAGTAGGACATTCAGTAAGCATATCCGCGTTTGGTTTCCACTTCTACAATGTTCACTAAGTATTAGTACAGATGAATCATCTCTTGTAAATGTTGCATCAATACAAACTTCAGTTTAGTCTGCTGTAGTTGTATTTTTGTGCCATTTTAAGGCATGTATCAGAGGAAGTGAGGTGACCAGTCAAACAATACAACCATGCTAGGGGACAACGAAAGACAAATAGATTTATACTGGAGTGCACGTTGACCCTTGAGTATGTAGTGATGCCCTCTCATGTGATAAAAATATGCTTTATTTTTATCTCATATTATCTCATATTGTCCTCCATAATGCATGAGAAGAACATTAGTATTTCTTGATCTCAAGCCTTTGTTATCCACTTACAGTAACTGCCAGATGAATCAGAGAATGATTCCTTCTAATTATGACATAATGATGACATTTTCCAACTGCTATTAAATAAATGGAAAACTGATTGTTTTAGTAGAACAGTTACTATGACAGAGTGTGGATACTAATTTATAGATCTACAGAATGCTGCACAGATGTATGTAGTCGCTGGCAGTTTGTTCCAGTTAACATACACCTGTCAATAAAACAAATTCTAAAGGTCCAATCCATGTGATCTCAATATGTTAAAGACTAAATGGTCATTTACTAAGTGAGAAGCCACATTACCTCCACTGAATAGCACTAAAGGTGGCATAGGTCATATATTACAGTGAATTATTGTATTATGTGGAATACAATCAACTAACCTAGAGTCACTTAGCACATAAGACATTTTGTAAAGATTAAAACTGCATCACAGAGACATTTAAAAGTCCAGCTCCTCATTATCTACAACAAAGAGCTTTTCTCGATTTCCTTATTTCTTGCATTAGTAAATACTGTAATATTATTAGACTTCTTGCTAATGGGTACATAGAGTTTCCTTATTATAGCAAAATGCATCTAAATGCATTGATGATACAGAAAGGTTAAGGATCAGGCTAGCATGTTATTTGTATATTAAGAAAAATGCGTTCCTATATTATCTATTGAACCTTTGCTGAGTGTATAGGTGCTGCTTGGAAATTCATTAACCCATTCAATTGGGCTGTTTTGGGTAATTCAAAAAATTATGGCTCATCTGTATTGAATATTGTGACTCAATATATTGGGAGAGATTTACAAAGTTCAGGTATCAGAATAGTGGTGCATAATACCAAGTCATATTGTAATTATTTAATATTTATTGTTATGTATTATGTTACTTGTTCATTTAATGATTTTGTTCTTATATATATATATATATATATATATAAATATTTGAAAATAATAGTGGTGCTATTGTGGTACAACGATATGCAAGTAGAGTTATAATATAGTTGATTGACATGCTGATTTCACTGGTTTCCATTGTGACTGCCTCATCATGCCTATAACTGCACAACTTTTCAGATCTAGATAGTTTGATAATTACCCCCACTGAGTTTTTTTTATAAAAGCCGCTCATTAATAAAGAATATAATTTACTGACATCACACTTTTTAAGAGATCATACATTATATCAGATACGTAATTAAAATAGTAGACATTATCAAAAATGGTTCAACATTGCCACATGATAACACATGATAACATCGTATAAATGTCTAAAATTAAAAAAAAAAAATCAAAACTTAAAACCTGAACGGCACTAAATTCTTATTCTTACTCACTTTTTAATTTTGTTTGCATTTTGGCACACCTGAATGACTGTGACTCATTTTAATAAGCATTTTTATGGCTATTAAGATGCTTGCAAAAGCCAGTCAAAAACAAAGTTACAAATAATTACAAATACAAGCATAAACAAATGGCACGTTTTCATTCCAGCTGGAGTTTGCACAAATTACTTTTATAATTTACTTACTTTTGTTATTTTATGTTATTATTTTTTTCTATTTTTTTTTAAGTTGTTAAATGTTTTATCTTTATCTTGATATAATGAAATGCAGTAACAGAAGTCCACAAAGAAAAAAAAGTTAATTCCCAAGTCGCAAACAATCAGTCACAAGAAAATTTGCTCTCTAACATTTCATGGGAATTCTTCATAAAATGCAAACATTCACAGCAAACACAAGATATTTCTCACAAGAAGAAAGCTGCAGACCCAGCCCACACTTAATTAATATACACACACTTCACTTATTCCATGACTAACAGAACATGCAAAAAAATAGAGGAACAAGAATCACTATATCCAATTACAGACTTTCGATATATATCTGTTTGCAGATTATACAATCCGTACAATCGGTGCTCTTTCTAGATATCGCAATAATCTTTATGTATAAAATGTTTAGTTGGTAGAAATTCAAGAAACAATAGTTTATGTTTTTAGGTTTAAATGAAATAGGTGCTTTGCAAAACAAGATATATCCATCAATTTCAAGAAATTTGTCCTGTTACCTTGTATTAGTTTTGCTTGTAAGTGTTTAACTGGCCATCGAATGGCATTGTGTCTAATCCCTTGATGAGTCAAAGAACTGTTTAGGAAAGATCACTTAACAGAAAGAGCCTGACTGAAATGTGATGACTGCGATTCATGTAAATCCAAAAATCACAATCCCAATGTAATGGGGATAAACATGCTTTTTCCCAAATCTATTTTCCCACATTCCTCAATCCCAATACGATTAGATTTGACACAATAACCAGGAGGGGACAATGAAGTCACTTTGTTAAATTATTAATAACATGAGAAAAATTATAAATATCATACAAAAATATCCCTTAAAAGAAAATTCTTGATACGCCACATAAAAAAACAGGATTTCGTTTAATTCTCATTGAATTTTATCTTAAAATGTGTTTTTGACCAATGCCAAAAAAATTTGTTGAAACTGGTGTTAAACACAAGTAACAGCAATTACTAAAAATATATTTAAAATGCATAACATATATTACTACAGATTTACAGCATTCAAAATTCAAGGTCTTGTTAGGCAAAGATAAGGTACGGTTATAGAAATACTTGGTGCATATATAAACTGTTTATATTTTCTTGTTTAGTATGATGGGAACACCAAGTACAGTTTATTGTCCTTATAGTAATATAGCAAGAAAGGGTTTATTTTAATAGTTTTTTTATGCAATCCACCACAACAACTGTCTTGAAGCATTACCTCAACCTGCTGTAGAGCTACAACATTTGTGAGGAAGCTGGAGATCTGAGATTTGGTCCCCATTGTTTTGGACTCTACATATATATCTATTAAGCCACCTATAGCAATGGTTTCATTCAGGAGGTATGGTTCTAATTGACCCTGATTTTGCCAAGGTAAATTTCAGACTCCAAACTAAGATTTATTTATTGCTGTATCAAGCAATGTTTTATAAGAACATATAACCGTTAGGATAGGGTTCTGATCAGTTTCCAGCATTTACTTAATTGGATAGCATGAAGATTCTTTGATTCAAACAGTTGACTAAAATGTCAATAAGCTGCATAGCAAAAATACACTTTTTAAGGGAAACATACTAGATATGCATTTCATTTTTGCACTGCACTCCACCATGTCTCCCAGTATTGGGAACTATAAAATCAGGACAGGTTGTGGGCAGACCTTATCAGTGCCCAAAAGGAAAGGTCCCCTTTAGAGGGAGCAGGTACTATCTGAAGAAGGGAGGTGTCAGTTGTCAAACTTTGTCTTTGATTAGCAACTACTTGTGTATTTGTGCATTGAACAATAGTTGCAGTGTGTAAATAACACTATATATATATACTTATATATATATATATTTATTTATTTTTTATATTCATACCCCTTCAATCATCAATGAGGTATGTTTTCCATCTGTCTTGGCTTTACTATTGCCATTAAAAAATAGCTACAACAACCCATTGTAATAGACTTTTAATGGGCATGAGGATTGATGGCTATTGGCTTACATGCTTGGGTTATTATGGACTATGTAATTATTATGTTGTCTAACTAACCTGCTGTCTACATAGAGAGGGGGAAAAGGATAACAACAAGTTAATGATCGCAGTATCCAGAAACTGAACTTAAACACAACTCACTATGTTGTACAATGCCTAAAAACAGCATGTAATGGATGATATAATTCAAGTACAGCTATTATTGGTTTCTGAACCTTCCCTCATAATTAGCAGTTCTCTCCATCCAGTCTCAATAAAATCCTAATATCTTTACATGTGTTCTGAACCAACTGCCACTTATCCATCAACATTTATTGAGCAGAATGCTGTTATATATTGTCATAGCAACAAATTATATCTCTCAGTAGGTACACCTTAAACAGTATTTGTTTTATTAAAAGCTGACCACCCACCATTATTATTTGAATACTCCTGGCCTACAGTTCTAGCAACTGTTTATGAACTTCTTAATTCCAGAAGAGAATTTTCTACTGACACCCACATAGTTACATATAAAAATGTTTCATCAGTTTCATAATCATAGAGATTAATTTTAAAAAAAATTCAAGAAGTGAAAAAATCTCAATATCATAAAATGTTCAGTCTTAAAGAGTTTTTTTTTATTTCTGATTTATCGAAGAAATGACTAGTTGTTTCAATAGATGGAAATCTCCCATATTTGATGGTTATTTTTCCCAACCAGCTTGATACATTGTATTGTTAGGTTAGATCTATGGTTTCATAATCACAAATATGTAGTTTCTTTGCCTTAAAACATAGCAGAAATGTGTAATGGTGCATAGATGGGGGCCAGTGGTGGCCATTAGAGCAATACACTTCATTCGAGTAGATGGGGGCTTCTACAAAATAATTATATACTTTATTACGTACAAATATGTCACTTTATTTTTCCTTAAAATCATTTCGAGCATAAAAACAATATAACCTTAAAATAATGTTTGGTTTCAGATTAATTATCATATAGTACATCTCAATGTACCATTTGTAATTAAGTGATATGAGAATAGTGATTAGGATTCCAAATACTTTTGAGAGGCTCAGTAGCATATGATCATTTTAACTTTGTTTTATTTAGTTGACAGCAGGAACCCCCATACACACATACATACACCCTCTATCTACCCTACGGCATATGCCTGTGTTGACAATTGTAGTGTAAGGAACCTGGCTGCACTTTTTGTGTGCCTTTGAAATTAAAAGGATACATGTTGTGATAAAAAAATGAAAATGTGTGTTAGAGCCAAAGGGATTCAACAGCTGTTCTGCATCTGGTCCCATATATCTATCCATTTCAGACAGCAGATGTTGGGGAGGTGCGTGTTTAAAATTATATTGATGCCTACGATGTTTGGGTGGATGCAGCAGGTAATAATGATGATGAAAATGTGATTTATAGAATACTATTTATTTTAAAATCCTAGCATAAATGTGTGCATCAGACAATTAGAATTCAAATATATATATATATATATATATATATATATAGATTTGAACATTTGGCAATGCATCTATGTTGGGTTTTAGGTCACCCACTGTTAAAAAAAATGAGAATGTATTAGTGCTATCCTACACGATTCAGATTGTTATAATTATTTGTTATAATGATATAATGTAGAAAAGTGATAATACAAGAGATGACAGGTTTGAGTAACTTATAAATTCAGAAATACAAACAAATATACTGATCTGTTGAAACAGGATAATACGTTATAAATATTGTAATATATATTTAAAGCAGTAGGATGGAGATGAGGGAGGCCATAAAAGGACATACATTTGGAGGAACTTTACCAACCTCCCCTACTTCAGATTAAACAAAACAATCCTCAAACTGAACACAAGAAGTACACTGTTATCTAATATTTATATTAAAATGAGATATAAACGTTGTACATTAATCCACACTTCTAGCATGTCTATAGAACTGGTTGCTTCTCAAAACATTGCCATAAAAACATTCCATTAAATTTATGAAGCGATATTATATGAATGGATATGGAATTACTTTGTAGAGTATATCACTACATCCCTTACATAAAAATTAAAATCTAAGCAATATTAACTCTATACATCACTATAACAATTGTGGGAGTCAAGAGTCCATGGGAGCAATCCCCCATTTCTTTTTTGAACTGTTTAGGAGCAGTTTGACAAAACAACAGAGCTCTCCTTGGCACCAAGACCGCCTTCTTCAAAGCTGTCAGGCTAACACTTCCGCCAAGATAGACAAAATTGACTTTGGTAACGTGGTAGGAGGAGCCTTCCTTGGGTATCAGGGTAACGCCTCTTTTTTTAAAATTAAACTGCTCTTAAATTATTTGAACCAGGGCACGTCACCCTGAGACTGCACTAAGATGTAATGGTTACGTAGAATACCCCTTTAATTTATCTCATCCCTACAAATGGATTTACAATGATATTGTGTTTCACTGTTGGGGTGCCCAATAATTTGAAGATTATGTTTTCAAAGTGGATCAGTTAAACCAGCAGGCATATCAGAGTTACATAACACATTCCAACAATAATGTGTTAGTCCGTTTACTAAGGACTGTTACGAAACTATTTTATATTACTCTACTCTAATACAGTAAAATACATCAAGGATATGCACAAAATATTTCACATGCTACATTTACTGAATACTAGTTCCACTGCATCTTGCATAGTCCTTACCATCACATATATTTTTAAACACAAATTATAATTCCTACAATTTAATATATGAATAAAAAAAATACACCAAATAAAAATTGACTGAACAGACTAGTTTGTGCATTTAAAAAAAATATATATTTCACATTGCACTTTAGCCTACGAAATTTGAAGGTCTAATATTTTATTTTAGTTTTGGTGAAATGGGTCTGTGATCACGTATCTAAAGTATTATATTAACAGTTCCACATACTGAATTTGAAACTGGGATGTCAATGTTTTACAGTAAAAATAAAACATTTCTCCACATAAGTTGCTATTACAGACCTTTCATGTCATTATCGACTTCTTTGAACTCAGTCCACCTTAAGGGGTTTAAAAGGTATTTCCTTTTGGTGCCAGATTGGTGTTGGACCATGAATAGCAGAAGTGTTCGTCAATTCCTAATAGTCTGAGACAGATGTGGTCACATTTGCAATATATTATTTTCTTTGTATCATGCATCTCAGCTGAATGTCATTGTGTTTGCTTTGCACTTTTGGATGGGATTTCATTTTTTTAGACAAAGGTGTCTTTAAAGTTGTTTTATTTGAATAACGTTGAGAGAATCACAACTTAAAAACTTTAAAGACGGTTGTCTATTCTAAATTACACTTGGCTTAATTGTGTTTCTAAAATAATATGTTTGTGATCCAACTAAGAGAATGTGGTTATGAAGTCGGTGCCCAAATCCAACAATTTGCATTGGTTTGGTTTGGCTAAGTTTTCAAAGTTTTGCAAGGCAAGAGTTATGACTTGTGAATGCTAAAACTTGAGTAAAATTTCCATGTGTTTTGTTGTCACCAAATTGTATATAACTCATTTGAAAATCTATTCTATCTGTCTTCAATATATTACAAGAAAGTCATATATTTTTTTTCCTAGTCTGCTTTGGACTTAAATACCTGTTCTATCATGTGTTGTATTATTTTTTTAAATCACAGACTTGCATTATACACTGAAGTGAGGATTGTGTAGAACTGAAATAAGAATAATAGGCCATAATACTGAATTGAAACAACTCTTTTTTTTTTTTTTACAATTTTGTTTTTTTCATCTAAAATGTGTAGTTTTGGTTAGTTTGCAAACTATCGTAAATTCCCATTTTAGTTGATAAACCCGATGTTTTTTGTGATTGCAAATTCTGTCAGCTTACAATAAAAATGTAATTGTATTCATATTGGTGGCTACAGTTACAAGAAAAAGTATGTGAACCCTTTGGAATGATATGGATTTCTGCACAAATTGGTCATAAAATGTGATCTGATCATCATCTAAGTCACAACAATAGACAATCACAGTCTGCTTAAACTAATAACACACAAAGACTGAAATGTTGCCATGTTTTTATTGAACACACCATGTAAACATTCAAAGTGCAGGTGGAAAAAGTATGTGAACCCCTAGACTAATGACATCTCAAAGAGCTAATTGGAGTGAGATGTCAGCCAACTGGAGTCCAATCAATGAGATGAGATTGGAGGTGTTGGTTACAGCTGCCCTGCCCTATAAAAAACATAAACCAGTTCTGGGTTTGCTTTTCACAAGAAGCATTGCCTGATGTGAATGATGCCTTGCACAAAAGAGCTCTCAGAAGACCTACAATTAAGAATTGTTGACTTGCATAAAGCTGGAAAGGGTTATAAAAGTATCTCCAAAAGCCTTGCTGTTCATCAGTCCAGGTAAGACAAATTGTCCATAAATGGAGAAAGTTCAGCACTGCTGCTACTCTCCCTAGGAGTGGTCGTTCTGTAAAGATGACTGCAAGAGCACAGCACAGACTGTTCAATGAGGTGAAGAAGAATTCTAGAGTGTCAGCTAAAGACTGGCAAATGCTAGCATCCCTGTTAGCGAAGCTACAATACGTAAAACACTAAACAAGAATGGATTTCATGGGAGGATACCACAGAGGAAGCCACTGTTGTCCAAACAAAACATTGCTGCACATTTACAGTTTGCACAAGAGCACCTGGATGTTCCACAGCAGTACTGGCAAAATATTCTGTGGACAGATGAAACCAAAGTTGAGTTGTTTGGAAGAAAAAAAAAAAAACACTATGTGTGGTGAAAAAAAGGCACAGCACACCAACATCAAAACCTCATCCCAACTGTGAAGTATGGTGGTGGGGGCATCATGGTTTGGGGCTGCTTTGCTGCGTCAGGGCCTGGACAGATTGCTATCATTGAAGGAAAAATTAATTCCCAAGTTTATCAAGACATTAAGCAGGAGAACTTAAGGCCATCTGTCTACCAGCTGAAGCTCAATAGAAGATGGGTGTTGCAACAGGACAATGACCCAAAGCATAGAAGTAAATCAACAACAGAATGGCTTAAACAGAAGAAAATACACCTTCTGAAGTGGCCCAGTCAGAGTCCTGACCTCAACCCGATTGAGATTCTGTGGCATGACCTCAAGAAAGCGATTCACACCAGACATCCCAAGAATATTGCTGAACTGAAACAGTTGTGTAAAGAGGAACGGTCAAGAATTACTCCTGACCGTTGTGCACGTCTGATCTGCAACTACAGGAAACGTTTGGTTGAAGTTATTGCTGCCAAAGGAGGTTCAACCAGTTATTAAATCCATGGGTTCACATACTTTTTCCACCTGCACTGTGAATGTTTACATGGTGTGTTCAATAAAAACATGGCAACATTTCATTATTTGTGTGTTATTAGTTTAAGCAGACTGTGATTGTCTATTGTTGTGACTTAGATGATGATCAGATCACATTTTATGACCAATTTGTGCAGAAATCCATATCATTCCGAAGAGTTCACTTACTTTTTCTTGCAACTGTATATACAAATTAAGCATGCACACCCTATTTGAAAGTTAATATTAAAGATTTTTCTTAGATTCTTTTGAGATAATTGACTTAATGAAATAAAAAGTAAACACAAATATGCAAACTCCTTGGGAACCCAACAAATTATTATAATTCATAGGTGGAAAGAACAATTGTAAATGGAAAACATGAACCCTAGGAAGCATTATCCAGTTAGATCGATAAACATTACAGGAGTAAAAAACATTAAGTCATGCAGATGGATATGTGCAAACATTCCCTCATTATGGGGTGCAGTCTCAGCAGAATATGTCCCAGGGACCTCTATCGCATTTTGGAATCTGCTGGCACTACCACCATGCACAGACTGCAGGCTGGCTGTCAGTCAGCCTGGACAACCTCCTTATGGGCTTGCCTTTCTCATTTATGGGTAGACCTGCCTCTTTCATGTGCGGACCTGCCCCTGTCGCAGGTGCAGACCTGCCCCTGTCGCAGGTGCAGACCTGCCCCTGTCGCAGGTGCAGACCTGCCCCTGTCGCAGGTGCAGACCTGCCCCTGTCGCAGGTGCAGATCTGCCTTCTCTCTTCCCTACCCTCCTCCATCCCAGTAGGTGGGCAAAGAAGGTTGACATGTATGTAGATGTCCATGTTCAAGAAGCTTAATGAGAGTTTTTGTTAACTATGCACAAATTCCAACAATGGTGCAGCTACTTCTTTCTTTTTCATTTATGTTTCAATAACCATGTGGCAACATTTTAATTAGATTATGCATTTTATAGCCAAACTAACAAACATTGAAATGTTTACCTGGGCCTCCTGGACCCATGCATAATCCCATTTGCTTGGACTCTAAGACCTCTTCACTTTATAAAAAAAAACATTATTTAAGTGGCGTGGTCTGCTTGCTCCAGAAAAGTAGGAATAATTTGTAAGCCATTTTCATGGTTACTATTCCTTTGCAATTCTCAAAATATAATTTCCATCAACAGTCTAAAATAGCCCAATACAATCATTTAACATGCAAAATAAACTCAATCTGAACACAGGCTGGAGTTTATATTTGTTTCGTATATTTTATATTTTACTTTGAGTGTAACCCAACCCGAAAAATTGTGAAAATGGAATACAAATGCATAAATCTGTATGTGTAAATGCTTTGATCTGGACAGATCAAAGTTACAAATCCCCTTTGATCTGTTCTAGGCACACAATGAAAGTTTATAGGTTGATAGAAATTAGCAACAATCCTTGAAGGTTATGCATTTATGTTTTTAACTTTTCCATTAAAACAACTAGCTAACTAGATAGCTAGACAGAGATCATATACAGCCATAAATTGCTTACATTAAAAAAGGAAATCACTGTACTAAAATAAACACGTCAATAAGAAAATCGTAGCAGTGCTCTATTCAGAAGAAATATTTTAAATAGCGTGTAAGGTGGCCGCTGTTTATATTGAATATCTGTGCCTTTATTCCTTTTGACGATGGTGAAATAAATCCCATATTGAGATTTTTAGAATATGTATTGTGGGACAGGAAATGAGGGATAAACTAAAGGAATTATTGGCGCAAATAGTTAGATTTAAGTTTTGTGTTTAAATACATGGCATGTGTAAATAATGTTCTACAAATAAATGTATAATATTTTACAGAGATTTTATCAAAACAAAGATTTGTTTATAATTTATTTTAAAACTATTTATTTTCTTAGCAGATGATATTGGTATATAAAGAGTAATAAAATGTAATAAACAGTTGTGGTATATAAAAACAATTAGAAAAAAAACTGTGATTGTTTGTTTACATTCACAAATACAATGTAACGCACCATCAACAAGTAAGATATATATTGTGTAAGGGACACTATAGGCACCCAGATCACTTAAGCTCATTAATGTGGTCTGGGGGCACTGTCCCTGTAAGTTTAATCTTGCAATTGTAATTATTGCAGTTATCGAGAAACTGCAAAATTACATTGCAGGGTTAACTCCACCACTAGTGGCTGTCTACCAGACTACCACTAAAAGCGCTTCTGGGTCGTTATGCTCTAAATGAGGACATCCAGCATCAGCTAAAACACCAGTGGGGAGGTGCACTGCAGGAGGCACTATAGGGTACACTTTTGTATTCTTAGCCTAAATTTTCCCTTTAAATATGCTCAAATTCAGCAGCCCTTAATTCTTGGTTTGCTATGTGAGAGTTTTCTACTTAACATTGAATCTCAATCGGTGCCATGCTGAAGAGTACCAAAAGGGTAAAACTGTGAATTTTATGTTTGGACATTGCTACACTATAATAATCCATGAATTAGTATACAAAAAAAAAACTTCACAAAACAGCAGTCAATTGGATAAAAAGATAAATATGTTCTGTGCTCATTTGAATAGATTTAAAGGAACACTATAGTCACCTAAACAACTTTAGCTTGAGGAAGCAGTTTTAGTGTATAGATAATGATTCTCAGGTGTCACTGCTCAGTTCACTGTCATTTAGGATTTAAATCACTTTGGTTCTGTTTATGCAGCCCTTGTCACACCTCCCCTGAATCTGATTGACACAGCCTGCATGAAAAAAACAACTGGTTTCACTTTCTATTGTTTATTTACATTAAACAATTGTATATCTTTCTCTGTAAATGTAACTTTAATAATACAGGAGGCTTTTGCAGGGTCTAGCAAGCTATTACCATAGCAGGGGATAAGAAAATCTAAATTAAACAGAACTTGCTATAATGGAAGGATACACTTTAGATGACTCTTTACAGGAACTGTTTAGAAACATGCAGGGAGGTGTGACTAGGCTTCATAAACAAAGTGATTTAACTCCTAAATGGCAGAGAATTGAGCAGTGAGACTGCGGGGACATGATCTATACAACAAAACTGCTTCATTAAGCTAAAGTTGTTTTGGTGACTATAGTGTCCCTTTAAAGTGTAAGCTCACATGTCACATCAAGGCAATCCTATACTAACAATTCCCCTCACTGCTTTCCGGTAAGAGGCAAAATCTGTAAAGAGACCAAAAGAGGTATTGTTATGAATCCCTGAAAACGACTTAACCCTTAATACGGAGTGGGCAGCAGCAATGGCTGTAGTATTTATCAGCCCAAATAAAGCAATACAAAACCAAATAATTTAATAGACATTGCATTAATTCCAAAAACCTCTGTCATTTAATTGCTCACACAGATTTGCTATAGTGTGCAGGTAACTTTTTGTTTTAGTTCTATGTACTTGGGCTGATAATACTACAGTTTTTCCGCGACAAAAAGATATCCCCAAAAATAAGCCGTTGCTTACTTTCGGGGATGCTTGTAATATGAGCCCTACCCTGAAAATAAGCCCTAGTCGCTAGTTCGCTAATCTATGTTAGGCGAAACTTTCCCGAACATAGATTTGTGGGAAAGACTGCAGGGACATGATCTATACACCAAAACTGCTTCATTAAGCTAAAGTTGTTTTGGTGACTATAGTGTCCCTTTAAAGTGTAAGCTCACATGTCACATCAAGGCAATCCTATACTAACAATTCCCCTCACTGCTTTCCGGTAAGAGGCAAAATCTGTAAAGAGACCAAAAGAGGTATTGTTATGAATCCCTGAAAACGACTTAACCCTTAATACGGAGTGGGCAGCAGCAATGGCTGTAGTATTTATCAGCCCAAATAAAGCAATACAAAACCAAATAATTTAATAGACATTGCATTAATTCCAAAAACCTCTGTCATTTAATTGCTCACACAGATTTGCTATAGTGTGCAGGTAACTTTTTGTTTTAGTTCTATGTACTTGGGCTGATAATACTACAGTTTTTCCGCGACAAAAAGATATCCCCAAAAATAAGCCGTTGCTTACTTTCGGGGATGCTTGTAATATGAGCCCTACCCTGAAAATAAGCCCTAGTCGCTAGTTCGCTAATCTATGTTAGGCGAAACTTTCCCGAACATAGATTTGTGGGAAAGACTGCAGGGACATGATCTATACACCAAAACTGCTTCATTAAGCTAAAGTTGTTTTGGTGACTATAGGGTCCCTTTAATGGAATGATGAGATAGTTGTGAAAACACAATTTTTCAGTGCTGGTATATAGGAAATTTTTAACATTTGCCTTTAGCTATCTGGATTATTCTTACAGACTTTATTACTAGCCATAAAGAAAACCACATAAACGAAACATCTACATCAATCCATAAGAGGCCCCTCTACATGTAAATGCAGTACAATAAATGCAGAAACCAATACTGTTACAAACCATAGTTAGAGCTCATTGGTGAACCTGTATATGTGGGTGACATAGAACAGCATCATCAGGATTGAACGGGCTCACATTTTCCTGTAATAAAGAGCAGAGTAATCAGCAGGACTCAGTCTCACAGATCCAGGTAATTTAGAGGGACCTGACTCACATACCAGGTACTAATGTAGAGAGTAATCAAATATCAGACACACAGTTCCAGGTAATTTGAAGAGGAGCAATCAGTTGAGATAATATTCACCAATCTAATCACATTCTTATCGCATCCTAGTTACATTTACCTGTCCAGTCTAACTTCAATCCCATTAACTCACATTCCTAACCACCCAGTTCCATACCAATAAACCACCGCTGACCTAAATATTCACATGAAACCACCCACTCACTGTCTCTTATATTCAGAGATAACATATACCTTAACACAGGTTACATATACACATAATGTCACATGCTTACTAATAAGGGACAGAGGTATGGTAGAGGAGGCATGTGGGTACCATGTTTATTATTATTATTTTCTTAATGTAGCGCTGTACAATGTTTAGAGCCTACATTCTCCTAATGCTTTTCCATACCTGACTGGCTTAGTGATATGGGAAAATGTCTGTGCCATAGTTAAGGAAAATTAGCCAGGAACACACCTTTTCTCATTCAGTCATCAGTGCAAAATGGGCTGAGTCAGAGTCTACACCCACCCTGAACTGGCTCTGGGTCTAGCATATAAAAAGAGTAAAGGGAATGCAAAGGATAATTTGACCACACCCATATGTTCACCCAAAAAATCTTGAACCCATGTGTCAATTACCCTTTGCTCGCCTCTGACTTCTGCAAATTATAAACATGAATGAAGTAATTAGAACTGGAAACGTGACAATATATCTGAAAATGCAATGTATTCCTAGCACATTGCATGAAATGTCAGATCTAAAATCGGCACATTATGTTTGCACCGCAACTTTGTAAAAACGTCTTAAAGCTACATATAGGGACACTTTAGCTCTCTGGAATGCTTTCTGTGTGAAGAGTTTGTCCTCATTTTTCCAAAACGAAATATGCAGCTCTCCATAGAAGTCCCACTAATTAATTTTTGCAGTAGTTTATATCATGTTTAGATAATTCATGGCAAAATGTGTGTGTCTGTGACAAAGGTGTTTTTTAATTTTTCATTTTAAATTTGTCATAATAAAATTTGGTGAACATTTACGGATTTAAAATGTATTCTTTTCTCTCCTTTACAAATAATACATATTGTTCATGGGTACACAAAATTATAAAGATAGAAATATTTCTAATATAAGCTAATAGCAAAAATGGAAAAACTTCTCCGGGTATTAATAAGCTTAACATTTAACATGACCAGAATGTTTCTTTTTTCCTTTAGAGGACGTTTATCAAGGTAAAACAGGTGTTATTTTTTGTGAAAATGCTAAATGATAAGAGATCACTGTGCCCCAGAATAGCCTTGCTTCTGTAAAAGATGAACCAGTAGCCATTTTTTTTTATTCTTAAGGAAACTAGACTGAACCTGGGAGGCATTAAGGGTTTTGAGACGTTATTCGTCAAAAACAAAAAACTGTTACATTTCGTACATGTGTTGCAGTGTTAAATAATGATGTTGGCTATTCTTTAAATAGTCAGCAACTGAACATATTGACACAATCTTCCAATCTGACTGATCTAGCCAATCATAAGATAAATGGTTTATTTGCATTGTAACAGACTGTCTAATCATCACTCTTGCAGGCTTGGATACTGACGGTGTATACAGAGTTAGTGGAAACCTATCTACGATACAGAAGTTGAGATTTGTTGTAAACCAGGGTAAGTTATTATTAACATAATAGACATGTTTTGACTTTCTTTAATGGAACCGTGTTATTCTTGGAATGAAGACTTTTTTTTTTTCATTACAATTTTGATCAATGTTTGGATTCTTCTATTTAGCCTTTGATGATAATGTTTTCAGCTTATCTGGAAATGAAAGGAGGAAAAAAAAAAGTTTAGTGGTTAGCTTTTGAACTTTTCTGAGCAATAATGGCCACAGGGGAAGACATTTCCTGGCAATTGATGATTGTCTTGTATAGCTAAAAGCCCACGACTCAGGCCATTCCGTCATTAAATACAGGAAATGCCCATCCCGTAGGTCACTGTAGCTATTGTGAGAATTCCCTGCCAATTAGGCATTCAACCACTAAATAATTATTTTATGCAACACGATATGTTTAAGTACCTTGACATTTTCCATGAAATTGTATTGGAGAATTATTAGACAATTAGATAAACAAAGTAGGTCTTTGCCACACAGTTATATCTTGCTCATTACAGGTAGTGTTATTTTTTAGCTTAGATTCTTTACTTTTGAACACATTTTAACTTTAACTTTTTTTCCTAGCCTTGATTTTCCCATAAGATTACTTGACTGTATTGTAATAGGGCTGCCACTAATGATTTGGTTGCCTGCCTCCTACCAGGAAATCCCTGTGCAAAGTTGACATTCATAATAATCCACAATTATTCCTCTTAATGTTCCATACTTAATAGAAAACTATCCCCCTGAGAAAATCATTGGCTCTTGAGTAAAATGGCAGTAGTTATATTTGTGTGGATATCAAACACAGTGATGCCTGGGATTGCCCGTGGCTAGAACAAAAAAAATCTATACTAAATAATTGTATTAATTAATATTGAAAAATAAGCAATCTGGAAAACACCTATTTAAGATTTCAATATATGATTTTTAAACCACTGTTGTTAGTCTATCTTTATCCTCTTTTTCATCTACTGCTTTTGGTTTAAATAACTTTTTTTACTCTGTATTCCTTCCTCCGCCTCTCTCTTAGCCCACTTTCACTTATTTTACTATCAATTATTGGCTATGTTTTTAGCAATCTGCATATTATTTTGAAAGTAAGTAATTAGGGGGAAAAGCTTAGATTATGCAACCTCTGTTCCTTTACATGTACACATCGACCAAGAGGCTGACATTCTATATGGTTGAGAAAAATGTATATGGTGGGGGTTTATGAATATTGGAGGCAAAATGGTTGGAACCAATTGTAAGTGTCCTGCAAATAGATATTGGAGGATCCAGAAAATCTCAGCAATCTCGTTCATATTTCCAAAAGTATTGTTTATTGAACTATTGTAGGTAACAGCAGTTATGCAGCTTATTTTAGGTATAAAAGTGTTATTTACTAAGGGCAAATATGGTAAATTAAACTCAAATCTGGGGGTCACAGAATGTACTGCACTTCAACTTGCCTCATATCTTCACATTATTTCTATTGGTTTTTCCATGTTCTCCAATGTTTGTTGAATCATCCCGAATTTGTTCTGAAATATGTGCATAGTGTGGCATAGTCAATGCTAAGATTGATCTAAAACAGTATAATATGAACTTTCCTGCTCTAATTGCTAATTTTGCTAATTAATGGTCATAGGTCCTCCTATCCCTTTCCCGTTAAGTCAGGTATAAATTAATATCCACACCTAGTCCCTAGTAATGGGCTCCAGTCTTTTTATAGCTGGTATAAAGAGAGCTTTGGATCAACTTACCCTCCTTTTATATGTTTTGCTCAAGCATGTATAAAATTGCAAATTGATACCTTAAAATTCCACCACAAAATGGTTGAATGGGCCTCACAATATCCACAGCTGGATTTTGATAAATAATATCCACATTCTTACACTGTGAGGGAAATTCTCTTAATTCTGATTATATATTTGGAGTATATATATTAATATATATGGGGGTGTAAATCCATGGGTTTTATTGGCAAATAGACTATCACTGTAGAAAACAGAGGGATCGAAGACCACGATAGGGACTTTCCCACCTAAAGTGGTGCTCTTGGAACTTAAAGGTTTATTTATACTGCTCTAATAACCAGCAGCCCATACCATACAATACAACAGTATAGAAAGGAATTATGAAGCATATCATGCTCCTAATGTTCTGTATTGATACAGGGTTATTTGATAGATTTTGAATTGCAGTAAATTGAAATCCAGATTTCAAAATTTAGGTTAGGCCAAAATACTGTCAAACTCAGCCACAGTTATAGCATGGCTGTTTTATCATCAATTTTTCAGTTTGCATTACATTTGACTGTAATTGAGTTGAGTGAACCAACTTCAGAGTGTTGTGATAATTTGTTAGGTCCCTCATCCCCTTTATTTAGTTTATTCTTCACATACATCAATAGACAGATACCGCAAAATAAGCTTCATTCTTCTATTGTTTCCAATCCAATAATGTCCCATGAGAATAATATTTGGTATTAAAGTATATGGTTGTCACTCTGTAAGATTATCCTTTAATAATGACACTCTAAATGTAATGAGTGACATAGAATCTAAGAGTAATGTTAATGGAGCCCTAAACCTTTTCTTATACATTAGTATCAGAGGGATAAAGCAAACACTTCAGGCTTGCTCTAAAGCACATGGTTGTTGCATACGAAACACTTTCTAAAATCAATCATCAAAATGTTGCTGTCATGTAACAGCGAATGTGCAGTTAAATCAACTATTTGTTTAATATTTCATGGAATATAAGTATCTTCATGGTTTTTGAAATTTTTTAAATTTTGCTGAATTTCCATTTTTTGCTTAATTTTTCTTGGTAATTTACCAAAAAATTCAGGGATATGTTTACCATCCAATTTTAGTAATGGTTTAAATAAAAAAATAAATTAAAAAAAGGATGAAACATGAACATATGTAATCATATTGCAATTATATATATTTAGATAATATGTTGCTTGTTTCATGAATTTTTATGGAGTTTAACAATGGTTACTTCAGCCCTCAGGTAAGCAGTATTTTAAACTATATATGTGTTTTACCGGGAAGGTTACATTGAGAGTTCTTTAATTGTTACAGATTTCTTTGGGACATTCTCTGTAAATAAATTTTTTTAAAAAAGCTTTATGGAATAGTACAAGCAGTGTAGTGGTCAGGGTGCCAGAGGTTTTGTTGTAAGGAGTCAAATTGTTTTGGAATAGTTTGACGTTTTACCTTAGGTCTGCTGGATGCTGCTTCCTGCAAACTTTACTATTGACAGAGGGGTAGGAAGTCCTAAGCAGGAACTTATTTTATCTCTATTGAGCTACGTCCTGTAGTGCAGGGCTAGTTCATTGGCTGAGTTAGCTCATTGGATCAGCTAATAAGCTAAGCCCTGCACATCAGGTGTTGGCTCAGAAAGAGAGCTAGCAGATCTCAATGATTAGCCATGGAGGTAGCGAGGTAAGAACTCAACTCTTCTAAAATGTTTTGACTTCTTACAATGGAGTGGATTTGATGTTCGAAATGCTCCTTTCATAATGTAATATAATGTTACTCTAATAACTCTAAGCTCGGGTAAGAATCTCTTTCTAATACTGATTTTCTCTTTGGCCCTACAGTAATTCCATCAGGTAGGGCCAAATGACATGAAAAAAGGAGCTTCACTTTAATTCTTCTAATTATCCTAATCAACACTTTTTTTGCTTTAGTTTTTAAGAGCTCTTAATAGAAAAATTAGCATAATAATCAACTATGCCAACTGGTTGAGGTTATAAATTAGTATTCAGGAAGTAAACATTTCTGTCACCTGCAGAAACATTTGTGACTGCTAGGAACAATGACTTTCCCTATTGGAATAAAACTAAAGCATAATGAATTAATTGCAAACACAAAAGTTGAGGTCATCAAGTTATTTGCCAGTATTTACATTTGAACTGAAAAAAAACAAAAAACACTGGTTTCTAAATGTTTACAGAACCTTTTTTATTTCTTCGTACACCTGGAATTGGTCCAGAGAGTGACAACAATGCTAATACAGGGATGGAAAAATTGAGTTGAAAGTAAAGTCTAGAAATGTGGCCTTTCACAATGGAAAATAAATGCTTAGGAAAAACATGACCCCTCTCTTTAATTCAGATCAAAGCCAGTTAAAAGAGCTTGTAGGGTGTACAGGTGACATAAGTTCTTCCTTTGAGTTTTGGAAGGCAGGAAGTTCTTTGGGGAACAATAGAAATAACTGTAAGAACTTAAAACATAGGAAATTCCTTTGAAAATTACGTTGGTTTTGATTGATACAGAATAAAAATGCTACACTTTTGTCAGAAAAGTTTGACTGCACATGGGCATTCTATATTGAAAATAATAGACTTAATAAGTAACCCAATAGTTTTTGTTTTTGTTTTCGTTTGGTTTTTTTTCTGTGTTTTTGTTTTTTATCTATTTTGGGCTAAGATAAATTATTTTTTTCTGACCACGAAGCGGAATCAGGAATGTTGACTGGTGTAAACTTCTAAACTTCGAAAGAATTAGAACAAACTTTGATCTTCCACAATCTTAATAACAATATAGCATTAGAAAAGATGCTCAGTGACATGGTGGTGACAGTGTTGATACATAGTTTAACTATGAGCTTATTTCATATTCATATTTCATATTTTAATTAAAGTGTTCAAAATTATATTTTTGCCAATGGTGAATCTGGTATTTTAACCAGAAATGAAAGTAGTGTTTATTATAATGAAAAAAACAAAAACATAAAAGCATGCATGGTTTTTGGTATAGCAATATTTATTGTTTGCATTGTGTATCTGTGAGCAATAAATTGGTAAATGAATGAACACAAGCTGAAACATGCAAAAGTGCAACATTTTCCATCCATGAGATTACATGTGAGAACACATTAAATCATTACGATGGCAAATTTCAGCTGATTGTAAACTAAATTGAAAAACTATGTAGAAAACAAACATCAAACCAAAAAAGTCCAATCCCGTGCGATTAACAGATATTTCATATAAAAACATCTGCAGTATCAAAGTATTCAGGTCCCCTAAGGGTGAACCCTGTTAATAATATTTCACTCTACATATTATTTGACATAAGTTGTCCTATTAGATTGCATATCCAGTTATTGTTATTGCAAGAACTTTATTTTAATAAATCATGCATATTTGTGATCATTTTTTGAGTGCACATTTAGAATTTTCTTGGTCTCTGGTGTATTTTATTTTTTGGGGTTTTGCAAGTAGCAGTTACAAAGGTTGTACAAAAACTTAAGTTTTTTAAATTTCGCTTTTCACACATCCTTGTAATAACTATTGATCCTAAACAAGGTGAAAGCCCACCATATATTGGTTTCCACTTGTGCTGCAGAACGGGAACCAGATGATTCACTTAACTCTAAAGTGTCATAATTTTCATTGAATAAGCATAGTATTCTTTATAGTGACTAGGAACCTAGTAAAACCTTAATTAGTGATTCACAACCTTGTCCTCGAGGCAAACCATTCGTCCAGGCATTAGGCATTTCCCTATTTTGTTCAAACTGAGATACTAACTAAACCTAGGGCATTTCTGTGCCTTGAAGCCAAAGGGCTCATTTACAATCTTGTCGTTAATTCTTAGTGTCCAGCCGTTAAGTGTTACCCTGCCTGCCACTACTGCTAGAAAGCAGCGCTTGTTTACGGAGCGCTAATTTTTAACAGTAGTGACCGGAAGATACTGGTGGCAGCTACAGAAATCCAGTTGATAACTAGTGGCTAATGGCTTTCATTATTTTCTGTGGTTGGGACTACTGTTGAGGTATTAAGATTTTCTATCTTTAAGACTCATTTACAATCTTACTGCTACTCATTACCAGCTGCTGGCTTGGTAGAAAAAGATTAACAACAGCTTAAGCCCTACAGCCTGTTGATAAAAAAAATCTTGTTCCAATCATATAGCTACTTTTTACTGGCTATCTACTGCTTGCTTGTTGCTACTTGCACACAGAGTCAAGTGCACTTGTGCATACCTGTATTTCTGTGTTTCTGTGTTTTATTGCAGGCACCTAATATGAGTGGTTGCAAAATGTAGCAACAAGGTTGTAGACCTGGTGGTACAAGCTAGTAGCTGTCGTTAATAGCAACAGCCTACAAATGCTATTTGCTAATAGGATTGTAAATGATATGGGTATTTTTGGCCTTAAATATTATAATTATTTATAAAAAGGCATCCAAAAAGGACATATACACTGATTAGCCACAGCATTAAAACCACTGACAGGTTAAGTGAATAACATTAATTATATTGTTACAATGGTACCTGTCAAGGAATGGGATATATTGACTGAACAGTCAGTTCTTGAATCTTATGTGTTGGAAGCTGTAAAAATTGACATGCAAAACTTTGGTAAGGGCTAAGGGCCAAATAGTTATGGCTAGTTCACTGGGTCAGAGCATCTCCAAAACAGCAAGTCTTGTGGGTGGTTCCCAGTATGCAGTCATTATTACTACAAAAAGAGGACAAGGAAGGACAGCCAGTGAACAGGTGTCAGGGTCATGGGTGCCCAAGCCTTACTGACAACCATGGGGATTGAAGGCTAACCCATCTGGTCCGATCACACAGCTACTGTAGCTCAAATAGCAGAAATATTTAATGCTGGCCATGATAGAAACGTGTCAAAACACACTGTGCATAGCAGTTTGCTGAGTATAAGGTTGCATAGCTGCAGACTGTTCTGAGTACCCATGATGACCCATGTCCACTGTCTTCAATGGGGACATGAGAAACATAGAAACATAGAATGTGACGGCAGATAAGAACCATTCAGCCCATCTAGTCTGCCCAATTTTCTAAATACTTTCATTAGTCGCTAGCCTTATTTTATAGCTAGGATAGCCTTATGCCTATCCCACACATGCTTAAACTCCTTTACTGTGTTAACCTCTACCACCTCAGCTGGAAGGCTATTCCATGCATCCACTAACCTCTCAGTAAAGTAACACTTCCTGATATTATTTCTAAATCTTTGCCCCTCTAATTTAAGACTATGTACTCTTGTTGTGGTAGATTTTTTATTGTAAATATGGTGTCATCCTTTAATGTGTTGATCCCCTTTATGTATTTAAATGTTTCTATCATATCCTCTCTGTCTCGTCTTTCCTCCAAGCTATACATGTTAAGAGCATCAGAACTGGACCATTGAGCAATGGAAGAAGGTTGTCTGGTCTTATAAATCATGTTTTCTTTTAGATCAGTAGATGACTGGGTGTCTGTGCATCATTTAGGGGAAGATATGACAGCAGGATGCATTATGCAAAGAAGGCAGGCCAGCAAGACAGTGCTATGTCTGGGTAATTTTCTGCAAGGAAACCTGGGGTCCTAGAATTCATATGGATGTTAATGTAACACATACTACCTACCTGAGAGATTGTTACAGACCATGTACACCCCTTCATGACAATGCTGTTCCCTGACAGCAGTGGCCTCTTTCAGAAGGATTATGTACCCTGTCACACTGCAAAAAAGTTCAGGAGTGGTTTGAGGAACATGACAAAGAGTTCAAGATGTGGCCTTGACCTCCAAATTCCCTAAATGACAATCTCATTGAGCATCTGTTGGATGTTTTGGAACAACATCCATCAAAGTCCCACCTCGCAACTTGCAGGACTTAAAAGATCTGTTGCTAATGTTTTGCTGCCAGATATCACAGGAATTGTTCAGGTTTTGTGGAGGTATTTTGGAGCTGTTTTGGCAGTACGAGGGGGACATACATGATATTATGTAAGTGGTTTTATTGTTGTGGCTGATCAGTGTAATGAATGGGAGAAATAGGTTCCTCTGCTTTAGGTTAAATCTCCTTTCTTCCAGTCTCAGGTTGACCTTTGTGTAGTCATTTTAATGAAAAGATCACATTATTATTATTATTACTATTATTGCCATTTATATAGCGCCAACAGATTCCGTAGTGCTTTACAATATTGTGAGAGGGGAATTTAACTATAAATAGGACAATTACAAAAAACGTACGGAACCAATAGGTTGAAGAGGACCCTGCTCAATCCAGCTTACATTCTATAGGAGGTGGGGTGTAAAACACATTAGGACAGGAATTTGCAGTCAAATAAGGTGGGCTGCCCTTTAGGAGAGAGCAAGAGACAGGTATGTAAGGTAGAGGTTAGTCTTGGAGGCCATAAGCTTTCCTAAAGAGATGGATTTTAAGGCACTTCTTAAAAGATGCAAGACTAGGGTAGAGTCTGATGGCGGTAGGCAGGCTATTCCATAGGAAGGGAGCCGCCCGCAAGAAGTCCTGCAAGCGTGAGTTGGCCGTACGGGTGCGGACAATGGACAGGAGGTGGTCACGGGCAGAGCGGAGAGACCGAGAAGGGACACACCTATGGATCTGTGTGGAGATATAAGAGGGGCTAGAGTTGTTCAGTGCTTTATAGGTGTGAATTAATACCTTGAATTGACTCCTATAGCATACAGGAAGCCAATGTAAGGACTGGCAGAGGGGTGAGGTGTGAGAGAACCGACTAGAAAGGAAAATCAGTCTGGCAGCAGCGTTCATTATGGACTGCAGCGGTGTAGTGCGGCTTTTGGGAAGACCAATCAGGAGAGGGTTACAATAATCCATGCGGGAAATTACTAGAGCATGGACAAGCTCCTTGGTAGTATCTGGTGCAAGAAAGGGGCGGATGCGGGCTATGTTTTTAAGATTGAATCTACAGGATTTGGCAACATGCTGGATGTGAGACTCAAAGGTGAGGCCAGAATCAAGTATGACGCCAAGACAGCACGCTTGCAAGGATGGACTGATGTGGGTACCACAAACTTGAAGGGAGAGCGAAAGGAGGATTAGTATTAGGAGGAGGAAAGACAAGGAGCTCAGTTTTAGAGAGATTGAGTTTCAGAAAGTGGGAGGACATCCAGTTAGAGATGGAAGAAAGGCAAGCAGTGACACATTGCAGGATGGCAGGGGAGAGGTCAGGGGAGGAGAGATATTACTTGGTGTCATCAGTGTGCAGGTGGTAGTGGAATCCAAAAGAGGTAATACGTTTGCCAAGAGAGGCAATATAGAGATAAAATAGAAGGGGACTCCAAGGACAGAGCCTTGGGGGACTCCAACCGAGACAGGATGAGGGGAGGAGGTATCATTAGAAAAGGAGACACTGAATGAGCGTTGGGAGAGATAAGAGGAAAACCACAAGAGGACAGAGTCACACAGACCAAGTGATTTAAGAGTTTAAAGAAGGAGAGCATTATCAACTGTGTCAAAGGCCGCAGAGAGGTCAAGAAGAATTAGTATGGAGTAGGTTTGGATTTAGCTGCACTGTCTGCATTGGTCCTCTCTGTATTTGCACAAAGCTAGAAGTTTTTTCCCTTTTGAAAACAAAATTGTAATCACATATTAAAGGTAGCATACTACATATTCAAGGTCAAATATGTAAAATTATATGTTATTATAATTTAAAAGCAATACCAGGTGGCATACAATGTATTAACTTGATTTAAAAAAAAAAAATGGACTCAACAAAGACCATTCATAATGAAGTCACAAACGGCAAAAGTGTTAACAATTGAGTGTTCCTATTAACTAAACTACTAAATGAAATAATTTAATAATAAAGTAAATGCCTGCTTGATTAATTGTTGTAGAGTAAAATTTACAATAAACCTGTCTTGATCAGCGCTTCACAGAGGCACTATTACTGTCTGTGCAGTTGTTTAACAAGAATTTAATTGGAAAGATAAGTGAATGCACGTTTAAAAGTATTCTTAATTTGCTTTATAATCACCCCATCCTTCATAGTATTGACAGCACAAGGCACAAACCCTTTCTACTTTTACAAGTATTATTTTCCATATGTGCCTCATAAATTATAGAGTTTTAATTGGAAGATTTATGGATTATAACAGAGAAATTTTATTTTTATAACAGCCCTGGGTCTACTTTGCAAAAAGAAAATGCTTTGTTTTATACATGTGCTAATATCTAAGATCATTGAAAATAATTTCCCAAAAGTGTTCCATTTAGCAATGTTTACATTGGGGTCAATTCACTAAATAGCTCACTGTGTGAATTTAACGAGCAACCTACAAAATGAATGACAAATAACAGATAGCACATCTATTTTAGCCTAAATATCCCAATTTGAAAGGGATACTGTAGGCACTGTAACTGCCTCATCTTATTGAAGTGGTTATAATGATCAGAGTCTGTTTTGATTAATCCTGGCGATAATATTGAATGATATTTCAAAGGAACAAATTGGCATGACTTGATATTATTCTCTAAGTTCTGCCATGCTATGCAATAAGGAAAGAGGGCTGCATGAAATGTATATGTTAAAGGCTGAAAGTTCATCCAATACTTGGAAATTCCACTATCTTAGCCCATCACTGGACACCCATAGCATGTAATACTGCGCTGCGGAATCTGTGTGCGCTTTATAAATAGCAATAATAAATAAATAAATAATAAATATACAGATTTTAAAACATTACTTGCTATTGGCAGTCTGTGATAGGCTGAGAGCAGCACCTGCCACTCACAGCCTATCACTGCTGCTTAAGCAAATGCGTTCACTTTTAAGTGCTCAATTCATTCAAAAAGTAGTAGTTATGGGATGGTTATAGTGCACAAAATGTTCCCTTAATATAAAAAATTAAGCTTTGATTACCAGACTCACTTGGAATATATGGCATTCGTATATAAATATCCCAGTATACCTGTGTTTGCCTTTATCCTTTCTATCCTTTTTTTATATCTATTTTGTGCTTGAATCTTTGATTTTTTTCCATATGGAGCTACTGCTACCATCTGAATCATAAAGTGCTTGATACATTTTGAACAATTAGATGTTTCAGCAATCCTTGTCATTGGGGATGACAAAACCCACCCGATCTGGCCCCACCCCCTTTTCAATGGGCTGCTGTGATTAAAAAATGCTTGGGCTGAATTTTTTTCCCAGTCTAGCCCTGACTACAACTCCCATGATTCTTTGAATCAAATTGATAGCCAGATAATCATGTGAGTTGTAGTTCAGCAACATCTGGAGGGCCAGAGTTTGGAGAATCCTGGTCTATATGATCAGCATTAACGTAGAGTAAAGTGTGGGGCATTGGCTTTTGTTGGTTTGTCCAGCAACCAAATAATGGATAACGACTTTCTTATCCTAAATTCATGGTTTGCTTTTCACATTCATTCACTGATTCAATTCACTATAACACTGGAATTTGCTATCTTTGGAGGCCTAATTCCTAAACAAAGTCTTTCACCATAGTCACTGCAGTAGCTCATAAGACCAATTTGTATAAATGAAAATGCAGCCACCTCTCTTTACAACTAAGCTTTTACTCATGTTGTGACAGAGAAAGAAAGAATAATAAACACATTCCTTCTATTATATGAGTCGCATATAGTAGTGTTCTCCAACCCAGTCCTCATGGACCACCAACAACCCAAGTTTTGTCAGTATCTCCATTGGAATAAAACAGGGAAATACATAAATCCTGGACTGTTGGTGGTCCATGAGGACTGGGTTGAGAACCACTGGTATATAGCAACTCTGGATCCCCAATTTGCGACACAAACTAAGGAACACCTTCAAAACTACCTCATTGTATATGAAATAACTTATTCTAGAGATGCTATTTCTTATATACAGTATGCACAGTGCCTCTTGCATGTTATCTATACTCCCTAATTAATGTATATCCATTAATAATAATTATATAAATAGCATATTTAAATACTACAGATCATTTTCTTTCTTTCCGGCAATGAATGTCAGTGTTGGCACTATATAAATAATTGTAATTGGTACATAGAGAACTCTGTGTAGCAGGTAGGTATAAAATGAAAGTTCAGACTGACAGTGAGTATACCTTACTTATGAGGCTGTTTTACAGCATAAAAAATATGTGGATATGTCACACATCATACTATCCTCCTTGGGAATTAATTTATAAAATCGGGGGCATAAAAACCACATTGGACAGCAGCGTTAATTTTGGCAATTGGCACATTTCAATTTAGATTTAGTCATAGTCTTTTGATTAAAAAGTCATTTTAATATTTAGTCATATTTTAATCATCTGAATTGTTATAGTTTTAGTCTAGTCTTCAGTAGATTTTAATTGACTAAATCTCCTGTAGAGTTTAGTCTACACAACTAAAATGTAATGTGTTTAGTCAAAACCTCTATCATTCTCTTTTTCCCTTACATCTTTGTCTCTTTGTGTCCTCCAAGCACCTCTATGTGTCTCCCTCCCAAACCCTGGTCTGTCTCTTTTGCCCCTTCTACAGCCCCTCTGTGCAGTGTTAATTTTGGCAGCAAATCTCAATTTAGTTTTAGTCATAGTCTTTTGACTAAAATGCCATTTTAGTTTTAGTCTTATTTTAGTCATCTCATTTTTTTTTTTTAGTCTAGTTTTAGTCGACTAAATCTTAAAAAATGTTGTCAACTAAAATTGTTAGTCGGCAAAATTAACACTGATGGACAGCTGTTTAATAGTAACAGTCACTGAGAGAATATATGTGTAATGATTAGAGTATGAAAAGATTTGAAAAGAGATTTACCTCCATACTTTGTTTTTTGTTAGTGTTATTTGTATTGACGTTTATAGTTGTAAAGATACTTGAGTGTTTTAAACAGTGATCGATGCTTGTAAGTGTGTTGGTCAACCACAGGATTGTAATCAGAACAAATGTGGTCAATTAGAAAAAGCCACATATAACACTAATAAATGACATGTGGCCAAAACCTGTTTAAAATGGGCGCTCACATATATGTTACTAGATGTCTATGTTTGTCTGTCTTTGTTAAGTTTAACCATCTCTGATCTGTTTCAATTAGATTAAATATGCCTCTAGCTCCCCCTTAAGATTGACACATTCCATTGTACAAATCACTTTATTCGATACCTCAGCTTTCCTTTTCTTATTGCTTATCACATCAGTCATTTAAACTTGCCAAAATTCTTCATCACAGGGGATTCAGTCGGTAAGGTGTGGATCATTATTAAAGTAATATAATTGGGGAAAAAGCTTTATTTAATAATTTTGGTATTGCTGTATCAGACTGGGTCTATCTTGATTACCTGTTAATGACTGGCAAAGGAAAAGGACATTTCAGGGGTCAAAAATAATTGCAGTCATCCAATTATTATAATTGTAAAACTTTGTAATGAGTGGAGTTGCTTCATTTTGGTGCTTCTCTCTTACTGAACATTTCTTGTTTCATGGTTTGAGTCTGAGGTGCTGTCATGAAATAACACCTGAAATGATGAAAAATAAATATTCCAAATCTCAATAAACTGAGCGTTTTTAACTTGGAAATTCATCCGACATTGTCTGTAAGGGGATATGCAATGCATCTTCCTACTGGTATCTATGTTTTTAACTCTAAATGTCTATTAATAACTATTATTTATCATCCATCTTCCTGGTTGTTTGCCTGTCTGTCTGTTTTATGGTTGTTTGCCTGGCTAGATATTTATCTTTGTGTACGGGTATCTTGCTGTCTGTGTTTCTGGCTTTAAACCTCATTGTACGAAACATATAGACTCAGTTGTTATGCCACCTATTTCTCACAAATGGCACTGGTATTTTCCTGCTTTTATTTTAAATTCCTATGGGGGTCGATGAAGTAAACGTGGATTTTAAGTTAACTTCTTGTTTGTGCCTACTTATACAAATATAGTCTTTTTAAACACTGTTAATTTCCCCAGGAACTTTTATTTTCAATGTTATAAAGTTTTTTATATATATATATATATATATATATATACCTGAGACTTCCACAGACCATGGATGCAGAAAAAGAGAAGGTTCATTGGCAAGACAAACCTCTTCATGGCATGTACCACCGGCAGATAGTGGATGTGGCTCACATGACAAAATCCTACCAGTGGTTGGAAAAGGCAGGACTGAAAGACAGCACTGAGGTACTAATCCTAGCAGTACAGGAGCAGGCACTCAGCACCAGATCAATAGAAGTTGGAGTCTACCACACCAGGCCAGACCCAAGGTGCAGACTGTGCAAAGAGGTCTATGAGACAGTCCAGCACCTAGTAGCCGGATCCAAGATGTTACCAGGAACAGCATACACAGAGAGACACAACCAAGTTGCTGCACAGAATATGGATTGGACCTGCCTAAGTCCAGATGGGGGATACTACAAAGGGGAGCTGAGAATGACAGGGCTAAGATCCTGTGGGACTTCGAGATCCAGACAGACAAGCAAGTGCTGGCCAACCAACCAGACATTGTGGTGGTAGACAATGTAGACACCTCGTGGTGGAGGTGGCAATACCCAGTGACTATAACATCAGGAAGAAGGAACATGAGAAAGTGGACAAATACCAAGGACTGAAAGAAGAACTATAAAGGATTTAGAAGGTAAAGGCAGTAGTAGTCCCAGTTGGGATAGGAGCACTCAGGGCTGTGACTCCCAAGTTGGAGGAGTGACTTCGACAGATTCCAGGTGGGACATCTGAGATCACTGTCCAGAAGAGTGCAGTTCTAGGAACAGCTAAGATATTGCATAGAACCCTCAAACTCCCAGGCCTCTAGTAGAGGACCTGAGAATGAGGAACAAACATACCACGCAGGAGGGGCGAGAAAATCAATTTTTACATCTGCTCCAACCTACCTATCCTTCCTAATACACAAGTATGTCCCATCGAGGCCCCTGCGCTCTGCTGAAGACCTTCAACTATTCTCTGTCCATACTCCCACATCTGATGCTCACCTCCAAGACTTCTACAGTCTGCACCTAACTCCCTTTCCTTCTCCGTTAGACTTTCACCCAATCTCCACTCCTTCAAAAAGTCCCTTTAACACATTGGAGTGTTAAAAGAAACATATAACAAAGCATGTAGGGTAACAATTACTGTCTGTTACTATAATTATTTGTTCCCAAAGCTCAAGTTGATTCCAATTTAGTCTCATGGTTAATTATAATGTTTTAATAACCTTATATTGGATTACTTTCCCATAACACACGCTTTACTCTACTGTGTTGTTTATATTTAAAAGTATGGTTTAGTAAAGGCTCATAGGACAGCATGAGAATATCCTTGTTTTAGAATGCGGCGAGTTATACCCCCAAACAGCAACAGCTTTCTTTAATTCACTACTTCACCCATGTTGGCAGAAGAACTGAGGAGACAAAGACAGTTTGATTCTCTCTCCACAGCTACTCTTCTGGTAAATCATTGATGAGAGAGGAACTGAATTATTGTCAGTGGCCAACAGCAGCTGATGCCTAGGAATGTAACTCCCACCAACGATGGACAGACTAAGTCATGTGTGCACTGAGATCAAGCGCACAGTGTAAGCTACACCATGCTATATGTCATTTTTTTATTGCACGGTGCAAAGTGTCACACAGAGAAGCATGGGATTTGAGAAAGTGACCTGCCTATCAAAACACATGAATTATGACAATGTTTTGAACTTTAGCCAGTTTTAAAAAAGATGGCTAATAAGAATATACTTTCTAACGGGAAAGTTCATAATTAAATGAAAATGTTTTTTCCAACTTATACCTTAAAACACCTGTTCTCTAAATGTGTGAAACTAATTGAAATAGGTAAGGTCAAAAAAACTCCCATGCTAATTTAAAGATTGGAAAAAGATTTTAAAATATCATTATAAATGAGGAGGATTGGTTTTTATCTCTCTATAATGTGAATACATATATACACGGTCTCTCTCTAGTAGAAACTCACTTTAAAATGATCAATTATTATTATTATTTTATTATTTATATAGCGCCAAGAAATTCCGTAGCGCTGAACAATGGATGGACTAACAGACACATAATTGAGATCAGACCACTGACGTACAGGAACAGAGGTGGTTGAGGGCCCTGCTCGATGAGCTTACATGCTAGAGGGAGTGGGGTATAGTGACACAAAGGGTTAAAGTAGGGGAATTAAATAGTTTGTTACAGAAGGGTTTATTGAGTGCTTGGTAGGTCATTTTTGACAGGTGAAGGAACGGAGTCATGGGGTGGGGGATGAGAAACCTGCTGACAGTTTAATTGATACGCTTTAATGAAGAAGTGAGTTTTCAAAGATTTTTTGAAGGAATGGAGGCTGGGTGAAAGTCTGATTGAGGAGGGAAGGGAGTTCCACAGAATAGGTGCAGCCCTGGAGAAGTCTTGAAGGCGAGCATCAGAGGTGGGGATCCGGGCAGAGGATAGGAGTAGGTCTTGGGCTTAGCGCAGGGGTCTTGACAGGACATAATTGTGTATGAGGGAGGATAGGTATGTTGGAGCAGCATTATGTAGGGATTTGTAAGCAAGCGCCAGAATTTTGAATTGGGCCCTATATCTAACTGGAAGCCAATGCAGGGACTGACAGAGCGTGGAGGCGTGGGAGGTGCGACCGGACAGGAAAATAAGCCTCGCAGCCGTATTCATTATAGATTGCAGCGGTGCAAGCTGGGAACATGTAAGACCGGTGAGAAGGGGATTGCAATAGTCAAGGCGAGAGAGAACAACAGCATGAACCAGTACCTTAGCTGCGTCCGGTGTTAGATATGGGCGATGCGCGCTATGTTCTTGAGTTGGAAGCGACAGGATTTGGCTATCGATTGAACATGGGGAGTAAAAGAGAGATCAGAATCAAAAAGAACTCCTAGGCAGCGAGCCTGGGAGGTAGAGGTGATAGTAGCGCCGTTGACTTGGTATATGGTCCCATCAAGACTATCAAAGATCTATCTAAGTTATAATCAATTTTGTTGGAGATGTGGAGCTGAGAGATGTAATTACTTACACATTTGGTGGTCCTTTGTAAAAGTTGCTACTCTATGGCATTTAGTACAAAATAATATTTTGAAATTAGGTAATATTACGCTTCAATGTAAACCAGATGTTATTATGTTACATCTTAACTGGCCCAATATGACTAACATGCAGCTTATAATGGCTAGCCACTGTTTGGTTGTAGTCAAGATATAGAAACTGAATGAACAACCTTTCGCTGTATCTCAGCTTAGATCTCAGATTAAGTTCCAACTACAAATGGAAAGAGGATTGAGTCAAGTTGAGGGTATCTATAGAGATATTTGTCATAATTGGATACATATTTTAGAGGCTTTGAAAAAAAAAATAAGTAATACATTTATTGTATGAAACCAAACACCCCTCTGGCTGCCTGGGGGAGCATTCACCGAACGATCCATGTTATATGTGTATTTTTATGTTTGTAAATAAGCACTCTGTTTATGAATGTAAATGTAAGGATCTATATTGGTAACATATTCCCCTCTGTCATGGGGCTAAAATGATTTGTATGTATATGAGATTTATTTTTGTAAGAAAAATTTCTGAATAAATGATAACTAAATAAATGAAAAAATAAATAAATAAGATGGCATTGTGGGACAGTTGAGATATAACATTTACAACTGACTAACTTTGAATACTGTTTTCCTCAAACTGGTGATTCGACTGAATAGTTTACAAGTCGGTGCCTCCTTTGCTTATTGCAGTCCAAATAACCCCTGCTTTGCTTTACATAACATTTACAAAGTTGTAGCTAAATAAGCTATTGTTACTATTTCAATTCAATAAAGAAACGTATCAAAATAACAATAATAGAAAAAGTTAGATTATTTTAAAATTTAGATTTCTGCAAAAACTAAACAATTTAACTAAAAATGGGCATGGATATAGTCTATATATAGACTATAGACTGGATATAGTGATCCAATCAAACAATTTGCATTCTGTATTTTTTTTCCCCGTCTTCATCTTTCTTCTATATAAAAAAAAATCTGCATAGGATTTTCTTTTACCAAACTAATCAAATAAATAAATAAATAATTTCTCTGTTGGGATTGAGCAAAAGCTAACCAAACAATTTCATACATCTTCAAATAAAAAAAAAGATCAAAGGCGAATCTAAAAAAGGAAGTGTTAAATCTCATTTTCTTTCAACAGTAAAAAAAATATTATATTTATTTTGAATCTTTGTAGCCTAAAGGATAGTGTTGTAGAGTTCATTTTACTTCTGCAAGTAAATGTAAAAAAAAATAAAAAAAATAAAAAATACTGTGAAGGTCATGTATCTATACATGTGTGTTATGCATCAGATTCCATCCCTGTTGAAAATGTATTATAAAAAAAAATAATAATATACTAGGTACAGTTATGCAGATAATAAATACTTCTACATCAGTATGTTTTCACATTTTAATCCAACATCGAGAAATTGGAAAAAGCAATAAGTCATATTACATTATGCAAATGAGTAAAAATAGACATAAATTAAAAATACAAAATATTTAATCTAGTTTAGTTTAACTTATATATGAGTTTTTAAAGACCTGTTTTCCACCTAGAAAAATAGATTTAAAAAGTAGGCATAAAAGCATATATTAACATATATGTCAGAGTTTGCAGACAAATGTGACTGATCATGTATGTCATTGAGTCCCTAAGAAATGTTTTTTTTTTCTAAGACAGTTTTCTGAGAGATGTTCTTATTAACATAGCTTTTGCTTTATATGTAACTCTTTATGTATTTGTTTTATTTTTTTTATTATTATGGAATGCATGAAAGTGCAATGCATCAATAGTGTTAGAGTTAAATATATATATATATATATATATATATATATATATATATATATATATTCACTATAACTAAATATATATTTTGATGTAAAAATGTAATATAAAGAGGTTTATTAAATTTTGCAATTTTAACCAGATTATCAATCATTGAGTGAAATTTAATTCTTTTGTCAACTCCCCATATTTTCAAAATTAAGTGAGAAAACCTTACAGTGTATGAGTAGCTGAAGCACAATTGATGTTTTTTAAGAGAGCATTCCATTTTTAATAATTGAAGACTGATCACTTCATAAATGATAATCACATCTATGAGATAAATTTTGAGGTGTCAGGGTACGTGCTCTCGAAAGTAGAATATTTATCCCAAACTTTTTTGAAATAGCATATTTAAACAATTTATCACTGATTCTAAAGGCCTTTAAATACACACAAATATAATTATTTAATATTCTTTTCTTTAAAATAACCATTCACACAACTGAACAATAAATAACCTGTTAATATGAGACATGTATAACTTCTAATTTAAAATTGGCATTTGTGAAAATATTGACAAATTAATTCGACAGACAGACCGACAATTCAGCTAGGCCTTTTTTCTCTCTTACTTCTGTTCCACCTTAATATGTTTGTCATTTATCTGTTATTTTATGTCCCATCGTAGAATTCTACAGAATACATATATACATAGTTCTAATAATAAATAGATAAATTGTGAAGTATCTCGTTATTGTGGTTTTGTTAAAACACAAATGAAGCACACACATATATAAAATACACACACACACACAAATATACGAGACAGATATAGATGATTGATAGATTAGCTGAACAGTGCATAGTTTTATTGGTTTATTATCTATAAAAAAATTATCCTAAAACCTAGATACAATCAGTTTTTTTAGCCTTTTTTTAAGACTGCGATGTGAATGTGCATTGCTTCACTCAAAGGGTTAATTTTTTTTGATTATTCATTATGTCAGGTAGCAAATATCCTTCAGAGTAACAGTAGACATTAAATCTGTCAAGAGGCATGCTGTAAAATAAATGTCTGGGATACCTTCATAAACAAAAATCTTATTTCCATAATTCATACAGCTGGCTGGCATTTATTGGCACGTCAGGTGCAATGGGGACATTTCAGAAACATTAACATGTACAGCATCATTTGTCAACAAAGCAACAATGTAAGCAAATCGTTCAGAACTCGTACAGATTTACAGCCTTTTCAGCCAGCTGCTAATTACGATGTGCTCTGCCTATTTGGTAGGGCTTGTTTTATTGGAAAATGACAAAGGGGTTATAGTATCCCAGTTAGGAATATAGATGGGGCTTTTAATAATAATATAAGCAGCTATAGGAATGTACAAGTAAAAATTTCACTCTGGATTTGCTCACCTCGCAGTTGGTGCAGTGTGATGGATAATGTAAACTAGTATATAGCCAGGAATTAATGTTAGTCTCATTATTTAAAAAAGCAGCATTATCTATGTATCTGTCTGTCTCTCCAAACGTCCATCAAACCATTCAGCTATCCGTCTGTCAATTTATGTGTCTATCCATCTATTCATTCATCTATTGCCTGTCCATCCATATATCTGTCCATCCATCCAGCTATCCATGTGTCTGTCCATTTATTTATCCATCTATTGTCTGTCCATCCATGTGTCTGTCCATCCATCCATCCAGCTATCTTTCTGTCCATCCATTTATGTTTCGATCTATTTATCCATCTTTTGTCTGTACATCCATGCATATGTATGTCCATTCATCCGTCTGTCTATCTTTCCAAATGTCCATCCATCCAGCTATCAATCCGTCAGTCCATTTATTGTCTGACCATTGATTAATGTGTCTGTCCATCCATCTGTCTGTCCACCCATACATTTATCCATCCAAATATAACTAAATATTTTATGTTCAGTACTAGAATGCATAAGCCATATCACCAACTATACATTCTTTTTATGTCTGTAATAGTACTGCATTATGTTCTACAAATGAAAACTTCAGTGGATTTTTATGACTTGCATCTTTTCCATCTTCATTAAGAGGGAAACCCATTGCAGACACTTTCTCTGATCTCCATAAGAAGTAAACCTATGCCTACATTTTATTTATCAACCCCATCTGTATCTTTTCGATGCCCCTTGTATAAAAATTTTTTTACTAATTAAAAGGAGTTAATGAGCAACTTAACCAACTTTGAGCTGTAGGTTAAAGTCACATAAGAAACCGTAAATGTATCTGATCATTTACCTGAAATTGACAGACACCCAATAAGTAAACAGGTTCACCAGTATCCATGCGCACCATGCTAGCTGATTTATAAAATGTGACTAGCGGAGGCAGTTTCTAACTATGGAGAAATGGGCACTTATGATGCCGCAGAACAGATAAGCACCCACCTGTAGAGAAGAATCTGGAAACATAAGTAATGTCATCATTCCACATAGCACGTTCTGTCTGATACTTGGTTATCTTCAGCCTAGCAACAAATATTCATAAAAACAGCAAAACCTTTGAAACAAATAATGATCCAAGTACAACTGGGATAATGTAAAGTTTACCCAATGAGCTACAAAAGAAAGAAAAAGGAAATAAACATACTGTTTGGTTTGCTTGGAAATAATTATGCATTGTGTTTTATTTATCGCATAGAGATTTCCAGAAGTAATAAACACCCACTCAAACTATTTGCAATATAATCATGGTGTTCCAGTCACAGGAAGGTTAATATATAAACTATATTTCATACAACAATCCACTAAGATAATGTTCTCTGTAGGTGTAGACAGCACGGCTGAGCTCGATGATCACCTACATGATGACTCACAGTACAGACAATAATACGATAAACAAAGTAAACTTGTTTTATTACATTTCCAGAATATTGGCGTATATCTGTCTTTGCATTGCATTCTGACATTGTAGTTTCTCATGCTCCCACCGACGTAACATACAGCTACATTATAATCTTTACTGCTGCCCTTTCCTTTGCATTAGACTTGAATTAACTTTATTGAAATCTCAATAATCATTAACTCAGGGGTGTACCTAGAGCATTTGGCATATGGTCTATTTTTGGCACCCCTCACACCCCTCAAACTTTAAAATGTAAAAAACAACCGCAATCATTTTTAATGTATTTTGCACTAAGCAGTGTTTACATTTTTGAATGTAAGCATGTTTTTGTATTGAGTATGTGTAAGTGAATGTAGGGTGTGTGTGTGTTTGTATGTGGTGTTGGCATCTGAATACCGACATGCATTTTTAAGTTTGGTGGTTTTTGAATGCAGTGGTGTTGTTATATATAATTTTGGGGTTTGTATGTAGTGTTAACGTTAAAATGCAGGGGTGTATTTTTGTGTAGTGTTGGCGAGATTCTGAGATGTATGCACATATACACATACTTACAAATATATACACACTGACACACATGCAGATACATAGACACACAGTCACACAGACACACATGCAGACACAGTGGCGACTCTAGGAATAATACATAGGGGGGGCACATAAAACACCACAGTCAAAACTGGGGGGGCACTAAAACTTTTCACTAGGAACGGGGTAATGTGATGCCACTGACTGCCTGATGCCAGCATGCAGTGCACGTTGGCATAAGTCAACAAATTTGCATATGCTTCACATTAGCCACCCAGACTTCTTGTTGTGGGCTGGCTGACAATGCTTAACTTCTATCTTTGTTTATCAGATAACTCCCCTATTTGTTATCCTTATGTGGGATTGCCATATTTAAGGGCACCAAATAAGGGAGCTATCAAACACATACACATTTATATACACACAATAACACAATAGGTGTATGTCTGTGTGTATATCTGACATGTGTATATCACACACACAAACACATTTAACCACAGAGATACACACAATCACACTCATGAACACAGACATACACAATCACAGACCCACACACATACACTCATAATTAGATATACACACACAAACATCACATACATACACACATTTAATAATTAAGAGGTCCACCCAGCCTCCCTACCTTGATCTGGGAGGACTGGAGTGGATCCTCAGTCCTTGGTGGTCAGTGGTTGCTACAGGAATCTCTGTACTCTTCCTGCACAGGTCCCTTGCACATCATGTAATAACGCCGGTGCCAGGATGATGTTATATGCTGGCTTACTGCAGGGTGAAGACAGTCAGACACAGTCAGATGCACACATAAACGGTCAAATACAGCCACATGCACACAGTCCCAGACACATGGTCATTCACACACAGTCACACAGTCAGGGCCGGCACTTCCATAAAGTAATTAGGCAGTGGCCTAGGGTGCTCTACAAGGAGGGGGTGCCCGCAGGGGCTGTAACATTCCTCTAGATCGACTGCCCAAGAGAACATGAAGCAATTAAAGAAACCCCACCTCCCCTACACAGACCTGCCAGCACTTGCCCCTTTCTGCTCCAGCTCTATCCTCCTGCTAATTCTGATGCATTGATGTTGTAATTGTAACCCTGCCTCTGCCCGCCCACAATACTCTGCCCTGCCCATACCATAACTAACTCTGCCTTATCAAGTCAAAAATATTCTAACCTCGCCTCCCCAGCCAGTCCCTGCTCCCTTCTCCCAAGATCCTGCCTCCATTCCAGACAGCAATCCTTTGAAGAAGAGGGCAGTGCAAGATCAAAGCTACCCCTTGTCCTGTCCCTGGAGGTAACAAACTCACTGAATGTTCTCCTTCCAGTTCTCCCAGCACCCAAGTTAGTATGTGAGGCCGCTTGCTGTGTGTGTGTGTGTGTGTGTGTGTGTATCAGGCTGTGTGTGTCTGTTAGATCGTTTGTGTGTGTGTATATCAGGCAGTGTGTGTCTATTAAACAGTTTGTGTAAATGTAAGTATCAGGCAGTGTGTGTCTATTAGACAGTTTATGTGTGTATGAATGTGTGTGTGTATCAGGCAGTGTGTGTCTATTAGACAGGTTGTATGAATGCATCAGGCAGTGAATGTGAGTATAAGACAGTTTGATTGTGTGAGTGTCTGTGTGAGTGAGGGTATGTATCAGGCAGTGTGTGTCAATTAGACAGTTTGTGTGAGTGTATGTTTTAGGCAGTTAGTATGAGTATTAGACAGTTTGTGTGTGTGTGTGTGCTTGTGTATGTATGCATTACATGTATGTAATAAGAATATATTTCAATCCATGTATTAGGCAGTGTGTGTGAGTATGTATCTATAAGGCAGTTTGTGTGTGTTGGTGTATGTATGTATTCAGCAGCTGTGTGTGTATTTGGCAACATACGTGTGTGTGTAAAATGCAGCAGGCAGTGTGGGTGTATGGATGTGCAGTATTATTAGGCAGTGCATTTATATAGATATGTCTCTGTTCCCTTTTGCCCCAGTCTTTAATTGTGTCTGTCTCGATAAAAAAAAATTGAGCACACAGACACGTGAGGGTCCATTCACTAAACAGTGATTTGATAAGTTTCTAAAAGCTTAAACTTAGGTAAATGTTTCTTTTCTCTTTCTTTCTGAAAAGCAAAAACAAAAGCAGAGATGGAGACTGTAAGTAAAGGGAAAGAAACTGGGGGTTAGTTGTGTGTGAGTCTCTTAGCAAAAGTGAGTATCTCTCTAGTTTTTCCAAGAGAGAGGAATAATCCACATATATAAAGTATGTCAGCTTGCTGAAATGTTTTATATGTCTGGAGTCTGTCAGTTTATTGGCAGTTTTTTAAAAGTGACGATTTCAATAGAAATCGGCCCTTTCTAATTTGGGGCAGAAACACCTCCCTGTCTGTCACTCAGGCAGCCAGGAAGGCTTTCTTCCACTTCCTTTCACTACACAGAGCTAAAAGAAGAAGCAGACTAGCTGTACAATGTGTGCTTGCCTTCCACCTTTCTCAATGAGCCCAACTAGAGCTCAATGGGAAACACAGGAATCAAAAGTGCATGCACGCACTTGCGGCTTCAGCACAGAGGCTTCTTCTCAATGAAAATCCTCTTTTTGGAGTACTATCTGGCACAGACTAGGGGCTTGCAGAAAAACATGCTGCAAAAATAGCATATATTTCTTTTTGGAGCTTAGCAAATAAACTTGTGACGCATAAGGGGGCAGCAAAATGGATCTTTTCAAAGGGCGGCAAAATTCCTTGCACCGGCCCTGCACACAGTTGCAGGCAGACAGCCACACACACACACAAACACACACAGTTACAGACAGACAGTCACACACACACACACACAGTTACAGGCAGTCACATGCACAATTACAGGCAGACTGTAATAGAGTTACAGGCAGCATCACACAGTCACACACACTCAGTGACATGCAGACAGTTACACACAGACAGTCATGCACAGTCACTGGTAGACAATAAAACACAGTCACAGAAAGTCAGTCACACACACAGTTACAGGCAAACAGTCACACTCAGTCACAGGTAGACAATCACAGGCAGACATTCACACACACAGGCACAGGCAGACAGTCAGAAGCAGACAGTCACAAACGCAGTCACAGGTAGACAGTCACAGGCAGATATTCACACACAGGCACAGGCAGTCACACACAGTCACAGATGCAGTCACATGCAGACAGTCACAGATGCAGTCACACACACACAGTCACAGGCAGAGAGTCAAACACACAGACAGAATCACAGTTACACACAGCACACACTCTCTCTCACTTACCTGTGGAAGAGTAGGGTCACTGAAGTCCCTGGTGTGTTGTAGTTGAGGAAGCAGGGACTCCTTCCTGCTTCCTCTGAGTGTGCTGCAGTAAGAGCACCGAGTGGAGGCTGCTTGTAGCTCAGCCCCACATCCGGTTTGGCTCAGCCCTCACAACCGGTTTGGCTCTGCCCCAACTCATCGTGCTGTACTCCTGGCCACTGCATGTGTGAGCTGTGTCGACTGCCCAGTGCCCCTGCTGCTATGGCATCCTGTACTGCCACCCAGCTCACACAACCCTAAGCCTGGCCAACCTGGTGGCACCCCCCTACCTTGTTGCACCCGGGGTGGACCCCCCTCCTGCTCTCCCCTTAGTACACCACTGCATTAACCCATATATTACCATAGATAATTGTAAAAGATAAGCCTCCATTTCACAACACCATGCATAGATAATTGGCATTCTAATAAACACAATTTATTTATTAGACTTGGAGATTATGTTTAGTTTAAACTGCAATTCACTGTGATTTCGGCCGATCAGGTGATGATCAGTCAAATTTCAAGCCAAAATGTACCTGAATCATGAACTGACCAAAATATGCTATGAATGGGCATGTTCGTTTTAATTTGTGATTCTGGATTCCACTTGTGTTGCAAATAATAAAGATGATCAAGGGGCAAAAAGATGATTTATGACTGGGCAATAGTCACTAAATTATTATTTTATTCACAGATCAAGTGAGAAGTGAGCAATAGAGAGAAAAAATTAGAAGTAAAAAACAACATTGATATATTCTATATTTAATAAACACCGGTATATAATATCTAAAACGTATAAATATAGATTTATTTTTTCACTGCTCCTCTCCTTTTTCCACTATTGGTTGCTTTTTCTCAGTTGATCTGGTAACCTAATACTGAAAAATATATACATAATTACAGAATTATAAAATGTATTACATAATTATCTAATGTATAGATTGCAGCACACTGATTGGCCCTTTTCCGTGCCCTTTTGGGGTTTCCCTGATTCAGCTTTTGAATTATTTATTTATTGAAATCATTGTTCTTATTTTCCTTGTTTTACATGAGAAGCTTGCAGCCAATGACTGGATCCACTGCATTGTGACTGTAAACTTTTGAAGAAGTGCAATGTTTCAAAAAACCCACAAGTGTATTTTTTTTTTACTTATCTGTCAATCTTAGACACATTATTTCATAGCTTCTCCCTATTGTAAATGACATTTTTTTGTTTGTTTTTTTGTTTATAATAATGTCATCAGAATTTGTTTCCCTAAAAGTTCCTTTTTTTCATTACCTACCTTTTATTTAAGAGGTAGGTAAAGTTTCCTCCTCCCTATCGAAAAGGTGCATATATGTTTATTTTTCCATTGGTAATTTGAGTATGTCAGCATGCCTGGTTTTCAATTTTGTAGAAAGCAGATGCAAATAATGTTTAATCTTCCATCGTCCAGAGGCACAAATATTACATAGTTACATAGTTACATAGCTGAAAAGAGACTTGCGTCCATCAAGTTCAGCCTTCCTCACATTTGATTTTTGCTGTTGATCCAAAAGAAGGCAAAAAAACCCAGTTTGAAGCACAATTTTGCAACAAGCTAGGAAAAAAATTCCTTCTTGACCCCAGAATGGCAGTCAGATTTATCCTTGGATCAAGCAAGTTATTACCCTACATTGAAAGATTATATCCTTGAATATTCTGTTTTTGCAAGTATGCATCTAGTAGCTGTTTGAACATCTGTATGGACTCTGATAAAACCACTTCTTCAGGCAGAGAATTCCACATCCTGATTGTTCTTACAGTAAAAAAACCTTTCCTTTGCCTTAGACGAAATCTTCTTTCTTCCAGTCTAAACGCATGGCCTCGTGTCCTATGTAAAGTCCGGTTTGTGAATAGATTTCCACACAATGGTTTGTATTGGCCCCGAATATATTTGTATAAAGTTATCATATCCCCTCTAAGGCGAACTTTTTCTAAACTAAATAGGTTTAAATTTGTTAACCTTTCTTCATAGCTGTTATGTTCCATTCCTTTTATTAATTTTGTAACCTGCCTCTGCACTTTTTCTAGTGCCATAATATCCTTCTTTAGAACAGGTGCGCAAAATTGCACAGCATATTCAAAATGTGGTCTTACCTGTGATTTATAAAGAGGCAAAATGATATTCTCATCCCGAGAATGAATGCCCTTTTTCATGCATGACAATACCTTACTGGCCTTGGGCACTGATGATTAACATTGCACATTGTTACATAGTTTGTTGTCTATAACAATTCCCAAGTCCTTTTCGTGTGTTGTTATCCCTAATTCGCTTCCATTAAGGTTATAAGTTGTTTATGTATTCTTTACGCCGAAGTACATAACTTTGCATTTTTCAACATTAAATTTCATCTGCCATTTGAGTGCCCAGTCCCCCAGTCTATCTAAATCCCTCTGCAGCAAAGTAATATCTTGCTCACACTGTATTATTTTACAGAGTTTTGTGTCATCTGCAAACACTGAAACATGACTTTCAATGCTGTCTTCAAGATCATTTATAAACATGTTAAATAGAAGGGGTCCCAGAACAGACCCCTGAGGGACACCACTGGTCACCTCTGTCAAGCTTGAAAATTTACTATCAATGACAACTCTTTATACTCTGTTTTTAAGCCAATGTTCTACCCAAGAACAAGCATTTTCATCTAGACCGATTTCCTTGAGTTTGAACACTAATCTATTGTATGGAACTGTATCAAATGCCTTGGCAAAATCAAAGTAGATCACATCCACTGCAACACCCTGATCTATACTTCTACTTACTTCTTCCTAGAACGCAATCAAGTTAGTTTGACATGACCTGTGCTTTATAAAAAATGCTGATTTTTGCTGATAACCATGTTCTTCTCAAGGAATTCTTGAATATTATCCCTTCACAACCTTTCAAATATTTTCCCAGCCACAGAAGTTAAGCTCACTGGTCTATAATTTCCAGGCAAGGATTTTGAACCCTTTTTGAATATAGGAACCACATCTGCCTTCCTTCAATCCTCCGGAACACTTCCTGAAAGAAAAGAATCTTGAAAGATTAAAAACAGAGCTTCACTTATTTCTACACTTAGTTCCTTAAGTACTCGTGGATGGATACCGTCAGGCCCTGGAGCTTTGTTCATATTAACTTTCTTTAGTTGCTGCAGCACCTTGTCTTGAGTTAACCAATTCCAATTATTCTGCAGTTTTAGTAGCAATCATTTGCACATCTCCTGCCATGGGTTCTTCCTTAATATATACGGAGGAGAAATAGTTATTTAAAATTCCTGCCTTTTCCTGGTCTTCATTAACTAACACCCCCATTTCAGTTTTTAGTGTACCTACACTTTCATTTTGGGTTTTTTTAGAATGTATGTACTTAAAAAATGCTTTGGGCTTGGTTTTGCTCTCTTTAGCTATCATTCTTTCATTTTGAAGTTTAGCAAATCTAATTGCTTTTTTGCACGCATTATTTGCTTCCTTATATCTTTTATAAGATGCATCTGATTTGTCTGATTTAAATGCTTTAAATGCCCTTTTCTTATTTTTAATCTCTAGTTTTACTTCTCTACTAAGCCACATTGGTTTTAATTTGTTTCTTTTATATTTATTTCCCAATGGTACATACTGAGAAATGTACCTTTCTAATATTTGTTGGAAGATGATCCATTTATCCTCAGTGTTCTTTTCACTAAAGAGTTTATGCCAGTCAATATATTGTAAAGCTGCCCTCAACTTATTGAAATTAGCCTTTTTAAAATTATATGTTTTAGTATACCCCATGTGCTTTTGTTTTTTTGAGTTTATTTCAAAGGACACTATATTGTGACCACTACTTGAATGTTGGTCAAAAGATCAACGTTGTTTGTTAAAACCAGGTCCAGACAAGCGTCCATTTTAGTTGGTGCTTGTACAAGTTGTGACATGAAGGTGTCATTTAACAAGTTTAAAAACCTTATTCCCTTTGCTGAGCTACTAGTACCTCTGTCCCAATTTATGTCCGGGTAATTAAAATCTCCAATAATTAAAGTGTTACCCAGATTTGCAACTTTCTCAATTTGCTCAAACCGCTGTTGTTCCTCGTCAATATTAACATTAGGTGGTTTATAACAGATCCCAACCAATAGTTGGTTTCCCTTCTTTTCTCCCAAGCAGATATTTACCCATAAAGCTTCCACATTTTCCTCATCGCATTCCACTTGCTTAAGATTTGGCTTTAAATCGTGGTTGACATACAAACATACCCCACCGCCCTTCTTGTTTTTCCTATCCTTCCTAAATAACATGTACCCATTTAAGTTAACTGCCCAGTCATATGTCTCATCCCACCATGTTTCAGTTATGCCTATTATATCATATTGTTTAGTGTATGCTACTGCCTCTAGTTCCCCCATTTTGTTATTTAGGCTCATTGCATTAGAAAGCATACATTTAATATCATCTTGTCACTTGTACTTTTTGTGAATTATCAACATTACATAGCTTCTCTGTTCTGAGCTTGCCCCTCCCCCCATCTTCACCCCCTTTATACTGTGCTAAAGTCCATCTCCTTTCTGTCCTATCTCCATTTTGTAGATTGCTATGACCCTCCCCCCCACTACTAGTTTAAAATCTCCTCCAAACTTCTAGCCATTCTATCCCCCAGCACTGCAGACCCGTTTAGGTGCAATCCATCACTACTATAAATGTTGTACCCAATCGCAAAGTCGGCCCATTGCTCTAAAAACGCCAAACCCTCCTTCCTGCACCAAGACTTAAGCCACGCGTTGACCTCTCTAATCTACCCCTGCCTTTCCACTGTAGCGCGTGGTGCAGGTAATATCTCAGAGAATACTGAGGTGTTGGAGGTCCTTTTCTTACGTTTGCCACCTAATTCCCTGAAATCATTCTTTAGGACCTTCCATCTTCCTCTTACTTTGTCATTGGTACCAACATGGACCATGACCGCTGGGTCATCCCCTGCCCCTCCCAATAATCCATCCACTCTGTCAGCAACATGCCGGACCCGAGCACCCGGGAGACAGCAAATTGTCCGGTTGAGACGATCAGAGCGGCATTTTGCCCTATCTACTCTCCTAATGATAGAGTCCCCTACCATCACAACCTGTCTTGCCTTCCTTAAATTTTGATCCCCACCCGTACTAGGGGGGCAGTTTCCTCGGCTGTTAGAAGTAACAGCTTCCTCTAATACAGCTACTCCTGAGCTGATGCTCCCAACATCTTCACTCAAACGGGCAAATCTGCTCGGTTGCACCAAATCAGGACTAGCTAGCCCTTTCCTCTTCCCTTCCCCCCGCTTCCTCGCTCCACTGTCACCCAGCTACATGCCTGTTCCCCATCTGTCTTATCTCCTCCCTCTCCACTACTTGTCCCCACTAAACTCTGCTCAGTGAGCAGCAGACTCCTCTCAAGATTGTCAATCTCCCTCAAAGTTGCGATTTGCTTCTCGAGATCTCCAATCTGAGCTTCCAGAGAAGCCACTCGCACACAACCATCACAGAAATATGGACCCTGGATGGGTACATCCAGGCATCCATACATGCAACAAGATGTGCATTGAGTCAAACCACCAATCTTACTAACACTCATTAAACATCTTCCATTTTTTAAAGTCAGTGTTTAGTGAAGATTTTTAAGATAAGTACATAAATAAAATCTTAAGAAAAATGCACCCAGCATAAGTAAATGTGAATGGATATCTATTTTTACAAAGCCAATATACAGTGAAATTTGAGAACGCTAAGCAAAGCCAAAGTAGTAACCTTACATATGTACCATTTTGGCTTAGTCTGTAATTCTCAGACTCTACTGCCTTAGGTCTGATCAGCATGCTACAATTAAAAATCTAGAAGCCTTAGATTTGGCCCTTCGAAACATTGGTCCCTTTACAATATGAGAAACATTTTATTTCTGCCTGAGAAGTTCACTATCAAATTCACTGTAAATCATAATCACGTCTCAGTGAGACTGTCAATGAGAGGATAGGGAAGTGAACATACACAAGTAACTATGTACAAAAATTAAAGGTTAGATTTATAAATGAGGAATATTGAACAAATTCTAACTGGAAATTAGAACTTTGAAAAATGGCAATGAAACAATTCTTTAATATAACATATATTGCACTTTAAACTGATGTAATACAAGATATGATATAATTGCTTAGATTATTTGTTCTGTTCCTTAAAACATGACAAAACGATGTACTATATTTTTAAACCCATGAAGGTGTAATTATAATCATTGCCGGATCAAGCAAATATAATTCGGAATTTCATCTCATCAAGATCCCCTACATTCCTTTCGTACAAATTACCAAAGTGACATTTTTTTTGCTGCAGGGGTTATGTTATTTGTTTTATGTCTTTTTTTTCCTTTTTTATGCTTTTGTGACAAAGTAGCAACACTGTTCTATCAGCTTAAATCCCACAATGCATTCCTGTACATAGTTTTAAAACTTAATTTATACAAAAATGATAATCATAAGAATTTCAAACTGCTTACATATTCACGTAGATTTCTGTGATGTGCCATTGTGATTTGCCTGGGAGTCAATTTCAAACAGCATATTTTTCTTAATTCTGTGTAGTTCTCTACTACAGTCAATAAAATGCATGTTCGTATAAATAGATTGAAATAGTTACAAGCTGGCAAAAGGCCTCTGTGAGTCATGTGAAGTAGGTATTTGATATCATTTATTTTCACGCTCAGCCACTGAGACAAGAGAGATTCTGTGTTCTTTTTGGCTTGGGGACTTACCTCAGGCGATTATGAAAGAATGCTTTTTTTTTTATTTTAGTACAAAATAAATCTGGAATACCAAATACATTTCTATGCATACAGATATGACTTTGTCTCTTAGCCCATGGGAAAATGATGTTCTAACCTGTTTATGTGCAGCTGCAGACCACCTGTAGAAAAAAATCAAATTAAGAAGATACCCTACTGTTGTTTTGGAGTAAAGAATTGTCTTATGATTATGTATTTATTTTATTTTTCACAATCTGTGTAGATTTTATTGAGCAATGTATCGTCACGACAAGTAAGATTTGGCATGTGTTTTAAAGGTCCAGTCAACCTCGTTTTTTTAATGGATAAACTATTCGAGGTTGTTGTTTTTCTACCATCATAAAATCTACGCACAGAATAACTATAAGAAATATGTAAATATTAGTCATACACTTCCTCTGCCAAACCTACCCTACCTAAACCTACAGTTTGATAGGTTTTTATTGTTTGTCAGGGAACACAAAGGGTAGTTTGTGCAAAACAGTATGTGCGCACTTTACGTGTGACAAGATGCTGCTATCAAAACATTTAAAAAAACAAATTACCCCCTTTAATAACACGTGACAATTGCTAAATGGTTCATCAATAAAAGGCTAAAAACACTGTAGTTGGACAAAAGAGTATTTAAAAACCCACATGTACTTTTTGTCTGCTTTACGTCCATGCTATCCTAATGCCAAATCGAAACCTGAAATCTGGGCTTTTTTTAAGCAAATAATAGTATAGCTGCCATGTTTCCACAACTGCCTGTTTCTCTCTGTAGAGACAAACGTTGAGACAAAAATGTTGTGTGGGCGCCATACCACCTGCACAAACTGGATAAGTCTGTGCACAAAGGAGATCGTAAGTATCATCATCTTGATGTCTCTGCTTTAGTTTTGTTTCTCTAGATATTTGAGGTGTCAATTAGCTGAGAATTAGTGGTGAGAAATTGTTATCATTCTATTTACAATCCAGGAATGCCAAATTGATATAGTCATATATTTCATATTTATCAACACATTAAGGGGTACCAATACAGCTTTAAAATTGATGATACAACCACAATCCCACAATAAGATAATTTTTTTCTTTCATTAGTATCAGATCTGATAACTTACATTAAATACTCACTTTTTCATGATCAAAATTATTCCGAGAGAGGATTTAATAGATTCTTAACAAATTAAACACCTCAAACTAAGTGAAATACCTTTCTATCAAATATTTAATCCCCAGATTATTTGTTTGTCATGGGTTTGCACATGAGCAGAACAAGCACTACAAAAAAACCTCCCCTGACCTGATGACATACACAAGTAACATTAATGATTCTGCGTTATGACAAGTAAAAGACAAATAAATAATAAACCAGGTCATGGAGGAAGCTGCTTATGTGGAGTATAATGTAACATGAATCAAAGGATTTTGTGCGTACTCTTAGGTAACACAATAGGGCAAAGAGGGGTTGTTAGAGTAACCTTACATAACCCCAAATCCATTCCCATAGATTTGCATCAATTATGACACTAAAACGCACTAGACTATGTTGTCGGATTGATGCTGACCACTGTGGCATCAAAAATGACCGAGCACGGGATTATATAATGAGTAGAAGGTGAAGCAGGCTGCATCAAAAAGGACATCAGAATGATGCACAGCATCAATACGCTATGTTGGCAGAGGGGGCAGGGACCATGACCCTGTAATTGGGACAGTTGACTGGGTAATAGGCATCTTTTTTTTCTGGATACCTATGATCACATAGGTGCCTGAAGCTACAATTTGTTGTGATTTGTTGTAATAAGACCAGTATTCCAAAAAGTAGAGTGACCCTGTTCCTAGCTTTACATAGGTCCCCCTCCCCCATTTCCAGTAAATATAATAAAGAGTTTTACTCACCATTTTCAAAACTCTGCCTGTGGTATCATGAGGGACGCATGACCTCCTCCGTGATGGTCAATCCAATGCTTCTCATAAATGAGTATCGATTTAATGCTTATCTATGAGGGCTTCCACATCATGTGACCGCATTTTGCATGGTCAGTGTAGCAGAAGCGCCTCTGGTGGCTGTCATTTAACCTTGCAATGTAAACATGGTAGTTTCTAAATACTGTTATGTTTTTTTATTGTACGGCTAAAAGGACAGGGATATTGCAGCCAGACCATTTCATGGAGATGAAGTGGTGTGTGAATATAGTGTCCCTTAAAAAGAAATGTAACTGTGCCATGTAATTTTTTCAATTGTAAAGACACAAAAAATGTTTGGCCTACTGCAGAACTGACTGCAATAAATATTGGAAATATACGACACAATCCTTTCCTATGTATCATCAACCACAAACTAGGAAAATGCATCTACTAATTTCTCCAGATAATACCGATGTTGATACATGTCAACTAAATAAGGCCGAAAAAGGCAAAAAATGCCGCTTATTTTTAAACATTGAGCAGATGTAAAATATTTTTGCTAAATTGTTTTTTACATTTTCTTTTTGTTTCATTTAAAATTACAGTTCATCTTCTACATCTGTTATCTTTTTTTCTCTCTATGACATTGGACATCAGGTGTATAACAAAACAGAACAGTCTCCTAAAATAATGGACATATGTGAGCATTTTTTGCCAAGTATTCTGCTTTACTGCTCTATTGATCTTGCAGCCTCTTAGTCTCTCCTGTGTTTGAGATCAGATACTGCGAGATACATAGAAGCCAGAAAAACAGTGTAGAAGAGCGTCTGGCGCATGATGTAAAAAAAAGAAGAAATAAAAAACAAAAAAAAACTTGGATTTGCCTTATTACTGTGTGTCAGACCCGCAAACCAGGTGTCAAACGTTGAGTCTTCCAGAGTTACGAGATGCCAGCATGATGTTTGTCATGGTCATAGCAATCTGAATCAGTATCAAACAACAATAGCACTGTTAAACTATTCAGAGCAAAGGGATTTTCTTGATATCAAAGAAATTGTCATCTCACATCAAATATCCTTGTGAATCTAATAAAATAACAGCTCAACGTGATAAAGCCCTAAAGGACTCATTTTTACCTTTTGGTCAAATGTGAATCAAATAAAGCAATCTGTTTAAAAGGAACAGGATCTCACAACAAAGGACAAGAATTAAAACAAATGTACAACCTGTCATTTAAAAATTAAATAATTTCTTGCATTGTAGACCATGGTAACAAATTGCCAAACACCTTATGTCGGATGTACATAAAATGTGTCAATTCATTTTCATATTGTTAGATTTACCTTAAGATACCCTTATCAAAATGAAACTTAAAAACTTAAATTGCTAAACTTATTTCTATGTGAACTGAAGCTTGAACACCCCTATTGATATATATTAATATAAGTGAATAAAAGTATATTTTATGAGTTTTAACAATTATGGTATTTACTATGGCCCTTACCGGTGCTTCCAGGAATATTTATTTACGTTGTTTTATTTTTATTTATTTATTTATTTATTTATTTATTTAAATATGATCTATCCCCAAAGGTCAAACATGGCAGTTGATATTTAAAAGTATGCCCAGTGAATTTTTATTTTTTATTTTAAATAACAATGTACCGTAACCCAGATTCTTAAAAAAGCCCGACCTTGGCCCTAATTCCCCTTCCAACTACCACCCTATCTCGTTACTGCCATTTGTCTTCAAGGTTCTTGAGTGAGTTGTGTATGCGACATTGACAGGCTTCTTCAAATCCAACTCTATGCTTTACCCGCTTCAATCCGGATTCCACGCTCGTCACTCTGTTGAAACAACTGTGACCAAAGTATATAATGATCATATCACTGCTAAATCCCATGACCACTACTCTTTCCTAATTTTCCTTAACCTTTCTGCTGCTTTTGACACTGTTGATCATCAGCAGCTTCTTCTCATCCTTCGTAATCTCGGTCTAGGAGAAACCGCTCTTCCTACCTCTCCCAGCACTCATTCAGTGGTTCATTCTCTGGATCTGCCTCTTCTCCCCAATCCCTCTCTGTTGGGGTTCCCCAAGGGTCTGTCCTTGACCCCCTATTGTTCTTAATCTACACTGTTTCCCTTGGTAAACTCATCAGCTCCTTCGGCTTCCAGTATCATTTATAGGCAGATGACACGCAAATGTATCTGTCCTCTCCTGATTTCTCAACACTCTTGACTCATGTCTCTGACTGCCTCTCTGTTATTTCCAACTGGATGGCTGCTTATTTCTTTAAACTGAATCTGTCCAAAACAGACCTTCTGGTCTTCCCCCCCTCAAGTGTTGTTACTCCCTTGTCTTTGTCCCTCCAAGTCAATGGTGCTACCATACGCTCCACCTCTAAGGCACGCTGCCTAGGTGTTCTCTTTGACTCTGACCTCTCCTTCACCCCTCATGTCCAATCAATCACCAAATCCTGCCGCTTCCATCTCAAAAAAGTTTGCGCATCCGACCCTATGGTGCCTGCTATGGTGACCCAAGGTGCCTGCTTTGAAGGGGACTGAGGCATCATTGTCCTACGTACAATGTATTTTGTATCTTCTTCTATAACTGTCTCTGTTTTTCATATTTCATGGCTCTATACTTTGTGAACATATATTGTGTATGCTTCATTTTCCCACCATTGTCATTATATACTCATTGTCATTATACTAGTTTTAAAATTGAAACAGCAAGTTTTAAATAGGAATGTTGTTTACATCAATAGGGTAAAGATGGGACACCTAGGAGGTATATTAGTGTGTGGTAGTTCTGAAAACAAGGTGGGCATATGAGCAAGAAAAGGTTGGTAACAGGAAACCAATATGCTCAACAGAGGATGTGAGAAGAAATAAAAGTTCTGTATCAAAGCCATCATCCCTATCACATATCAGTCTGAGTATGGGAAAACAAGAAAAAGGTTTTGTAAGTTCCAAAATCGATATTCTGTTAACGAGGGTGAGTAAGTCTCAGGGTAACAGAAATAAAACAAATCAAATTCCAAAGCAAGGATCTAATCCTTAAAGTTGGTCTAAGGCTAGTGGGTATGTTTTGGGTATAATTCGTAGAACCATTAAGGAGGCACAACATACATCAAGGTAATTTCTAAATACCGGAGTCAAGCAGTTCTGGGTCAGGTTATAAAGAAGAAAGATCAAGGTAGTAGCTTAAAGTCTATTAAATTAACATAAAAAAATGAAGATGTTCTAATAGTACTGAAAGCAAAATAGACACATTAATGTATTAATTTCAGGCATTCTATATTCTCTCAGGTCTATATTTTTCAATAATAACAGTGTCTAAAATAGGAAATGTTATAGTTAATAACCTATGTTATTAAACTATTTGATGTTAAAAATGTACAATAAATCATATGATAATTTTTCTTAAAGATATCTCTATAGTAGTATTTTGGCCACTATCATGCCAGTGAATGATTTAAATTTTTATTTTAATCGAGCTTATTAGCTTTTTAAGTTTTATCAAAGACGGTACAAAATATAATAAGAGTCTATCTGTGTCAGCTAGCCAGCCGCACATGGCCTAATTTGGCCAGAAACTCTACTGAAAAATCTTGGAATGTTATCTTGCCATTTTAGAATAGACCCTATTTAGTTTCCCAGAAACCATTATGCCTCGAGGTGCAATAGGGACAAGAGATGCCTTGTTTACAACAGAAAACATCTATTAAAAAAGGGAGAGAGAATGCAAGAATCTTGATATAAATCATAAGTTGGATTCACAGTGCTATGTTCACAAAAACACTGAATCTATTCATTTGTATGTAAAATGGTCATGTCTTATCGGTGGTAAACTACAGAGTTCAGAAATGCTGCATGCCTTGTGACTTTGGAGGTTATTTGAAGAATGACATCACTAATTTTAAGCACATTATCACCTTTCCTCTTCTTTGGCGTATAGAGATAGGATTGTACACTTGTAAATAATACCTTTTTTGTTACTTGCAGCTGTTATAACTAGAGTTGAAAATGGCACTTCATCTAATGATGAATGATGTCTGACCTCTTGCTTCTCTTGCTCTGAATATCGCACGGCACAAAATTATTATGATCAACCTCAACAGCCCTACTGTTGAGTTTAAAACTTAAATGAATTGCAAGATTTAATGGAGAATATCCAAGGTACAGTTGGTTATTAAGATATAATCTATACAGTAATAGAAATATTAACATTAGCCTGTCTAATTTATTTCAATTAATTTCTATATTTAAAAAAATGAATCATAAACTATCAATAAATATTATTAAAAAATCAATAAAATGTAGTTAAAACAATTAAGCAAATAAAAAGCTGTTGATTACCAGTATCAAGACATCTCTTATTTATTTATTATTTAAATACAAATTGTTAAAAGAAAATTAAGCTGTAATCCCATAACTGCATTTTTTGATAGTGATGTTTTCTTAATTAGTATATCTATTGGTTTTTTCCAGAAATTCTAATCCTGCTGCTGTAGTACATTCAGAAAATCTTTGATTTTTCCATCTGTGTCTTATATCATAGTTTCTCTGTATTTGTGTGAGTTAATTATGTTAACTTGCAAACATTTCAGCATTTTCAATGGGAAACTTCAGCTTGAATAGACAGGAACGCAGATGCTATATCTCTCGTTGATTGCTTTGTTGTATGCTGACTTCAAACTTTTAATATATGGTTGCATCCAATCAGTCAGCATGCACAATGGTGTTATATGTGAAGACACACAAATTGGGGCTATTAAAGCAAAGCATAGACAATTGTAGTTTGATGATCTACACAATGGTTGCTATATTTGTTTATAAAATTTGTTGCACCATTTAATATTACTAAACATTTATGATGTCATGATTATGTATGTAATGACATACATCATTTGATACCTGTTTCCTAATTCTCCCACGATTACCTTTAAAAATCAATACACTGCTGTAATAAGGGTGGTGAATATTTTTCTCTTTGATAGATGTGGGATTGTAAGAAAAGTTGGAACAATTCTCACACTAATTAAGTTGCTTTATGCTAATTATATACAAATGTCTTTAACCCCTTAAGGACACATGACATGTGTGACATGTCATGATTCCCTTTTATTCCAGAAGTTTGGTCCTTAAGGGGTTAAAGGTCCATTATATGTTATTATTTATATAGCGCCAACAAATTCCGCAACGCTTTACAGTGGGTGGACAAACAAACATGTAGTTGTAACCAGACAAGTTGGACTCACAGGTCCATTGCGACCAGTTGCTGAGTCTTAACAGTTCCACATTCGTACTGAAAAGTGGTGTTTATTCTAAAGTTCTACTTCAGACCAGGATCACCCACCACCAATAAATCTCAGCTCTTCCTTACATTCAGTCGTTAAGTCTCCAACTCCAATCCACTCCATAAAGGAAAAGGGTTTCAATAATAGCATTTATTGGTTATTGCTTTAAATGCACCCCCTTTATACGTATACCCATACTGCTGGGGTATTTACTTTAACAATAATCAATATCTGAAGGTTGGTTCTTAGGACATCAGTGTCCACTGGATCTACTATTTTTACCAACACTTAGCAAGTTAGTAACTGGAATTGGACCAGAATTGGAACTGGGAGTTGCGAATGTGAAAAATCGCACAGGCCAGGCCACCCCATTGTACCAGGACATGAGAACTGGCTAAAAATTAGATAAAGACAGAGACAAATAAGGGTTCAGGTATAGGGTAGTTGCTGAGAAAATGGCAGTCTTACAGTAACACTCAGCAGTCAGGTTAAGGGAAAATTGCAATAATTTGCAGCCTTTGAAAAAAGGAATGCAATAATAATATAGCAATATTGGACTATGGCAGGCAATCTGACCGTAAGGTCTACAAAAACACATTTTGCAAGGACAGGTCAAGGATGTTGCTTTCTGGAGAACTAGAGTGGGGAGTGGTGTGGCATTGCTCTGAGAATAGTGAAGATGCAAATTACATGACTTCATGTAGGAAGGCATTTATGTCTGTAGAAACAGTGTGTCACACTCCCTTAATTAGAATCACAGCACCTTTATATCTTGTAGGAGCATTATGTATATATACACAGCAAAACAACTGGGGACTGCCACAAGATATGGACCACTGCTGTAGGCAAGGACAAAGGGACGGAAAGCTCCCAAAATCTGACCTTGAGTAGAGGTTACAGCAATAGGTGTGGGAAAGCATGGAGACATTGCATTCTGGGTTCTTATGGGCAGCCTGGAAGCTGCTACATTTCAGTGGTATGTAATACATTCTCAATGTACATCACTATGCATCACTATTCATATACTGATGCCTTGCGTCCTTGATGCAATAGCATGCAGTGGTAGCAGCCATATTAACCAGCACTATATAAAGCAAACCTTAGGTTGGTGATTACTAACTCTTTATTTAGAGATCCAAATAATGTACAGGGTGTTAGCTTAATGATCTATTCTTAAACTGAAAGTATTTCTCAGTGACACATTGATCAAGTGTTATATCAGCTAAAATAAATACTGGGAAAAAAAAACTTCATTAGATCCCAATGGCTGTCAATGGAACCTGAGTAATGTTGGGTATGATTAAAATAGCAAGGGGACCCAGTTTTAGTTCATTTAAAAACGCCATAAGATTTTTTGGGAAAATTACTCCTCTAAGATCAGACTGATCAGACTTCTAAAGCAATATTGTTCAATGAGATAATTTTGCAATGGCTGACTTGAATAATTATATTTAAAAACAATATATAAATGTTTCTGTACGTGCAAAGTAGAGTAATGTCAAGTTCTAATTGATTAGTTATTGACAATTTACTTTTGCAACAGATTACCCATAATTATTGAAATAATATATATAAAAACTTTTATATGTATATAAACGTGAAACTAAACTTTTTATAGCACTCCTATTTGGCTCAGTATTTGCTTTCATTCTAGCTACTTTTCGTATACAAAACCTCTACATACGTTTGTGTGTGTGTGTGTTTGTGAGCGCACGTGCATTCACACAATAAGGTGCAATAAAAATGTTAGTATTGCTGTAGTAAGAGTTAACCATGTTTCCAAATGAAGAGTACATTTCACACTGGGGGTGGGCAGATCCCGGCGCTTTTATGGGAATGTTGATATACCTTAGCAATTTATACCTCAATAAACATACGTCTAATAACACCACTTGTTCTGTGTGCATATGTGTGTGTGCAGTTCAACTTCAATTGTTATGACATAGCTACTTTTACATTTTCTAAATGTGTTTCCAGCATTAAATTGTACAACATTTTTAGAACATGTGTTCAGCTATTTCTGTAAGAATGAAGCTCTTAGCAAAACATAAGCCCTCTGCATGAGCTCCTAGCAGCAAAGTGCTTAAAAGATAAAGTAAAAATTGGTGCCATGGGAAGAACACCAGCTGTAGAGCACGCAGGTCCATTATAAAAAGTATGGTAGTGGGAAAGGAGAAAATGATTTAATCAGGAGTAAAACCAATTTTATTATAAGGACAAGCAGGGGGTGTGGCACCATAGTGAGAGGGACATTTCAAAATATCTTGACAGATTTCAACAATACAAAGCCCAGTGCTTTAAAGTGACAGTATACCCTGACAGGTTTCTCTTTTTAAAGCTATTGTTAAGTGTTGACTGTTTTATTTTTGACTGCTACGACGCAGCCATTCTATTTCAAAAGTGAGTTTAAATAACTGGAGGTTAATTGTTTAAATATGATCAATCATGGTAATCACTGTGAAGGAAAGGTCTCTTGCCCAGTGACTTCTGAACAGCTTCAACTATGGTACTTAAGTTGTCACAAATAAAGAACAATTTGCAGGATTTTTTTCCCATGTCACTTAATGCCTTTTTTTTTCGTCTTTGAGACAATCTTTATCAGCATCAGTTGTGTTGTTCAACTTTTTGTTAAATGTTCGTAGATAATATATTCTTCTCTTCCATTATTAGAAATTAGGAGATTCGTTCAAAATAGCACTGAGCTTTATCACTTTGCTTATTTTATTTTGTTAACAATTAGTTTCTATGCTTCTCTTTATATTGTAAGTTTAATAATATTAAAAAAAAACACTTTACAAAGAACTCCACGTGAATAATTATAAAAAAACATACAAAAAAATGCAAAAGAAAAAAAAATGAACAATATGTTTTATATAATATGTACATAACAGATGTTACTAAGCTGTGAAGGTGGCACATTATTCTGTAATTATTGTTTGATGTTTAAATAAATATACATAGATAATACCAAGCAATAGAGGATAAACGTTGCATTATTTTTAAATTAATGATGTATTTAAGTTCTCATTTGCAACTTATATTAAGATTTCTCTGTTCAGGTTAGCTTCAAAAGAATCCATCCTCTTTTATAAAAAAAAAAAAATGTAATTTGGAAGAGCTGTGTTTTTTTCCTAAAGTGTTATCATTCATGACAGCTTTACATAGCCTTCATAGACCAACAGGGGTCTGTCTAATATTGTTTGAGAAAAACTCTACCTTGCTGAGTTGAAAACAGATTTATTGAAACAGCGACAAAAAGAATTATTTTCCCTCTATGTTTATTCCTAGTTGATCCTGCATTCACGCACAAAATTCTAACAATTGCTACCTATAATTCCCTAGTACATAGCAAGTCTAACATATGTATTATAATAGTTGGTTTTCTATTGCCATGTTTAGCATATGTCTCATGTTGGCTCGATAAGGCCTTTAGGTCAGTCCCATGAGCCAGACATCATTGGCACTTCTAGCCCCTCGGCCTCAAAACCAAATAGCTTTGAATCACGTTGCGCTGTAATGCTAATTTTCCTGCTGATGCATTATGGGAATAAATGTATCTGACATGTTATGTCAATGGCAATGTCTCTTTGTATTCTTGTTTTTTGTTAGCTGCATTCCTACAGATGGTATTCCATTGAAAATGTTCCTTTCCTAGAGAAAAAAAAAAACATGCACAGCACCAAACCTCTAGGTACAGAAGGCTGTTAACGGATGCTGATGATAGTAGGCAAACATTAACATAATAATTAGTGTCTTGTAATTGTTTCATTAAAACCAGTTGTTCCATTTCTCCTCGTGTTTTCCCAGAAGAGAAGCTGAATTTGGACGACAGCCAGTGGGAGGACATCCACGTTGTCACCGGCGCACTCAAGATGTTTTTCCGAGAGCTGCCTGATCGTCTGTTCCCATACTGTTTCTTTGAACAGTTTGTAGAAGCAATAAGTAAGTACAATTATTTATTTAATTATTTACTTTACCATTGGAACTTGAAATGAACAAAAAAAAAATAATAATAATTTGTCGTTTTAATTTATAAAGGTTTTGTACTAGTCTTAATATTTTGGTTTTAATTCAACTGTAAATAAAAGAGTCACAATTTGCAATGCATTGAGCAAAATTGTTTTAAACATTAATTACTTTACAGTTTCTCTATTTAATTATTCATTCTTTTTGTATTTGTAGAAATGCAATTTTAAGCACTTAGTTGAAAATAAAATAGGACAATATAGTCATGTCTGCAAAACTGCGATATTGTAAGTCAGTAAGTCAATGAGATGAACGTACTCCTCATGAAGTTTGTCCTTAAAACCAGTAAATCCAGTCCATATTGTATTATATCTTCTGTCAATATATTATACCATGAATTACAATGGCAATAATAAAGATTTCTATGTTTAGAGAAAGTGGATCTAAGAGTGGGTCAAGAGATTGCAACCTCTTGACATGTTTTCAAGTTGAGATGAGGAAAGAAATTGTAAATTATTCAGTGGCCAAAAATGTTAAATTTTAAACGATTAGCCACATGGCTATAAAGAGCGATCCAATAACTTGGGTGATGGAAGAATCGATGAGTATAATTTTAGGAAGCCAAATTAAACTAGAAAATGTAGAGAAGCAACTGAAGGAAAATTATAAAAAGAATAAAACACTTGAAGAAAAGTAAATATAGATAGATAGACCTACTCAAATTGCTATTGGTTCATGCTGTTCGTGTTTTGTAATTATATTTATTTCTGACATATTTTCCCATGATCTTAATAAAAATAATAAAGGACCCTTAATCAAATTATTCATCTACCAGAACCCATGAGTAGAAGTGACCCTTTTAATATATGATTTTCTTAAAAAAAAGAATAAATCCAGCTACATATAAAATGAACAGTTTAGCAAATGAGACCTGCAGACCAACTTTATTATTATTATTAGTAGTAGTAGTAGTAGTATTGATAAAATGGCAACAAATTCCACAGCACTGTACAATAGGTGGATTAACAGACAAGTATCTGTAACAAGACAAGTTGGATGCACAGAAACAGAGGATGCACAAGGCCCTGCTGAAATGAGCTTACCTTCTAGTGGGAGTGTGGCAAAGTGGCACAAGAGGTTATGTTAGGATGTATTTCCTGTATGGGAAAAAGTAGCTTACAAGAATAATTTACAATGATCAGTTAGATTGATATGACTTTTTAATGATCTTTTAAAGGAACTGAGACTGGGTTAGAGTCTAACGGAGCAGCAAAGGTAGCTTCATAGGAAGGCGCAGCCACAGATAAGTCCTAATGGTGGGCGTCAGAGGTGTGGGTAAGAACAGAGGATAGACACAGATCTTCGGCAGGCAGGTCATAGTTGTGTATTAATCAGGATAGGTAGGAGCAGAATTATGTAGAGATTTATAAGCAAGCACCAGAAATCAAAATTGAGTTCTAAATTTTATGGGAAGCAAGTGTAAGGACTGACAGAGGTGGAGGCATGGGAGGTGCAGGCAGACAGGTAGATGAGCCTTACTACCGCATCAATTAATGGACAAAGTAAGACCACTCAGAAGTGGATTGCAGTAGTCAAGACAAGAGAGGATAGTGGCATGGACCAGCATCTTAGCCACATTTGAGTTCTGTTCAGGTCTGAGGCATGAAATTTGTAACTCAGGCTTTGAAAGTGAGATGTTAGGGTTAGATATGCCTGCTATAAAGCTATGGAATGGTGAGATGTATTCATGCACAGATGAGGTGAAGGTTAGTCAAGCAAAACAAACATTTTGGTAGGTATTATAAATTGTAATATAAAGGGGGAGGCCAGAAGTCACAGAGAAAAGTCATTAGAGGCATATAGGTAGGTGAATAAAACAATTAAGTATACAAGCCTTAATATGTACCACACCGAAAACAGGGTGACAGTATAAATTAAAGGGGTAGCAAACCAATGTAATAAAACATACAACCTGTATATAATAGAACAAGTCTTGAGAAATCTAAAAATATGAAAAATCATACAATGGTGAAGTATGTACAAAACACCAAGCTCAATCCCGAAGGTAGAGAACTTACAAACAGTATTGTTGATCTGTGCTTATCTCCCTCTTAAAGGGTATCTCAGAACAGCAAAGGAAAACTTATTTTCAAGGAGAGCTTGTAGGTGTAGATCAGAATATATACAAAGACTCCAATCCTCAAATGAGAAAAATATATAGAGCAGTATTGTCAACCAAAATACATTTATTGGTTATACTTACATAGAAACTGTGTAAAATCAGCATATCTCCACTCAAACGCGGGTACCATGAGGAGGGAGGTCCAGCTTCAATAAGTAGAACAATAAAAGAGATAATAATAACAACAAAAATAAAAAAGGAAAAAAACTAGGAACTAAATGTCCCAAAAAATAAATCAAACGCGTTTCGTCCTGTTGACTTCTTCAGGGATATGAAAGAAACAAGAGACAAGTTCTTTTTATATGTCCCAATGAATTGTTTGCAAAATTTGCCACCCGTGGTGTCTTACTTCCGGGTTCCGTCCATGTCGCCTCTGATTGGATATGCGTGCTGACGGATACGTTCGCGGGTGTAGATGTCGATCATTTCCGCGCTTCACAGTGAGATGTAACCTCGCAGAAATCACAAGGGATGTATATTTTAGGAGGACTTCCGCGTTCCACAGTGGAACCACCGTAATCCCCTATAGTGGGAAAACCGAGCATCCACCATGGGAAGGGGGAGAGCTCCTTACCATAAAACCAAATACAAAATTAAACTGAAAAATACAGTTATAAAACATATTAAATACAATAAACAATATATATATAAAAAAATATAAAAATTAATAATATATAGAAACATATATATACAAAATATATAGAAACATATATATAAAAAAGGCATGTATGGTTAGTAAAAATGCCAAATACTGACAATATTATACAAATATCAGAAGCTGAATATTACCAGCACAGGTATAATCTAAATATGCTGTAAAATACAACCTAAAAATATTCCAAAGAATACATATTCTCAAAAAAGATTCCAAAAAGTTAAATAATCTAATTAAAGGAGTCCTGTTAAATCGATGTCTTGGTTTAAGCCTGTCCCTAAGGTTTTTAGAGTATAAATCCAAAAAGCTTCTTTTTTAGCTAAGTCATAGATTTAATTTCCCCCTCTCCAATTTGTGGTAACCTGGTCTATGCCAATAGCAATAAAAGTAGACCAATTGAACATACTACAAGTATTGCAATGATTGGGGACACTATGTTCCACTTTATGTGTCCTGATATTGTTAAAATGTTCTCGAAGTCTAATATGCAGTTTTCTGGTAGTTCTTCCTATGTACTGCACACCACCTCCGCATTGCAGCAGATAAATTACATATGTCAATGTGCAGTGTATGAATTTCTTTATATTATATATCTGATTAGTATTAGACCCTGTAAACGACATTGTTTTTCTTTTTTAGTAGATACAAGTGGAGCAGGTCCCACATTTATGAAAACCTGGGGTTTTTTGTAATTGTAAAAAGTTCATTTTTGGACTCTTTGTCTGTTTAGGTAAAAGGCTAGGTGCTAATTGATTTTTTAGATTATCTGCTTTTCTATATATAACTATTGGTTTTTCAGGTAACTTTTTTCCTAGAATTTCATCTTTTTTCAAAATCGCCCAATGTTTTTTGAGAATATTTTCAATTTTTTTAGCCTGAAAGCTATATTTAGTAACAAAGGCAAATTCTGTGTATCTACTGCTGTCCTTATTTTTACATCTGATGTCTTTATTTTTTAGGAATTCTGAACGATCCTTCTCTTTAATTTTAAAAAAATCTCTTTTTATTTGGTCTATATTATAACCCTTTTCTGCGTATCTGTATGTGTCCCATTGGGAGGCTTCTTGTATCCATTTGGGACCATACCCGGGGGGGAATCTCCTCCTCTGGCGGCGTTACATAGATGATGTTCTTATAATTTGTGAAGGAGATATCCAAGGGCTAGAAAAATTTATCGAGACTATAAATTTAAATCAATACAATTTGCATTTTACTTCTAATATTCATAGGACTACCATAGATTTTTTTAATTTAATCTTATATATAGAAAACGAGATTCTTAACACTAAGACCTTTTTCAAAAAGACAGTTTGTAATAAAGCCATAAAAAAGACCAGCTTACATCACCCTACATGGTTAAACAATGTCCCTAAAGGACAAATAACCCGAATGAGAAGAAATTGTTCCAATATTCAGACGTTTGAAGAGCAATCAAAAATTATACAAAACAGATACGCTGAAGAAGTCAACAGGACGAAACGCGTTGGATTTATTTTTTGGGACATTTAGTTCCTAGTTTTTTTCCTTTTTTATTTTTGTTGTTATTATTATCTCTTTTATTGTTCTACTTACTGAAGCTGGACCTCCCTCCTCATGGTACCACCGTTTGAGTGGAGATATGCTGATTTAACACAGTTTCTATGTAAGTGTAACCAGTATTAATAAATGTATTTTGGTTGACAATACTGCTCTATATATTTTTCTCACTTGAGGAATGGAGTCTTTGTATATATTCTGATTTACACCTACAAGCCCTCCTTGAAAAGAAGTTTTCCTTTGCTGTTCTGAGATACCCTTTAAGAGGGAGATAAGCACAGATCGACAATACTGTTTGTAAGTTCTCTACCTTCGGGATTGAGCTTGGTGTTTTGTACATACTTCACCATTGTATGATTTTTCATATTTTTAGATTTCTCAAGACTTGTTCTATTACATACAGGTTGTATGTTTTATTACATTGGTTTGCTACCCCTTTAATTTATACTGTCACCCTGTATTCGGTGTGGTATATATTTCCTGGTTTGTTATATATTATATTTGGTGTATGTGAGGTACACTTTTTGGGTGTTTGGCATTACCATTTGGTCTTTTGGGATATTATACAGTATCTTTTTTATACATTTTACAAGCCTTAATCTTTAGCATACAGGACAAGACAGAAAGGTAAATAAAAATTAAATAGATAAAATACATATAAAAAAATAAAAAATTGATTTTCTCACTCCTCCTGGGTGCTATGTTTATTCCTCCCAGAGGCCTGGGAGTTTGAGAGTTCTGCGCAGTATCTTAGCTGTTCCTATAACTGCACTCTTTTGGACAGCAAATCTCAGATGTCCCACCTGGAATCTGTTGAAGCCACTCCCCCAACTTAGGATTCACAGCCCCGAGTGATACTATCACAATTGGAACTACTGCTGCCTTCACTTTCCACATCCTTTCTTGTTCTTCTTTCAGTCCTTGGTATTTCTCCACCTTCTCATGTCCCTTCTTCCTGATGTTATAGTCACTGTGTGTTGCCACATCCACCATGACAGCAGTCTTTCGTTCCTTGTCTACCACCACAATGTCTGGTTGGTTGGCCAGCACCTGCTTGTCTGTCTGGATCTTGAAGTCCCGCAGGATCTTAGCCCTGTCATTCTCAACTACCCTTTGTGGTATCTCCCATCAGTTGTTTTGGTACACAATCCCAGCAATTTGGTTGTGTCTCTCCATGTATGCTGTTCCTGCTAACATCTTGCATCCGGGTATTAGGCGCTGGACTTTCTCACAGGCCTCTTTACACAGTCTGCACCTTGGGTCTTGCCTGGTGTGGTAGACTCCAGCTTCTATTGATCTGGTGCTGAGTGCCTGTTCCTGTGCTGCTAGGATTAATGCCTCAGTGCTGTCTTTCAGTCCTGCCTTTTCCAACCACTGGTAGAATTTTGACATATGAGTCACATGCACTATCTGCCAGTGGTACACCACAAGGAAAGGTTTGTCTTGCCAAGGAACCTCCTCTTTTTCTCCATCCTCTATCTGTTGAAGTCTCAGGCATTCCCTTAGCAGTTCATCTTTCAGAGCAATCTTTGTGATGTACTTGTGGATGATCTGTGTTTCATCCTTGACACTCATCAGGCCCCAACCTCACTGGCAGGTGTACAGTCTCTTGGTGCTGGATATCAGGTGGAATCCTCCATTCATACTGAGTAGTTTCCTGGTCTTGACATCCGTGGTTATCTTAGCCAGGTTATCTTTCCAGCTGGGTACCTGATGATCTTGGTTTTGCCATTGAGCTGTTATATGTGTATTTGTGTGTGTGTATTTATATATATTTACCCAGGTTGTAATAGATGTTACAATAACAAGGTAGTGGAGAATAAACAAAAAATAAGATACATACAAGGTAGACAAAATACAAACATGAAATGATAATGTGCAGGGTAAAATCTTGATAAGGTCCTCCAAAAAGCTACCTTATCTTATGGCAGTGGATCAGCTGTTGTAGTTCTGTTCAAGGCAGGAAATTTGGAACTTAGGCTTTTGCTCATTGAAATGGATCAACTTAAGCGTCCTTAACCTGTTGATGGTTAAATAGAGGTAATCAGAGAAATAGGGCCATAGGTTGGTGATAAAACAATGAGTATGTGATATAACCATGGGTAGGAAAGATTGTGGGAAATGGACCTATTCCAGTCATAACTTCATTAATGGACGTTCTGGAGGTCACATATTCAAAGGTAAACCATTATTTTGCAAAATAATTTGTTTGTGTAGTCTGAAAAAAATAAAACTAGCCCCTTCATGACTGAACCTTTCCTGAAATTCTGTGTTTGTGAGTCAGGTCTTTTTGGGCCTCGATAATAAATTAATGCTGTGTCTTTAAGTACAGCCATAGGTAATATATATATATTTTTTAAAGGACACATAGGGATTTCTTCTTATACCGTGCATCTATCCGTAGCACACATTACAGTTGAAGGAAATATATTTTAAAAAGATTGAAAAACATTGTTTTAAGAGACACTTGAGATCCCTAAAACATTGTGGTTCTTATTTGTTCTCTTTTTTTCATTTTACAAAAAGTGAAATTTTCAATATAAATAGGCTCTTTTATAAATTAATCACAATACACCCCTTGGTTGTTTATCAAACCTGTTACTTCCTGGTTGTTTTTCTCAGTGGAGCTAATCTCAAAATGCAGCAGTTGCTCAGAGCACCTTGCAAGACTTCTCATTGAGCTGCATTGGGAAGTCTGTGATTGGACAGTCACAGACAGTCTGGGTGGGCTTAGAAGAGGAGGGCTTGCAAAGGCTGTAGACAAAAGCTTACTAAATAGTATTTTTTTCTATTTGGGCAGTGGAAACCTGAAAGGCCCGTTTATTTTAAAAGCAGTGACATAATCCAGAACAGTATATATATATATATATAATTCATACACATATTTAACTAACTATTTAAGAGTTTTTACAGTTTTCACTTAAAAATTTTACCGGCAAAATAGGTTAAATTTACTGGTTATATATTTATATATTTTTGTGTGTGCTTTTCCACACGTTTGTTTCATTGTCATGGGGGAATTTCATGCCATGTGTTTCCCACTACTGTAAGTTTTAGGGTCAAATTACAGACATGCCAATTTCAGTTTTCAAATTTCAAAATAATATGCATCGAGCCAAGCCTTAAAGGCCTCAGTGAGACTTTTGCCCATTTCTACTAATGTAGCTGGTGTAGGTGAACATCTAACCTTCATTACACCTATTTGCAAAATTTGGTTCAGCCGGACCATTTTTTTAAATAAAATTTATTTCGGACCTTTCGACACTTGTTCAGTTAATGGCTTGGCCAAATTCAGATAGCATAAAAGATGCAAAAATAGGCCGATCCGTGTACTTCAAAATATATATGTGAAATATATATATGTGTATGTTTTATTTTTTTCCCAGCCATCTGGTTCACAGACAAGTAAGGAATAACCATCAGAGGGAAAAAGATGAGTATTAGCAAAAAAAATTAAAAAATATATATATTTACATATTTAAAAACATATATATTTATTAATTAAACATAATATTACCACTCTGTTTTTTTTGTTTAATCGACTTCTTGTTTGATCTATGAATAAAATCAACATTTAATGATGTCCCTAGCCATCAATAGTCTTTATTCTATCAATCACTTGTTTTTGGCTCCAAAGAATTTTGAAGGCCAAATCAAATGAACATGATTAGCTATCGTGCTGGTAGTTTGCTCACTTATACATTCATTTGGCACTTTGATATGGAATTGAGCTGACCGGTCTAAATTATATGGACATGTCAACTAAAAATAGTCGTATCAACAATAACTCTGTCGTTTATTTGGCATAGGCAGGTATACAAGGCTATTTACTGAGTCAAAATTACAGATTTATTAAATAGGTATGTTACAATTTTGAAGACTCAGCATGGTAGGATACCTTTACATTGAGACCCCATCAACATCCTGCTCTAAGGCTCATAAGCCTTTGGTTCTGATAAATTGGATGTATACCTACAGTATGTTTTTGTTGATACCACATTTCTTATTAAAAGATTAGGGCCTCCATTTCAGAGATGGTCCTACTTCCAGAAGGACCTACAGGACATCTAAAAGATCAATGTCTTCCCCGTTATATACCGTCACTGGCTAAAAGCAAATATGGGTTTTCATTCTTAACTACAAACCATACCACGATATGCAATTCTTTAAAATTATATTACACTCCAACGATTTCCCCTTTAACCTCTCCATAGTGAACAAAGTTCCAGAATTGTCATAATGCATTTAGATTTGCCTAATTCCTTGTCATTAATGGGTAAAAAGGGCATTATTTAAACAATTTTGATAAAATACAGCAGTTTAATGTAAAATACATTTGTATTCACATTATTCATTCACGCACCTTTTTTATTTAAGTTTTTATTAGGAGACACAAGTGACACATATCATTTGCACATATACTCATGTTGGTTTTACAAGGACAGTATCAACATGGCAAGAAATACATTAAAGCATTGTGTTAAGATAAGATATTTTAAACAGTTTTTCTATGATGATAATTGTTGAGTAAGCCTAGACAATGTCAAGATCAAAATTAAGTCTCACCCTCTCCTTTTTTAATACGTATATATATATTTTTTATTATAAGCCATCACCCAAAATGATGGTGCGGAAAAATACTAGTATTTAAATACAAAGTTATAAATGAATAAGGAATAACATTTAGCAATCAATGTGGTGTTTAGACCATAGATAAAACATATATGGACACAAAAAAAAAAAAAAAATTAGTACAACAGTGAGACAGATAAAGTCAAATTCGCTCGGGTGCGGGATTGTACAAGAAAAGTGAAAGGAAAACATAAGGTCTCCTGAAAAAGTGGGGGCATTTGAGGACGACATAAAAAAAATAAAGAAAAAAACACTTTTATTTATGCAGAACCTTTTAGTTTGATTCTTAAGCAAAAAGCACAGAGCTGTTTTTTGTTTGTTTTGTTTTGGTTTTTGTCACTAATAATGCAGGAACATAATCCTTTCTTCAACTTGGAATGCTATGTATGATTCATAAATGTGAATTTACCTGTATGTTACTAATTTCATTTCTTAATCAATGATCCCAACAAACATCTGACATGAATGATAAAACACAGCTATGAAAAGCTAGCCTTATTTTGGCAGAATTTCGTCCTAACCCTAGAGTTAGGAAATGCAAAACACAAAAGTATTTGTGTGTTTTATCTTACGGAGCAATAGCAGTGACAGATTAAAACATTCTATAGAAAAGGATGTTTATATATTTGTATTTAGATATTTTTTTTTTCTCTTAATGGTCTCCTCTTCTGTATATTCTCAATTATATAACTAGCAATGTCAACTGCAAATGAACTCTTGGGAATAAATAAAAGCTCTAATGAATGTTTAGTTCAATCTTCTGGCTAGTTTCCTACATACAATAACTCTCGCATCCACCATATTTGAACGACCACTTTATATACATAAAGCACTTCAGCTTGCGTATAGGGTATCCCATTTTTCAATAAGAAATCTGTACTTTAATATTTGCAATCAGAAATGTCTTCCCAGCTTTCAATCAATCTCTCGAGGTGGATCAATTCCGTTATCTTCACTAAGTTAACAGAAGTTGCCTGCCTTCCCCCTGTTGTATTTTTGTCCTCCTATCTCTTTCCACTGTAGTGCGAGACGCTGCGAGTGCACATCATCGTATACTGCATTTTTCTGTTTAGTGAATGGACCATTTAAATGTGGTATTTGTCTCTCTACTCTACTATTGCCATGATATTTCATGGAACTTTACATTAATATTCCACGTTTCTAAATAAGCCTTTCAGCTATGAACCGTAAAAAGGATTACTTTAAACAATCTGTCTAAAATGCTAAAATTCAGTCAAGTGTTTCTTTTTTTCTTCTTACAAATATTTGTTGTATTTAGAGCTATTTTCCAGCATATTTAAAACTACATTTTCTTTGTGCCAGCTGTGAAGTGCCTATGTAACATATACCTCTTAGCAAACCCCTGCCAGCAAACTTTGGGGTTTGGCCGAGCAAACTATGGGTTGACTGATCTCACTGCTATCAAAAATGAAGGGATAAAGAGAATGCAGATCCAAAATGTAATAATAGATATAATAACCAATATTTATGTTGTATGTTTCTGTTGCACACCCTTTAAACTAAACTGGCATTTTTCCTGCACGGAAAGTCTTATGCTACTGACACCCAATTCCCTAAGACGACAGCAATTCTCTTTTTTCTCTCTCAACTACTTTAAAATATTGTGCAGACTTCCTTAATCCAACAGTGCAGTATATAAAGATAGAATTAAATATATACACACCTTGCTTCATTTTCAGGATATCTAACCAGACGCTCCTCTATACTTTAGGAGTATAAATAAAGTGCCAAAATGGTATTTAGTAGACAATATTTAAATGCAAATTAGGTAGTATTGTCTACATTAAAAGGAACACATTCATGAATAAAAATCATTTATAAGTCATTCATAGCCATTTCCATAATAAGAGGAGATAAAGACACAATTGTATATACCAGGGCATGGCTAAAAGTCATGTTTTAGGTTTAAAAATAAGGAAACCAACGTTCACCTTTTCAAAGTAACATCTATAAGAACATTAGCCAATGCAGAAATAACATTCAATGGATATTTGTGAGGTAGGAGTTATTAAACAGGTGCTCAGTTAACTTGTTTAGTACCCAAAACAAGTATTAATGCTTCTATTTTCATTTTTTTTTTGTCAGTATGTATTTTGAAGTATGAAACCTAGTCAATAAACCCTAACTTGCCATCATTCAAACTGTAGTTATGATTACTAGCCTGTAGAGGAATGGGTTTCTCTGCCAGAAGCAACTAATCACTAATATAATGTCTATACAGGAAATATCAGCTCACCCTCTGCTTTCAAACAGTACAGGAAGTTCCAATAGGTCAAATCACTCCCACAGTCAGGGACGAAAAGGAAAGAATTGACGTTTCCATTATACTGTCAGCTATATATTAGCAGTCCAAAGATTGATTGAGATTGCTATAGCACTTTTTAAATACCTTCATTTTAGAAATGTCTAAATTAACTGTATTTACCATACGTGGGCATTTTGTTCAATGCAAACATTGTTATATTCAGTTGACATTTTCAGTAAGCTGTACTGCTAGTAATTCCTCTAAGGTCCTCACAAATACCTATAAGCAAGGTTTTTGACCATGTTTATTCCTATATTTTTGTCACCTACTGTATGTGAGAAAATGCTTTTATACAAACATTAAAGACCGTGTGTGAAATATTGAAAGTTAAAGGGCACTGTATACTGTCTATAGGTTTTAATTTCCAAAATAATATTTAAAGGAGGAATGAATAATAAATTGTGTAAATGTACATAATTTAAATGTCTAAGTTTGTCTGAAAAGCAATCTATTCACAAAATTGTTGTGTTCTTATATGTTTATATGCCGGCTATGTATTCCCTGTTTCAGAGTTAGAGAGAGAGAGAGAGAATTGCTAGATTTACTGTAAAGATAGACAAATTGGATTGAACTAAAACTTGTAGTTCTAGTACGTCACCATTACCAGCGCACCTATTTCTAACCCTATCAACACTGTTGTCTCCTCTGCAAGAAATTAATGATTCTTTCTTGAATTACAACATCAAATGAAGCTGTCCTGCACACTTGCACATAGTTATAGCAACTATTTTGGCAAGGATAAGATAGTTCCTGCAAGAATTCCTTCAGAAGAAAATAAATATTTATTGCTTTCTTTTTTTTATTAAGCTTTTATTAATTATGAAATTTTGGAATACTTTATTAAAAGTAATATGAATAAAAAATGAAGTTATTGCAAAAATTACAAGTTTACCTGCACTAAAAGGGCTATTCTATACCACCCATTCTTCCCATAAAAGACAAATCACAAACATGGTCATTCACTAAAGTGAGAATTCAAAGTGAATTGATATTGCATTTTAAATGTAACACTATAATGACACTATAGGCATCAAAGCAACTTAGCTTAAAGAGGCACAGGAGACTTCTGCAGGGTCCAGAAGGCTATTGGTAGAGCAGTAGATAAGAAATTGTAAATTAAATAGAATTTAGAATAAACAAAGAGCAAACATTAGATCTCTCTTTACAGGAAGTGTTTTGGAAAGTTGTGTAAGTCACATGCAGGGAGGTGTGACTAGGGCTGCATGAAAAAAGTGATTTAACTCCTAAATGGAAGATAATTCAGCAGTCAGACTGCAGGGGCATGATCTATACACTTAAACCATTATTTTCAGCTTAAGTTGTTTTGGTGCATCTCTATGGGGATCATTCAGTGTCTCCAAGCAGAGCGTGGAGACACTGAACATAGGTATAAGAATAACCTCTAGTGGCCATCTGAGTGACGGCCACTAGAGGTGTTACTAGGCAGCAATCTAAACTTTGTCTTTTCTTTGAAATAAATATTTGTAACATGTTCAGAACCTGAGAAAAAGTAGGAAATGCAGGGGAATGTAAAAGACCAAATGCTCCTGACAAAGTAAAGTGTCTGCATTATGTTTACTGATATCTAATAGTAAACATATTTTAATTACAGAAAAAGATGTAGCGCCTGAAATGTCCTTTAGGAAATGTATATAATGACAAAAAAAGATAATCAAAAAACTGATACTGTAGTAAGTAAAAAAAAAAAAACCTTCTCAATGGAGTATGTAAAACTAAAATGGTGCACTCACACTTTCAGGGAGCTGGAATCCAGCTCCAACTTGAACTCCTTGGTGGAATAGTCCCCGTCTATGGATATATTGTGGTGCAGTCTCTTCAGGTTGTCCTTGTGGCAACAGGTATCCTCATGGAAATATAAAAGACAAACAAAAGTATAAAGTGTAGTATGTTGAGCTTATAAGCAAGGGTAGATAAATAAGCATGGGTAGGTATGTAAATAGGTGTATACTCACATATTATGGAGCCTAAGTATTGGCGCAGAAATAACTTATGAAGTGGCATGATCCCCACTCTAGGATATAGGTAATGTGGATTTTCCTCTGTGGATATATCTATATATAAAAGAGAAATAAAAGCCACACTACTGCATACCATAACATTAGAGTGTAAAACACAGTAAAAGTAGTAAACCTGTACTCATATGCGTTAGAGCAAAATGAGGTTTGCTTAATCCTATAGGCTTAGCTGATGATATCCCCACCAAGGATATATAGCTCAGGAATCCAGCAGCAGAAGGTCAGATCCAGTAAAAAAGTACTTTTATTAATAAAAACAATAAAAGTAAAGATAAAAGGTAAAATAAATGTATAAAACAGAATTACAGTACACTTAACATGTTTCACCTTGAACAGACTTTATCAAAAGTGTATATTTGCATTGTGTGTATATGTAATATATATCATATATAAAGATTAACAAAATTATTTAACATAGATTTAAAAGACAATATCAGTAAAAAAAATAAATAAATGAATACAACATATTTTACTTAATAGTTTTATTTTTAGAAAAGTGACATTTCCCCTTTAACGTTCTGGAGACTGGGTGAAATGTGAGATATGGCCGTCCACAATGCATCCCTGGAGAAGTCCTGTAGGCAACATTTGAGGAGCGAGGTTTCAAGGTTGTTGGCATGGTTGAGGCAATGAAATAAGGTTTACCTAACATATGTTTGTTAAACATGAAATTATTTGCTGCTTTAGAGAGTTCTATGTTCCTGTTTTTTTGTTTTTTTTATAACATTGATCTCTGAATATTTTACAGATTTTTTTTAGATACTGCTTTATTTGCATGTGAATACTACATGTCATCACAAATTAAATGATTGTGTCATCACCTGGAGGACATAGCCTAACATCATGTTAGTCCTCAAGCAATTATTTTATATGATGATGCAAAATGCAAAATCTGCAGTGACATTGGGATGTCATTTGCTACATTAAAACAATATGGTGTCTGCAAGCTAAACACGCGTTAAACCACATAGCCCTTTGAGATTTTTTAAAACGTCCACAAATAATCTCAGAATTTGTATATTAACCCTTTGGGTTTTAGGCAATAAACACATTCAATTTTGATGAAATCGTGAGGTCACATTATTTATAACAAATATAATAGCTTGAGGTATGCATATTGAAAAGTGACACATATTAGAATTATTTACTATAATACTGTAATAATGAGTATTAGTAAACTGTGATGCTGGGTCAGAAATAAGATACATTTTCAACCATTATGCTACTCTAAGAAACAGATTTTCTGTGCAAAAAAAGTATATTCCTTTTTGCATTAATTTGTATAAATTGTCTATCAATAAATATTTTTTCTCATAAAATGTAATATGCTCTGATGTAAAGTGCAACACTGAATTTTTCAGCATTCTCGCAAATACTGATACTACTTAATTAAAATGAATAGATTTAAACTGACAAAAAACATCCAATTAGTTCATTAAATCAGAATGACTCATATAAATTCAGCATGCTGCAAAAACATACAGAATAATTTTAAAACAGCCATAACACTAACCTTACATACAATTTCTCAAAAGATTTTTTTTTTTACTTGCTATCCTAAATTTTCTTGCAGATGCTTGGCCTGTCTCCTAACTCATGCTAATTATATTCATAATTAAATGTTAAACACGACTTGACTGGTGCCAAATGGCATGCACAGGTGTCTCTGTGTATGAATGGCTTAGTGCATATACAATAAATCTTTGGGCCCCAAAAGGCCCTTCGAAGGAGCCACTCAAGGTGAAAACCTACTACTTTGAGTAATACATATATATTGCCAGAGAATTTCGCTAGAACATTTAAGTAAGCAATGTAACTTTTGGATCAATAGCAAAAACAAATGTGAGGAAGGCTGAACTTGATGGACGCAATACTCTTTTCAGCTATGTAACTATGTAACTATGTAACTCTAGGAAATTATTGGAGAAAGCCGATATGGCAGGCATAGGCAACCTTCGACACTCAAGATGTTTTGAACTACACCTCCGATGATGCTTTGCCAGCATTATGGGTTTAAGAGCATTATGGGGGATGTAGTCCCCAATATCTGGAGTGCCGAAGGTTGCCTATCCCTGCGATAGGGTATATGGGTGTGTGGGAGAAGAATTTCTAGTATGCTGTGAATACCACTTTATAGATCATTTGTAAGACATAAAATATATAGAAATATTCAAAGTAAAATTATAAGAATTAAAATGCTTTTTGTGGTCAATGCTGTTTATTCTTTTTATTATTATTATTTTTTTTTAAAAATGGTATAAGAAAATGGAGATATGGTATTGAGAAATTTAAATTGGGAAATAATTATTCAGATTTAGCCAAAAGTCATGAATAATTTAGGAAATATCCAAACACCTGTAATATCCTTAAAAAGACACTCTAAACTTCAAAACCACTATATATTTTTCCGAGATGAGAACTGGATTCACGCTTCTGATGTAAGAAGCATCAGATTGTTGAAGCATGGCTGTTGCTACAATGCTTATGTATGACAAAGATTGGATTGGATAATAGAGTGTCATGACTGAAGCTGCTTGAGATGACTGCTCTGGTGCTGGATTAAGTTAAAGTCTTTTTTTTTTGTTATACATTTTTCCTTATAGTTTAACAGTGGTGGATTCAGTGTTTAAATGATAAAAAAAATCAATCATTGTTAAAGAGAAATAAATGTACAGTGAGGGAAAAAAATATTTGATCCCCTGCTGATTTTGAATTTTTGCCCACTGACAAAGAAATGATCAGTCTATAATTTTAATGGTAGGTTTATTTTAACAGTGAGAGACAGAATAAAAAAAAAAAAATCCAGAAAAACACATGTCAAAAAAGTTATAAAAGGTACCTGGGAGCCAGAATTCTTGCTGATTAATAGGGGATCAAATACTTATTTCACTCATTGACATGCAAATCAAGTTATAACTTTTTTGACATGCGTTTTTCTTTTTTTTTTTTTTTTTTGTTATTCTGTCTCTCACTGTTAAAATACACCTACCATTAAAATTATAGACTGATCATTTTTTTGTCAGTGGGCAAACGTTAAAAATCAGCAGGGGTTCAAATACTTTTTTTCCCTCACTGTATTCCTTAAAACCCAATCTCTTCAATACTACTACACGATAGACCAGGGGTAGGCAATCTACGGCACTAGTGCCATGCACGGCACTCGAGGTGTCTTTGCACTGCACTCAAGGCTGCTAGAGCCAAACAGGCTCTGGCCTATCAGGAGTCCCAGTAAAACTTCAAATATCTGCTAATACGAAAAGATGGTGAAGGACAATCCTCAATTTAAGCATTGCAGCACATAGAGGAAATGATCTCAGATCACTTCCTCCAAGCACTTGTGAATGGGAATCCACAACATAGTAGAGCAGCCTGCAGCTGCTGTTGCAGCTCCTGTCTTTGACCTGTACCAGGCCAGCCTGGTCCCCACTGGAACCCAGGGAAGCCAACCATACTGCTAGATATACACAGATATTGTGGATCAAACCAAGTGTTTATCTGAGTATCTGCTCCTTCCCAAATTGTTAAAATAAATGCACTCTGAAGTAAATTACACCGAGACACAGGTATCAGGTTAATGAAAAACTGAATGTTTACTCAGGGGGCGGCAAGCCCCTTATAAAGTAAAAAATACATCATATGCAGAAATGTAAATAACAGAGAGAATACATCTTTAATTGGTTAGGTGTTAAGTGTCTTATCTAATGCACATCCTACGAGGTGTGATGTCACCATCATCCCAGGATATTACTCCAGATGTAGGCGCCATCTTGTTACACGAGGTAGTTAGTTGGTGGGAGGGGGTGCTCTAGCAGCCATTTTGAGTAGATATTGAATACAGGTATACACAGTAAATAGACATTTTGATATCACTAATTTACATTCATAAGACAGAAATGAAGAATAACCCTTCCCTTATACAAATAATACGAACAGCCCACACACAAACATACAAACAATCTGCACAAACGTAACCCGCTAACAATCCACATACATGCACGCAACCCCACATGCAGCCTCTTACATGCAATACCCAAAACAGCCCACACACACTACCAAACACACAATGTGACATATCCATCCACACACAATTCCACAAGCAGCCCTCATACACAGCCCACATTCATATGTATCATACACAATACCATAAACTACTAATGAACATATACAGGGAGTGCAGAATTATTAGGCAAGTTGTATTTTTGAGGATTAATTTTATTATTGAACAACAACCATGTTCTCAATGAACCCAAAAAACTCATTAATATCAAAGCTGAATATTTTTGGAAGTAGTTTTTAGTTTGTTTTTAGTTTTAGCTATGTTAGGGGGATATCTGTGTGTGCAGGTGACTATTACTGTGCATAATTATTAGGCAACTTAACAAAAAACAAATATATACCCATTTCAATTATTTATTATTACCAGTGAAACCAATATAACATCTCAACATTCACAAATATACATTTCTGACATTCAAAACAAAACAAAAACAAATCAGTGACCAATATAGCCACCTTTCTTTGCAAGGACACTCAAAAGCCTGCCATCCATGGATTCTGTCAGTGTTTTGATCTGTTCACCATCAACATTGCGTGCAGCAGCAACCACAGCCTCCCAGACACTGTTCAGAGGTGTACTGTTTTCCCTCCTTGTAAATCTCACATTTGATGATGGACCACAGGTTCTCAATGGGGTTCAGATCAGGTGAACAAGGAGGCCATGTCATTAGATTTTCTTCTTTTATACCCTTTCTTGCCAGCCACGCTGTGGAGTACTTGGACGCGTGTGATGGAGCATTGTCCTGCATGAAAATCATGTTTTTCTTGAAGGATGCAGACTTCTTCCTGTACCACTGCTTGAAGAAGGTGTCTTCCAGGAACTGGCAGTAGGACTGGGAGTTGAGCTTGACTCCATCCTCAACCTGAAAAGGCCCCACAAGCTCATCTTTGATGATACCAGCCCAAACCAGTACTCCACCTCCACCTTGCTGGCGTCTGAGTCGGACTGGAGCTCTCTGCCCTTTACCAATCCAGCCACGGGCCCATCCATCTGGCCCATCAAGACTCACTCTCATTTCATCAGTCCATAAAACCTTAGAAAAATCAGTCTTGAGATATTTCTTGGCCCAGTCTTGACGTTTCAGCTTGTGTGTCTTGTTCAGTGGTGGTCGTCTTTCAGCCTTTCTTACCTTGGCCATGTCTCTGAGTATTGCACACCTTGTGCTTTTGGGCACTCCAGTGATGTTGCAGCTCTGAAATATGGCCAAACTGGTGGAAAGTGGCATCGTGGCAGCTGCACTCTTGACTTTTCTCAGTTAATGGGCAGTTATTTTGCGCCTTGGTTTTTCCACACGCTTCTTGCGACCCTGTTGACTATTTTGAATGAAACGCTTGATTGTTCGATGATCACGCTTCAGAAGCTTTGCAATTTTAAGAGTGCTGCATCCCTCTGCAAGATATCTCACTATTTTTGACTTTTCTGAGCCTGTCAAGTCCTTCTTTTGACCCATTTTGCCAAAGGAAAGGAAGTTGCCTAATAATTATGCACACCTGATATAGGGTGTTGATGTCATTAGACCACACCCTTTCTCATTACAGAGATGCACATCACCTAATATGCTTAATTGGTAGTAGGCTTTCGAGCCTATACAGCTTGGAGTAAGACAACATGCATAAAGAGGATGATGTGGTCAAAATACTCATTTGCCTAATAATTCTGCACTCCCTGTACAATATAATAGCTTATATACGCACAAATACAATGATGCAAAGTGACTGCAGTAAAAATAACACAAGCTGATACGGCAGCATACACACCTCAATTTAAAAAAATAGGACCGGCACGCTACGAGACATCACAATCCTATATCGGCACAGTGCTGCTAAAAGGTTGCCTACCCCTGCGATAGACCAATGTGTGTACGTGTGGCATATATTAAAATTGCCATTATGAGAATAATTTGGCACTAAGTATCTTAAATGTATTTGGTTAGTTCTCATGTGTTCCTAATCTTTCAATCATCTTGTGCTTGATTAACACAATATAGTGTTGGGAAAGATGAGAAAAGTATCTACACTTTTTTACAGAATTTTGTTCTATTTTTTTTTTTTTACGAGTTTCTATTGTCACACTCTGATTAGTAAATCATCTGACATTGCACAAAACTGCAGTTTAATACATAATATACATTGTCACTATCTATCACTAAAGCAAATCACATGGCGAATATGCATGCGCAGTGTGAGCCTTTTTTTACAGGCAGAGTGGGGTTGCAATGGTGACAACTTACACAACGTCTGTTTTTGTGCTTTACCAGTAAGTAGCTACTCAGTGAGTGGATGATATTGTTGCAAGCAGACATTATTGGTGGTCAGCTGAGAAAATTGCAACGATGTTGCAAACCAGTTGGCAATTAGTAGCTACTGCTAACAAGGTGGAAAATAAGCCCTTAGTCAGTAAACGAAGATGATGATGATGTCACTCTTAACTAAGATATTTTTTTTCCATAAAATTGGAATCCTGTCCGAGAATTCTATTATGATTAACACATTGTGGTCAGCCATGTAGAATTATGGTAGTGCATATTGATGAGAAAAACATTAAAGCTTAGCTTTGGGAGATTCCAAAGTCGCATGCCAAGAACTTCATACATATATTAATAAACACTCTATTTAGTGGATAGTATTTACCAAAGTATGTATGAGCATTAGAGATGTTACAGCTGGATCAGATCTACTTTAATAAATATAAATCATGGTTAACCTTTTACAATAATCAGAAAAGTCAAGAACACTGTTTAAAAATAAGTATTAAGCTAAACTGAAGGAAAAATAAAAAAAAGAGTAAACCCCTTAATTCAAATACAACCTCTATAGCCTGCAGAAAAAGCCGACTCCAAGAAAGCTAGAATGAATACAGTAGCAGATGTCAAGGTCTGCAGGAAGTGTCCAGCAAGCTTAATTTTGCACATGTTCCTGAGCAACTAAAATGAATAGTTTGTGTCATAATTTACAAGTAAATCAGCACTAATATATCAGAATCATGTAAGAAGTCATGTTGATTATAGTCATCTTCCTTAATATTCATGATACTTAGTTATTTTATAGTACAGTTTGACTGCTATCTTCTCGAGCACTATAACTTTGATAAAAGCAAGCTGCCTGAATACAAGGTCAGGAAAATCCCAGCAAAGACAGTAAAAGTTAATCACTAAGTATTCATGTGCATGAGTGAACATTTCCCCAGTCTAAAACTAATAAATTGAAAATGTCATAAGCAATATTTGCTCTATTCAGTATTATGTATTTATTACTATTTTATTCTGTTATTTTTTAAAGTTATACTAACCCTTTGAAGACCAATTAGATCCCTTATCGGCTTACCGTCTAGTACAAATTCTAGGAAATCATGGAAATTAACTAAAGTAACGAAGAAACCTTAAAGTAACGAATTGAGGTTGTCATGGGCTAGAATGTCATAATGATACAGAGAATCCCTAGTTCAGAATGGGTTAAGTTGGGGGGTCAGAATTATCTAAAGCCAGCATCGTTTTCATAAAATCATGGAATCTTCTGCTCATTTGACATCCACTAATTTGGGAGATAAAACATACACGCATGTATTATGATCATGAGAAGTAGTCACTACATGTTAACATGATATATTCGAGATTAGCAGAAGATTGCCAGAAGTACTGTTTTTTTTTTTTTTTTTTGTAAAAGGGTTACATTAGCCACGTTTCATCCTAGAATGAAAAGTTGTTAAAGGTTTTATCATGCTGTAGTTGCTGAACATGAGTTGAACTAGAAAAGTGAAGACAAATCTTATCACCTCAGACGATAGCACAGTGCATTTCTCATGATGCTCAGGTGTCTTGAAGTGAGGGGTCTATTCAATAAGCAGGGGGCTGTGGTGACTTGGGAACCAGAAACATCTCCAATACAGTGGGCCTGAAGGTATTTTTCAAACTCAGCTATTTTAGCTATATCCTACCTCCCAACATTGGGTGGCTTGAGATAGGGACGGGTGTGCATGCCCCGAAGGGAATGTCACCTCTGAAACAACTCGTGTCACTGGTGATGCCCACAATGGATGGGCTCATCTGAAACGAACCAGGCCGTCAGGGGCAAGTCAACCTGACATCAAGCACACCAGGCAGACTGATAGCCTTTCTGTTGGGTCCCCAACACATAGAGCCAAGACTCGTTCAGCATTCTGCTGAAGTCTTAATGCAAGCACATCTAATGATTACGTTTAATAGCAACGGTTCACATATACTTACATATATGACATTGAGTGAAATCACATGTCCACCATAGTGTTAGTTACAATGTATGATCATATAGTCCCTAAGCCTGCCATATATATACATACACACACACGTACATAAATACAAACCCTTGGTTAAAACTTTGATCTTAATTAGGAATATCATGCCGATTAGAGTAAATTAAAGTAGTTTTTTTTTTATTGAAAATAACAGAAACAAAATTTAATAAATTCTATCAATTCCTGATAAATAAGATAAAATGTTGATGAACTTAAATGAAAAAGAAATGGAAGGTATAAAACAATAATATTAACAATAAACCCTAAGTAAATTTTATTTTTGTGTCACTTTAACCGATCTTGCTGAAATAATCGTGGAATATGACATCCACTCTCACTTTTAAAATAGCCATAAAGACTTTGACTGCCAAGAACTGGGGAATGGAAACAGCAATATATTTTTTTCTCTCCAACACCGTTACTCAATTTTATAGGCCTTTAAAAAGATAAATAGCTGTTTATAAATTAGTATTACAGTATCGGTTTTATAGTCCATATCCTTTCTTTATACTGAGAGCAAACGTATAGTTCAGGTTTCTAACTGTCATATGGAGAAAGGGCACAGAATTAAAATTGTATATCGTATTTGTGGACAATGTACACCTTCAGCGATGTATTAAAAAGGAACGGATTATTTTATAAATGACATTTTACTGTAGTGGGTTCTCATTGATGACACCAAAAGGTCAGGATTTTAAAATTTACTTACAAATGCTTGATTTTAGTTTGCAAAGACAGACTGGTCAAGATGATTTAGAACTCTATTTCTTAAGGTCCAAGTGGAGCAAATTTGCAGCCAAGAGCAAGTGTTGAAGCTATCATCAAAGGAAACACAGAAAGTTGCTGAATTTGTTCAAGAAAATTAAATTGACCGTGGTCATTTTAAGTACAGAAAATGTGTTAAAAGACAAGTAGTTTTGGGGCTCCTCTTCAGATCACCTAAACTTGAATTCTGACCACTCTCACACCATTCCCTAACTTTATATCTTCTACTGATATATCACTAAAACTAAATGTTCACAACTTCTGTAACTCACAGTGGTCAAGTTGACCATGGTCAATTGATCCTAACTGAACAACATACAATCTCAAGTTTCACAATCAAACTTACTGAGACCAAGTTTATATCTATCAAATTGCTCTAGGTATAGCAAAAAATATTCTAAATGACTTACCAAACTCTTATATATTGCTAAACATAAATCGTCTGATGTTCTTAACAACTGTCTCAATTCCTATCCCTAACCCTTCTCATAAATCCCTGACCCCTCGTGATTTCCTAATATCACTCTATATTTCATAGTCCTTCTCTGGGTATACTTCTAATCCTAACCACTCACACTCACTTCTCTACTTAACCCATTTGACCACAAACCTTCCACTATAAAACAAAGCACATTTAGTAATCTACCAAATTGTTACACATTTAACTGAACACCCCAATGATAAAATATATGCTATATTATTAATAATTTAGTAGATACCACTTTTTCAAATCCTTGCCACAGGTGAAACGCATTTTACCTAATTTTTTTAATTTTTGTAAATTAGTGAAATTTACAACATTCTGGATCCTTCCTGATTTCCTTTTGAAATTTGTACGTCTACTTTCTTGGTGGTGAACATACCCCCTAAGCATTATTTTGCTCTACACCAGGGAGTAGGTATATAGTGTATGTATATTTTGTTTATTTAGAACCATTATGTGTACATAGCATTTTACAGGTTACATTACAACCTGGGGGGAGGGCGGGGGATTACAGTAAGTGCAGAAGGTATACAGAGGCACTTTGTACTTCATAGGTTAACTTACAGTAGCAGAAGGTACAGTATATGCAAGTTAATGCATGGATATTTTATTTATCTAATTCTAACAGATTTATGTATGTATGTCTCCCTTTGCAGGTTTGCAATAAAGCACCATGACCATTTCAGTGATTTGAAGTTTTACATGGTGCTTGGAGTCTGTAAAGTCTGTTATGAAATCCTGCATATCTAGATTTTAAGGTCTAACTATACCTGCAGCAGGGTCAATGGGGCAGTATTAGACCAGCACAAAACAAGAGTTCCAGATGGACAATGTCAGTTCTGTGCATTTTTCTATGTGCAGCATTGCATTCATTGGCTAAGAGCGGTCAGCTGATACTCTCAGGATCTTGCCAGGAGTTTGCAATCTGAGTGTTATAGAGAATGCATGATACATATTTCATTCAACGTAAACTATTACAAATTTAGCAAACTTAACAGATCCATAATACTTAATCAGATTTTTTAAACAAATTAAAATGTCTGTCTTATCAAAAAAATAGTTAACCAATGAAATGTTTCAAACTTTTAAAAGGAATTAAAAACCACATATTACCAAATAACTAAGAACATTTTAGGTATATAGACAGTATACAAGGTCATCAGTGTCAGTGATAAATTACACAAGTGTCTCAGTTCTAATAGAACTAATGAAATTAAATATACACAGCTTGCCACAGCTATACATGTTTTTACTATTTGCTTGATTTCGCATTTTTTTGTTCATTAACTATAATAAATAAACATCAGATGTTACCCAATTAGATTCTTAGAACAGTTTAAGACTTCCATACAAAAATATCAGAAAATTAACTTTTGAAAATTGTATTGGTCTAGTTAGGATTTTTCCACAGTATAAAAACAAGAGTTGTTGAAACTCTATACTTTCTCCAAAACTGAAGGTAAGGAAATGTTTACTGGGTTATTTATGAAAGTGAGAACTCTTACTACCAAGTGTTTTGCTACCTCACTGCTACAACTGCCTATTTTACTGTGCCACAGTACAATCCAGGTTAGAGGAGTAGCGAAGTAGGACCAGTTAAGAAAAGCTTAAGGTGTCTTTTCCCGCTATTCCTGCTTTGCGTGGTTTTTATATTTGCAATATTGGCTCTATATATGATAAAATATCTACAATCAGTAATAAAAACAAAGTTACCAGCAAAAGTAAAGTGGGAGAGAGCTCACTGCTGGCTCCAAAAGATCTTCAGAATCTGGACAAATTGAGGTTTGGAGCACTGTTGAGTTGCACATGTTGCACAGTTACACAGTTACATAGTTACGTCTTAGATTCTTCTCTGTTTAAATGAATTGACTCACAAATGTGAGAGTTGGATTTATGCTCAACACTTATTTTGTTAGTCATATCCAACAAAAAATAATGTTATCAATAGGAATTGCCTTTAGGAGCACTACAAACTCTGGCCTTTGTGTTCAACCATTAACACATATAGGAAGCTTCAGTATAAACAGAACTTTTCACAAATCACAACTAATGTTTCAGTATTCTATGAGAAACAGAAAATGAAATGATGGAGCAGGGCTGTTTATAATTATAGCATCTGGTAAGGGCAGACCCCCTCCCTTACGCTACAGATTAAAAGACCTAGATTAAATTATTGTTAAACCCTTTAATAAAAGAGAGACATGAAATGTGTGTTGCTTACCCATCCATCTGAAACAGAAAGAAGTTTAAAAATATATATCAAGATACATTTTAATGTAAAGTGTCTTTTTATAGATCACATTAAATAGATATAGTAGATATAAAAATATACAGATGTCACATTAGTAACACATGTTAGAAAAGGAGATTATAAGGATCAAATTGGCCTACCTAGATCATTAGCTTATATTTATACTTAAAAAGAACTTCAGTCAGAGTATATATATATATATATAAAATTTATTTTTTGTTTTTTCTTAGTTATGATAAAACAATACATTATTTTACATTATGAAGCCCGCAGTTTAGAAAAACAAAAAACAAAAAACAAATTACCTAGACTGGACATGTATTCCTGGACTGAGACATTCTCTGGAGCTGTTTCACTTTTGATGGATCTATCAATTCTGACGACTTTTGTCCAATCCAATCCTTCTCATAGATAAACACTGGATCAAATGCTTCTTTATGAAAAAACCCGAAGGTAACAACCTTCGGGTTTTTAAGTAGTAGTAGCCTTGTTCTCTGACAGAAATGGCAGCGTTCTATATTGTAAAAGTAAATAGGTAGAATCTATGCACCGAAGTGATATAGTCATTTTGGTGCGTAGGTTCCACTCTACAATCCAAAGTATTCTTGAATTCCTTTAAATGTTTACATTCTGCACTGGAAATGTCTATTAGTCTTTCTCTAAAGTTGCTTGTTTAAAACATTATACCCATTTTCTAGATTTAACTCCCTTACTAGATGGAAAACTGCAATGAATTTGCTTTCCTTTTTATCTATCACACCTGTGAAAGCACCTCAACATAAAAAAGTATATATAGGCGCTATACTGCAACTGTCATTAGTCTAATACAATCCTTATCTTTTGTGTCACTTTACCCCACTCCCTCTAGCATGTAAGCTCATTGAGCAGAGCCCTTAACCCCTCTGTTCCTGTGTGTCCAATTTGGTTACAACTATATGTTTGTTCGTCCACCCACTGTAAAGCGCCGCGGAATTTGTTGGCGCTATGTAAATAATAACATAATAATATATAAAGCAGCAAAGAAACACGTCTAAACCACCCTAGCTGACACCTACTTAAAAGGATATTTTACCCCATAACAACTTCATCTGAATTGAAGGGCTACTCCAAACTAAAAACAGTGTTTTCATAAAATGTTGTTTTTAGTTATAGTAACTCTTACTGAGATAGTGATGTAAATGCATCCTGCCATGTTAAATCAAAGCCTGGGATGTTTATTTAGACTTCTGCTGGTTGTATTACTTCAACAAGGAAAGTGAATTATTTTGCACATTGTAGTTGTATCTTCTCTTCTCCTTATAATATCCTTGTCATGATATGGTACGAAGGAGCAAAACCCCTGACTAAACTAAAATGACTAAACACCAAACATGCCAAAAAATATTGTGAAAGGATTGATTGGAGAGGTTATGAAATGTGATATTATCACAAGCATCATAATTCACATTAACTGAAATATTACATTTTTTTCTTTTGTATATATACGTCATTGAGAAAAATGCATTTATCATGGTGAATTAACCAAAAATGATAGTGTCAAATTTATCACGATAGTATTGGCCCAATTCTGTGGGAAAGGTCTGAATCTGGAGCAAAGTGATTACTTTCACACTGTTCCATTTTTGCCTCAATGCATATGATGTGAAAGCTGCTACTACATCTGCCTCATTATGCTTTGGTGGTCTTCAATTAATACACACTCCAAGAGAATCTGAAATGAAGGGTTTCAATCTATCTTTCTGTTTCACCCCCCACTGATCATTCAAACCTTATCCCACATTTACTTCTATATTTGCAGTTTACTCATTGTAGTTGCCTGTTCAAACCAATCTCTGAAAGCATTGCTGTTATTTACTATTCACTGGCTCCACTCTCCTCTTTCTTAACCCAGTGGATTATATATCCCACACACCTAAATGGAAATACCCTCAACCTCATTTGCTCAGATGCATGCACAGTTTCTAATCTTTCTAACACTCTATTTGCTCTCTCAGATCTGAACCTCAGCTTTTGTTCTCTCCCTCAGCAACATCCTCTGCATGGCCCTACACAACATAGGAAAACCTTAATTCTTTTCACCTTCAGCAACTGTCAGTTGATCCCCATTCTCAACTCTAGTCCACCTTTGCTTTCTCCTCAAAGCTTCTGGAAAACATGTCTGTAACTAACTGACATGTTTTCTCAACTCTAACTTCCTTCTTGACCCTATTTAATCTGGCTTCCACACCTTCAATTCTACTGAGATTGTTCTGACTAACGTAACTAATGATCTAATCATGGCTAAACCCAAAGGCTACTACTCCATAGTAATACTGCATCTCTTGGCAGACTTATTAATACTTTTGGATTACACTAATTTTGCAAGTGGGTGGTACACACATCAACCCATACTTGCAAGCTCATTGCCTTGGTGTTATCTTTCATTCTGGCTCACCTTTACACATCAAATCCAGTCTGTTGCCAAATCCTGCCAATTCCATCTGAAAAAATTGCCCACATCCGCCCCTTTCTTACGCAAGATGCTACCAAGGAACTGGTTCACACTCTTGCAATATCTCATGTTAGCTAACGTAGTTCTATCCTAATTGTTCTATCCAGAAACAATGCTGCCTCTGTACAGTTCGTAGTGAATGCAGCTTACAGACTTATTTTTCTCTTCCGTACTCACCCATCTGTCAATCATTACATTGCCTTCCTGTACCCTAGAGGACTTAATTCAAAATATTAACTCTTACCTACAAAACCCCTTGATACAGTTATTTACTAAATCATAGGGATATCCCTTTTCAGACACTCCACTTTGTGCGTGACCTTCTACATGTTTACTACTCTTACCTGTAAACCAGTAACTCATGCTTGCAGAACTTCCCGCGGACTATAACAGCCTTTTTACTCCATCAGACTCTCCCCTGGTCTTCAGTCATTTAAAAAGTACCTAAAAACCTACCTCTTCTGTACAGCAGCTCCTGAAATCTATATCTTGCTCTCTTCATTCAAACCTTCCAATTCTACAACTTTTTCACTCAGCCACTCTATCCCTAAAACTGATACACACTATCCCCCAAACTCTTCTTCCTATTGTGATTTACCATTGTAAGCTCATGTTTGCAGGGCTTTCATCAACCTATTATTCCTGTAAAAATGTTTAATAGTTGACTAATTTTTGCTAAATTCCCCCTCAATAATATTGTAAAGTCCTGTAGAATAAGTTGGTGCTATATAAATGGCAATAATAAAAAAAGGTTCAATAATATCACTCCGTAAGAGGAGAATTTACTAACAGCCCTTTGTATAAATGTCTGACATCAATAGACAATACTCACAATTAGCGTAATATATTACGTTACACTGAAGCATTTAATGTAATAAGATATTTTAAAAACAGTGTTTTCTTTTATCAGTCGTCAGAAATGGCTAATCTAATTTCAGATGAATGGCTTCCTGTGCATTGCGATAACGTTCTGTATGTGATCCAGGAAGTGTATCGACTGCCTTTTGCCTCTAAGAGAACCCGATACACAGCAACCTCTCATTTGGTTATTAGTTAACAATGTAACATTGGAACATATACATCGTTCAGATGTGTTCTTCTTACTGCAGTTTAATGATGCAGTCATTATTTAGACATGTTTGTCAAGCTATTAATTGGTTTAGTTCACAAAGCAAAGTAATATATGGGCCAGTGAGCATGATGTATTTTATAGCTTTGTTTTTTCCAAATATGTGACAGTGCGCCTGTGTTACTGTTCAGAGAGTGTGTGAATCCAAGCTTAGTCCTCAGGTGGATCTGTGGTTCCTCTGCTTTCATTCTCGAAGCTGTTATTCTGGAAGGGATAGGAGGCAGCTGTGTTTACAGCTCAAATCTTGGCATACATTTACCAGAATCTATTATTCATATCATTCAGTATCAGGGAGAGATCTCAGGCCACCTGTCTATCTGACAAATTCACCCTTTTGTGAGCTTTCTGTTCATAGCAAATTATGTTCACATTGATGAATTGAGTTTTTATGAGCAGTGCTAACGTACATTCTCATGGAGGGCCAGCGGAAATAGAGAGCAAGTGTTTTCAGTCCACGCATAAATGGCAAAAAGAAGGAAAATGTTGATATTTTTTAAACAATTTTCCATTGAGCAGTAGGTATAACATTTTTGGCAGAACATTCTTAATTAGAATTTTGGTCTCTTCAATAAATGAATGTAATTCATTTGCTTTTAGCAAACAAATACAAATACATTTTTATTTCCTTTCAGGCATTTGTTTCCAATAGGTGTTTATATAAAATAATTAGAATTTTGGATCCATATAATAATGGCACATTTAATTCTTTTTCTGACCATATAATTGGACAAAATACATGCTGATAATTGTATCCAACTACCTACATCAAGTAGAAATTTTGAGCTATGTACTATATGAAAAATTAAAACGGATGAACCTTAAAATATAAGTATAATAACAAATACATCTGATAGGTCCACTCCTAAAACTGGGAATGTATCTGTCAGCAAGCTGACAGCAGCTAAACTTTTCAGTTTATGAAATATGGAATTGCTGACAAAGCACTTAACTACACATATATAAATCCCTGCTGGACAAGGGTCTATGGGGTATGCACACTTCCATTAAAATGAATCGTGGTATAGTATGTAAGTGGTATAGTATCTATGGCTGTTTAATAGTCTCTACAATAAAACATATACTATAAGGGAGTATGCTGGTTGGCCGAGCCATTTCCTGGTCTTCGTTGAACTCAATGCAGATGTAAACCAAAGGAATGTTTAGCAAATGCAGAAACGTTACTGAGTATTGTTTATTTTATTGATTTAAAACTAGTTGCATCCAGTGGTGCATCCAAAGGTCCATCTCAGGAAGGGCTGATTATTTTATTTCAGTAGATATAAAGTATTTACAGAGTGCACTATGTTTTATTAAGCATATAACAATATTAAACTATTATGACAGTGCTGTTTTTGAAATACAAGTTTTTGGTTGTTTCATCACATATGTACATGTTACTGTAAACCAAATATCCCCGTATATTACCACATCAACACAAAATGTAAACATACATCACTACTTTATAACACATCAACACAAACACACTACCGACACTTACACACACTAACATGCCACACAAATGTATCTCTGCATCCACAACTCAGGCATTGACATTGCAAACAAATCCAGTTACACACAGTTATACATCACACAAACAATGCAAATTGCTAAAATAAAAATGTTGTTGTTAATAGCACAGAGTGCCGCTGTTTAGTTGTTTATTAAGGTTCTGGGTTATGTAAACTCATGACCAGTTCCCTCTTAAATTCATTCCATTATTGTCAGTTATTCATTATTCACTTTATAGAAAATCACTAAAAAGGGATTCAATAAACAGTGAGTTTTGCTTAGTGAATAGATCCATCTGTTTCTATGACATTATGCAGCCTCTCTGGAGGCCTTCACTAGTGCAGGGCCGGCCAGCCAGCTACAATATGCAATTTATTCCTCTTAATTCTTTAAGGGGTGAGATATTCATAGTATATTTGTGAGGAGAGGCTGGCTGGACAGAATTGCTTTGCTGTAAATGTTGTTCTGTTGGTGGTATAGGTGCTTTAGCATAGCTACAGAAAGTGTGTGTTGCAGCTGTCTGTCGTTACTTCCTGCGAGTTATTGTCTGATTGAGCAGGGCTTCGCAATGAGGGATGTGTTGTGGCATCCTTTCTGCTTTCAGAGCAGGCCACACTCACTCTGCAGATTCTGCTCAGTAGTTTGTGGCAGGCAGCCTTAAGAAACACCTTCTGTAACTCTGCTCCTGCACCTATATCATATAAATATATATCGGACACAGGAAGTTAGACACTCAGGACAGTCCTGCCCTCACCAAAGGCGCTGTTTAGTCTACCAATCACATGAGCCATATTTATTTATTTATCTTTATTTTTGCTGTGCATATAATAAAAAACAAGCTTGCACTGCCATGACAGCACTTCAAGATCAGATACAGTAAAGCATTGGTGTAACATAACAGAAACATGCACAATTTGTGTTTTTAAACAAGGCATATGATGTATAGGAGTACATCAAGCATATTTCCCCAGGAAGCTCCCCAATAATCGAAGTAAGGAGAGCACAAAAAGACAGGCAAGGTCATACACCGAGACACATGGTCAAAAGTAAAATATAGACTTCAAGATCAGATACAGTAAAGCATTGGTGTAACATAACAGAAACATGCACAATTTGTGTTTTTAAACAAGGCATATGATGTATAGGAGTACATCAAGCATATTTCCCCAGGAAGCTCCCCAATAATCGAAGTAAGGAGAGCACAAAAAGACAGGCAAGGTCATACACCGAGACACATGGTCAAAAGTAAAATATAGACAGTAGACAATAGGGAAGGGCACACCAGAGTGATGCAAGGGTGAGTGATCATGTGTGCTTTGTAGTAAGTCCCTTCATCCTATGCCCGCCATGGGCAGAGCACAGTCCAGCCCTATTGAGAGGGGTTTCAGGCCTTCAAGTCCTCAAGGAAGTTCAGAGCATGTGTCAGAGAAGGGGCTGCCCTCAGTGCCTCCAGTTCCTCAGGAGACCTAGTTTTGGTCTGCAACGATACCCTTCTTTGTGCCGCTTTATGTTTAGGCTAACCTTGCTGCCCGCCCCGCTGCCATGTTTGGGCCTTCTCCACAGAGAACGCTGGGGACTTCTGGTAGGGACTTGGTTGCCAATGTGAGTGGTTGCTTAATTGTAATGAGGTGCACCGGCTCATCCTGTGTTCCAGCTGCCGCCAGAAATCATCTAAGAGTTGGTCCAGTCTGGACATGAGATCAGGTGTGTCATTGCTTGCAGTAGTGACATACATGGTCACCACCATGTGGAGTAGATCCCCCTTGATGTCACCAGCTTGGAAGTCTTGTTCCTGCATTCTTGCTGGTCATGGGTTGACTCCTGGGGTGGACCGGGATCACCACCATAGGTCCAAGAAGGGGGTAACGGAGCACTTGCTCAGCTATTGCCATTGACGCCTCCCCCACCTGGTGCACTCAAGGCCGCATTTGAGAAGGCTGTAGCCTTAAAAAATAAACTGCAAAGATAAAATCAATACCAGATAGCAGGGCGCCACAGTCACTCTAGTTGCCGACTTCTATGATATATTCTCACAAATAGATAGAGAGAATAATAAACAATCAGTGAAAATATTTTTTGTATTATACAGATTACACTATGTCGTGTATTTTTTTATGTTTTGTTTAAAGGTACACACAGAAAGGTCTATAATACAAAAAGAGAACATTGAAATTAAAGGTATAGACCCAGATATTTAATTTCATTCCATATCTTTTCCTATTCACATAAGCGCTGCACCGATACTTTTCCTTCTATTTCTCCTTACAAAAGATATCACGGTGATTTAGCAGCTATTTAAATCTGGTGTATATAATTCTTATATCAAAAAGGCACGTATTACTCAAATAGCGCTAATACTTTTCCTCTTTTATGAAAATATAATACAATTTATTGAAAAGTTTGGAACAACTGAAACAAATTTACTCACAACATGGAAATCAAATATATAAGAAAATATATCTCAGTTGGTAATCTGTATCTATAAAAATAAGCTAGAATTGCAAATGTTACCATTAATGTTATGATTATATATATATTACCCTACCCTAAAAAAAACTCCTTAAATTAAAGACAGAACGTCTTATAATAGTGTTACTGCTTTATTGTTATACTGTATTCTAATGGAAAAGTGTTGATAATATACATATAATTTAATTAAAAAAATACACACCAATCTTTTTACGTTGCTGTTGATCAGTAAACAGTTTGACAGATTGGATTTTTGGATATAAAGTAGTTCTTTTTGGATCACTACACTATCTTTAGTTATAATTGCAGGAAGTCTATGAATCAAAACACATATTTGGATGAGTATAGTGTCAGATAATAACATACCATATGGGAAGATGCAAGGAGTAGAAAGGATCTGTAGAAATCTTTGTGGATTTAGTAAAGAGGTACATATTCCTACAAAGTGTTAAAATAATATTATAAACAAAGAGAAGAGCATCACATATTTCTAAAGGGCACATATTTACAAAAGTATTAATGAATAAAGAAAAATCATGGCAGTTGATCGAACTGTGCATTACAAAGCATAACATAACTGAGTCATGACTCAGGATAAATCTGATATAAATAAATACTAAAATACTAAAAATATAAAATTTTGGAAAAACATCTACACCTTCACCCCAACATGATTTTTAGAAGAGTAGCCTACTTATACTTACAGCATAGATGACTATTTGTTTAAACAACACGTTTATGATACCTCTACTTTATTATAATATCATGTTATCATTAATTGTTACATTATCATAATAAAAGAGAGCACACACTTTTGTTTTCAGCTGACAATACTAAGTGTCATATTATCATATGTTGCTATGGTAACCAGAATTACAATACAAAGTGAAACTTTGACATAGATAATGCTTCAAGATGGAGAGGGCCTCACTGGAAGTAGTTGTAACCCGGGAAAGAAGCCATGGACATGGCAGGGGAGCCCATAAGTATTATTATGATGTCCCCACATTTATTTTGTGGGGATCTAGCAACAGGTTTGCTACAGCACTTGAAGTGGTCTGACGTCAGCATGATGGACACATCTATTCAACTTTTTATAGATCTGCTTTGTAGAAATATTATCTGCAACAGTGTATGACTTGATGCCAGGCTGATGATAGGCCTCTTTAGGGCTACAAGACAGATAGGAAAAAGGCAGGAGGTGAGAAAAAGATTTTTGATAAAGATTTTTGAAGAGAGGCTGAAATGAATAAAAGAAGCTGGAGGGAAGTTGGAATGGACCATTCTCACGGCCTTCAGCATTTCTTCTCGGTTTATAAGTTGTCTGTGGTGTTCCCAATAAAACCTTCAACTCTTTGAGGCTTTCCTCTAAACCAGTGATGGCGAACCTATAATGGCAGGCGCCTACTCTGCTTCTGTGTCCGGAGGCAGGGGGAGGGATCTGTGGAGCAGCTCCCCTGTCCTCCCGGCCATAGGTTTGCCATCAATGCAGAGTAGGCACCTGCCTGCCCATAATGGCAGGCACACCCTCTCCCCCCACACAGTACCCCTACCCCCCACACAGCAACCCTACCCCCACACAGTACCCCTAACCCCCACACACACAGAACCCCCTACCCCCACACACAAAGCCTACCCCCACACAGTACCCTAACCCTCACACAGTACCCATACCCCCACACAGCACCCCTACCCACACACAGTACCCCTACCTCCCACAAAGCACCCTACCCTCCCACACACAGTACCCCTACCCCCACACAGCACCCCTACCCACACACATACAGTACCCCCCACCCACAAAGCACCCCTACCCACACAGCATTCCTACCCACACCCAGCATCCCTCCCCACACCTAGCACCCTAACCCCACCACACACAGCACCCCTACCCCACACACAGCACTCCCCTACCCCTACCCCCACACAGAACCCTATCCCAACACACACAGCACCCCTGCCCCACACATCACCCCTATCCCCCACAGCACCCTTGCCCCTTGCCCAGCCCCCTACCCCCACACTGCACAGCACCCCTACCCCCACACAGCACAACACCCCTCAACCCCACAGCAGCACCCCACACACACGACCCTTCACACACACACACACACACACAGCACCCCTCACACACACACAGCAACCCTCAGTCACACAGCACCCCACACACACACAGCACCCCACACACAGCACCCCTCACACACACAGCACCCCTTTACACACACAGCACCCCTCACACACACACACAGCACCCCACACACAAACACATACACTGCACCCCTCAATGCAGTACGTGTGTGTGTATTCAGCAGTCTGTGTGTGTGTATGTTGTCAGCAGTCAGTGTGTGTGTGTGTGTGTGTGTGTATTCAGCAGTTGTGTGTGTGTGTGTGTGTGTGTATACTCAGCAGTGTGTGTATTCAGTGGACTGTGTGTGTGTATTCAGCGGACTGTGTGTGTGTGTATGTATGTATTCAGCATACTGTGCGTGTGTGTACTCAGCAGTCTGTGTGCCTGTACTCAGCAGTCTGTCTGTATGTGTATTCAGCAGACTGTGTGTGTGTGTATTCATCAGTCTCTATATTCAGCAGTCTTGTGTGTGTTCTTTTAAAACAAAAGTTGTTAATTAGTTCGGACAACTGTACGAGTTGTTTTTTCTAAACTTAAACCTCAGTATTCAGGTTTAATTGCCTTGTTGGCACTTTGAGGGAAAAAAAGTTGGCATGTATTGCTGTTTGGGCTCAAAAAGGTTCGCCATCACTGCTCTAAACGTAGCACTTCCAGGAAGCTTGCAGCTAATGCATTTTGAGCCCACTTCATTTTTGCTTTGTAAAGATTGAACAGTACTCCGGTACACCAACTACCAGCACTAATAGTTACTAGTACATAGAGTTTCAATACTACTATTAGACTTGTGCATTCGGTTTCAAACAAATTGCGATTTTCTGAATTTTAAGCGAATGGCAGGTGGTCCAAATTCTGTAACTCCAAATCAACCTTGTGAGTCACAATACAAAACAAAGCAGGCAATGGATAAATAGTTTCATTTGATTCAGGATTCTGCGTTCCATCTGTGGGGCCAAAAAAGAGAAGATGATGGGAAAAAAACAACATTGATGGTTAAAGGACAGCCACTAAATGTTGAATTTATTCAATGTGACGATTAGAGGTTAAAAAAGATGAAGCAGTAAAAAACATATTACATTTCAACATTTATATATCATACAGTTAATAAATATATAATGTATAAATATAGATTTTTACAGCTCTCTACAGCAGGCAAATGTGCCAGTGAATGTATGTATATACGTTGCAGTGCAGTGATTGGCCAATTTTCTTGCCATTTTGATTCATCTGTTTTTCCTGCAACAATTGCATCTTCTGAACTGAAACCCCAAAAGGATGAATTTCCAACCACAAGAATTAATTTAAAAAGTCTAGCAATAATATCCTTTAGCTTAGGCACCATAACAACTTATGCTCCTTGTGAACAGGTCTCTGTCTCTGACTATTTACAAATATCTAATGCTTAAGCCTTCCCTCTAATGTATTGTAAAGCGCTGCGGAATTTGCTGGCGCTATATAAATATTATAATAATAATAATGTCCATATGTATCAAGCCATAGTTATGCTTCCCTCAAGCTCTACATGTATGTGCTATGAGGCATATTACAGGACTTGCTCAGCTCTCCTATTGCTGATAATGAGAGCATGGACTGGCTGAAAGATTTTCAACTACTTTGTGATTTAGACATAGTGAACTACAGCACTTACAAATAGGGATATACATCAAATGTGGAAACTTTGAAAGTGAGATATCTTTTAATGTGTCTTTTTTATTATGTTTTGTAGGTTTTCTAATGTATTGACTATATCAGGGGTGGACAAACTTCATGTCTGCAAAAGTCTCATGTTAAAATTTAGAAATATTCAAGTGCTGCAATAACATTTATTGGAGTATTCAACGGAATCCTCCATGTGCCTCATTCCCCGTAGCTCTGCCATTCATGTGTTTCATACACACACACACGTGTTTCATGTCCTTAGCCCTCCATGTGTCTTATTTCCCCCAGTCCTAATATGTATCATTTCCACACACACCCATGTGTTTCATGTCCTTAGCACCCCATGTGTCTTATTTCCCCCAGCCCCCATGTGTCTCATTCCCACACACCCCCATGTGTTTCATTCTCTTATCCCATACATGTCTCATTCCCCCAGTTCTCCCATGTATCTCATTCCCCTAGATCTACCCTATGTCTCATTCCCCCAGTACTCATGTGTCTAATTCCCCCAGCCCTCCCATGTGTCTCATTCACCCAGTCCCCATGTGTCTCATTCCCCCAGCCTCCCCATGTGTCTCATTTACCCAGTCCCCATGTGTCTCATCACCCAGCCCTCATGTGTCTCATTACCCCAGTCACCCATGTGTCTCATTCCCCCAACCTTCCCATGTATCTCATTCCCCCAGCCCCCATGTGCCTCATTCCCTCAATCCTCCATTTGTCTCATTCACCCAGCCCTCCCATGTGTCTCATTCCCCCAGCCTCCATGTGTCTCATTACCGCACTCCCCATGTGTCTCAGTCCCCCAGACTCCCCAGTTGTGTATCATTCCTCTAATTCCTCCAGCCCTCCCCATATGTCTAATTTCCTCCCCCTATATGTGCCTTATGCCCTCTCCCCTCATGTAACATGGTCGAGCCAGCAGTTCAGCACTCTAAGTGCACGCACTTCCTGTCAGACTGAGTAGAGGGAAACAAGCTCCTCTAGCGCATTCCGCAGCTTGGCCACACTACAAGGAATGACCAGCAGGAGGGGAGTTCTGTGCAATGCGCTACCCTCCTGCCTGTCAGCCAGATTCTGCACCACATACCCCCCCTCCCCCACGGGCCAGTGCACCCTAAGGCGACCGATTGTGCCCCCTTATTGTAGCACCACTGTCTGAAGAGCCACAATGGACCATCTAAAGCTTGTGAGCAGCAGTTTTGCCATGTTTGGACAATATGGTAAATTAACAAAGGGGTGCAACTCATGCGTGATGTGTGCATTTAATAATGGTGCCGATGAATATTGTAACTTTTTAACATTAAGTCAGTTATACTAACATCTCACTGTACAAAGAGCAATTTAAATAAACTAAACTTGTTTATGTTTTATTTTTACAACATTAAAATATATGTAACAGACAGGAAGCTCAGGGCTTGACCTAATATATAAATCATTGTTTTTACATAATTTTGTGTTAGGTGTCCCAAACAATATATGATTTGCAGAAGTGCTTATTAGATACCCAAAGAGCATAATGTATGCATTATTAATTACAGAAGGTACATTTGGCTAATTGTCATTTCTATACAGTAGCTCTGCACTAAGATACATTTTAACAATCTATAAATAATTGATATTTTTTTCTTTCATCTTTCTTAGTTTGCATAAAATTAATGACTTGGTAAATGTTACTCACTTCAAAATATTCTTCTGCTTCTATGAAATTAAACTAACAGGGTAACCTTAGCAATGAAGAGACTTTTTTTTTTCAAATGATAAAAAGGGGGGCTTGTGACAACATTTCTATTCAAATGACCTATGTGGTGATGATAACACGTAAAAAAGATATGCTTAACAAATATATGAGTTAATGGTAGCCAAAAATGTATACACGTATATGTCTTACATTTCTATCTATAGTATATGCATTTCTATGAGACAATATTCTTCACTTGCATTAAAAGCACACATTCCCAAAAAGATGATTTGAATGAGTGGTAATTCACACTTGAGGTACCCATTTAAAAATGAGCTTTTTTTTTTTTTTTAAACACAGGAGAAAAACAGCAATTTTAAACACTGTAAAAAAAAATTGTGAACTCACCCTTGTTTACAGAGATCTTTTATCCCCTCCAGACTTCCAAAGTACAGGACTGTCTCAATTCATGACAACATTTACTGAATTGCAAGGGCCTAGAACCCGTAATAATAATTCTTAAAGAGTTACTCTAACCAAAACAGTGTCTTATGAAAATAATTAAAGAAAAAAGTTACCTGCGCTCTTTTCCAAATCCCTATGTATATTTAAACAAATTGAGGTTTTTAGTTACCTCCAATGGCCATGAGAGGGTATGCCCAACTGCCACGTCAAGGCAGACCTCTTAGGTGGGTCCTAACTCTAACCATTCACCTTGCTTCCTTGAGCTTCTGGCAAAGATATCTCTAATGAGACAGAAAGGGGTATTTTTTTATATATATCCCTACATGCTTATTAACCCTTAATAGGGAACACATGGGATGGGACTTTGAGTGCAGGACTTGTTTTTTTGTATTTATGAAAATAATTACTGGCAGATAAAGATTTCTCAGATAGAAAGGGCAATATTTAAAAAATAAGAAACGGATGATTTCCACACATTGTAGAATTAGACAGTGTAAGCAACATGTTAATTTCTACACAGCTATGGTAAATAAAATAACCCAGGGATAGGACACATTTATTTATAAGACTAACAGCACACAATTTCTTGTTCTCAGCAAAAAAAATTAAACACTTATTTTTTTGTTAAAGTACAACCATACCCAGCTTGCCCACTTTAATGGTGCACTATTTAGACCAGTACTACAATAAGCCAATGTTTCCTCATTCCCCGTGCTTCACATCAACTTCTGTTCTCCAAATAGTAATACTCTAGGCAGGAATTAGGTGAAATGCCTGTAGACAGGTGGCACTAATTCTTGTTGTATATGAATATACAGCTGATTATTGGCAGGTTTATGACAATCTTAGGGTATCCCTTTCACATGCAAACTACTGATCTGATGACCTGGCAAATAAAGCTGTAATAACTTTGACCTTGTAAACCATGACCTGATAAAGTTAAAAAATAATTACTAGACCTCTGCACAGTGGGAAAGTTAGGTTCGTCCAAAGCATTTTTCCCAAAATGTTGTTCGTGATGTCTAACACTTATTCAGGTGATGGTTCTGCCAAATATTGTCCATGGAAAAATATTCGGGCAAAACAAAAAGGACACGAAAATGGGTCAATCAGTACACTGCAAAATAAATAGATAATATAATATTATGTATATATTTTACAGTACACTCATAAGCTCATTTTCCCACCATTTGGTTCACAGGTTAATATAGGGGAAAAGAGTACAAAAAATCTATATTTATGTATTTATATATCATATATATTTATTAAATATATAAAATATAAATATAGATTTATATTCTGCTCCTCCTTTTTCTACTTCTATTGGCCTATTTGTTATTTCACACTTGATCTATCAGTAAGTCAACATTTAGTGACTGTCACTTAGTCATCAACCATGTTTTTCCCATTAATTATCTCTTGTTCTTTTTTGGCACCATAGATGTAATACTGAGTCAAACGAACATGTTCAGCCATTTCTCTAGCCTTTGCTCGGTTGAATGTTCATATGATGCTTAGTAGATATTGAATTTGGCTGATCAGCCGGTTGCCCCAGATTTGGTCAAATCCAAATGCACAATTTTAATAATTAGCATTTTTATTCACTCCATTGTTAGTAGTAATGTATTAATTACATAGTGTGTTGTTGTTAATACATTTCATACCTGTGTTAATATGTTGACAAATTAAAAATAAGTTAGCATATGGACTTATGAATAATTTTACATGCTCTCTCTTGAAGGGCAATTTTCCATTTACATTTTTCTTCACTCTTCATATCATATTATCTTAAATTATACTTTCTATATTGTTTCTTGGTGCTTAATGAGCAGATTTAAAAAAAGGATGGAGTGAAAGTATTGCAATTTTTATCTACACCCTATTCATTTTTGCAATAGATTTTTTTTTAACTGCTTGAGTTTAGCAACCTCATGTATACAAATAGTGTTGATGATAAATATACACTGATCAGCCACAACATTAAAACCACTGATAGATGATGTGAATAACTTTAATTAAATTCATTACAATGGAACCTATCAAGGGGTTGGATATATTAGGCATGAATTTCATGCATTGGAAACAGGACAAATGGTCAATTGAAAATATCTGATTGAATTAGACATGGGCCGCATAGCCAACTGGGTCGGTGCATCTCCAAAAGAGCAGGTTTTGTGGGGTGTTCCTGTTATGCAGTGGTTAGTGCCTACCAAGAGTTGTGCAAGGAAGGAGAGCTGGTGCCGAAACGTTGTTTGTTTTCTGTGCTACTGCAATAAAGACTGCCTTATGAGGAAACTACAGGTGTGCCCACACATTCTGTATTTTGAAGCTGGTTTACCAGTCAGGGTCATAAGCGCTCAAGGCTCATTGATGCACGTGGGGAGTGAAGGCTAGCTCATCTGTCGTTTCACACAGAAGAGCTACTGTACCTCAATATGCTGAAATCTATAATGCTTACCACGATAGAAAGGTGTCAGAACACACAGTGTAATGCTATTTGAGGCATAGCCCCCGACTGGTCGGGGTGCTCATGATGACACCTGTCCACAGATGAAATTGCCTTCAGTGGGTTGTGAGCATTAGAACTGGACCATGGAGGTATGGAAGAGGGTTGCCTGGTCTGTCAAATCACATTTTCTTTTAGATCAGGTGGATGACTGGGTGCATGTGTGTCACTTACCTGGGGAATGGACAGCAGCAGGATACACTATGGGAAGAAGGTAGGCCAGCAGTGGCAGTGTTACGCTCTGGGAATGAATGCCACAACCCTAGATTTCTCTTGGGAAACCTAGGGTTCTGATATTCTTTTGGATGTTACTTTGACGCATACCATCTACCTAGAGATTATTGAAGACCACGTACACCCCTTCATGGAAATAGTGTTCCTTGATGCTTCTTTCAGTAGGATAATGCTCCCTGCCACACTGCAAACATTGTTTAGGAATGCAATTGTTGCACTCAGTGACCTAATAGAGTGTGCTACCACACCTGGAGCACCTTTCACGGGATCCACAGTCCCTTAGAAGTATTCAAAATCAAATTCCAAAGTCTTCACAGAGTAGTGCAAATAGGAATCAGGATCAGGAAAACAAAATTCTATACAAGGTTTTGGTGTCAAGACTCAATCATGTATGATTAAATGAAACGTTGCGTATAACTTTGTTCTCCTGATCCTGAATAAATCTTTTTGCACTACTCTGTGAAGCCTTTGGAATTTAATTTTGAACTGTTTAGGAATGGTTTGAGGAACATCATAAAGAGTTCAAGGTGTTGCTTGGCCTTTAATCCGCTTGAACATCTGTGGGGTGTGCCGGAACAACAAATCCGATCCATTGAGGCCCCACGTTGCAACTTGCAGGACTTAAAGGATCTGCTGTTAACGTCTTGGTGCCAGATACCACAGGACACTTTCAAAGGTTTGATGCATCAGAGCTGTTTTGGTAGCATTAGGGAAACCTACATGATGTTTTTAATGTTGTAGCTGATCAATGTATATACATACTACAATGTATATACATACATACTTTGCATGTAGATGCTGTCATCCTATATGCCACCTGACACTTCTTACTGCCCTTTCCTGAACCACATACTAGAATCTTTCTCAGGTTCATGCCATACTGATACATCTCACATGGACATCATGTCACAATTATATGGAATGGCACAGGCTGCAGTGTGAACACACATAAAGAAAAAGATAGAAAAATAAAATAATAAACACACAGTTAGATTCTCCAAAAAAGGGTCTCTGTAAGAGATTGTTGACAGTCAATCATTGACCTTACCTGTATGGCGGTACTTTGCAGAGTGCAATCCTAGAGTTTAACTGTTATGGTTTATGCTCTACAAAATTATTTAACATATGCAGCTGTGCAAAGGAATACAGCAATGCATGAGCATGCCCTTAATAACAACAGTTATGATTATTTCATATACATTATATTGCGGTGTATTAAAAGGTCCCTATACAACATTATTTTGGCACAGCTTACTTATATCAGTTAGATTTTAGATTCTTAGAATCTTAGATTCTTTCAGTAATGTGATTTAAGTACATAGTTTTTCATGCACCTATTTTTATATCTAAGAGACAGAGCAGGTGATTAGTTTGGAGGGCAGGATTTAGGGATTATCCAGTTGTGTCTAAGGTGTTTTAAAAAAAGAAAAAAAAAAAGAAAAAACACTTTAGACACATCAGGGTAATCCCTAAATCCTGGACTGGAAGGTGGTACTCGAGGACTGGGTTGAGAACCCTTGACTTAGAGCGTGCATACAATGGAGTGTGATTATCAATAAGCAGACATAAAATGGAGAGTAATAGCAAGGAGCATGTATATGATGGAGAATGGATAGCAAGAAGGATGCCAATGATGGACAGTGAATAGTGAAGAATGTGTATATATAATGAACAGTGACCTGGTGACCAGGATAGTACGGAGAAGAATAATCTGTTTATATAGCAGAGAGGAGGCTAATCAGGAGAGAAGTAGCTCACCTTGCTTGGGAGTGAGTGCATGGGATCATTTAGCCTGATTTGCTGACACCAGCGTGCATTCCATTCTGCTAGTGATGTTAAAGGGTCTGTAAATGGTAGACTTGTGCAAGGCAAGAAATTTCAATTCTGCAAAATATTTTTTTTTTTGATGATAGATCATTCTTTGGGACACCTGAAATTCGGCTGGATGTTGGTTCAGCTTGACTGAAAATCAATTCTGAAACCTAAACAGGAGGAAAAAAATAAAGTGTATTAATGGGACAATCAGTGTGTTACAATATTATACATAATATAATATGATGTATATAGAAACATAGAAATGTAGAATGTGACGGCAGATAAGAACCATTCGGCCCATCTAGTCTGCCCAATTTTCTACATACTTTCATTAGTCCCTAGCCTTATCTTATAGTTAGGATAGCCTTATGCCTATCCCACGCATGCTTAAACTCCTTTACTGTGTTAACCTCTACCACTTCAGCTGGAAGGCTATTCCATGCATCCACTACCCTCTCAGTAAAGTAATACTTCCTGATATTATTTTTAAACCTTTGTCCCTCTAATTTAAGACTATATCCTCTTGTTGTGGTAGTTTTTCTTCTTTTAAATATAGTCTCCTCCTTTACAGTGTTGATTCCCTTTATATATTTAAATGTTTCTGTCATATCCCCCCTGTCTCGTCTTTCCTCCAAGCTATACATGTTAAGATCCTTTAACCTTTCCTGGTAAGTTTTATCCCGCAATCCATGAACCAGTTTAGTAGCCCTTCTCTGAACCCTCTCTAAGGTATCAATATCCTTCTGAAGATACGGTCTCCAGTACTGTGTACAATACTCCAAGTGAGGTCTCACCAGTGTTCTGTACAATGGCATGAGCACTTCCCTCTTTCTACTGCTAATACCTCTCCCTATACAACCAAGCATTCTGCTAGCATTTCCTGCTGCTCTATTACATTGTCTGCCTACCTTTAAGTCATCAGAAATAATCACCCCTAAATCCCTTTCCTCATATGTTGAGGTTAGGACTCTATCAAATATTCTGTACTCTGCCCTTGGGTTTTTACGTCCAAGATGCATTATCTTGCACTTATCCACATTAAATGTCAGTTGCCACAATTCTGACCATTTTTCTAGTTTACCTAAATCATTTGCCATTTGGATAATCCCTCCTGGAACATCAACCCTGTTACATATCTTAGTATCATCAGCAAAAAGACATACCTTACCATCAAGACCTTCTGCAATATCACTAATAAAAATATTAAAGAGAATGGGTCCAAGTACAGATCCCTGAGGTACCCCACTGGTGACAAGTCCAAGCTTCGAATATATTCCATTAACTAACCCTCTGTTGCCTGTCACATATATTTGCAGTACAGTGATAGTAACATGTTCATGCCATTTGGTTGCTAGATCAAGTCCCAAAAAGTAGTAATAGATGGTAAAACAGGATGAACAGTTAAAAAATGTGTATTTATACATTATACATTGTATATTTATTGAATGTATTGTTTTACTGCTTCTCCTTTTTTCTCTCTATTGTTCATTCTCTCACAAATAAAACAGCATGTAGTGACATTTCCCTAACCATCAATCATTTTTTTCCTCCTACCAATCATCTCTTTTTTGGCACCTTGGCAGAATTCTGAATATTGATCTTCCTCTGACATATTTGGCATTGAGTGTTTTGGTCAGTCGAAATAAGGGTTTATTCCCATATTCGGCCAAATTGCAGTTCGATGCAAAACCATCTCCAAGTCTAATGAATGGTGTGAACAGCTGCTCACAACTTGTAAAATAAAACAGTTGTGATCTTCTCTGGGTTTTACCAGTGACTAACCTCTCAGTCCACCATTCTGGCTTTTGCATTCATATCTGTTTGTGTGAAAAATGCAAAAAAATAAATTGAATGCTAATTTTGGCCAGTGTTTGTGACTAAGTGTCTACTAAAATAGACTTAACATACCCCATTTACAATACCTTGAGTTGTCTACTTTTGCAAATGGTATGCCATCATGGGGGTAATTCTCATTCCTGTGCTACCATACGGTCTCAAAGGCAACATAACCAATCTGGCAAATTTCAATGTGAAAAAATGGAAATGCAAGCCTTATACTTGACCCTGTAACTTTTGAAAACACCATAAAACCTCTACATGGGGGTACTGTTATACTCGGCAGACTTCGCTGAATGCAAATATCAGTGGTTCAAAACAGTAAAACGTATTACAACAACTTATTCGCCAGTGAAAGTGTCATTTGTGAGTGAAAAATTCAAAAAATGTAAATTTCACTGACAATATCATCATTGTGATATGTTTTACTGTTTTAAAACACTAATATATGTGTCCAGCGAGTGAATCAGTACCCCCTATGTACTGATTTTATAGTGTCTTGGAAAGTTACAGGGTTAAATATAGGGCTTGCGAAACAAATTCTCTGGGCTTTCTGCCTGGGTTGGCAAGTACCTCAAATTGTAATTAATTATATGACTTAATTATGTAAAAATATGATATAAATATATATTTAGAATTTAAATATATATGTTTATATATGTATATATATGTGTATATATACATATATTTTTATTTATGTATATATATATATATATATATATAAATATATATATATATAGATAGATAGATGCATTTATAATGTCATTCTAAATGTATTTTGATTTAAATATATATGTATATTAATACCAAAATACGGTTAGAAAAAATTAAACAGGTATATAATTTTTTCATTTTTTTTTAATATTTTTTTAATCGTATTTTTTTCATTTTTAAAATGTATTTATTAATTATTTTATTTTAGATATGTATAATTATAAACGTATATATGCCACAAAAAAATAGAACAAATGCAGGCAAGCGTAGGATGTCTAACCAATCCTAGGCTGACTGCGTTGCCTGGAAATATAATATAGCGATGTAGCGTGCGAAAATATTAACTAGGGAATATATCCAATCTAACCCATCTAATAAAAAATATAGAATAGATATAACATAAATGCTAATATTCCTATGCTCACTAAAAGGGAAATGCACCAAAATCAAGATCTGGCAATATATCATATAAATATATAGAGGAGACTAAACTCCTATATACCAGCTTTAATCGAATACATATGCTAAATAGGAGAAAGTATACCTATATCTGTCTAATTGCCAGTGACTATCTTCTAAAGTGCAAAACCCCACAAATGCCTTATATCCATATATATATATAGTAAACAACCAAAGAGTAAATGGCTGCTAATAATATATGCCCTTGCAAAATTTATTTGTATTGAGTCCAGCCATATGTAAAATATTATAAAGACAGCAGACCTTAAACAATATACAGGAAGAGGTCTATAATAGTCAATAATAGAGAGAGACTCTTAAATATAGATATGAAGTAGAGAAAAGTTTGTATAAACTAATGGTCAGTCAAAAACAAACTGCCATATATTTATTAAGTTATCAAAGCCTCTCTCCCTGGTAAACTAGCTAGACAGGCATAGGAATATATTAGAAGGTAGAGCAAAAAAAAATATTAAGTGCAATTCATAGTGCTAAAGTGCCATTCAGTGCCCAGTGTAGAAATTGGCAAAACGCCCAACGCGCGTTTCGGTGCTTAGAGAGTGCACCTTCATCAGGGGCCAACTTACTATTCGTAATGGTGTCTCTTAAATACCTTAAGTGCCCAGGTGTTCCTCCTCCCATCAGCCAATCTGTATATAGAAGATATGTTCCCCACGTGTGTATGATTACCTACTCATACTTCCGTGTTGCGTCTACCGCCCACGTGATATCAAAGGGGCGGGGCCAACACGTCATCCGTCCTATTCCAGGACGGACACATTGATCCCGGGTATGCCCCTACATGTCATCAGGTAGGCGTGTCGATGCCTGACAGCCTAGGTGTCCGAAAGCTGTCTATCACTCGTGTGGGCGTGTTCAAGATGTAGCATGCTTACATGATGTAAATACAAGCCTCTATTATCCGTCCTATCAATCGGTCTATGTTGGAGTGTCCACCATATGTCACATTATCCATATGGGAACCCTATTATATTACCACTCATACTTCCGTGTTGCGTCTACCGCCCACATGATGTCAAAGGGGCGGAGCCAACACGTCATCCATCCTATTCCAGGACGAACACATTGATCCCGGGTACGCCCCTACATGTAATCATGTAGGCGTATCAGTGCCTGGCAACCTAGGTGTCCGAGAGCTGTCTATCCCTCATGTGGGCGTGTTCAAGATGTAGCATGCTTACATGATGTAAATACAAGCCTCTATTATCCATCTTATCGGCCGGTCTATATTGGAGTATCCACAATATGTCACATTATCCATCTGGGAACCCTATTATATTATCACATATAGATAGACCTATAGATATGTCCAGATCATTCTGCATTAATATATTGATCTCATATTGAAAATGCCGAAGAGAGGGGGTCATACAAATCATATCTAATAATGTTACCCAAGGCTAGATATAACGATACATATATGGTCTTAATTATATATATGTCTGTTTGTTAAACGTATATATGCTACGTTTATTTTAATATTAATGTATATGTAATTATATATGTATATTAATATTAAAACACACTTAGAATAATACTTATGTAAGTATGTGCATATGAAAGTACTTATATTTTATAACGCTCATTTAGGAACCTATGTGATTGGATGGCTTTTTGTGTTGGAGTAAAAATAGGTTGACAACAGGCGTGCAGAGCCACAACAGCATCTACATGCATTTCTTTAACATTTCACATTGTGATAGTTTAGACGGCACATTTTTTATATTACATGAAGATATCAAGATATTAAACATCGTTGTTATGTTTTAACATGCTAAGCTATACATGTTTAGAACAGTGCTAGTTGCGCTAAAGATATGCATCGGGCTAGTTGTTTAAATGTATGTCACTGTAGTGCATTAAAATAAAAGTAAAAAAAAAAAAATGTTAAGTAAAATAAGATGGATGCATTATCCATCTTATTTTACTTAACATTTTTTTTTTTTACTTTTTACTTTTTTTTCAACAATGTTAGATTATTTAAATTTGTGTGGTTGGAACGTGGTAGCCTGATTTACAGTGTAGCAGAAGTTGGTTTGTGTATGGTGCCTGGACATGTTGTGTCGTGTATACATAGGCTGCAAGGTACTAAAGAACAAAAAGCATTGCTATATCCTGGCTAATATTCAAGGTGGCGTGGCAGTCGGCCAGCTCTCAGTGAGGTAGCAACGTTCAGCCAACTCCCGTGATCTGTAAGGACCCAGCCTCTCCACCTAAGTCCTGGGGGGCTTCAGTGTTGCGGGTCGTGTTGTGCCATCTGCCCCACTTCTGCATAGCTGTCGGCGTGCCCATATTGTCTGCTGCTGTAGTGGCCCACCGGGCGGCGGTTCTCTTGCTTGTTGCTTGTCTTTCCAGTTTCAGGTGATCCGCAGGGTGGCCCAGAAGTGGCCACAGAGGTCTTCCCCGGCAGTATGGGTCGGGCTGTGGTGTTTGAGGGCTCATTTCTGGAGGCCTGCTCTAGTCGGCTGTGACAGTAGCTGGCTTGCTGTTGCCGCGCTTGGCGCATCCGCCATTTTGTGTGTCTCCGGGTCCGTGAGGTTTGGAAGCTTTGTAGAGCTCGTGCGGGCCAGAATCAGCACAGGTCCCTGGGGACCGGGTTAACCCCCACCGGTCCACGGGGTAGGTGATATGGGAGCACCCCCTCATCGGCCAGAGAACTGGAAGAGCAGCCGTCTCTCCTCTGCTCCCACCAGCACAGGCCGCAGGTCGCGATGCCGTCCACTTAGCACCGGGGACCCAAGTGTCGGGTATCCCCGGGTGCAGTTCAGTCTCCTGTTTTCGGTGATCGCGGTTAGCAGTCGATGTGCTCAGGTGATCGGGCGGTATGCCATGAATCTTGGCTCCAGACTCGGGAGCTTTCTCTTTACACGTCTTGTCCACTCAGTAGTTAGGCTCCACCCCCGTAAAAATCTTTTTTATCTTATCTTTCATATATAATGATGTAGTTGGAAGATTGGACAGTAGATGGAGCTCTAGTGGATGTATATATAGTTATAACATAACATGTGAGGGGAAGGAGCTTTACCCTTGTTTTAAGGGGTTTGAATGAACATGAACATATTTTACTTGCTCTTATTGGGTTTATTTGTTTGGTAGCTTTTTGTTATCACTTTGACTCTAATTGCTCAGTGCTCCTAGTACGCCTTTTATTTATTTAGTTTTTGTTCACTCTGACTCCATTGTTAAAGGGACACTATAGGCAACCATACCACTTCAGCTCATTGAAGTGGTCTTGGTGCAGTGTCCCTATTGTTATTAATCTAGCAATGTAAAACATTGCAGTTTTAAAGAAACTGCAGTGTTTGCATTGCAGCACTAAGAGAGCCTCTAGTGGCTGTATACCAGAAAGCCACTAGAAGCACTTCTGGGATTTTACCCGGCTTTTGGTCCACTAACTGCTAAACGTCCTCATGCACTGCATGAAAACCCGATAGGAAAGCATTGATTCAATGCTTTCCTTTGGGGAGGGCCTTATGTGCTCGCAGTGTTCCAGACACATTAGCACCCCCATTGGATGAGGCTGGAGGAGGAGAACACTGAGCCGACATAGAGGGACTTTAGAGCTGGAATTAATGTAAGTTCTAAAAGCTTTTTTAACCTTTTCAACACCTTGGGGCACTGAGACAGCGGGACACTATAGTCTTAGGAGTACAGTTTTGTATTCCCAACGCTGTAATGTTCCTTTAAGAGTTAATAACCACAAAGAGCACTGTACGTTAAAATAAGTTAATTCGGAAATCATCTCATGAGAATGAAAAATTTGATTTTGGACAATGTGAAACAACTATGCGAGACAACTCCTTCAAAATGAGCTTGATAAATAATTTTTTTATGAATATACACCTAACCAACCACAGCCTGTTCTCATGAATAGACCCTTGTTTGTAAATACTGCTCATTTATTTTTATTCATGTACGCCTAGTCAAAAAATATAGCTAAAATTGTGTGATATTTTAAAAGCGATAATTATAATCTTGCCTGTAGCTAATCACATTGTCACCAATCCTGAGGTTTTTTTTTTTATAATTCATAAGCCTTATGACACATTTTGACCCTATTTAATGTATAAATAGTTCCAAACTGCCATTCCTGTTTATACATACGTGCATGTCCGCTATAATAATGCTATATAGTCTAAGGCCCGATTAGGTGACCCTGTTTTTCTTTCACTTTAACCCTAAATCGTTGGTAATAGAATCTAACCTATTATTCATTTAAACTGTGATGCAGAAGCACTTAGACTAGAAAAATTTGCATTCTGCAAATGAGGATTTGATGAGCAAAATGATAAGATATATGTTATGTAATCTGCACTATTTTGCAAGCAAATAAACAGCTCTTGAAATTGATAATTTTTAGAATATTTTATCCTCAAATGTTTACACATAAATAATTAAAATGCATTAGCGGTGCCGCTTTTCGGGGGAAAAGAAGCATATTGAGAAAATAGTATAGTTGTGTTGCTTAAATTTGTAATTAACAAATTTATTACAGATTCTATTCGCTTGTTTAATATGCTGCATTCCGGAACAGCAACATGAATACACAATGGTGTGGAGAAGCTAATTTTAAGACTTTGGTGAAATGAATGCCTTTTAATGTTGTATGTTTCTCTTATCTACATACCACATTATTGTAATAAGTACACTCAAGAATAATTTCTTTTCACATATTTTTACAAATCTCGCCCTTATTTGCATGCGAGTAAGTTGTCAGCTTAAATCTTTGAAATGCAAAATATATCTCATTTCTATATTTCATCAAGGAGCCTTTCATGTTTAATAAATTACAACTTAGATCCTCCATGACTTTGTTTTTCATTAACTAAAAGCAAAAGGATACATTTAAAATCTTAATCAGAACCTGAAAGGGGATTTGCATGCCGTTGGTAGTTGTCTTTCTGCGGCCTATAATGTTTGAAAACTATTTTGTTGTACAAGGTTGCAAACAATGATGCTTTCATGTAAGTTTGCAACTCATGTTAGTGTGTTAATGATCGAAGTCAAATATTGAGTTAAATGTCTGGAATGTCATCAATGAATTGGAAATTATGAAGATCTGCAGAACTACGACCTCACAATGGCTATTAAAAACATAGGGAAGTTGGAATGTTATAGTTTTAATACATTATTTAAATCTGGAACTCTAGTATCAATTTATATATACCCTTTGTTTTTCGAGGTATCCTGATAAGTGAATTGCCACTTGTGCTTATTTCCATTCCAAAACTTTTTATTTATTATTTAGTTTGCTAGTTAGTTTGTTTGCATTTATTTACTGGTATAGTCATGCAAATAAAACCTAAAAATCTTCTTCCCTTTCAGTGCACATGAAGAGCCATGTGCACATACCGCATCATGGGAAGACATCATGTGTGCATGCATGTGTAGAGCTTTGTAAAAATATGATGATCGTAGGTGTGGGCCAAGGAACATCCTAATGTAGGAGCCTGATTTTCTTTTCATTCCCTTCTTAAGTATCTTTGGGCACTTACATATAGATTTGATATAGAATGTTATGTTTCTGCAGAAAAAACACATGTCTATGTCTCCAAATACAAAATTATAACTGGAACAAATGAGTATTTTGTACGTCATTTTTAATTCATGTTATCAGGCAGGTGCCTACTCTGTGAAAGTGTGGGGCAGATTGCTGGGAGAGTCCCCCAGTCAATCTGCCAGGACCCTTGCTGGTGTCGGGTCCTTAGGTCCCTGACCAAATGTCCAACTGGTCAGTTAACCCCTGTGTCATGCTTTGAATGGAAAACATCATGGAAGTTAAGAGTTGTGCAATATCCGGAGATCTATTTTTGTCCATCAGTGACCTAATGCAATGTGCTGCACACGCTGATGATAGTGGTGTTAATCACCCAGAGGTACAGATGAGGTATGTATATTTTATACTTATCTCTCCTGTTTAGCCACACCCCCAGAAATGCCTTGTTAATCTCTCAGGGACCAATGAAATGCCATGATGTCACCACAATCTGAACCTTTTGCTAATATGGGCTCTCCTGTTTATTTAACACTGACAATACTCTTCAGCTCTGTTAACATTCCATTTTTATAGAGAAACTAAGGACTGGTATGCTATCCTTAAGTGGTTAAAAAGAAATGATCAAACAATATTTGCTTACTTTTTAATGCCCTACGTTCCTTTTTGTATTGCATAATTGTTCTACATATTTTGCTTTGGCAGATATTTTCTATTTTTCGCTCACAACTGGGAAAGACAACTTTCTTTCCCTCTGCTAGGAGAAACATATCTGTGAACAGCAGGGGGTTAACACTGTTAATTGAGGTGGGTGAAAAGTTCCTGCAAAGAGGAAATTCTCTCTTTTTTTCCATGTTTCTACTCCTGATCTCCCTATGTAATGCAGTAGAAGGACTGCCCCTCTGTCTAACACCGAAGGACAGCTGCGTTACAAGAAATGGTTATTCTAGAAAAAAGATTATGTAATCTGTCAATCTTGAGGAATTGCAGGAATTTTATAATTAACTATGGAACATCTGAGGCAAAGAACGCCTTTCACACTGACTCTACTTATATTCGTTTTTTTGGATCACTGAATGAAGACTTGTATCCAATTGGAATTTATGAGCATCTGTTTCATGTATGAATTCTCCCTCTGGTTAGCCTGAGTTTCTGAATTTATTTCCTAGTTCATTTCGCAAGAGGGTCTCAAAACATGTCACGACTGGCCTCTGTGTAATAAGGTGGGGCAGATCAGATTGGGAAAATGATATTCATAACAGCTGCCAACATTGCTTCTAGAACAGGCAATCCTTTAGGAAAACACCTCTATGGTTTCCTATATTAGCAAACGTTTGCATGAACCTGTTGCATTAACACTTTAAGAAATAAATGCATTCCACAAAACTCTGGAAGACAGTATGCACATTCCTGGGTGTGTGCATGCCTGGGTTTCAGATGGTTAATTTATGATAACCTTAAAACATATAAAAGATATAGAAAAAACAAAAACAAAACATAAATAGATAGACAGACTGGCTGACAGACAGGCAGCAGGCAGACTTCTTTTTAAAAGAAAGATAAATACATAATATAATCATTCCCATTTTTCACCCTGACCAACTTTTAATTATTTTCTTCTTCCTGTTCTTATCAATTGAAAGTTAGTCATTTTTTAGTATATTTATCGCTGTTAACCCCTGAGTGCCAATTGCATTACCCCATGACATTTTAGTATATTTTGTACTGCTATTTCTTTTTTTAATAGAAATATCTGTAAGCAGAAGGGACTGGGAAAGGACGAGGTGAAAAGAAATAAATCATTGTAGTCTCAGGAACAGTAATCCTCGTTGAGGATTTTGCCTGATTGATATAAATAACATCGTCCCCACCATCTGTCCGAAGAGGGACCTTTCCAGTTAGTGTTAAGCTACAACGGCAGAATAATTAATGAATGGTGTCCTTTGTGCTGGTAATAAAGACAAGACAAATTATGTTATAATCCAACTGCTGCTCATTTGTCACAGCCAAATAAAATGTCAAATAAAAGTGAGGGGGCTACTGTGTTTGTTTAATAGACTACAGGCTACCTGTTCCAATCCCCGCAACATATGAATGTCGTATCCAAAATAATTGCCATGAGTAAAAAGATGTTTATTGCATCCATATATTAACTTGTACTGGTAGATTAATATTGTTGGTCACAGTAATAGAATACCAAGAGATGCCACCCTCCCACTTCTAATTAGATATATAGATACATAGATAGACAGACTGATAGATAGATAGATAGATAGATAGATAGATAGATAGATAGACTGACAGACAGACAGACAGACAGACAGATAGGCTTACAGAGACAGAAACACAGAGACAGAGAGATAGACAGACACATGCACATAAGGGTGAAGTGGGGAAAAGGTGGAAAAAATTGAGTACTGCATGCATCACTAACCAGCACTGATAGCAATGCAATAGGTGCTTTGTTTGTATATTTTACAATAAAAAATGCAAAACAATTCTTATATTAAAATTGTTTTGTGAATTGTCTGTTTGCTGTAGGTGGTGTTTGTTTTGTTGATTTTTTCTGTACTTCCTGCAAGAGGCAATAAGTGACAGTTTTGCGTTTTGATTATACATTTTTTTCCCATCTCTAAGTACACAGAGAGGTGTACCTTTCGGGAATATCTTCTTAGTTAAAGCGTTCGTACTGTTAGATGTTTTGTTTGTTTGATTTATCTAAATACGACCCTGCATAAGTCGTGCCTAAAGCAAAAGCCTACAATTCTGTATAAATACCTCAAACATTATGGGGTTACGGTACGCAGTTTAAAAGAAGCACCGTAACTAACGCGATTTACATAAAGATCTACAGAACCCGCAAACTCTAATGTCGTGGTAACTGCAACAAACGTATCTCACACTGGCCCTTATAATCAGTCTCCGTTAATTATTTTAGAAGCTCAGCTATGCCTACCCTTACTTCCTAGCACACTCTGCTTAGATTCTATTTGCTTTCTGATTTAATAATGCCAAAGGAATCAGGCAAATATAAATTGCTGCTATTTTTAAGCAGCACAAAAATGTGTTACTGTTCTTGTCTTGACTTGGTGTACATAAATGCAGGCCGTTGCTAAGAGAAGCAATAAACACGGCCGAGATTTAGAAAGTTCCTTTGGGAATTACCTATGATAGAGGGCAGGGCTGCTCTTCCCCAGAACATGCTCCTGCTGTAAAAATTCACAAACCTGGCATTTAAACAGGCATCTGTCACTTGCTCTAATGCCAGTTCATAGTATACACACAAACATCTGCTTCCTTGCACAAAGGGAGACAGAACGCCTGACAGGTCTGTGTTAGCAGGATTCGCAATGCCAGTTTTTTATGCAAAAAACCTTAATGCTTCCCGTCAAGCCATTAGAAGTGATACAATCAGCCCAGGCCCCATTAAGCCATCAGTGTCCACCTGTGATAAAGACGGCCATTTGTTTTCTTAAAGCCCACTTAATGTCTGCTTAACTCAATTTGTCAGGAAATGTAGAACAATTTCCTCACAGTCTGAAATTTGGTTGTAGTTCAAAGTCAAAAGGCCAGGTCTCGTATCATTCAAATGACACAATAAACAATCATCAAACCAAATAACCCCCGCCCCCCCATAACATTTAAATATGCTGTTATAATGCAGGTAAAACAAATATATTTCAGATAATGATACTTTAGTCTGAGAAATCACCTAGCAGTGTGAGTGATATAAAATATATTGTTAAGCTCTTCATAATGAAACAAGGTAAAATAGCGGTATCGTGGCATAGTTTTTTTTTAATGATTAATGTGTTTAGTTCATAAACAAATGGGACAGGAAATTGAGTATTTTGGTTTTATTTTGGCACAATGCCAGAAGTAGGGAATTAGTTCTGGAACCTGCGTCATGTTTCAGGTGTCTTCCATTGACTGTTCTAAAAAGGAGAGCAGGAAACCGATTGCCCCCCAGGTTTGTTGTTATTTTTGGGCCATGTGCAACAGCAGCCATCCTAACATAGGGATAGTGCTGATTTTATGGCTGTGCCCCACTATCCTGACTTTTTGTGACATGAGGGAACAATCCCAAAAAAGTGTATCATTAGGTGTGCACATGCTACACTCAGTGGATGCCCTCAGTGGGCTGGACTGCTTGATTGTCAGGTTCCCTGACTTGACAATAATTCAGGTGGACCAGCCCCCATTCCAGGCAGGACCACCCCTATGGGCAGCACCAGTGACTAAATTTGCATTACTGGCCTGCCCCCTTTAGCCCCTCCCACTGGTGTTACAGTTCACGGGAAGCTGATTTTGGGACCTATGCAACAGATATTTTTTAACTTGCAATTGTATACGTGGTCACAAGCAGCGAGCTAGTATTATGAGATTCAAAAGTGATTCTGGCCGACTTCAGCCACTGGACACCTAGGCCTCAATCAGAGCAGGAGATAAGAAATTCTAAATTAAGCAGAATGTGCAATAAAGGAAGTTTAAACATTAAATCTCTCTTTACAGGAAGTGTTTAGGAAGGCTGTGCAAGTCACATGCACATCCTTCTAGGGAGCTGTGACTAGGGTTGCATAAGTACAGTGATTTAATTCATAAAAGGCAGAGAATTGAGCAGTGAGACTACAGGGCATGATCTATACACCCAAACTGCTTCATTAAACTAAAGTTATTTTGGTGCCAATAGTATCACTTTGATGAAGATGACAAATGTTAAAACAACTTTTGAGCTCATTTCTAACTTTGGCAACACTATCAGCAGTAAATGATCAGATATTTTGGTCCAAGCTCAAAGGAATTTTGCAGTTCCTGCACATTGTTCAGGACACGATTTATACTGCATCTCTTCATTTTTTGGGGATGGAGATCATTACATGACTACTGGAGTGAACTAAAGTCATTCTCATGTGCATAGTGATACTTTATCCTCCTTTAATTCCATAGCATATCCGTTTGAAAACGGGTACGCTATGGAAGTAAAGGGAATAGATAAAAACCATAAACAACAACGCTTGAAGTATTCAGATTATACTTTTTTTTATTAATGGCTAATTTCTATAATTTGCAAATAATGTTCTCCATGCAATTACACCATTACCATTAGCCTGTTCCATAGGCATAGTACCTGATGGATCCATGAATTCCTTCAACTTGCACCAAATTCCAACATTAACAATCCTATCAAAATGAAAGTCACTGGGATCATGAGTCTGAACTTAATAAAATATAAAAATGGAGCTAGAAATAAAGGCATCTTTAGGTGAATAGAGATAGAACTGTACCACAGTGAAAAAGTCCTGGAAGTGAAGGAATATCATGAGAAAAGAAAATTAACAGAAGAAAAAGGACTGACATGTACGATGTGGGAATAACGTCTAACAATAAAATTAGAGGGAGAGGATTGAAATTCGGTTGAGAGTGGTGTTGAGAAGAAGATTGGTAAGGTTGTTTAGTGATACTGATTGTATCTTAAAATTGAGACAGTGTGAAATTCGGGTAATATTTACTGATACTTTATTCTAATTATATTAAACCTTACTTGACCTAATCGCTTGAAAAGCCACCAGGGTGCACCATAACATTGACACGTTTGGTGTTTGCTGGCAGAATACAACTTCACTGAAATTTACTTCAGTGGTGGGCTGAGAAACCAATGTACAGATTGCATTGTGAGTTTGGGACCAGAACCTCTGTTTGAGAGTTGAATTGAAAAAAATGACCAGCACAGGAGTGCCTTATTCACCTTGTAACCTTAAACTGATGGAGTTTTTAAAAAGAAGAAATGTGACGCATTTTTGTCTTTTTTTACACTGGGAACAAAATTATTTCCCTATCAACCAATTTTACATAAAGGACGTCAGAATTGGCAGAGAAGTGTCACGATTTGATGAAAACATATAGAGGAAGTAGAAACCCTGGGGAAGTTTAAACAAATACAAGAACTTAAAAAGCGGGGAAGTGGGAAGTATTTATTTATTCATGGCACATTCATTAAAGTGTTACATAGTTACATAGCTGAAAAGAGACATGCGTCCATCAAGTTCAGCCTTCCTCACATCTGTTTTTTGCTGTTGATCCAAAAGAAGGCAAAAAAAAAAAAAGCACTTCCAATTTTGCAACAAACTAGGAAAACAATTATATCTGAAAATGTACATCAGTTCCAGCCTGACATATCCATCTAAGTTCAGGTAAAGAAAAAGGAGAATAACATTTTGGAAGGACTCCTTGTTCTCCGGAGCTTATAACTCAAGTGTGACAATGTTGCAACTAAGCAATCTTTTTACATCGACTGACTCAATTATGTAACAGTTGGTCAAGAGTATTCAGAAGAACATTATAATCGCAAACAAAAATGCATTATGATGGCTGTTTCCTGGATCTAGAGAAAACAATATAAACTCTTCTGTGTTGTAAAAACAAAACTGCATGTAAAATGAAAAATAAATGGGGCATACTTTATTGATTGAGAGAGCTAAAATCTCAAAGCACTGCAGTTTTGCATTGGAAGTGCAGGGAAATTCCATGTTCTTACCATTTGAGCTAATTTGTACTGGGACACTGAGCTAAATAAATCCCTCAGCCATGCAGCAGGATGCTCCGTTTCCATACATAGAGCACAACCACTGCATCTCTTTACAGCCTGCGATATCGCTCAGCTTTGATCAAAGCAGCATGTGTATTTCAGTGTAAGATTTTCTGTTGCACAGGGCATGTAATGCATGGGGCCGTGAAGGAAAAAGGACTGGTGAGAGAATAACTGGAGAGCTAGGTCTGCTTTGGAGCACCATGAGATTGTTGACATCTGCCGAGGTTGGAGAGCTCAGTAAGCAGGAAATGGGGTGTCACTTTGAGTGGTAGTTTACCATTATACTGGCATCCTAATGAAGTGTCTGCAGTGTACAGAGCTTCTGGATGGCATCTTAACGCACGGATAAGCAAAAGCACTTTTCTCCTTGTCACTGTCATCCATCTGCTTGCACCCTACTGCAGCCAATGGGATGGAACCATGCTGCAATGTGCTATAAGCCATTTAGAGTTGCGTGTTGCATAATCAGTACCATCAAGTATGTTAAAAAATGACTATTACTGCTTATTTCCCTCTGTCTCCGGCACCTGGAGTTTGATACATTAACATTCTACTTTTCTAAGTGCCGATCCCTTATTAATTCTATAAGTGTAACGCAAAAATGCTTCTAGAATGAGCTGCACATCAAAATCTGCCTTAAGTAAATCCATCTCGGTATTAAAACGCCGCGTTTGGATAATTTTAGTTGCTTCGCGCATTTGGTACATTTATGACATTATCAAATTTACTAAGCATGGAAATATTTGACGGAGAGATCATTTGTTGTCACAAATAAAAAGTAAATGGGTTTACATCTTCAATGCTTTTGTCATATGACATTTACACATTTCATTCCTTACATTTATTGAAATCTTTACCTACTGTTAATTTTATCTTTGTGTTCTTCCTGCTCTTCACACATTACTTTTATTGATGTACAAAAGAAATATTTATTCAGCATTTGATGGCCCACAATATAAATAATTACTAATTTCTCAGTACAATATATTATCTTTAAATTTACTTCTAACACCAACAATAAGGACAAGTTCCCGGAGGCATGATTTTAAAAATATCACATAACTTTTATTTGCTCCATCCCAGTTGTGTTCCAAAATAAAGAGAAATTATGTAACTCTGTCTAATTTATTCAAGGACCATAACTGAGAGAACATTGACTATGTGTCATAATAATGACCATTAGGACCAAGGTTTCCATTTAGAAAAAGTGACTCGTTATTTTGTAGTTCGGCTTCAGCCTGTGCAGCATGTCTGCTTCACTCAGTGACCACTTGCCACAATATAGTCAGAAAGGATTTTTGCCTGGCTTTCAACATTCCTGAAAAAGTATGGTTCGTTCAGCTACATACATATATCCCTTTTATAAACAAACTTTCCCAGTAGATTAGAATAAGGTGTGTTTTCTCTATCTCCCATGTTTTAGCATTGGGAGGCTAGTGCTCTATGAGCAGAATTTGATTGAGAACTGATTTTGACTCAGTTCTCAATGTGAAATCGTCTCTAGTGGCTGTCTGGAAGATAGCCACTAGAGGTGTGCTAACCCTGCAGTGGAAACTTTGCAATTTCTATAACACTGCAATGTTTTACGTTGCAGGTTTAAGATTACAGGACCTCTGCACCCAGACCACTTCAAGAAGTCTGGATGCCTTTAGTGGTCCTTTAACTCAGAGAGTCTTTAATGTATGTGGGCATGTATGTGTGAATTATAAAGACTATCCTTGGGAAATGCTTACTATGTTAACACCACAGCTCCATTATCCCTAAGGCGTGTTCTGAATAGGTCATGTCTTAATCAGGAGACTAGACGCCTTTAATTCTGTGTATGTTCGAATAGACTCCAGTCACAAACAGTCATTCATTGATACTAGTGTCAGAGACGCTTTCTTATGGAACCCTAACAATCCCCAATAATATAACAATTATATAAAGAAACAACTGCTACAATCAAAAACTGCCTGCCAACTGCTGATTTGCTCAGATGGATACAGATACTTCTTTAGTCTGATCAAATGTAAACTTTTAAAATGATTTAATATGGTGAAAAATATTTTTAAAATATTGATATATATATTTTTAATATATGATTTTTTTTGTTGATATTTTAATATTTTGAAAATATTTTTTTTTTTTATCCAAAAATATTTAATTATTGAAAATCTTATTCAAAATTATTACATTGAGTCGATAGTAAGAGAACTGAGTTCCTGGAGGTTCCATATTGCATTAGACCCCTAAATGATAACCAGCACACTTAATTTATAAGCTATCTAGCATTCATACAATGGCTTGTTCATTTGGCAAAGGTTTTCAAGCTTTAGGTCACTTTGTTAAATGCATTAATCCTTTTTACATTTTTTATGGTAGTTTTGTTTTTGCATTAACCTGTGTTGTTGTTTTTTTTTAAATTGTAACGTTCCTTCTATAGCATTTTTATGTTGATGTTACATCAAGTATGTTAACTTGGCATATCTTGTGGACAAATAACACAGGGCACATTCTAAAAAAGTAAGGAATTAATAATTCTGGAAGAAAAAGCAAAGGTCAACTGGCCATACCTTGCAGAATAATAAAAGACTGTCAGGATTAAGATATATTTCACTTCCCTTCAAATGTGTGTTAGTGGAGATAAACCTTAGTTTCCTGTTGTAAAACACAGTGTTTTGTTGTCCACATCGTTATCCTTGTTCAGTAAACGATTAGAGTACGTTTTGTAAGGATGAAGGAAGTCACCTTTATAAACACATTGTAGGACCTTCAGGTTAGTTTGGCTTTTGTTATGTTTTTTTCCCATCTCAACAAAGTAGTTTTAGCAGAACTGAACACGTCATTATACTATGACATTTTAAGTTGATTTGGGATTTTTTTTTCTCAAGTTGTTTAACCTCAGCTCCCCATAGGCCTATTAAAATATGAGATTATTTTGTGAATTCACTCCTGCATTAAAGGTGCCACTAATTATATATGCTTTTGATAATTTTATAGCTTCTTTTATAAAGTTGTTTTTACAACTCAGCGACATGTATAGAATATGGCACAGCCTCTCTTAAAAGGGACATTCCAGAATCCTAAAGCACTTTAGCTTGCTCAAAAGCTTAATGTGTAAAGAGTGTGTTCTATTTTTTTCATTTTGGAAAAAGTGCACATATCGATAGAAATTTACACTTTCATAAATTTCCCTTATTACATCCCCTGACAGTCAAACAGACAACAGATCCTGTTGCTTCCTAATTGTTTAGGTCAGTAGAGCTAAACTCAAGAGGCAGCAACTGACCCACAGCACCTGCCTTGCAAAGACTTCTCTTTGACAGTGCTGGACTGGTCCACCGGGATACCAGGAAATTTCGAGGTGGGCCACCATACCTTGCCTGTGGAAGTGCAATCGTGAGGTGACCAGCAGGATGGGAACACACTGCACAGCACAGCACTCCCCCTCCTGCCATTCAGTGCATATAGCATGGCCGAGTTGCAGATCGCAGTGAAGGAGTTTCTGCTCTCCTACCCTGTCTGACAGGAAGTGCTCACAGTGAGCACTGAACTGCTTCCTGTTAAACTGGGTAGAGGGACAGAAGCTCTTTTACCAAGAAGGTACTGGAGGGACTGTGGGAGAATGAGACATTTGGAGGTGTTGGGGAGGAATGAGTCACATGAAGGGGTTGGAATGAAACACATGGGTGCTGGGGGGGATGAGACACATGCAGGGGCTGGGGGATGAGATACATGGAGTGGCTGAGAGGGATAAAACACATGAAAGGGTTGAGAGAGAAATGAGGAGCTTGTGGCAAATAAGACCTAGCTTAATGAAGTAGTTTTAGTGTATAGATTATACTTCTCAGGTTTCACTGCTCAATTCACTGCCATTTAGGAGTTAAATCACTTTGTTTCTGTTTATGCAGCCCTTGTCACACCTCCCCTGACTCTTATTGACACAGCCTGCATGAAAAAAAACTGGTTTCACTTTCAATTGTTTATTTACCTTAAACAATTGTATCTCTTTCTCTGTAAATTGAACTTTAATAATACAGGAGGCTCTTGCAGGGTCTGGTAAGCTATTAACATAGCAGGGCTTAAGAAAGTCTAAATTAAACAGAACTTGCAATAAAGGAAGGATAAACTTTAGATGACTTTTTACAGGAAGTATTTAGGAAGGCTGTGCAAGTCACATGCAGGGAGGTGTGACTAGGGTTCATAAACAAAGTGATTTAACTCCTAAATGGCAGAGAATTGAGCAGTGAGACTGCAGGGATATGACCTATACATCAAAACTGCTTCATTAAGTTCTTTGTTCTGCTAATATTTTTATATTAGGTTCAAAAATGCAAGACATGACATCAACTACATCTAGGCTAACACAATCAGGGCTGAGAAGCTCTTTTTCCTTAATCGGGAAAGTCCCTGCGCAATGTGTCCATTCACAGGAGATGCTTCTGAGAAAACTTTTAAAAAAAACCCAGCTATTATAATCATACAAAAAGGGGTTTATGCGTGACATGCACATTTCAAACATGCGGGAGTGCAGCTAACAAAACATCAGTCCACTCTTGAGCATTACAGTGTTTGGGCAGTGGAGTGCCCATTTAAGATATGCAGTTGCTTCCCCTTCCCATATCAGTGTAAATTCATAACAATGTGTATGTATACATCAAGTTGGCTCCTGTACCAGCTCCTGTAATGAGAAAAAGTAATTTTCATAAGTAATAAATAGAATGTATCTTAATTGCTGCAAGCTTCTCGAACTGCGTGAACAGTGAAATTCACCTGCTGTTATTATTATTATTATTATTATGATATTTATAGAGCGCCGTCAAATTCCGCATCACTTTACAATGGGTGGACAAATAGACATGTAGTTGTAACCAGACACATTGGACACACAGGAACAGAGTGGTTGAGGGCCCTGCTCAATGAGCTTACATGCTAGAGGGAGTGGGGTAAAATGACACAAAAAGGTAAGGATAGTATTAGACTAGTGACAGTTGCAGAAGAGGAATCAGTCAGGAGCTATTAACAGTTTAATTGATACGCTTTTATGAAGAAGTGGGTTTTTAACGATTTTTTGAAGGAGTGGAGACTGGGTGAGCATCTAACAGAGGAGGGAAGCGAGTTCCACAGGAATGGTGCAGCCCTCGAGAAATCTTGAAGGCGAGCATCAGAGGTGGGAGTACAGACAGAAGATAGACGTAAGTCTTCAGCAGATCGTAAGGGCCTAGACGGGACATACTTGTGTATAAGGGAGGATAGATAGGTGGGAGCAGCATTATGTAGAGATTTGAAAGCAAGAACCAGAATTTTAAATTGAGCTCTATATTTTATAGGAAGCCAATGTAGGGACTGACAGAAGGGTGAGGCATGGGAGGTGCGGGCGGACAGGAAGATGAGCCTTGCCGCTGCATTCATTATGGACTGTAACGGCGCAAGTTGGGAGCACATAAGACCACAGAGAAGCGGATTACAGTAGTCAAGGCGAGAAAGGACAGTGGAATGGACCAACACCTTAGTCGCATTTGGCGTTAAGTAGGGGTGGATGCGCGCAATGTTTTTGAGATGGAAATGACAGGATTTGGCGATAGATTGAACATGAGGCTTGAAGGAGAGGTCGGAGTCAAAGAGAACATCTAGGCAGCGAGCCTGCATGGTGGAGCTGATGGTAGCACCGTTGACTTGGAGGGAGACAGACACAGGAGTAACAACACTTGAGGGAGGAAAGATCAGAATTTCAGTTTTGGTCAAGTTTAGTTTAAGGAAGTGGGCAGCCATCCAGTTAGAAACAGCAGAGAGGTAGTCAGAGACACTAGTCAAGAGGGATGGGGAGAGATCAGGAGAGGACAGGTAGATATGAGTGTCATCTGCATAGAAATGATATTGGAAGCCAAAGGAGCTAATGAGTTTACCAAGGGAGGCAGTATAGATGGAGAACAGTAGGGGACCAAGGACTGAACCTTGGGGGACACCAACAGAGAGTAGTTGGGGAGAAGAAGCAGAGCCAGAGAAAGAAACACTGAAAGAGCGTTGGGAGAGGTAGGAGGAGCACCAGGAGAGAGCAATATCTTGTAGACCGATATTGCGGAAAATGAGAAGAAGCTGTTGATGATTAACAGTGTCAAAAGCCGCAGACAGGTCAAGGAGAATTAGGATAGAGTAGTGACCACGAGATTTTGCAGCGAGTAGATCATTGGATACTTTGGTCAGTGCCATTTCCACAGAGTGCTTAGCGCGGAAACCAGACTGAAGCGGGTGCAGCAGAGAGTTGGACTCGAGGAAGTCTGTCAATCCCGCATTCAGAATTTTTTAAAGGATCTTGGATACAAAAGGCAGTAGCGAGATAGTGTTGGATGAGGAGTTAGGGTCAAGATTGGGCTTCTTTAGAATTGGGGTTACAGTTGGATGTTTGAAGGGCAATGGAAAAATACCAGAGGAGAGAGAGAGATTGAGAATTTTACTGAGAGGTGGAAAAAGAGAAGAAGACAGAGTACGGATGAGATGCGAGGGAATTAGATCTAGGGAGCAGGTGGCGAGGCGGGAGGATTGGAGCTGAGCGAAAACCTCTTCCAATGTAGCGGGTGCGAATGAACATAGAACAGCAGAGGGAGTGAAGTTAGGGGAAGTATTGTAAGGGGAAGAAGAAAGATGAGAGATCTATTCTCTGATTGTAGAGATCTTGTCAGTGACATGCACATTCACAGCGTCTGGTGACTTCTGGTGACTTCTAGTATCGAAGAAGCAGAATTTTAAAAATTTAAATGTGTTATTGTTTGAAAAAATAAATATGAAATATTTTGAGAAATATTACATCAGATTTTAAGAATATTTTTTAAAATAGTCCTACTTGAAAATTCCCAGTCTCTTTGTGTGTCTTATTCCAGATTTAGTATCCTCTACCTGGACTCACAGGAAGTGCTCACTGAGGGCAATTAACAACTTTCTGTCTGCCTGGTCTGCTCTGCCAAGCTGCAAATGAATGGCAACAGAACAGCACATTGCTGTTCTTCATCAGTCCTTCTGGACTGGTCTAGCTGACAGCTGCACTGCTGTCATAACTACTGAGTGGACTGGACCAGCGTCACCACCATCCACCACCCTCACCTTAGAGACAGCTGTGTCACGCTATAATGAAACTGACTGGCAGCTCCCTCTGTTGACACAGAGGGAAGATATCAAAGCACTGCACGGCCCCAGGTTCTGCGTCCCCATGGGAAATTTCCCAGTATCCGGTGGCCAAGAGCTAAGCCCTGCACCAACAAGCGCATCTCATAGCTGAGAACTTTCTGCTGAGATGAGGCAGGGAGAAATTCCTACTAACCCCACCTTACCTTGGGTGGTACACCAGGGCATTTCTGTCCCCTTAGCCACTACAGAGCGCTGTACTAATTAAGGTCGTGGGAGTGTTACTTTAACTGTCTTTATTATTTTTCTTATCTTGTCTTCTTCCATAATAAGAGAATAAACAACTAGGTTTTCATTACCCCTATCTTAAATAAGATTAAATTCAGAAATTCACATCAATGAACAAAATATCTTTACTACTTTTTCCCTTTTGGGAAATAATTATAAAGCTATCATTAAAGATGCAATTTAAAGTGAAGGACAGCATTAGATAGATCAGATTGCAGACTGTCTTCCCCCATGCAAAAATATATTTATTTCCATAATATACAGTAAATAATTCAATCTTTGCAAAATGTTCCCAGCATCAGTAAAATATTACGATATTTCTGGTCTTCATAATGTTTTCTGTGAAAGTATTTTTAATGCAAAAAAAAAAGGGAAAACGCTCATCATAGCAGAAAAGACAGAGATAGTCTGTTTACAATACTCTATACATGAATAACTTAACTTTATCTACAGGAACATATCTCCTACAAGGTCAAAAACAAGAGTATCTGAAAAATATACACAAACATTTATAACCTAAAAAATAATATGTTACTTTATCAACATCATATAGGAGAGCAAAAAGGAAAAAATAAAAGAGTCTCGTAAAATGCTTTTTTCGTACAAAAAAAAAGCAATAGTAGATAGTAGGGGGAAAAATCATATTACGCATTTTAGTGCATCTCTGCTCAATATTTTCTAAGGACTTAAAAGACCAAACTGTAAAAAAAGTATGGGATCAGCAGCTTTAGGAAGCTGAATGGTGAAAAGTGAGTGTGTGATTTATAATGAGGAAAGGTATCTACAACACACAATTTTCTACCTAGCTGCAAATAATAATTCATAGTGATGTCCCTTGAAGATAAAAGACCTTTTGTGTGTAAGGCCTATGTGGTAAAATGATCATGATAAATGCCAGACTAGAGCAGGTAACGGCTTCACAAACCATTAAGATTAGCTAGGCTTTTTTTCAATGATAACAGTAAGCATGCTGTGATTCTATGTGGCAATAATATCTCACGGTTGATAAATGCCACAGTCAGTCAGAGGTGTTTATCATCTCTCCTTTAGAAATGCTGACTAAAGTTCTCACATGTTGAATGTTATTTTTCCTTATTTCTTTCTTTCTTTTAGCCCTAGAGGAACGACTTATGGCTACAAAATCATGTAAGATGATTCAGTAAACCACTTCTTGATTTAACTTACTAAACTATTTCAAAACCTTATTGTTCTAAAAAACGTGCTAAAGCTTTTGTCATATTTTTTTTCCCCATGTATGAACAAACAACTCTTTTGGGAATAAACAAAAAGAAAAAAAAAAGTAGGACTTGACACTTATTTAAGGAAATGTTGCTCAAAAAAATAAACCAGATGAAAATTTTTGAAAATATACAAATTCCAGCACAGATTAGAAGGCAATTTCTAAAATGTCAGCTGTTTTAGGCTCATTTTGGCTAGCTGCATTTTGCAAGCAGGTTATTGTCTCCAGAATGATCCATTTAGAGAATAGATTCCTTTGTATTACCATAAATATATCTACTTATATACAAGAAATCATCAAGGTCTGTGTATTAAAAGGGCACTATAAGCTCCTGTACTTAATGCAGTAGTTTTGGTGTGTAGGCCATGCCCCTGCAGTCTAACTACTCAATTATCTGCCTTTTAGGAGTTAAATAACTTTATACAGCCCTAGCCACACCTCCCTGCACGTGATCTACACAGTCTGCCTACAGACTTCCTGAAAGAAAGCTCTTATGATTAAACATTTTTTTATTGCACAGTATCTTTTAATAGCCTGTGGGAGCTTCCTGTGTGTGTGGTTAAGCTTCAATTAACTGAGCATTAAATAAAAATAAAAAAAATAACTTCTAAAGTAAACACACAGATCTTGCAATCTAATTCAAAATGAAACCTTTTTTTTCATGCAGGCTGTGTGAGTCACAGCAAGCGGAGGTGCGGCTAGAGCGGCATAAACAGAAACAAAAGGGATTTAACTCTTAAATGGCAACAAATTGAGCAGTGAGACTGCAGGGGCATGATCTAAACACTAAAACTGCTTCATTAACCCCTTAAGGATGGCGGGCGTACTATGCCGTTCTTGCAGACCCGGTCCTAAACATTAGTGGGCGGCATAGTATGTCCCCGCCGTCCTATGCACTTACCTGCTCGTCGACAATCCCCTGCCGGTGATCACGATGGGGGGACTTGCCTTGCATCCCAGGCAGTCCCCCTGCTGCTGATCCGGCCCTCCTGGGACATGTGATCGCGAGGTCCTTGCGAACAGTAAGCAAACAGTATTATGACATTCACAGTTAATATGTCATGCAGAATTTAAAAAAATTTAAAAATGTCTTAATTTCTCACTTTTTTATATTTTATTAATATTAAATTATGTTTCATAGCTAAATATTTGATGTTAAATGAAAGCCCTATTGCTCCTGAATAAAATTATATATAATAAGTGTGGGTGCACTTAACATGAAAGAGGTGAATTACGGTTGAACAGACATAGTCAGATGTTAAGTTTTGTTTACGTTTTATTTTGATCAAAACGTGTACATTTGGCTCAGTCCTTAAGGGGTTAAGCTGAAGTTGTTTTGTTGCTTAGAGTGTCCCTTTAACAAATTGGAACAAAAAAGGCTTGGACACAACTGGTACCTTTTCATTGTTGACCTGGGTTGTAGCTGATGTGTTCAATAAATGACAATTGTACAAACAAAGCTCCAACTTGGGCAGAAAATAGCAGATAAAGTTTGGTAGGATTATAACTCAAATGAAATAAGTTGACAGTGAATAATGGGTTTCTCCATGTACTCAGTAAATAAAATTCACCTGTACATAGCAGCTGGAGGAGCCATTTATATTGACCTCAACAGCTGAGAATTTCACCAAATATACATACCAAACGTAATAGTATCTGAGTTAAATGTAGTAAGTACACTGACATATTTCATATTTCGAATGACATCACAAAATCCTGTGGTTGAGGGAATTGACATATAAGTTATTATATGCTTTTACTCTGGTCCCAGGTTATCGTGGTGTATAAACCTGTATAAACGCAGGTTAACTTTTCAGACAATGTCAATGTCCGGGCAATATAAAAAGTACTTTCACAGGGATATTTGTGGTTCTTATGTGAACAGATAATTAAAGGGTCTCCAATACGTACATTTAATATACTAACAAGGTAAATGTTTCAAATACTTTCCTGGAGTTTGCTCTAGCTACAGGAGGAGAACCCTGACGCGTGAGCTCCTCATTGCTGACTTCATGGCATTGGCCATCGTTATATTTAAAAAGACTCGTTAGATTTTCTGGTGATAATTATGTTGGGCAGGGCACACTGAATTTCAGCCATATGGAGGTTCTTCTTGGCAGAATATTTCTACTGAAAACACAATTTGGAAACAAATCCAACGAATCAAAATGGAGATAAAATTGGCCAATCAGTGTACTGCAAAATATATACATAATATAATATTACATTGTGATTTAGTGTTTTTGTTCTCTATATTTCACCTTCTAATACTTTCCTAAATGACTCACACAATACTCTAGATAAATTAAAGGAAGAGTGAAAGGACCACCAAGAGTGAAAGGACCACCATCAGAAGAGAATACGTTGAGAAACAATAGATATAGAGAGAAGTCTTGCGTTTGTTGGTGACAACTGGAAAGATCAGACCTACTCACATCCACACAAAATGCATAGTAGAGAAGTAAATAGTGCTGCGCAATCATGGGACCACAATCGGTATTCAAGACAAATTACATTTTATCGACATTTACTAATTTGCAACTCAATTGAGCTGGAATGGTAACCACTGAGGTTTCTCATCAGACAAAGATGTACCCCTATACACCCACCTACTTCACACTATAAAAACATTTTATATTTATTTTCAAAGAGCCAAGTTTCATAGTTACATCCACATTAACATATGTTATACACTGTCATAATATGTATTTTACATTATGTGTACATTGGTGAACATAAAGTCATTGAACAGTGACTCGAGGCCAGATTTGTATCGATATATAACAGTATAAGGAAACAGATGAGTTTTAGACAGGTAACTATTTCACATTATGCCAGTACGCCAGTATAAAACATAGAAATTAGAGAAAAGAGAAGAAATTGTAGGGGGGGTATACCATGAGAGGGGTGTATGGAGTCTCACAATCCTTTGTAATTTTCCAGTTTCTGCCATGTTTTATCAATGGAAGCCATAGACTGACGAACCGAAGCAGTCAGCGTATCCACTATGAAATAATTTTAGTGAGACCCTCCTTGTTTTGTTTTCTCTCATGTAATTGTTTTCTTTGTCTAATTATTGTTTAACACTACTGAGTATGTTTGAACCTCATGTTTCATCATGTTATTTAGCCCCATAAAAATAACCTGACAACGAAAACAAAAGATATTATTTATACTATTCGCGCTGTTTAAAAAAGGTTTGACATGTCTGCATAAACTTTTTGAGAGCTAACGATACGAACTGTCTATCTTGCAAAAATGAAAAACTCATTCCTACAACACTTATAGAGTTAAACCATATGTTTACACCAGATGAATTTTTTAGATTCATAATGGGATTTTGAAAAGGTATACCCCTATGCGTAAAATCTTTTGCCAGAGGGGTGATTTTACAGCACATTAAAAAAATGTTATCAGATTTATAAAGTCATTGTCACATGCAGATCCTGGCACACTCCAAGCACAGTGGGCTGTTGGAGTCATGATTTATTTTAGTTATCATGCCAACATCGAAGGTGTCTTGTTTAATGGTTAAATGGCATTGCATCTTGCTGCTATAGATCATATCTGACTTAGGTAATAATTAAAGTGGCGTGTATTGTGAAATTCTGACAATCTGTGTATGCTGAGTATGGTAAAATATATGTGCAAGGACATCTGAAGAACAAACTCCAGAAATTGATGTTTCTTCTGTTTTGGGAGTACAGCTTAATTGCTACTCTTAATGTCCTATTAAGTGACTGAGTAAATTCCAACTGTGAGCATGTGATAAATCATTCTACGTTCTGCAAGTGGGACTTCTTATGTACAGTACAAAACAATCTCAAATTCTGTATTTTTAAACGCCGCAGGTATCAGTGGTTTAGAACTGAAAGAAAAGTATACACTTTTAGAAAATTTTAAATAGGTAATAGAAGTGTACCCGCCACTGAAACAAAAATGTATAATATAATAAGAATTTGGGGTAAAAAGTTAGAGTATTATAGAAGCCTTTTTAATAAAAAAGAGTGTTTCTTTTTTCTTTACTTAGAATAATATTATTTATACAACTGTCACATATTATTATTACTGTATTATTTATATAGCGACCATAAGATTCCATAGCTCTGTACAATGGGTGGACTAACAGACATCTAATTGTAACCAGACAAGTTGGACACACAGGAACAGAGGGGTTGAGGGCCCTGCTCAATGAGCTTACAGTCTAGAGGGAGTGGGGTATAGTGACACAAAGGGTTAAAGTAGGAAGTAAGTTGTTAGAAAAGTATTCACTGAGGGCTTAGTAGATAATTTTTGACAGTTGCAGGGGAGGAGTCATGGGGGATAAAAACCTGCTAACAATTTAATTGATATGCTTTCTTGAAGAAGTGAGTTTTCAATGATTTTTTGCAGACCATCTGATCATGCACTCTTAGCCCACCAGCTCTGCTGAAACGTCAAGGTGCAACTTCAATAAAACCTCACTTCTCTTTAGTTCAAGGACTAGAGAACTAATCAAAAGATGTCAGACTTTCATTAGTTTTAGGGAATGTATTTGGCAGTGGAGCTAAAACTGAAAATACCCCGGATATAACACTATGTCACACAAACAAACACACACACAGAATAAATATTGAATTTCCGGAGCAGAATTTAATACATTTTTAGCCACCAAACCGTTTAACTGCCTTTTTGTAGGTTGATTCTAGTTTTGCACTTTCTTTCTTCTGGTATGAAGGTCATTCTCTTCATACCCTATTGCAGTATTTTGCGACATAAAGTATTTGCATATTATTTCATATTTAGAACTACATTGATTGCCACTGTTTGTCATTGTGAGAGAGCTGTCATAGAGAGTTGTCATAGGGAAGTCAAAGTCTAGAGTTATCGTCATGTCTGTACCCGATGTAACCTCTATGGTTAGTCTACTGATAAATGTCAATGTGCTGCTCAGTAGATTGCAATTCTGAAGAATATCCTTTTTGTTTCCCGTAGAAGTTCAAGACAATGATGAGCGTGTGAAAGCTATGAGGATCCTTGTGAAAATGTTGCCACCCTCAAACCATGACACAATCAAAGCCCTGTTTGAACATCTCAGGAAGTAAGTCTGCTTCTATCCTTGACTTCATACCTGCAGTATGTTTTGTTTTCCCATATTTCCAACGAACTAGATTGGGTGCTCCACTGATAATGCTTTATTAACAAGCATATATCACAGGGTCTGCACTAATCCACACTGGACCAGACTGTGACGAAGTGCTCTTCGCCACTTGTGCCTGGAGGGGACTACTTGCCAGCCTCTTGCCATGTGTTTATGGTCCCTGTGAGGTTTGGCCCTTTAAATACAAGATTTGGGCTAATGGATTTATATTGTGCTGCTGCTGGCTCTTTAAGAACAGTCTGGGGACATATTGAGACTTTGTGTGACAATGCCCCTTTAAAACTATGTCCCCAGACCTGTAAAATAACTTGTTCCTGGCTTTCTCCCACTTGGTTCAGTAAATGGGGCTCACTGAACCAAGTACCACACAGGTGGACCACCCAGAAGTGGAAGTGTGCAGGCAATTTACCTCCCAGCCTGTAGGTAAATTGCCGACCGCTGGGTGGCCGCAGTTCGTACAAACCAACACGTGGCAGCGGCCATCTTTGTTCATTCGCACAAGGTCAGCAGTATGTGTAGCCAAATTAATGGAACTAAAATTGGCTACACATTTCCACGAACACCGCTGACCTGTACCTTCTCCTACACTGAATTTGCAGCTGCAGAGACTAAGTCCGTTCGGCAGTTTGAACTCACTGTTATACTAAGCTAAATGCACGAACGGCATTTCTGTGTAAAATAGACCGACCGCACAGCCCAAATCTATGGAACTGTTTTGGGCAGGAAAATGTGCTTGCGGTCGGTCATAAAGGACTTTCACCTAACTTTTTATGTATTGGAGGGATTTGTATGATTTTTGGCTATGTTTATATTTAAAGTGTGCTGATTAATAATATGTAATGTTTATGAATATTGGATGTATAGTATTAGAGTTATGAAAGTTGAGTAAAAAGTGTGTTTTAAAATGTATGGATAATTGGGTTACCTCTCAGGCTAAGGGGAGGAGATGTGTGGGATGTAACCAGTGTGTGATTGGGTATTGTATACTTGTCTGTGGGCATCTCCCTTGCAGGGCAGAATTGCATAAAAGCAGAGTATATGTCATTAAAAGTTCAGATCATCTTGTACCTTTCTTGAAGCCTTGGCTCATGTTTGGGGGATTGCAGAACAACACTCTGGGGATTGCTATAATCACTATACTCCCCAGGGTATGATCACTAAGCTCTGCTAAGAGCTTGTTTCTGTTCCTGCTCTCTGGGGAAAGAGAGGTTAACCCACTGGAAGCTGGATCCTGGCCTTGGGTCCAGGGTGGGTGGAGACAGCGAGACCCCGGCGCAGCTGCATTGCTGGAAGTGGGGTCTGCAGTGCTGATGGTGTCAGTTGGAGTGCTTGGAGTCCTCAGCGAGCACTAGGAGCATCGATTGGTCCGTCACACAGACTTTACTTTGCAATCAAAGTTGCCAAATGATGTCTGTTGCATTCTTCTGGTACTTACTTTTCAGCACAGACATCCCAAATTAGACAATCTGTGCATTTGGCTTTGTCAAATAATGGAAGTAAGATGAACAAAACAGGCCAATCAATTAATAACGGAAAATTTTCATTACTTTATTTTTTGTTTAAATGGCAATATAAACAATATAACCATTACTACTACTACTACTACCATTACTACGACCCACAGGACTCTCAGTCTATAATTGCTGTGCAGATTTGGACACTGATGGATAATGGATAGCAAATAGATCACCAATGCAGATGTTCACTTCTATTAGCTGAGTTGCAATATGGAGTTCAGGCTTAGGTATCGAGTGAACCCTGATTTTGGCTAAACCACTTGAAAGATGGTTTAACACGATTCAGGGATCCAGTAAATAACCCCTATAATATAGGAACACTATAGCAGTAAGAGTACAAATCTGTATTCCTAACACCATAGTTCCCCTGTCCCTGGTTATATACATAGTGGTAATCAAAATTATTCAACCCCCATTGAAAATCAGGTTTATTGTCAAACTTTACAGAATTTCAACTGTTTGCAATGTCACACAGAAGCAATTGAAATAGCTCAACACAACGAATTCTTCAACTTGTTCCCAAATTCAACTGAAAATGCAACTTATAATGACGTCTGCTTGTAATCATTCCACATTTATGGCCTAAATTTTATAATGCAAAGTACACGATTTGGGTAGTGAAGAAGTTAATTTAAAAAAAAAAATGCACCTTTTGAATGCAATTTGTAAAATGTAAAACGCTAAGTGGAGGTCAGTATCAGTGGAGGAAGTTATGAGTAGCATACAGACGTTAAACCCTTAAGGACACAATTTCAGAAATAAAACGGAATCATAACGGAATATTTCCATCATGTGTCCTTAAGGGGTTAAAGATAAGGGTACTATGAAAACCTGCTGATGTGTATTTTGAGTTATTTTAACAATGCTTAACAGCTTTTATCAACAAGCATGGCAATGAGCCCAACGTTAAGTATCAAAAATAAAGATGGAAGGATAGTAACAACGAAACAAGAGGCTTTTGTGTATTATATTTTGTAGTTTTTTGAAAAGTTTTACCTTTGAGAAGATCACGACACATTTTATACCCTCCATCCTCTATGAAATATATTTCAGTTTACGAAAGACAGCAACTTTAACACTGTAATGGAAGAGTCTAAGGATTTGGGATATTTATGGTACAACTGTTAATTTAACCATTTGATGGGACGTATCTAACAAACAGTAGGAAGAGCATCATGCTTAGATGTTGAAGTTATGCTCAGCATATATTGATTTTTTTTTTCTATGCAGAGTCTATAACCAGCAGCAGGATCCAATCAAAGTGTGGCTAAACTCCATTACCTCACAGAGTCACTCTCTAATTGGAGCCTGCTGTGGGCCACTTTGAAGGGAAATGAAGAAATCAACACGTGGAGCAAGTAATGATTTTAGTTCCTCCTAAATATATTTGCAAAGTTCATTTAACCCCTTGCTGCTAGATGAAATGGTTCAATAAACCCCCTGACAGCATTATTTTATTCGTCTTGTTCTGAAAACTATTTAAGAACCTTCTAATTTTTAATGTTTACTCCACGCATTCAACTCAAAATTAGAAGGTACGCCTGCTTGAGACCAGGTGATATAATCAGTTCTACAACATCCAAGGGTGTTTTTTTCTCCAACCTTGCCTTGAATCTTAACTCTAAATGAGAATTGGCATAAGTTACTAAATTTTCTCTTTTTAAAGACAATGTTTAAAATCTTCATATACCATATGTGCACCTTTAAAATAGGTCTGTGAGAAATGTTTTAATTATATAACAACAAATAAATACACAGTTTAAATCTTAAACATATCTTGAGTTTAGGCCATGTAATAGTTGTTGCACTTAAGCAAAATAAAGTAACAATAATAATCGGATGTTATTCTGCAAAGTAACCTCGTCAGAAGTTTGGATAAAACCAATACTTCTACTGCTTACTTAATCTTGGAGAAGAACAGGTGCCCAAAAAAAATGTCGGTGCAGGAAGACTTGTAATGCAACTGAAAAGCACTGGCAGATTAAGGTTAATTAGAACCCATCAGTAGTAATAAATATTTGCTTGTTTGATGGAACACATTTGGGGAAGTGGGTACGGTTTTGATCCCTAACCCTTAAAAAGTAGTGGTCATTAAGAGACATTGTTGACTATTGACACATAATAAAACCTTTAGTTTAACATACTCCTTCATATCTCAGGCTTATGGCTGTGAAACATTGACTAGGAGGGTATTAGAACATGGTAGACAATAGATGGTTTTCCAAACAACATGAAACCCTTTTCCCCTCGGGTCTGAAGAGGGGCTCTAAATTAGGACTTCAGTAACTGAACAATTGTACCCAATGTGCTGAAATACAAGAGTCACACAGAAACCACTCAATAAACCCACAATGTGTTCTGGTTAATCCAAGTATTGAGATAATAACTTTGGTTCTTTTTTGGTATTTTACACACAAATTCTTACCACACCGCCCAATATAGACTTTTATGAACAGAAAACATTTGAGTAAAACAAATAATTGAATGGTACAATCAGTGTTTTTTTACAGTGATGTTGTGTATTTTACAGATCTTTTCTTTCAAAAGTAATCATTGGGAAACAGTAATGAAATATGTCTATGATTTTTCACTAATTGAATTTTTTTTAAATAGCATTCCCTTAAAGCAGAAAGACATTGAGACATTGATTGTATATGTTTTTCTACAACGATTATGTTAGATCTTTGTCAATCATGTAATACAGTCCATTTAAAACATTGATTATATAGTCACGGAATGTATATTGAGTGAACACATGTACATAATTAAGAGTATAGCAGATGCCAGCATTATTGATGATCAGATCATGCCAATTAATCTCTCATATTAATTCTAGTTTTGTACATCTTTTATAATTCATCTCTTGTTTTTTTTTTTTGTTTTTTTTTTGCCATATATTTATTTGAATTATTTTAATTTCTTTTGTATCATTTGAAATGATGTTATATGGGAGCTTATTTTTCTTTTCAAGAGTTCTTATTACTTTAACCCCTTAATGACAATAGTTAGGCAAATTAAATTTTATCAGGATAATATAGTCCTGACTCTAAGAGAGGATAAATACTCGCTGTTCCACATTTTCTGTCTAGCCCATTCCATATCAACAATCATATAATTTGTTGCATATGGTATTAATGAAATTAATTAAAAATTCATCTTGGAACTTGTGATAAGTTAATAGCACCGTAGCTTCAAATGGTAAATAAACAGCTACTGACATAGGAAAACATTTCACACTTACAGTGATAATGTGCATCTAATGTGTTAGATTTAACTTTTACCTCCGGCACAGGTAAATATGAATCATCCGTCCATAAATTACGACTTCTTAGTGTGATTAGTTTTAACAAGGATTTTCCAGTTTTATAAAACACTCAGTATTCGCATTGCTAATATGTGAAATCACACCAGGAGTAGAGTGATTGAGGGTGAGATTACCTGGAGGTAGTCTACATTCTTTAAGAATTACATCTTCAAAATGTATTTATTTTAATGTCGCTGTTGTCGGAGTGAAACTTTGTATGGTAATGAAAACACATTTCCCAGCAGGTCATATTTAAGATGTATGGGTCCTGTAAATCCCTATGAACCCCCAATTCCTATGTAGCCTAGAACTTATAAGTTGTGAAATAGAGCAGGTTTATAGACCTCCCGCCTGTTTAGTTAACTCACAAATAGAGAAGGCATAATCATTGGGCTACTAATAGTCAATAAAATGCTGCACCCATTTAAAAAAAAATTTTTTTCAACTATTTTGAAATAGTAAACGACTGGCCTGTGAATGCAAAAACTTGTAGGCAATTTAGTGTTTCATAAATGTTTCAGTGTTATACTTTATATATTTCCAGGTCTTGTCTCAACTCTAAATTGTATTTATTGTATGCCTGAAATTTAACTCTGAGCAAGCCCCTTAAGGGAACCCTATAATCACCAAAACAACTTTACCTTAATAAAGCCGTTTGGGGGTTTAGACCATGCCTGGTCTCACTGCTCAGTTCTGTGCCATATAGGAATTAAATCACTTTTTTCTGTCCATGCAGCCATGGTCACACTTCCCCAGGTTGTGGCTGACTCAGCCGTCATAAAAAATGTTTTCATTTTTAATATGATTTTAACTTACTTCAGAAGTTTTGTCCACAGCTCTGTAAATTGAACTCTAATCACACACAGGCTCTAGTAAGATCTAGAAAGCTATTCACAGAGCAGGAGATATGAAAGTCTAAATTAAACAGGAATTGCAATAACGGATGTATAAAAACATTAGATCTTACTTTACAGGAAGTGTTCAGGAAGGCTGTGTAAGTCACATGCAGGGAGGTGTGACTAGGGTGCATAAACAAAGTTATTTAACACTTAAATGGCAGATAATTGATTAGTATGACTACAGGGGTGTGATCAATATGTCAAAATGTCTTGTTTTGGTGACTATAATGTCCCTTTTAGGACAGAATCAGTTATACAAGTTCTGAACCAAAACAAAACTTTTTGCATTTGAGCTATATGTCTGTTCATTATATATTATGCACTCATACCAAACTTGTTTCAGTTTTGCCGGGTCCCAGATATTGGCCTTTAAAATACAAAGAAGTAATTATGTATATCTGCACTCACGTCTGGAATATTTTAAGTTCCAGAAGGCCAAATATAAGATGTAGAGAACAGCTACAAGTACTTGGGGGTACCACAAATGCATGGCAACCATGAGGAAGAGGCAAGGAGGATAGCAACAGGTCCTGAAGTCCCAGCTTAATGTCAAGAACAAGATCCAACCCATCAACACCTACTGGTCATCAGGTACCCAGCTGGAATAATAACCTGGCCACAAGAAGAACTAGTCACCATGCATGTCAAGACCAGGAAACTACTCACTATGAATGGAGGATTCCACCCAAAATCCAGCACCCAGAGACTGTACACCTGCCGGAAGGAATGAGGTCGGGACCTGATGAGTGTCAAGGCCACAATCCTGGATGAAACACAGAGCATCCACAAGTACATCATGAAGATGGCACCCAAAGATGAACTGCTAAGGGAATGCCTGAGACATCCACAGATCAAGGATGCAGAAAAAGAGGAGGTTCCTTGACAAGACAAACCTTTCCATTGGGTGTACCACCAGCAGATAGTGCATGTGGCTCACATGACAAAATCCTACCAGTGGTTGGAAAAGGCAGGATTGAAAGACAGCACTGATGCACTAATCCTAGCAGCACAGTAGCAGGCACTCAGCACCAGATCAATAGAGGCTACCACACGAGGCAAGGCGAGGAGGCCTTTGAGACAGTCCAGCACCTAGTAGTTGGATGCAAGATGTTAGCAGGAACAGCATACATGAAGAGACACAACCAAGTTGCTGGAATTGTGTACCAAAACATCTGCACAGAATATGGATTGGACCTGCCTAAGTCCAGATGGGAGATACCACCAAGGGTAGTTGAGAATGACAGGGCTAAGGTCCTGTGGGACTTCAAGATCCAGACAGACAAGCAGACAGACAAGCAAGTGCTGGCCAACCAACCAGACATCGTGGTGGTAGACAAGGAACGAAAGACTGCAGTCATGGTGGATGTGGCAATACCCAGTGACTATAACATCAAGAAGAAGGAACACGAGAAGGTGCACAAATACCAAGGACTGAAAGAATGTGGAAAGTGAAGGCAGTAGTAGTCCCAGTTAATATAGGAGCACTCGGTGCTGTTATTCCCAAGTTGGGGGAGTGGCTTTAACAGGTTCCAGGTGGGACATCTGAGATCGCTGTGCAGAAGAGTGCAGTTCTAGGAACAGCTAAGATACTGCGCAGAACCCTCAAACTCCCAGGCCTTTGGTAGAGGACCCGAGAATGAGGAACAAAAATACCAACCAGGAAGGGTGAGAAAATCAATTATTTTATATATATATATATATATATATATTGTGTTGAAAGTAACCTTGCCACTGGTTCTGGTTCTTAGAGGCACCTTTTTGCCAGCCTCCTGCCTCAGGACTATGGGCCATGAAAAAAGGCTCATAAAAGACCTGGTTCGTGCCTATTTTGCTATTATGTTTGTTAGATTGCATTCCCCTCCTGTTTTAACATTGTCCTGTTCAACTACCGAACAACCGCACGAATCAGGGACCACCCGGGAGCTTGTTCGTCTGGATGGCCGCAATTCCTATGGACAATCACGAGGTGGTGGCCATCTTGTTCGCATGAATGCAGGCAGCGGTGTTTGGGCATGAATCTCATGGAACTAAAATTGGACACAGAAACTCCCGAACACCACTGGATTTCCATCATCGCCTGCGTTCAGTTCTATACAAGTTACAAGGGCACTGTTCGGTGGAATTGTTCGTCTGGATGAGGGGAACAAGCTCCAGGGTAAGAACATTGACTATATTTGGTAATTTATTCATTTTTAAACTACCAAACTAGACCGACCGCAAGCCCTGATTTTCTGGAACTATTTTGGGCATGGAACCATGCATGCGGTCGGTCAAATAAATGACTTCCAGAAAATTCTTGAACCCCTGAACTAATCTCGGTGATTTTTGGATATGTTGGTCACCCAGATCAGGGCTATCAGATGATGTATTGTATGTTTGAAGGTATTTTGGGGGTTTTATAAAAAATGTGTGTTTTGTGCTTGGAGATAATTGAGTTTAATATAAGTGCTTGACTCAATTATCTCCCAGGTACAGAGGAGGGATTATCTGATTATGTATGGGAGTGTCCTGGATCTGCGAGCCAATGTGTTTATCCTGTGGTTTACTCTCAGGTCTAGGGGGGAGTGCCCCTTGCATGGTGACTTGCATATAAGGCCAGTTGTGGCTCCCTTAAAGAGTTCCTGTCTACCCTCAACATAATGTCTCATCTCATGTGTGTGTGTGGGGGAACATCTGTATCTGCTCTGTGGATTGCTATATCACAATACTCCCATGGGTTATAATAACTATCTCTTATAAGAGCTGTTCCTACTTGGAGTAGGAGAGGTTCCCCCGCTGGAATCTGGATCCTGGTCTCGGTGGGTGGGTAGAGGACAGCGAGTTCTCAGCCAAGCTTTAACGCTGGACATGGGGACTATGGTGCTGATGGTGTCTGGTGGAGTGCTGGAAGTACTCAGTGAGCACTAGGGAGCATTGATTGGCTTAGGCACCCAGTTGGGGTGCCAGGTGGTCTGCCACATGAGAAAATACCGGCACTCCAATGTTTTCCAAATCAAAATCTTCTTTATTCTGAAAAGTACATAAACTTTTCAGCTCCCCTAAGGAGCTTTCATCAAAACACTTATAACATGTAGAATGAAAAAGCTTATATAGGAAACACAATCAATAAAATAGGTACTTACAGACAGGTGATCATCATTTCCATCTGCCGCCAGGTCCGCTCAAGTTATCTGCACGCTCGTGTACACATCCAGGTTTGTGGTCACATGACCGGGTAATCCACACTGTGCGTACCGATTGGGCAGCCACGTCACATCGCAGGAGAAACCATAGACGCCTACGTCTCATTGGCTGCTCCCGCATGTACCGGCGCCAATCTGGGACAAACTTCAATAGACTGACCAACCTTAGTGTTAAGCATAGTGTTATCATGGCAACCGAAGCGCACCCTAGCGGCCAAGAGGGAAATGCCAGAATAAGCAATACACAGGAAAATAGAAATAGACAACCGTAGGGAAATAAATAAATCATGTAAAAATAGAAAGTCTCAGCTCAAATAGAGCTGAAGTGTAAATATAGAATATAGAGCACTTCAGCTCTATATTGCTTATTCTGGCATTTCCCTCTTGGCCGCTAGGGTGCACTCTCGAAAGCTTGTATTTGAAATATTATGTTAGTCCGATTAAAAAGGGACCATCGCATACTGCAATACTCTGGTATTTTGGCATCTTGTCTACTGGACTAATACGGCTAATCCAGTCTACATTACTATATATATGTATATATGTATATATATATATTAATATCAAAATACACTTAGAATGAAAACAGGCCAGGCAGTCTACATGCAGGTAATCTTGCAATCCAGCCGATCCAAGTCATGTGATTGTGGTGTCATCAATAAAGTCCTCCTATTGTAGGAAGTGGATCATCTTCAATATTGCATCCCAGAGAATGGGTAAGATTTCTGTGTTGGGAATCTGTATGAAACTACAAGGAAATGGTTTGACCTAAACCAGGGAGACTATGCTTAAAGTCTAAGTTTCCTTGTACTATTATTAGAACAATTAGCTATATTAGAAAAAGTACTATGAGTGTTCCTTTAAGCAGTCAGGCAAATAGCAATTTAATGTATATACCAATTTGCCTGTCTCTCCAGATGCAGTTGGAATCCGGAATAGATTATGTGTTTGGTATATATGTGAATCCTATAGTTTATATGTGATTTCTATGCAAAAAGTAATTGTTTTGAACCAGACAACATATGTTACTGTCCAAATGGTGCTCAGTTGGAATGACTGTATTTTAACTAGATTTGATATAAGAATTGCAAATCCTCTTGATCTCTGGTTATTTCCCCCAAGGTTTGGCCTACCAAACAAAATTCAGTATTTAGTTAATAAACTTGTGTGAGAAAATCATCCCGCTAAAGGCAGGTTGCCCATGTTGTCTGCGGTTAACATATTGTTTGTGCAAACACCAGATGCAAAAGTTGCACAATACTGATATTTTCAGCCTGGAAGAGAGTCATTTTTAAAAAGAAAGACTGCGGGAACAGGATCTTTACACCATATCCACTTCAACACGATGAAGTGGTTGTGATGCTTAAAGTGTCCCTTTAAGGAATTGTCAGTGGAAATGCAGAATATATTTATAAAACATATCTCCAACTCACATGGATTGGAGATAAGAATGAACTCGGCTATATCATAGTTTTGCAAGTCAGTTCCAAACTGAATAGATTGCTTTGATTATCTGTAAAACAACTCCTGTTGCACATATTAAAGCTGCCCATTGAAGATGATATATAGAGCTTGATTTTATTTTATTTTTAATTCCGTATCATGAATATTTTCTGTTTCCTACAAAAAATATAAAATGTAAAAAAAAACATGTTTGAAAATAAAACAACTCAATGTTCTTTTTGTATAATAAAAAAAGAAAAGAATTGGACTTTTTCCAAACAAATTATAGGTTTCTCATCAACCATTAAGCATCTATTTTCTTTTCTCACAATTACGCAGAGAGTGGTGGGTACGGTGGCATACTCCACTCCCCTTCTGCTGCTTCTTTCAATGAAAATTGCTCAACCCAGATGTCTAGCTTGAAAAAAAAAAACCTCTAGCAGCATCTGTTTTACCACAAGCTCATCCAGCAAGTTGGTATAGTACAATGTTGGTACCCCAGATGTTACTAAAATGCCTTTCCCATGGTGCTTAGTCAGCCTAAAGACTTCCCGAGCATCATGGGAGTTGGAGTTCAGATACATGTGAGCTGACAAAATAAGAATTCAGTACTAGAGTAGCCTTGCATTAGGCAGATGCTGTAATGTCCAAATTTCTTGCAGTACTCCAAAATCATTTGTTGTCTTTGTCTTTTGTTAATATTTTTTCTTTACATAGTATTCTATTTTATTTTTCTAACTTAGTGGACAGATATTTTAACCTGCATCTGTATCAGTAACAGTGGGATTTATTACAATATATACAATCCAGTACAGACTGTAGCAATAATTATTATACAGTTGTGAGATTCTAAATAGAAAATGTAATAAAAATGTATAACCAACCTACTCCCTGTCTCCTCGACAATGTTTTAGATAAGATTTTTCATGGCCAGTATTTAATTGTCCAGTTTACACGAGTGGGGGGTCATGGAATTTTTTTTCCCCTCCTACAAATTAAGGCCTGATTTTAATATTTTTGTATAAGCTATTTAAATGATTGAATATTTTTGGATAAACTTTTAAAATTCTGTTTTCACATATTTGTTTGAAATTTTTTTTTATCATATATAAAACTATGTAAATACATAAAAAGATTTCAAAATAATAAAACAACGTATTTTCATAATATTGAACCATTTGGAAAGCTTATCCAAAAATATTAAATCTAGGCCATAATTGGTAATTGTGCAAATATACTTGGACAAATATACAAATGCTATTATGCTATTTAATTAGTTTTTTTTAAATGAACTTATTTATCAAATAGACCGAACTTTCTTCTTTGCTACTCCCAGAGTATTCATTTCCATCTCTGATTGTGTATGTATTTGCCTTATTAGAATAAACATTAATGTCAATATTATTAGTATTATTATTATGTAGTTTATAATAACACACTAGGAAATCCCGCAGAGTTGTATCTTCTTCTGCCTGCCTCAGCAATATAGTTGTTTTTTTTTACTTCATTTATCTCTTCGTGATGATTTTGTGATCATGTTTACTGTTCTCTTATAGGTCTATGTGTTAATGATTGCAACTTGTGTGTGTTTTTTTTCTTGATACAGTGAATTTGTAGTCTCGGTTTTCAACAACAACAAAAAAGATAGATAGACAGATAGATAGATAGATTCATAGACAGAAAGACAGACAGACAGACAGACAGATAGATAGATATATAGATATATAGATAGATAGACATACAGAAAGATAGATAGATCGATAGACAGATTCATAGACAGACAGACAGATAGATAAATAGCTAGATAGATAGATACTAGATAGATCGATAGATAGTTAGATAGATCAATTGATAGATAGATATAGATAGATAGATAGATAGATAGTTAGATAGATCAATTGATAGATAGATATAGATAGATAGATAGATAGTTAGATAGATCAATTGATATATAGATAGATATAGATAGATAGATAGATAGATAGATAGATAGATAGATAGATAGATAGATAGATAGATAGATAGATAGGTGGGATTAATTATACCTCCGAACAAAGTTATCATTCGCATTCTTCTTTGTAAATAGACTTTACTGTATCTGTGCAATAAAAACAATGAATACTCATTAAAAATAAATTTATTTAGTTGCTGGTTTCATAATTAGCATTGTGACAGCATATTGGCTAGCTCGAAAAAGATCTGTGAATCCTTATAAACAAATACCACTTGGAAAAATTAAGGAGAAGATTGTAGACTGGAAAGATCCCCAATTCTACTAGGAACAAAAACCTGGCAGTCAAATATAAGAAACTGCTAACTCACAACAGAGTGACCTACTGGAAGACATATGCCAAAAAGACAGCGTTTTATGCAATTCTTGTGAAGTAGCGTCGTTCTGTCTATACCATCTGCAGATTTATTATTGTGCCACAATAAAAAAAAAAAAAAACGAGTAACAGTTCCTGAATATTATTGAACTGTAACCAAAGGAAAGACTCCAGTAAAATGGGCGCCACACCCACACCTACTGATGTGGTCCAAGTTTTTTTCTCGTTCGTCTCTAAAAGCACCTAATTAAGAAATCCTGACTCATTTACATGGATCTGTTTGATCTAAATTACACTCCAAACCACACCAAATTAGCAGCATCTGTGAATGTGAAATGTTTGTTCCCTGTGTCTGCTAAAACAGGACCAGTTCTGGACAGCACATGTGTAAGTGACGAAAAAATTATTTCATATAACTTACCTCTATGATCTATTTTCCTCTAATAATTCATACTGAGAATAAGTAACGGATAGAACTTGATGATTATTTCAGTCTGTGACAAAATATGTTTCATCATCAAAGCTATAGTGAAGTAGACCACCAACTTTGCTTCTGTCATTGATAAAAAAAATAAATTATAATTGTAAAGAAATTATTGGAAAGTTTTAACGTGCCAAGTTTTCAGCAGTATTTAAAACAATTATATTTTATAAGCTGTATAATAGTAATAAGAGATGCAGATTTATATTTGCAAAAGTTTCAATCACTTATTTAGGGACCAAACTAGAATTCATTATAGAGAAAACATTTTGGAAAGCCTAGGATTTTTCCAGAATCAGTCTTTTTTTTTTTGGAGAGCGATAGTATTTTATTTATTATAAAATAATAAAGGGTCCAAACACATTGCATTTTATCTTTTACATTGTACTATTCTCTTGGTCGAACACAATGAAAAACACCAGCTTGCTTCATAGCTTCGTATTCCTTTGTGGCATCAAAGTTCTTGTAATAATCTGCATATGCTCTCTTCCTTGGCTCTGCAACGCCAAACTTGTACAAAGCTACGACTCCTAGAGAGACAGCAAAGGCGCCGAAAATGTGAAATCAGAGGCGTTTACCCAGAAGGCCTCTCATTTGAGGTTTAGCTAGCAGAGCTGATGACATGTTGAGTTTTCTGTGGGCCTCTCACACAGCCGCAATGTCCTTCTACAATGAGACCTTTCTCCTCGCGCACACTGGAAAAAGAACTCAGAATCAGTCTTTTTTAACCCTAGTTTAGGAGACAAGAACACATTTGACATTGTATCAGAGACTAGCACAACTTTTTAGCCACAGGTGTAGAAGACTATAATAATGTATTTTTACGATTACAGAGCATTCTTATATTACAACTTTTTACTTCAAATATAGGAGAACACGAAGGGTTTAGTCCTCCAGGAATCTTTGGCCCAAATTAGAAAATAACTACCAACTTTTTTTATATATATTTTGAAGACCTTCTGGATATTTTAGCACCAGGTGTAGGACTCCCCACCCCTCCAAAAAAATAAATATATCCCAATAGCTGGGAAAGCTATAATATTTTTATTCTACATATAACAGTGTCGGAACAATTCATTTGCCCAATCAAAGAACTGAAGAAATATGATTTTAGAATTTCAAGAATGTTACTAACAACATGCTCAACATTATACATATCAAAACGTTGACCAATAAATATATAATTTTTTTTTTACCTACGAGCTACAAGTGTAATAATATGGTTTTCATAAGTTCATGTACACATTGTACTTTATGAATACATGAATGTTTTAGCTATCTTCCACAATTCACAGCCAGTCAATCAGAATATAAACTTTCTCGTCATGAATTTATTTACTCAAGTTAAACAGATCAGGTAAGCACGAATATTACATGAAAATGTAGGACATCAAATGAAACAAACAGCAATGTTTTAAATACCCCTGTCAAAAAAGCATAGTTAAAAAAGTTACTTTTCCTTGTAGTCTCTTTGTTGTGGCATTCACTATAATAGCATGGAGCCAGAAGTCTTCCCCTTGTCTACAGTGCCTGGATTCAATAAGCAGTTATGTACGCAGATTATGACAATGTGGTCAAGAAAACCAGATTTTTTCACTCTACCTTTTTATCCTTGAGAACATACAATCTGGTGTTTATTTTTCTTGTCCTCATTCAGCATTTTAAAATATTCACAATTTAAGTCAGGCTATGCTTATTTGATATGATTATTATAACTATGCTATAGACATAAGCAGAGTTGCATTCAAAAGAATTCTGTCTGTTTAACAAAAACACTATTTGCATATTTTATTTTAAATATCAAGAAAATAGAACCAATATTTCATCATTTATCAAGTATATATTTTTTTCCTGTAAGAAGCCAAGTTGTACGTCTGTACGAAAAAATATATGTATTTATTTTACCTTTGTGTCCAAGATATTCAGTTCTTGTCTGTGATAATACAGATTTTAAAAAGTGATTAGTTTATTACAGTTAATAGACCGGGACACATTATAAATAGAGATTGTATCTCAAATTAAATAAATTCATATTTTTTTTAATTTTGCAAATGTGACACTCTAACAGTTTATAATTAGAGATGTCGCGAACTGTCCGCTGAACTGTTCGCGAACTGTCCGCCGGCGAAAAATAGCGTGTTCGCGTTGGGCGAACATATCCGATTTACGGTCCGCCCCCTATACGTCATCATTGAGTAAACTTTGACCTGGAACCTCACAGCCAGCAGACACATTCCACCCAATCAGCGGCAGACCCTCCCTCCGAGGAAGTGTCTGCTGACTGTGAGGTTCCAGGTCAAAGTTTACTCAATGATGACGTATAGGGGGCGGACCGGAAATCGGATATGTTCGCCCAACGCGAACACGCTATTGTTCGCCGACGGACAGTTCGCGAACAGTTCGGCGGACAGTTCGCGACATCTCTAATTATAAACTGTTAGAGTGTCACATTTGCAAAATTAAAAAAAATATGAATTTATTTAATTTGAGATACAATTTGAGTATTTACAGAAGTCAGATTGAACGCTTTGGAGATTTGTCCCAGGAAGAACAAAATAAGTTGCGATTAGGTGTCTGCTAAAAACAAAACAAATAGAAAGAAGATAAGATATTAGATTTCTATACAAATAAAAACTGTACAAATCTGCATATTGACCAGAAACCAAATTGCTACTGAATGTATTAATTCTGAAGGATCATCTTCAGTCTGCCATTTTCCTGAATAACCAAGTAATTGTACAAGGTAGTATGCTAGTTACACGTGGAAATGCATTTAAATGTATTAATTAGTGAAACAAAGTAAAGCAGAAAGAAAGATCTAGTAACAGTGCAATAAAGTTTTAGTATTGGAGATTTGCTTTGGGCATCCTTTGAGCATTTTCCTGTGGCCTTATTGGTCACAAATTTTCACAAAAAGTATTAATTGGACAATTTAGAATTGCAATAAAATTATTTCCTTCAGTCCTGTGATTCTGAAATAACAAGCTGATTTAGTGATGTTACTCTTACAAAATTGAGCATGCCTCCATCAATATCTCGTATAAGATACATTTGTGAAATTAATTAATCACCGGCAAGGAATGTCCATTTTCAGAACTCTGATCATTGTTCTTGTTTTGCTGTATTTTGGTTTGCTCGTTGCGAAATTGACATAACCATAAGATGTCACTTTAAATATTTGGCTTTAGCCGCCCTGCTTGGTTTTGAAATGAAACGTGTGCCTTGATGCTTTCAGTATGCAACGCAGACTGTTCATTATGTAACAAGTAAAAGCCATGAGTTCAATCCCTTACCTCACTTGAATCATTGAAGTTCTTAGTGCACAAACAAAAGAATCACAGTTCAATTTCAGAAACTGGCTGCCATAAGGAGATTCAAGGGTGAATGATATATCTATCATGAAATGACCAGTGTCATTGTGTGCTGCCCGTTTATTCGCTGACCTTCAACACAACAGATAGACTCCTGACCCTCATAAGATAGAGCCTTAGGGGAAATGGCACTGAACACCAATTCCTATATCCTGTTGTTCTGTGGTCTAAATTAAGTGCTAATTAATTACCACTGGCATCTTTGGCATTCCCTGTCAAATTGGATTAAGTTTATCCTTTCACTGTTAACTCAGAAAGTTCGGAATCCTTCATTTGAGGAGCTCTGCATGTTCTTGTGCAGACAAACAAATTTAGAAAATATAAGGAATCACTCCCAATATCCTCAGATGGCCACACACATCCTGGGGATATTAGGAGTTACCATCTTCAAGCATTATTTTCCTAAACTAGCCTGGTGTCTAATCTAGTTAGTTGTTTTAATATAATCCTTTTTTACTGATACGTTTTGTTTTGAATTTCTGAAACATTAATAATAGTTCCATATATATTTTATTATTTGTACCCTGGAAATTCATTAACATGGTTACTTTTTGCTAAAATCGTTCAGCAAAGTACATACAGCCACTCTAAGAATTTGTAAATAAAACATTTGTAATAAATTAACTAAATATCTAGTTTGTGATTGGATTGCAAGACACACTTGTGGCTGGTCCGCAAGGCTTCTCTATGAAGTCTCTGATTGAAGAAGAAATGGGAGAACATGCAGTTACTAGATGTGCAGGTATTGCAAACCAAGATTTCATATACCCCTTTTACGCTCTATTACCTATTTATTAACTGTAAATCCCATCCCATATATGAAGGGTTGTAGATTAATTCATGGCTCACAACTGTCCTGCTCCGGGGCCCTGTCATGTTATCCCAATTTATTTCTCTGGTGTCCTACATCCTGAGACACCAGGGAACTGTCCCAGGCAGCACAGTGCATGCACATAATTAGACATGCTCATGCTGTACATTGGGCACTCGGAGCATGCAGAGAGTGCTTCAGCAGCTCTTCCTGCAAGTTCATGTAGGTTGGGTCGAGAGAGGACGTCGGTCAGCCTGGCATACTTGACTCCAGGTGGGGAAAACCTATTCAGGGGGTGCGCACACACATTCCCTGGGTGGAGCCAGTTACACAAGTTATGTCGTTAATGATGCCCGCATGAAGGCCCACCCATCCCAATTTCATAAATCCCAATGTTGGGAGGTATGGTTTAATCCTGTCCCACACATTGGAACAGAATCTCCACAGCTCCACCTGGATACTAGTGAAGAAGTAAATTTATATGTACTCAATAAGCCCTTCAGCTAGTGGGATGATGGAAGTATCAAACTGCTATGGACCTCCTTGACTCAACAGTAAACCCTTGCATTTGGGATGAGGACAACAGAAAGAACAACGTCAGTTATACTGGACTTGCCCAAGTATGCTACTGAGCGTTTGACTTGTAAAGACTTGTCAAAAAGTGCTTTAAATATGTTTGTGATCAGTGGTAGAGAAACTGGTGTCACTAAGGCCGTGAGTGCGATCAGGTCCTCTGTGTTCCACCTGTCACAGGGGGCCCAAGAGCTAGCTGGCTGGCCACCGTAGGTCCCTTTTTTTATTCTTGCACCAGGGCCCTGTGATTCCTAGTTAACACCATGTTTGTGATGTACATTAACCATGGTGCCATGTTAACCTTTAGGTTCAGTAAAACCAAGGTTTTCCAACAGTGCTTTAAAAGCATTCTGGTGGTCGAGCATGTACCAGTAGATCTGTAACTGTTCACTCAAGGTGCTTTATATGAAGGGTTTATGGCATGGGAGTGCAGAGTTAGGATATCATATCCTTGTGTTCATTTAAATGGTGTCCACTCACAAGCATACATAGCACTAATTGGGAGCAGTGACAAACACTTGGGAAATTGTTTCGGTAATAAAGTGCAATATAGCAAAATAAACAGACATAGTCATTCATTGAAGTGTGATTGCATAGGGAATGTACATTTTCAGGTCAAAAGAGCTGAATTCAAACCATAGCTGACTTGGAAAATGTTTCAGAATTGGCTATTTTGGCCTAGAATTCACTGATAGTTCAAAATTATTGAATAACTCTGAGGCAGTAAATATGTGGACTTCTATACAGTCTGATGAAGCAGGTTGACACAGCTGTGTCTGGACTGTATTGAGATGTCATTTGCTAAATCTTTAATAGAAATATAAAAAGAAAACAGTCTCCCATGAAAAGGGTTAACACAATGTGTATACATACAGGTTGTGGCTTTAAAAACTAATTGGATTTCTAATAAAGGTTTTTAGGTATATGTAACTCTGATTTCATTCTGTTAAAAAAATCCCTTGTCTGGCATATTCTGCCTATACCCTAAACTCCTGCATTTTTAATTCTCAGAAACCTCCTCTGCTAATATTATTATTATTACTGGTATTTATATAATGCTAGCATATTCCGTAGCGCTTTACGATATTATCAAAGGGGGAGATTTAACAATAAATGAGGCAATTGCAAAAACTTACAGGAACAATAGGTTGCAGAGGTACTATAACACCCCACTCTCCCAAAGCAATATCTCACTTGTACCTTAAGTTCCATATGTTAAATTCCATGATAATTATCGTGTTTTTTTTTCTAATACATCGTTAGTCCAATAAAAAAAGTATTACTAATAGTGCAATACTCCTGTTATTTGAATTATTTGAATTATTTGACTAACAAGGCTGCTCCTATACACAATTTCATGGAATGTAACATCTGATATTACCTTTAAAAAAATACCTTTGAGTGTATTCTTGTGCATTCAATGTCCAAGGTTTGCACCCAGGCAAGTACATAATGATATACACATATGTAATATGCCATCTAATTGCAGTCCACAGAATAATAGCACGTTTTCCCAAATATGTAGAAGGTGTACTATAAGTTACAGTAAACACATTACCTTAATGACACGGCTTTGACCTACTGTTGTAAGCTTAAGCAGCACGAGTGCTACAAATTTAGCTTAATCCGATGAAAAGCCTAATTATTTCGGATTATTTACTTTTAGCTTCCATAAACACAGCAAAGGATAGAGAGACATCTAACCAAATCGAGGAAATCATGTAATTCTTTAAATAACTAGACTGGGTAACATATTAACGGAACCCCAGGAAGTAATATTTGTTGTAGAATTAACCTGCATGATTTAGTATTTCCTCACTGCAAATTTTTCCTAAAAACTATTGTGCTTTTTATACTAACTCTGGCATTTAAGGATGAATCAGTCTCCATATTGCATTGTGTTAGTCCAGTTGGCTCCGATACTTTGGCGTAATTTCTCATACTTTTTTTCACTTAGTTGCTTGCACTTATCATTTTGTCATGACAACGCTCAGTTGTATTCTGAGCTAAATTATATGAGTCAGTTCTGGATTCAGTCGTATTGTTTCTTTCTGGCCCTGGTTTAACTTGTTCACACGTTGCACATGTGATTTCCACAATAAAACAGTATCTGCATATTTTTTATTTATTTTTCTACCGATCCATGTTCAAATCAAAACTGTATCAGCCCTAATCTTTTTCTTTGATTTGCAATGCTGCCTTATATATAGAGATGTCCTGGTAATAATGTAATTTTTTTCAAAGATTGACGAATGGATAGTTCATGTATTGCGTACTGAAAAGTTATTATAAAATGTATAATATTAATATCTAGTATGGTGAGAACATGAACACATTTTAAATAGGTATGATGCATCTGCTTAAATGAAAATAAATAGCTGTTTATTACTATACTTAAGCCATGTGAGCATTCCATTACATTTTAGTGATGTTTAATTTTTGGCATATTAAAATGGAATTAACGTGGAGAAAAATAATGGGATACATTATGGCACTTACTAATGGATAAAGTAAACAATACAATGTCACACATGTCATTCCAGCCTTTAACTTTTAGGCCTAAATTGGTTCTCAGTTCTCCACACTTCCCGTGTTTAGTAAATATACCCTGATAGTACTAGTGGTGTAATAGAACCAGTTGTGGAAGATTGCGTCCCATTACAAGAAAGTCTTTGTAACTAGAAGATTTTTTTTACTGGAAAGAATATATATAATACGTATTTCTTTTTCAAACTCTAGAACGTAAGCTCGTTTGAGCAGGGTCCTATTTTTTAATTTTATAAATTATTGGTAAATTTCCCCCTTTATAATATTGTAAAGCGCTGCAGAATAAGTTGGCACCATATAAATAACTATAAAAAAGCATGTTTTAGGAAATACAAAGAATACAACATACACCGATCAGCCAAAATATTAAACCACCTGCCTAATATTGTGTAAGTTGTGTAAGTTGCAAGGTGGGGCTTCCGTGGATTGGATTTGTTGTTCCAGAACATCCCACACATGCTGAAAGAAAATGTATCTCATGTTCTGATACACACATCCCCATTAGAGGCATTTCCGGCGGTAGATAGGCGTCATCAATCAGTCTGCGGACACATAGAATTATATTTATTTATTTAAATATTTTACCAGGAAGAATACATTGAGATTTCTTTCATTTTCAAGTATGTCCTGGTTACACAAAACATTGCATTGTTACAATAGGGTACAATCAAATACAAAAACAATATTAATACACAACATAAATACAAAATTTAATATAGAATGGGGTTAAAAATTATATAATCAACCATGACATGTGCATCTTGTTTTGAGGTATGTAGAGAGGGATTCCTAAAGTATTTTAGGCCTGGGGAAGACTTGACAGTGTGCGTTCCATAATTGCGGTGCTCTGTAGGAAAATGAGGATTGAGCCGCTTTCTTTTTGTATTGAGGCAGACTAAATTAAGTGCTGGTACTGGATCAGAGGTTATAGGAGGTAGGAACAGCTGGGAAGAGCACTCTGCTCAGGTAGGGTGGGAGCTTCCCAGAAAAACTCTTAAACACAAGGCTGGAAAAATTAAGGGTGCGGACAGCGACAGCCAGTTTAGTTCGTTTAGCATGTCACAATGGTGGGTCCTGTAATTACATTGTAGCACAAAGCGGCAGAATGAGTTATACAATGTATTGAGTTTATTAATGTGGGTTTGCAGTGCAGGTGCATTTACTACATCCCCATAATTAATGATTGGCATGATTAGCATTTGCTGTACAATCTTTTCCTTTATTATGGGGCTTAGATAGGATTTGTTTCTGTACAGGGCACCTAGTTTTCAATAAAGTTTTGATGCAAGTTTTTTTTATGTGGAGCTTAAAAGATAGATTGGGGTCTAACAACATACCCAAGTATTTGCATGAGTGGACTGCTTTTAGATTGTTATTTGATTTTGCTTTGATGAATAGATGGGAATTTTATGATTTGTGTAATTTAGGTACTGTTTCAAAGATCATTGTGACAGTTTTGACAGTGTTTAGGAATAGTTTGTTTTTTGTGATCCACTTTTCTACCTCTGTAAACTGGTCTTGGAGTACAGCCTCAAGCTGCGGTAGATCAGGTTTGCTTGTATAGATTACCGTGTCATCTGTGTACATGTGTACATTTGAGGATTTGCAGACATTAGGCAGATCATTTATAAATAATGTGAATAGTAGGGGGCCAAGAATGGAACCTTGGGGAACACCACATGTGACTGGGAGAGAGAGAGAGTGGCTGTCAGAATTGGACATATTGCGATCGATCCAATACATATGATCGAAATCATCTATATCTATACAAACGTTTCGGACAAAGTCCTCTCTCAACGCATCTTGTCCGCAGCCGTTGAGGGGGGCAGAAGGATATTCTTTTTTTTTTTTTTTGACATCCATCAGTTGCTTCTCAAAGTAGCCACCTATTATAAAACCAAAAATGTGCGGTATAGTGCTCTGTCTAGACTACTTAGGAGGAAGTGTTGTGGCCCAAGTGTTGGGAGGTGGTGCTGGAAGATAGTTGTTTGCTGCAAACCTTTCCATTAGTTGGGTGGTATGGCAGAAACATCTAGATGTGCAGAATATAACAGATATGCTTTCATTGAGATTGTGGAAGAATCAGCAGCATACTGCTCACGGGTAGTGAGAAGAGGACATAAAAGGCTGTGACATGTCATGACCCATCCCCAACTCTCTGTTAAGGCAGGGGATATTATGGTTTCTATTGGGCTCAAGTCACAGGTGTTTCTGGAACCTAGCAATGACCCTGCTTTTGTAGACCAGAAATCTATATTCCATGATCATAAACTATTATTACCATTGTCATTTCTTACATTATCCATTTCCACCAACTAAACACCAATTTTAGGGTAATGTTTTTCTAACAGTTTATTTATATGAGGTCCTGATGAGAAGTCACAGTTTAGCAACATGCCAACATATTTATAGAAGTTAACTTCAGCCATATTGTAATTTGACATTTTTTTTAAGGTTTAACTGGGAACTGTTTCATTTAAATAATTTAAGCGTTGTTCCACTCTGAGTAGAGTTGGATTCTAGTGATTAATCTCTAACCTTTGAGATATCATACAGTAATACAGTTTTGTGATGTGATATGTTTGTTTCTTATGATAGATGGTAATGTCCTCTAATTCACGTATACCGTTGCAGTATTACCAACCATGAGTAATTTATAAATATGAGCAATACAAGAGCCAAATTACAGGACTTTAAGAAACACTGATTGTAAATTTGAGTGGAAAGATAATGCTGCCAGTGGTTCTTATTGGGATATATTAGGTCAAGTTAAAGGGACAGTATAAGAAGAATGTTTATCTCCTGCTCTGTTAATTGTCTACTAGAACCTGCAGAAGCCTCCCGTGTGTGATTAATGTTCAATTAATAGAGCAGCATTAAAATCATCTAAAATAAACACACTTTGCTGTCACATCTGCTTGAAATATTAAACCATTTTTTTTTTTATGCAGGCTGTGTCAGTCACATCCAGAGAAGGTAAACAGAACCAAAAGTGATTTAACTAAATGGCAGAGAATTGAGCAGCGAGACTTATATGATCTATAACAGAAGGCAACCTTGGGCTCTCAACATATTGTGCACGACAACTCCCTTGATCCTTTTCCAGGATTACTGCAGTATGAGCATTTTGGGACATGTAGTTTACAACATCTGGAGTGCCAAAGCTTGTCTATCCCTGATCTGTACACTAAAACTGCTTCATTATGCTAAAGTTATTTAGGGGCTTATCCCTTTAAAATATAATTGAAACTGAGTGTTTTCTAGTTGGTCTCTTTTATATTCTTTATATTGAATATATATTGTATTATATATATGTTGCCTAATACGTAAAAACAACAACCATTTGGCAAACGATTCATTTTCTTCTGACTTCTTAAAATATGCCCGAAAGCGTCAAAGATATCGGCATCAGTTTGACAATAACTCATTTAAGTTTAGTTTAGTCCATGTCACTGCTGCAAACATTTACAAGGGTAATTATGGCAGAGTGAGTTAGGGAGAGGTATGATTTTGAGGAATTAGGAGAATTGGTAAAACTTGCTTGGTTGTAAATCGACATGTTTCCTTATTGGAGTTCATTTTGTGGTGACACTATTTAGTAGACACATCACTTTGGTATGTGTTAAATGTATAGCCTATTTTTTTTCCGCCCGAGATAAAAAAATAATTGCTGTACGGAAATACAGTATTCTTTAATATATAGTATCTGCTGAGCGTAACGTAAGTTATGAATATTTTTTTTTTAATTTCATTAACGATAATTTAAGTCCTCAAGGTTAAAAGTAACCAAAACAAGACATAAAAATGTAATTCTTCCATGCTTTTAAACAACAGCTGGATTCATATTGGCATGACTTAAATGTTCTGCAGTTGCACAATAAAACAATTCTTTAGAAAAAAAAAATGAAATAAACCACAAAGAAGGAGGCTTCACCTCCTCTGTGTACAATAGCGCAGACATTTATAATATGGATTTGATGTGAAGAAAATTATGCATTTTTTATATAAACTGAAGGATTTGCTGTTTGATAATGATAAGTTGCAATTTTAAAAAAGTGTGGGTAACCTCTATCAAAATTGTACTTGGCAAGCTTTCAGGATAACGGGCTATTTACAGACTGACATGGTAGATTAAAAAACTGTACAGTGATAGAAACATAGAAACATAAAATGTGACGGCAGATAAGAACCATTCATCCCATCTAGTCTGCCCAATTTTCTAAATACTTTCATTAGTCCCTGGTCTTATTTTATAGTTAGGATAGCCTTATGCATACCCCATGCATGCATAAACTCTCTCACTGTGTTAACCTCTACCACTTCAGCTGGAAGGCTATTACATGCATCCACTACCCTCTCAGTAAAGTAATACTTTACCTGATATTATTTTTAATCCTTTGCCCCTCTAATTTAAGACTATGTCCTCTTGTTGTGGTAGTTTTTCTTCTTTTAAATATAGTCTCCTCCTTTACTGTGTTAATTCCCTTTATATATTTAAATGTTTCTATCATATCCCCCCTGTCTCGTCTTTCCTCCAAGCTATACATGTTAAGATCCTTTAACCTTTCCTGGTAAGTTTTATCCTTCAATCCATGAACCAGTTTAGTAGCCCTTCTCTGAACCCTCTCTAAGGTATCAATATCCTTCTGAAGATACGGTCTCCAGTACTGTGTACAATACTCCAAGTGAGGTCTCACCAGTGTTCTGTACAATGGCATGAGCACTTCCCTCTTTCTACTGCTAATACCTCTCCTTTTACAACCAAGCATTCTGCTAGCACTTCCCACTGCTCTATTACATTGTCTGCCTACCTTTAAGTCATCAGAAATAATCACCCCTAAATCCCTTTCCTCAGATGTTGAGGTTAGGACTTTATCAAATATTCTGTACTCTGCCCATTTTGACATCCAAGATGCATTATCTTGCAATTATCCACATTAAATGTCAGTTGCCACAACTCTGACCATTTTTCTAGTTTACCTAAATCATTTGGCTTATACCTCCTGGAACATCAACCCTGTTGAAAATCTTTGTATCATTTCTTGATACTCTCTCCAGAAATTAACAAAGACAACACTTAGTTTAACCCCTTAAGGACACATGACATTTGTGACATGTCATGATTCCCTTTTATTCCAGAAGTTTGGTCCTTAAGGGGTTAAAGGTTACTGTTGACTAATAATGTGGATTGATTTTATACTTTAAGGGTTACTTCAAGCACCATAAACACTTCACTGATTAGAAGTGACCACGGGGTTTGGGGTCTGTATGTGTAGTTTTTCACTATGAAATGCTGCACGTACAGAAAAAAATACACATTACTCCCGGAGGTGTAACTTATCATTAATATTAAATCTGTACATATTGCACACCTTCGCACTGACATGTACCAGGAAGTGAGACTCCGATGGGTACGGGGTAAAGTGGGTGTGGCAGTGACGCGATTGTGTAACTGGCTACGCTCAAAGGGGTGAGGTTCGCCTGAATTACTGGCAGGTCACGCAGGGAGAGAAAGTGACACCATCTGAGGAGGAACAGACTGCAGTGAGAAATTTGTCTTTGGCGTAGGATCACAGGTGAGTATTTGCTTCAGATTTTCATTATTATTAATATTTTTAATGGGAGAACCAGACCAGAAAGAGTTAGTCCAATAAAAAAAAAAAGTGTTTTACTAAAAGACTCTTTTTGGTTGGAGTAAGCCTTTAGGAAGCAATGCTGGACATCTAGACATATTATCTGACTTGCATATATCTGCCGGTTTTACAGGACCAGTTCACTGCACCTTCCCATCAAATTGTTGGTGAGTGTTTGCTACTCTTTATATACGTGTACCTTATTATTGCTAGCACATTTTTACTGGAGTGCTTCATCTAATTTATCCTATGATTAAACCAGTCCTATATATATCTTTCCAATTTTTTTTTCTATAACTGTTGATGGATGATCTATTTCATATCTACTAATCATAATAAAAGTAAGCTTTCTATGAATAGTACATACCGTTAAATTTAACATACTAGACACATTTGAAATTTCTTTAAACACCAATATTTTATTTTGATAAGTCCTCGCAGAGGTAGAATATTAGTATAGCACACTACAATTTATTTCTGTGCCTGTGATGAATTCACTTCCTACTTGATTCAACGTACAGAAACATCTATATCTTGGCACATCCAGCAATACAGGATTTAACAAATATGTGCTCAGGAAAAGATGTGAGTGCTAGGCTTTTCATGTAGTCAAGAAGCATCTCCGATAAGTGGGATTATTTCAATAAAAATTCATCTTAGTTAAATTTTGTAAACATACATAAATATAGTCAGTGCAGCAAGAGAGTTACTGGGAAACTTGGAAAAAAAGGGACAGGAAATGTACAAAAATATTTGCTTCCTTGCAATAACAAGTGATGAAATATATTAACTCTTTTAGTGCTTGAAACGCGTTACAGCTATGCATAATTAATAAGTCATAAGAAATAGAATATTCACAAAATAGAGATCTATTCCCTAAACTGTGAATTCTGATTTTAGGTTGTACGGCTAAATTTCTAATTGGTGGTCCTTATAATACACCCGAAAGGATCCCTCTAAGCACTATGTCAATTTTCTCATATAGATAGTAACCTGCACTCACTCTCATTAAAGGGTTAGTATAAACCCTTTCTAACTTTATTTTATAATGCCATATTGGGAACTAGTATCCTACCAGGAATCCAGCCCAGATACGCCAATCTGCTGTCATGTCACATCGCTTTTTTCAATCTAGAGGCTCAGAGTGTAAGCATACACTGTGAGCTAAGGAGGAGAGGGAGTGTGAGGTGGACCACAGGGGTGGACAGGGCTGGGGATTATTAAAAATAACAATATTTAAGCATGTGGAGATGTGGGGAGGACTGGGGGACAGTGCACCAATGAAGGGAGAGGTATAAAATCGGATTTTGCAGATAATCAAAATTAGGCAGCCCCGAACAAAGTTTCAGGTTTCACATGTGCTGGGGGTGCAACTAGCCCCCAGCACAAAAGTACATTTGAAGATGAAACGCTGCACATACAGATTGCTTATTCCATGACCACTTCCAAAAGCAGAAGTGGTTATTGAGGTTGGAATAACCCTTTAATTAGAGTTTGCTATAGCTGCAGTGATATGTTAAATGTTGCAGTTATGAGACAGCCCCTAAGGCTGTCAATCAAGCAGCTGTCATTTTCCATTCTAAGAAGCCTATATCAATTTTGTCCAACTTGAGCATGCAAAATGTACATTCTGGACAAACTAATAGGAAGAATCTCTCTCCTTCTCCTCCCTTGAGACAGCTGAGGCCTGGCTGCATGCACATACAGGTGCTACCAGTTTATCAATCAATTATACTCATTCATTGTACAGCGCTATAGAATTTGCAAGCGCTATATAAATAATAAAATAATAATTCTCTGTCATCAGCAGAGCTAAGGTAGGAGAATAAACTACCTACCCTTTACACCAATGCAATTCAGAGGGATAGATAAGGCCCCATAGACCGGAATGAGAGGTCCCTACTGGTGAACTTCTTTCTTAATAGAAAGGGGTCTGCTTTCCAGAGACATTTGAGATTCAAGTGCACTAGCTTTAGCCAACATAGTCACTTAATCTCATATTGAGTGATATTCGATCTGCAACCATTAGGGTACGATCAAACAGAGGAAGGTAAGGGTCTTCCTTTGTCTTACACCTACAATAGTAATGATGGCATGTGTTTTTATTTGCTAAACACAAAAAGTAAACCTACCATCCAACTCCTGTTATACTACTTCCTTAAATGCTTCAAAAAGAGATCCTTACAGGTTTCTAATTCTGTAACAAAATAATTCTAAATTACATCTAATGTAACTGAACCTGTTTACAAAATACAATTTACAATTTATAATCTATATGCCAGGAGATTTGTACCATTTCCATTTTTTTAATGGTCTTAAATGATAAAAATTGTAAAAAAAAATAATAAAAAAGAGGTTTTATTTACAAAATGTCTTCCAGGTAGAGTTGATTTTATACTGATTTGAATTCCCGATGATTACAAATACAAGAATTGGCATCAAATGCAGAACTGTCATGAGGCTGGAAAATGGCAGTGCTTAGGTCAGCCAAAAAAACAAATAAGTGTGTAATTAACTTTTGAGCATGAAGCGGCTCATGTTTACCTTTCATTTAACTCTTAGCCTCTCCTTTGGTTACACACACAAGACAAAATAACACAGGTTATTGGCACAAGGAGTAAATGTTAATGTTTTTATTTAAGCTCATTTAACAGGTACTTATTGAGTAAGCAAAAGCTATATTGTGGTATGCGCAAAAACATCATTACTTAAACCTTTTGCCAAGGAAAATAGAACACCTTTAACAGTATGAGAACCAAAGCCATTGCTATGCAATATGTTGGCATTTGCTCTGAATCTCAAGGGGTTACATCCAGACTGTATTAGTCATCTTTAAATCATTGCATTGCTCTTTTGCACTTCAAATTTAAGGCAAAAATATCTGAAATCTTCTAACTGTGATAATATACTTAATATCGCTTATTATTATTTTATCCCGAATGTCCCATTCTTCTTCATATGATTTAATTAAGGGTTAAAGATACACATATTACTAGTTAAAGATTCTTAACCCTTTAATTTCCAGAGCACTAAATGACACATTTCAAAGAAAAACAAGTGAATTATAGTCGTTCTCATAAAATGAACTATCACTGTACGAACCTCTCTAAATATAGACACTGTGGGACACTGTAACCCATAACAAGAAGTCCTTTTATTATCCTGGGACAGCAATAATTAACTTGGCACTCCAGATGCTAGTAAACTACATTCCCCATGATGCTCTGCCAGAAGTATAATTCGAAAACATGTGTTGTTCCTGAATATACTGTTGTCCTAGGATTAGCACATTAAATGTTACTGTAACCTTGATCTACTGGTTAAAGTACTATTCTGATCACTGGTTATAGTCAATTTTTTTAATTCATATTCTAAATCACAATTTGTTTTATTGTAAAAAAGCTCCTGCTAAAAGCAGAATACGGTAGTTAAGTAAGGGGGATATTTATAAAATTATAGGTTTCATATGTTTTACAACTGGATAGAACAGTTAAAAGAAAAGAAAAAACGAAGTTCAGGTTCCCACTAAGCTAGGAGGCAGGAATGATTATATATTATATTTTTTTGCAACTTGAATCCTTGATGCTTATTGGTTGTTCCTCGACAAGTCAGCTGTTAAGGGAACCTATTTAGCATCCTTTTAGCACCAGGGGCATCTTAGTTTTGTATTTTTTTCATATTCATCCACCAAAAAAAAATGGAAATGTTACCTATAGAAAACTAAATCAGCAGAGAAACTGCACAGTTCATCAATATAAATGATAGTCTTAAAGAGCAAAGGTCACGTCTCTTGGAAATTTAATAAAACATTTAAAATCTGCTATAACTTGCATTAATCTTTTTTTCATGTAATGCTCCATTTTCTTTAAAATGTATATTAATAGATTTAGTAAAATACATCATAATCCTGTTCAGTTTAGGTATAGCAGGGGCATACATTGCAAGGTCGGAGAGGAAGTAGAAACATTTGGATTTTCATCTTCTCATATGCTCCTATGCTTTCTCTATGCTTTCTGCAAGGTGGAAAAGATTGAGTTTATAACAATGAATGACAAGGTGCTAGGATGGAGGCACCCAGTTGCAGAATAAAGAGGTGTAGATTTCATTTTATTTTATTTATCTCACTTCAGAAATACATATTTGTTAAAGGGGCGCTGCAGACACTGTAACCATTTTATTTCAATGAATTAACTATAGTGCTGGGAGTCCTTTGGCATTGGCCCTCCATTCAGTGTTAAACCATTTTCAAGCAGTTTACCACTGAATGAGAGATTCTGGCCACCTACAACCCAGCAGCTACTGGTGCAGATTACACACTTCCTTCTAGCCATACCAATTCATACCAGCAATGGTGGCTGCAATGGTCTGAAAACAGTCAGCTGACACTCTCAGCCAATCACAGCCTCCCATTGCCACTCAAGCTAATGCTTCCTCACTAGTCCAAGAAGTGCAGAGTAGATGGGCTGCTGGGAACTCTTGCTTAGCAATATAATCATAAAATAGCCTAACACAGAATGAAAGGATGGTGCCGTGGTCAGCAAACAATAAATTAAAGTGGTTACAGAGCCTGCAGTGTTCCTGTAACTATAGTAGATAAATAAACATATACAAATTCATTAGAACTGATACTTCCCATTTAAACTTATTCACATTCATATGGGAAAACATTTAATACCTGACTTTACATTTTGTACATGTTGACTGCAGCATTTCAAACATACTCAATATGTTTCAATGTTTCATAGAAGTACAATTATAAAATGCACATTCCTAATTATTTGTGTATTGTACTTTTCTTATATCTCAGTGTTTTATATTTTACATTTTGTGTATTAGCTAGCTTTGTATACGTGTCTTTATTGATCATACATTAAAACAGAGATTCCGCAACTATCGAGGGTTTTTTAAGAAGGAAAAATAGAAGTCCTTTCACTAAGCTGTGTTAAAATTAAATATGCAATCCCAAGAATGAACTAATTATTAGCTGCTTTTACATCTGATGGAACAATGTTTTATTTTAGGACACTAATAAGACTGGCCTGATTATGGTTATTTTGATTGAGTCATGTGAGAATATGCTCAGAAAAAGCTACTGATTTCATCTTTGTCAAGGAAAAAAATGATTATAAATAAGCATTTGTATTGAAATGAATTATTTTGCTCTAGTACATTGTATGCAATGGTGGCACACTATGATAAGGAAATAGATATAACGTGTTTATAATCCTTTTTATCACCAAGAAATCTACAAAAATATAACAAATCATGTGTTTAAAATAAATAGAACAATTCTAACTAATAAATTAATGGGTTTTTTTTCTTCTTTTATACAGGATCATAATTAACGCACCTGTGAACCTAATGTCAACACAAAGTCTGGGGATTGTATTCGGACCCACGCTTCTGGGACCAAAAACCGACAGTGGGAATATGGCTGTTTGTATGGTTTACCAAAATCAGATAGTTGAACTCATGCTGATGGAATTTGAAAGAATTTTTGTGTGAATTTAGAACCTATTAAAATACGATGTTTTGATTGATTAATAGAGATGTCGCGAACTGCTCGCCGAACTGTTCGCAAACTGTCCGCCGGCGAACAATAGCCTGTTCGCGTTGGGCGAACATATGCGATTTCCGGTCCGCCCCTTATTCGTCATCATTGAGTACACTTTGACCCGGAACCTCACAGTCAGCAGACACATTCCAGCCAATCAGCAGCAGACCCTCCCTCCCAGGAAGTGTCTGCTGACTGTGAGGTTCAGGGTCAAAGTGTACTCAATGATGACGAATAGGGGCGGACCGGAAATCGCATATGTTCACCCAACGCGAACACGCTATTGTTCGCCGGGGGACAGTTCGCGAACAGTTCGGCGAGCAGTTCGCGACATCTCTATTGATTAAAAGTGTCATTTTGAATGGTAGATAACTATTACATTATCCTATTCTGCAACTTGTTCATCTGAATATTTTGTATTTCAATTATATGTTAACAGTTTCTTGACAAACAGGTACAGGTCCAAACATGAATAAAATAAAAATAAAATTGTTAATGTTTTTTCATTGTTTTAATTATTTCATTGTCGAAGCCTGTATGCATGGTGTATTCTATGGATATTTTTACAACAGCTACTGAAATATTTATATCACTCAATTTATCTCTTTTAACTCTCTCAGAAAGTTTAACTTGTACAAAATATATGAATGCGCCTTATAAACCGAATGTAAGGCAACCATTACACCAAAGCTACTTGGCTCTTTCTAGAACAAACATCAATTGAAACGCAATTGTAAAGAAGTAATACAACAAATCAAGTTGCTATAGCTTTTTATACTCTAATAAATAAACTATGAGGAACACTGTAACCTAACTGAAAATTAGATAACTTCTCATATCTTTATTTAAGAACTTATGTTTGACCCAATGAAGGTGATTGGAAAAAAATACTTTAAATATATTATTGACACATATGGACTGCAATGCTTATCCAATTACAATTTCTTGGTTCAGTATTTAGAGGTAATTCTGAAAACCTGAGGCCTTCTAGCAATTTAAAAATGGCAACTCTTTTTAGCTATATTTTGGTGATTTAGATTGGATGATTACATAAAGGTTGTAATTCTACTTTGCTGAAAATAATATTAAAGGAGCACTATAGGGTCAGAAACACAAACAACCCCTAGAGGGTTAAAACCACCATCTAGCCACCCTGGTCCCCTCATGCCTCCCTAAATATAGTAAATCTTACTTGTAGTCAAGTCTGCAGCAGCATGCTTTGTGCCTGTTTCTTTTAGACCTGCCCACTGCCTGCTGACATCAGCAGAAGTGGTAGCCTGATCCAATCACAATGCTTCCCCATATGATTGGCTGAGACTGACAAAGAGGCAGATCAGGGGCAGAGTCAGCATGATTCAAACACAGCCCTGGTCAATCAGTGTTTACAGCAAAAAGCCTGAAGGTAATGATTCTACTCACCAGAACTAATTCAATAAGCTGTAGTTGTTCTGGTGACTATAGTGTCCCTTTAACAGAACTACAATGAAAATCTAACACATTGTACTTATTGCCAATGTTTGTATGGACATATTTTAAAAAAAGTATTTTTATCAAGATTCCTTTTGTATATTGCCATTTGAAAGATTTGAAAGAATGCACACTATTTCATTAAATGTCAATAAAGATGATCCCTCGGGATCAACGTCATATACTTTATATCCAAACGCAGACTGCACAGCTTTACAAACCTGTGAGTCCCAAATATTCACAATGCAATTGTTATCAGCTCAGGCAGGGATTGGCAAATGGTAGGATCCCCAGATGTAGTAAAACTGCAACTTCAATGATGCTGGAACATTCTAAAGGCTGGCAGGACATCATGGTATCCCCTCTGAAAATTTACCATTTCCAAAGCTCTGAGCTAAGGTATCAGTTTCATTCAACTTGTGTAATGAATAGAATTACTGTTAAGGGGCAAACTAGATAGTTTAAAGGAAGTCTATAGTGTCAGAAATACAAATATATATTCATGATACTACAGTGTTTAACTAACTATTTGTGTGGACAGATCCCCTCGGATCACAAGGTAAAAATGTTTTTACTCACCTTTTTTCCTTCATCGTGCTAGGCTCACCGTGGCTGGCCCACCTCCATGGCTGAGATCATTAAGCTTGATGATCTCAGACAATCCAATGCTTTCACATAAAAAGGCACTGGGAGGCTATTGCGTATTTGCAGCAAAACGCTGTGCTGCATCAATTAACATCTCCTCATAGAGATGCATTAAATTGATGTATCACTGTGGGGAACTTTCAGCATCTCCATGCAGAGTGTGGAGACACTGAATGTAGGTGCTGCACACTGCACAGAATTTCTCTTTAGGAAGGAGGTTCAGACTCAGTTGAATAGAATCAAATCCTCCTAACTATCTGAGCCCCTTCCATTTCTTAC